>CM076460.1:6557255-7162255 GCA_038419695.1 Scomberomorus guttatus | reverse complement strand
TTTATTCATGGTTACTTTTGTACATTTCAAATGATTTCAGTGAGAATTGTGGGTTTTTCTTTCATTAACTGAGGGGTACCAACAATTTTGTCCACGTGTGTATATATATATACACACACATATGTATGTATGTGTGTGTATATATATATATATACACACACATATATATATAATATCTTTTTTTTTTTTACAGTGTGTTATATGACAGACAACTACCTTTCAGTCCTCCCATCTTGGTGTTCTTCATCCTTCTCATCCTGCAAAGATGACAGACAGCTTCAGTACATATCTCAAGGGTAGGCCAACCTCTGATAAACAGCACTTACTATAAAGGAGCAGTTGCACATTTTGGGAAATATGCCTAGTTACATGAAAAGATTGATAACTCATATTTATTTGGTAAATATAAGTGAGCAGCTGGTCAGCTTAGCACAAAGACAGGAAACTGGTGTAAACAGCTAGCATGGCTCTGTCTGAAAAGTAACAAAAGTGGCCCACCAGAACCTCTAAAGCTCACTAATGAACATGTTATATTAGGTTTGTTTTTATCATACAAAAACCAAAGTGTAAAAACATCCTTTTACAAGTTAGATGCTGTTTGTTTGTGTTTGTGATGTCAGTCACACTTTTGTGTGAATATTTAATAATGTTGTTGGATATTAATATTTACTGTTGCTGAAGTGTCCAGTGGTTGTCTTTTTTCACTTAATGGCTCCTCCTTAATGGCTTCTCCTAGAGAACTCTGTGCAGCTCTAGCAAACACAAATAGGAAAAGTCAGACAACTCCACACAAACATCTGCTAATTGTAATTAGATCATCTATGGGATGGCCAACAATTACATCAAACAACTTAAAGCCAAATGCTGGACAATTATGGGTTTAAATAAGGAAGATCGTTCTAACAGTATAACCAGGTTAAATATCACACAGTAATTACACTATCTGCTCCTCCTGTTTGCTTCTCAGTTGCTTTCGAAGTTCTTGCTTTTCCTGTCTGAGAGCCTGCAGAGGAAAGATGAAATTTAGAAAAGCACAATAATGGGCACAGTAAGCATACTCACACACACACACACACACACACAGAGAGAGAGAGAGAGAACACCATACTGTATGTGGTACATACCTCTATGTTGTTTAAATGCTCATCTGCCTCATTAAGTTTTTGAATCAATATCAGGAATTTCTGTCATAAACAAAGACACTCTGATTAACTGACATTTTCATCAATTCATGACACCTCTGATGTTGAAAGTGACATCATATCTTGAAGATTTTATAAAGTTGTATACATACCTTCTTGTTTTCATCATCTTTTCTATCTAGAGCTTCCTGAATCTCCTTCAATTTGTGCCACAAAAACACATAAAAAGTCATTCATCAACTATGTTACTTAAATTTAACTGAATGAATGTGCTATTTGGACAGGTAAGCAGTTTGGAAGAATATCTATATCTATATATCATCACATTACAATCAGTGAAAATCTGTGTTTTACCTTTAATTCCCACTCAGTTGTTCTCTGCTTTTCAAAATGGTCGTGATAATTGTCTCTAAGACGGAGTTGGTCCAGCTGAAAAAGAAGCAGCTCAGTAAGAGCGGGCTCTGGAGAAGGATGCTGGAAATAAACACCAGCTAAATGCTTTTCTTTTTAACTGTGGCTGTGATTTATTTGTACAATTCTATCAGCTACAGTACTTTGCCATGTACTGTATCCGGCCATTAAATACATTTCATTTCTTCTCATGATCAATGTTTTGGCTGTAAAATGGTAAGAAGAACACACACAGAAGTAAAGAGGGAGATAAATAAGTATACAGCAGAGTCTTACCTCAACAGTCAAATTCTCATTCTCCTCCCTCAGCTTCTGATTCTTGTATTCCCTGCACAAAGACAAGCAATGGAATCAGGGTTAGAAATCAACACCAGTTTAGGCGGGAGCTACTGAAGCAGCCACACTGCCAGGTCACCCCCTACTGCATCATTTCATAGTCCTGTTTGACTCTAGTTGTGTAGTAAAAGAGGGAAGATGGTTGTGGAGTTTAGACTGAAGGTGGTGTCCTGCCATGAGCAGAATAAGACTGAATGATGTTTTTACTGCAACCTCAACTTCTCACTATACAGTATTGCCCTAAAGCCAACTTTACAATAGCAACTGTTCTCGAATGTTGAATGTCAATCACCATTGAGTTTCCAGACAACAGAAGAAGAATTAAGCATGTCACTCACCATCTCCCCTTATGTAAATTAACTGATTCTTAACAATTCTTTTTTCTCTTTCCTCAAACAGAAGCTCTTGACTCTGGGCTTCTTCCTCTTTGTCTTGCCTATTTTTTTTAATATTTGCCAGCTGCTGTTGCAACCTGAATAAAAAAAAAAACACACACAACCACCAAGAATGCATAAGAAAAGGTGCACATGGGAATGAAGTGTTATTCAGGAAACAACATTGTGTGCAAACAATGGTTCTTAGCCTGTTGGTATGAGATTCGCTAACAACATTACAGACAGTAGATGGTGAATTTTGGCCTGTGTATAAACAGTAAGTTTCCTGACATGATGCCTACATTAGAAAAAAAAAAGGAAAGTCTAGTTAGTTAGGTGTCATACTCATCAAGTCTGCTCTTAAGTTTCTTGTTTTCAGCTAAATTCTCATTTATCAGTTCCTCAAGTTCCAGTCCATCCTCCAACATCCCGTCATAGAGCTCCTTCTTCCGTCTGTAGATGGTTTGTGCTTGCTTGAGCCTTTCCCTGAGTTCTTGCCATTCCCTACAGACACACCACATAACAGAACATTTTATATCGACAGGTTTATCACATATAGTCAAATGAGACAGGAGAAAATAAACAATATTTTTGCCTTGAGACACGCACTCGATATCTTGCTCCTCTTCTTCACTTTGTTGAGATATTTCCTCCAGATCTATGAACTGCACTTTCATTATTTCATTGGCTTTCTCTGCAGTGTTTCTGGAGGCAATTAACAAATGTTAAAGTTGTGTCTTTGTAACTGCACATTCCACATTCTATATGACATCACAATAGTCTGGATTCCACAATAGTGACAACACACACACACACACACACAACACACACACACACACCACACACACACACACACGTTATATTTGTATATGCCTTAAAATGATGCCAGCAATAGTTTAATATAAAAAATAATAGTTACTGTAATAAGCAGTCACAGACCCTGTACTTACACACTAATTCTGAGCAGGCTTTGAGTATGTACTGTGTTCACAGACAAAATTAAAGCCCCCCCCACCACTCAAAAAATATTATATTATGTTATATTGTTATATATTATATGTATTTTTGCTTATTGTTACTTTATTTGAATAATAGACCTTCACTGTGCAAACTTATGTATGTGCAGATACTAGAATGCAGAGTTTAAGAGAAAACTAGAAAGCAGTCTATTTTAGATGTCTAAAAAATGTCTTTAAACAGGCAGAATACATGTACTGAATAAACCACCATTCCCTATTTGTTTGACTCCTTGGCTGCGATCGAAAAGTAGGTCCTATTGTCTTTTCCTAACCATTTTTTCTTGACCTCGATGGAAAACATCACGGGGTCAAGGAAAGATGTGAAGAAAAATTCATAAGGACTTAGGAAAAGACAACCGTGGTGCTAAGAGGATCCGACTGCACTCACATTGGGCTGTGGGCTGTTATTGACGAGGGGTCTGCCGTGGTGAAACTACAATGTTCCGAAGATGGACTACAAAAAGCGCATCTTAGATACTTCTTACCGTGTTGTTTCATGCAGGCTATATCAACATGGTGAAAAATATTACTTCATTACCAAGGTCGGAATTGAATTAACTGCATATCTCATGTGTTTCTACACAGAATATAGATGTTGTTTTGCCTTACACAACAATAATGCATCATTAGGTTTAAAAAGGGAAAACGAAAGGAAAAAAAACAGCACACTAGTTGTTTACTTACACTTTATTCTATAGAAACTTTATTTTGTCATATACAGGAGAGGAGAAAAGACATGAGCCTCTGCGTTCTTCTTCTTCGGGTTTAATCGTTTGAGTTTGTGAATGGTGCGTCGCTTGGTCACTTTAAATATTGCTGCCGCAAGGAATTGCGGAACGGAATTATCTCCTTTCCTTTCGTAAAGGATGGTCAATTGTACCCTTACACTTACCCCTTACCCTTATGCTGAAGGAGATTAGAAAGGAAGCACTGAAGCACCTTTCCTTAGCATTTAGAGAATTCGACCAGCTCTTATCATGGCTGCCACTTAGATATTTCCGGGTCATTTCACTCAATAAAGAACCTTCCTATGCAAAAAAATGCTGTACTTAAGTACAGTACTTTTACTTAAGTACAATTTTGAGGTACTTGTATTTTACTTGAGTATTTCTGTTTGATGCTATTTTATACTTCCACTTCACTATGTACTTTCTACTCCACTAAATTTATTTGACAGCTTTAGTTACTTTTCAGATGAAGATTTGACACAATGGGTAATATAACAAGCTTTTAAAATACAACACATTGTTAAAGATGAAACCAGTGGTTTCCAACCTTTTTAGCTTTTAACGTCTTACAAAAAGCAGTGTGTAGTCAGGGTCACATTTGTCTTTTGTGTCTGGCAGCCAAGATCCAGCCTATAGATAGTGTGCCGAATATGGGCTGAAATGCTGCTGTAAACTAAGACAACTGCATAATGTGAGTTGGCTGAGAAGTAATCTCTATAAACAGACATCTGCATATGACTGCACAATCTGTAGGCAACTGGGCACCATGCTGCTGTAAACTAAGACAACTGCATAATGTGAGTTGGCTGAGAAGTAATCTCTATAAACAGACATCTGCATATGACTGCACAATCTGTAGGCAGCTGGGCAAGATTTTGGTACCAGAAAGCGTTCTGGTTTCCGTTTGTAGTCTGTTTCTTGTCCGAGTAGTAGTGACCAAACCGTTTGAGCGGGCTATGGTTGCATGCAGGTAAACAGTTTGTGTGGAGAGCAAAGGAGGCAGAATGCATTGGCCAAAATGCAATCTCACAACCCATCGGCTACTGTCTGACAATGATATTAGGTTTTTATTAGCTTTTTAAAATTTTTTGATCTGCGTTCATATGCCATGTATCTGTTTATAGAGATTAGCCAAAATGTCGTCTGGACTGTCTCAAGTTGCTAATCAAGTCTGGTAAACAAAGACCGGCAGGAAGAAGAAGTCTTGGCCGTTATCTGTTATCTGGATAATGGCAAAAGTCATGACCCGCCCTACTCTGCCTCTGATTGGCTTACCCTGATACTCTTACCCTAACCCTAAATAATTACACTCCTCATGCCTAAACCTAACCAACCCAACCAACGAAGGCAACGAATACTAGCCAATCAGAGACAGAGTAGGGCAGGTCATGACTTCGCCATCATAGGAAAAATAAAATTGGCACACCTGTAGCCTGTAATATTGGCCGTTGCCCCCAGAGGCTAAATCGTTGTCAAACAGATAGCTGATGGGTCCAAGTAGGTTATCTGTGGGACTGGCAGTACTCTACACGACACACCCTACTTGGTTAGGTTTAGGCATGAGCAGTGGGATGGTTAGGTGTCAGAGGGGTGAGTCTGGTAGCATACTGTTACAGTGACAACATTGTGGTGGTGGGGGGGGGGGGGTTGTTGTGTAGTAAAGTGGGTGTGTCATGTAGTAAAGTGGGTGTGTCGTGTAGGTCTGCAAGACTGCAGATAGCCCTTCTTGATGGGTTCTGAGATTGGCTGAGAAGTGACAGAGAATAGACTTCTTCTTGTTCACATGCATGTGAAGTGTTAAGAATAGCTGTGTACCTACTGTAGATTCCCTGTCTGTTAGCCCAGTGCATGTTGGGAATGCAACACCGCCCCCCTGTGACCCTCAAAGAGGTTGGGATATTGAGATTTAATGGCTGGATACGTGGAGGTTTGCATAGCTAATCTTTATCGTGGTTGCATAATTGAAATGAATCTACTGTGCATAGCAGTTATTTCAGGAAGAGATGGCCTGATGAGCTATGTTTATAATATTAGAAAAAATAAGTTACATGTTTCACAAAACCATAAAATATTATTAAAGCAAATATTAATTCAGTGGAGGTAATATGTTTAACCTCTTTTCTTTTAGGGAAGTAGGCTATATACTGTTACTGGGGCAGACTCAAGATGTCATTGTTGCAGTAACAAAAGGAGCAGGACTCTCTTTTTTTCTGAGTGGATGTTTTCACCAGCTAATTCATATATTTACAATGACTGATAAATTGTGTCACCTCTTCATTTATTGTGATGCTTCCCTGCCACGCTGCAGTTTTAAACTGCTGGGGGAGAATTTGTCAGTCTAGTGCTTTGGTGCCCATTTCTGTTTTCTGCATCAGTCCCTAGTTTGACAATCACTCTTCCAAATATGATGCCTCCTTTACATGAACTAAATGACCTCGTAGTAATTTTACCTCTCAGCAAAATTACCAGTCAAAGGCCTAACAGGAAGTAACTGATATGACTTCAGTGCTAAGACTCCTGAGCAGCCGCCAGAGGCTGTGCGTGACACAGATATCATCCATGTCTTGCATTTGAAGGTAGAATATTTATTTCTGCTCCTAGGTCGCCAAAGTCCCATGGCGTCCTCTTGAAACCTACTCTTACCTGCACCTTCATAATAAGATCCCAAGTGACAGTAAACTCAAAAACTGTCTTCATGCCCAATCATCACAACTTCCACCAGTGGAAATAGAGCGGTGAACAATCACTGAAAGAGTTCTAAATCACTTTTTACTCTGATACACGAGATGATGCTGAAACTTAAACATGGCGATATACAGTTGAGGTCTTCTGTCTCTAGTTATGACCTGAAAAATGTGATGTCCTGACGGGTGTTTTTTTTTTTCTCTTTTTCAAATTGGGAGTTAGCTGAGCTCTCTTTGCCCAAATGCCATTCATTCAGTCTCTGTGTGAAACCTACTGAGGACTGAGAAGTGTTAGAAGTGCGCTCCAGGAAAGTGATCCACTTATTTATAGACCTCTAATTAGACTGGCTCTCTGGAGGTTCTACCAGGCACATGATGAAATCTCTCCTCCTTTCTGTGTGTCTTCTGTCAGCCTGCTCTCCCCCCTCCCCCCGGCAAACCCTGTATCAGTGCTCTATCCCTCACTGGCCCCCTCATCACCACACCCCTGCACTCAACTTATGATGCAGTTGCATGGGGAGCGTACTTTTTGCCCTACATTGCCACTGGGGCTCTGCCACAGGTTTTATTTGAGCCCAGAGCTCATTGTGGATTAAACCTCAGATGAACGGTGAGTTTACTCTCTCTGCATAATGCATTGCTAAAATTTATATAGCAATAGTTATATTACAACTTTGCTGCTTTGATTTACACTTTGTGAATGTATAATCTCTCTCCAGTGTGCTGTGGTTATTTCAGCTTGAAACATGAGAATTTACTGCAACTTATTCAATTTCTCATCCTGAGGTTTATGTTGCTCTGTGTTGAGTTTCACATTGTCCCTCGCTCAAGAGTTACTCAACAGGTCTGAGTTGTTTTGGTTGAAGCGATTGCGCAATCAAGTGCTGGAGCTGTGCTGCGCTACTGTGTCTCACAGACAAGTGGTAGTGTTATGTGACTGTTTACTAGGTACTGATTGTGAACAATGTGGTGGAATTTAATTAATAATCAAATGATTTGTTGAGTAGAATAAAGCACACACTTATGCAGTAGAAGTGGAGATGCATGTTTTGCCCAAAGCTACCTGTTTGACACCAATCTCTATAATTAGTTGTTGCTAAAAGGATATTTCACATTGACGCACTTCGCTGAGCCCTTTTGTTGGACTGTGCTTTGTTCTCGTCAGAGCGAGAGGAAAAATGATAGGGTGTATTAAATGCTATTGTGTGTGGGTTTCTAGTGCTCGTGTGTGCTCAAGGTTTAAGGTCTGTGATGAAAAAGCTTTTGTTTGTGTTTCCCTGAGAAGGCCAAGAGTAACTCTCCAAATGCCTTGCAGTCTAATTGTCTGAGAAGATTTTTATTTTCCTCAGTGTGACACTGAAATTGCATGAATCAGACTGTAAAGTACTCACAGCCTCAGTTCTTGTAATGTGTCTGTGTGTGCTTGTCCTTCAGGATAACACTCAACGCCTAAACATGCTGGACCTACTAAGTGGACTTGGCACTTCAGCAGGATACAAATATTGGAAATGTCACTGCCATTGGAGAAATAATTTGAAGTGTATGGGGAAAAAATGTATGCACTTCTCACAAACCTTAGAATTTATCAGTTACATGCAGGTTCTAAAGAGGCATCAAAGACCACTGAAATATTAGTATTGTACAGTGTAGCCTGACAGCCAAGTGAGTGTGAATGCATGGAAACAGGAGCCAGAGGCCCAGACCTAGGGCACAGGATAGAGGGATTAAGCTCTGAGAGTGTGTGTGTGTGTGTGTGTGTAAGACACTGACAATTCCACCAGATGGTGAGCTGCATACCTCCGTGTCAGAGTCTCCATCTCACTGCTCACTGACAGATTCCTGAGAGACCTGAGGCTCTGTAGTGAGACGCTCTGTGCTTGTACAGTAGGCACGTGTGAATAAGTGTGTGTGGGTAAATGTAATTAAGAAACTAAAAGCAAAATCTTATCTTAAAATCTATATTTTCTCCCTATTATTGATATGTATCAGTGTTCCTTCCATGGTGCGTGCCTCTTAATTACCAGGGGGTGGACAGAATGAGTGTACACAGAAAAATTAACATGACTTGCATGTGCTCCCAGTGTCAACATTGACTCTAATTAAAGACCTCATTAGGTCATGCACAGGCCTGATTGGGTTACCAGTAATCTGCAAGAGTTGCTAGCAGAGAAAAAAACAGGTTTGTCAGACATGTCAGAGAGTGTGGAGAGTGTTTGGGGATGCTCCGTGTCGTCGTGTGTGACTCTGTATTGGTTTGGGGATTGGGTCAGTTTCAGATCTGGTGTGTGGCATACGGTATGGAGTGTGATGCTGTGCTGAAGGCCCGTCTCCTCTCTCAGCAGGACTCCCCGCTGGTGAACGAGATGGCAGAGAGTGGTGCAGAAGGTGAAGTACCTCAGAGGCGTCTTGGTGTCAAAGAACAGCAAAATGGTGAGCTGACAGGTAAAAACAAAATATATCTAATATACCGCTGAGCAATAGATCAAACTCTCAGTGCTAAAATGCCTTTGAAATGGTGTAAAAGGTTTTGTTGTTTTTGCATTAGCTTTATATGAAAATGCTTGTGTGTGTGTGTGTGTGTGTGTGTGTGTGTGTGTATTTGTACTCTGTGCGGCTAGACTCGGTACCATCTGTGGATGAGAGGAAGGAGAGGGACAGGGAGGAGCGTGAATCCCTGGTGTTATGGAAGAAGCCTCTACTCACACTCCACTACTTCACTCTGGAGCTGCTCATCGCCCTTAAAGAATGGATATGGAGGTGAGGCCAAGGGTGGAATGCAGCCTCCTTCCCCCCTGCCCTGTCTGCATGTCATGAATGAATGCATTTGGTCAATAAAAGTTTCTTCCTGAATGGAGAGTCAAAACAACGTTTATGTGTTCGACAGCCATGCAAAAACAATTTAGTGAGCATTTTAGCGGAGATAATAAGGTAATTATTGCACATTTGGACCCACAAGAGTTTGACTAAAAAGCAGTTTGGAGAAATTCAGTATGCAGTTAATGCATGTGTTTACATAATTTGTAAAAAGCTGAAAAAATGCTGAGATTAAAGTATAACTTTGACTGAGAAAGCAGCAAATAAATAAAGATTTGTGTATGAATTGTTTTTGTACTGATGCCGCTACAGTGTTGACAACAGCTAGACAATGTTTATGTGATGTTAGTTTTATTGTTGTTAGCAAATAGAAGGTATGATGGTTGTGGAAAAAAATAGCCTTCATACACTCTCTCTGTCACAGACACACCAAAGTACAAACCCACACATAACACCAGACAGACGGGAGGTGACCTTGATTGTCTCAGTGCTATTAACCGAGAGGGCCTTCTCCCTCATAGTTTAGTCTTCATTAGAGGCCTAATGAACCCAATAATGCTGCCCAAAAGAGACATCACAGAATTTGCTTATCATTTTTTTCCTCATTACCCTTCATCACTACTGCTGATAGAGCTGACAAGGTCTTCCCACGTCACAGACTGATGTTACCTCACCCACAAAACAACAGCCTCAGACCATACTACGTCATATTAGCTTTTTGGTGTGTAAAAATTATTCTTTTTACACACCTAAAAATCTTTGTTGACATCGAGGGCCCAGAAGAAGGTCAGAGTGTACTCTCAGGGAGGCCTTTGTGGTTAAGTGTGTGAGGACAACGTGTTTACTTTTTAAACTACAGGATGTGGTAAGCCGCAAGCACCACTAGCAGTGTTCCGACTGACAGAAGCTGCTGTTCACCAACAGTCAAAGAACATGGCGTTTAACCGCTGCAGGGCGATACACGCATACACACTAAGGTTTAGTCTACGTGTGCATAGAGGAGTTGTTTTTTTTGTGGCATTTACACTTTATTTGACGGTGATAGTAGAGAGAAACAAGAAGGGCAGGGCAGAAAGAGGAGATGACTCAGCCTTGATAGATGGTACATGCTCTACCACACACCCAATGCACAGAAGTATATCCTGAATGTTGACAGAAATGGTTTTATCACATACGAACAGCCAGTCCTCAGAGCAACGCACTGTTCAGCATTGTGGCTCCACACTTGTTTTGCTTAAGATGTACCTGCAGATGGGGACAATGTGTGGAACAAAGGGAGGACTGGTATGTGAGGCACTGTTATTTTGTAGGAAATCACCGGAGTCAAATTACTGCTATAAACAATAATAGTGTGACACACCTGGTGCTAACCTTGACACAGATTATTTTTGGACATTAGAGACCAGTTTAAATGTTTAAAGGTATCCATTTCAGAATAAGAAAAACGAAGAAAATATTTTTGTACACAATGCATGTTGCTGCTGTTGTTCAAAATAATCTTTTGGAAAGACCAGAAATGTTTTCTTTTTACTCCTCATGTTGTATTTGACCCGTCTCTTCTTTGTTTTGTTCTTGATTCTCAGTGAAGCGACACATTGTTATTACAACATCAAAATAAAAGGAAGTAGTGCAAGTTCTGCTCTATTATCTCCAGCTAAAAAAAAAAAGAAAAGAAATATAGAGTAAAATAACTGGACTGCAACAGAGTATTTCATTTTATGGAACCTGGACTTCTATTAGGATTTGATTGTAATTCAGTAAAATAAATGTATGACAACTTTAGTGAAGCTACATTGTTGTGTAGCCTATATTGTTAGACAGATGCCTCCAGGCCCAACACATTTCATCACAGGCGTTTTAAACCTTTTTCACAGCAGACATTTTGACTTGTCACAGCAGGGAAAGCACAGGTCAAACATTATGGCTCAGTCCTATTCAAGTGTCCAAGGAAGCCATACTAGTGAACCATTATTCACTATACCAGCATCACGAATTTGGAAATACTAATGAGATTAATTGCACCTGTGCTTTTCCTGCTTTGACATGTCAAAATTTATGCTGTAAAAAAAAAAAAAGGTCTGGTGTATGCCAGACAGGGAGCAACGTCCCCTTCAATTAACGCTATCAAGTGCCTGACTGGGACAGGGGTCTGGGGGGGTGGAGGGGGGGTTGCGGTTCACTCGGTTCACTTCATGTCATTCTCACTTTTCTTACACGCAGCTCAGCTGCTCAGCACACTGTTAAGTCAATTAATGAGAGGGAAAAAATTCAGACAGGCATTCATTCTTACTGAAACCTATCCCCGCTGATACAGTAACTCGATAACAATTTCTAACCACATTAGCATTAGCATGTAAATTCAAAATTCTTTAGTAAAAGTGCATACGTATTATCAGCAAGTTGTAGTTAAAGTATCTATAGAAAAATGCTCCCTGTAAGTAACATACTATTATACATGTATTATAATGTATTATACATACATTAACGTTAATGCAATTGTTAATACTGATGGATTAATGTAGTAGCATAGTAGTGGCAGTTTAGTCTACAGCAATGCATTAATGTTATAAGTTTTTCATTTAAAATCTTAATTTACATAGTAAAGTAAGATTAAGTAAGTAAAAAGTGTAAAAAAAAAATGCAATATATATCTCAGAACACATGAGACAAACTGGTTTTAAACTGCCAGTGGAAAAGGAAGTATTTGCTCTGTTTTATGCGTGTAACTACAGTCATTGTGTATTGGGCTCTGAGCGCATCCAAAACACGGGTGACCTACACTCAACAATGTACCTGAACCCCTCCTGTGTAAACACTCTTTGTTGCTGCTGATCTGCTAAACGTGCTGCTAACGCTACACTTTCTGTCTACACACAGGGTAAAATGGTCCATTCTTGATTAAAAGCTCTGTTTTCGCTGTCTACTTTTCTCTTTTTAGAGCACCTTTCTCTGACTTGTGTCACGCACCGTCTCTGGTCTCTCTCTGACATGTTATAGTCAGTCAGCAGAGTCCTGAAGCTCTGCCCTGAAGCTCTGCCCTGAAGCTCTGCCCTGAAGCTCTGCCCTGCCCCTGCACAGAGTGGAGAGGCTTGCTGATCGCTGGTTTATTCAAAGCTTATTAATATTAAACGTATTGCGGATCCAAATTCCACACTGCACTCCCTTGGGTCCCCAGCCATACACCTGCTAAATGTGAAGTCGATCAAATAAACGTTTCAAGAGATACGCGAAGGACATACATACATACATACATACATACATACATGCACACATACATACATGCATACATAGATACATACAGAGATTCCTTCCTTTAGTAGATAGATTAAAGTGCCTTAAGTTCAATTCTACATGTTTTAAGGCTTAAGTCATTCATTTCTTATACATGTAGCCTAAGTCCAAATACAGTGTTATGTCAGGTGCAAAGGGTTACATACAGTATGTAGAGTGTTGCCCAAGTTACTATCATATTATCCTACTGAGAACATGTCGCTTCTCTTGAAGAAGACTAACTGTAGTGGCTCGAGCAGTTGCCAGCAGATGTCTCTCTCCCTCAAAGTTGAAATAAAAATTACATCCTTTCACTAACACTTCCTCACTCATGCTACTAATGATTCCTCATCTTTTTTTCCTCACCCTCGCTTTGTCCTCCTTACTCACCGTCTTGCCACTATCTTTCACCACTTTCTATTTCATTCACCTTTGCCCCCTCACACTTGCATTGGTCATTTTGCACCTTCATCATCTTCTTCTCTTTCACCCAGGCTCTGGCAGCAAAGACAGACTGTGTTTGGCCTGCTGATCCTGCTTATCCTCCTCTCCATTGCCTACCTTTTTGAAGGAGCACACCAGAAGGTGACTGAATACTGTCAATATTTTTCCTAGTATATTATAACCCTAATTTACTGTGGAGGGCCAGCACCTGAACTCAGTTCATCCTCTTCATTAGGCTGACATAAGTTTTGAAAGGTTAGTGAACACTCATTGTAGAACTGATGTAGGTTGATTCAAGTTTTGAAAGTCTGGGTTCTTTAAGGGAGGGCATAATTTAATGGATTTTTTTCTGTTAATGGTTTCCTTATAGTCACAGAGTGCAGGTTATAGCTTCCTCACCTTTTTTAACACCACACACTAAATGTAATGTAGGGGAGAACCGGGACAAAAGTAACACTTTTCAGATAAATGTTCATTTTAAAAGATAATGTTAAAGATGGAAACTAATTTTCGTTGTGATCAACAATTCACATGTTTTCTATCAATACCAGGTGCTATTTTGCTCCGTGTATGTTTTGATAGTTTGTTTATTGGATTGAATCCTAAGTGGCAGAAATGAGAAAATGACTCATATTTTCATTTTCTCATTTTTTAAAGAGACGCAGAAACGAAACCCTCCACCTCCCCGTTAAGCCCTCAGAGTTGTGTTATAATAATAATTCGCTGGCACTGATAATTTTAGGAAGAGAGGCTGCTCGCTTTACCTCAAATGGTTATTTTCCATTTCCTGTTGACCAAATCTGTTGGACTAAAGCTGGTTAATGGATAAATAATCACAATAGTGTTTTTCTCGTTCATGTCATAGCTACATACCCCCTTTGTGGTAAGCTACATAGAGGCACTCTGCATTATTCAAAACCATTCTATTCATTCTAGCTAGATGCCAGCGTGTCATTAAAAGCTTCTGGCCTCTAATGCCCGAGTGCAGCATTTGAACTGTTGATATGTCGGCAGGTTTTCTGCATAGATCACTACATCAGTACACTTTACATGTTGTTAACTGGGAATGTTTTCATGTAGGACAGGAATTATGTCACTTGACTTCATCTTCCTCGTCGCTCTTTTACCAGACAATGCATGGTTACACAAATTAGACAGAATAGCAGCCCCACGTTTGTCTACATTGAAATGACGTCTTCATTCTTGAAAATATCTTAAAATTCACCAGTATTCAATTCCAACAATGTTGGAGCACTTCATCAAGCTTAGGAAAAACTTTGTGTTTAATAGGTTTTTAATTCATTTAAATGACTTACTTACTTACTGTTATCTAAAACAGCTTTTCAGGTAAAACTGAAAATCTGCGAAAGTATGACGTATCCACGGAATTTTTTCGTGGTTTTGGTAGGTGTTGCTTGCTGTACGTGCTGACACAGTTAGGCATATCAGACTTGTGTAGGCTCTGAGAAAATCGCCGTGTTACTTTTGTCCCTATTCCTTTTGACCCAGTTCTCCCCTACATATCTGAGGGCAGCTGTGGCTCAAGACATACAGTGTGTGAACCATTCATCTCAGGGTATGTGGTTTGGTTGTGGCTCCTCCTGTCTACATATTGTAATGTTCTTCAGCACTCTGAACACCAAATTGCTTCCACTGGTCAGGCCAGTGCTGTGCATTGGCTGCGATACCAAAATTGGTGTGTGAATGGGGTTAATTACAGGCAAGTTGTGACATTGCAATATAAATGGAATCAATTTGGCATTTATTTAGGTCCCTGCTTAGTGGCATGCATGATTCAGTTTGAATCATGCATGCATGATTCAATTTGATGGCATGCATGATTCAATTTGAATCATGCATGCCATAGAAATTTGGATTGGTACTGCAGGAGTATAAGTGTGCCCATGAGAGTACAGAGCCTGCACGAGCGTCATCTCTAACAAGTGTATGCTTGTGTGGGTCTGCCTACATCACGTTGGCTTAATTATTAACTTCTCACAAAGCTAAGTCTTACCTGCAAATGTTTTATGTTCACAGAGCAAACAATTGGAGCTGTGTAAAGCACAGCACACTGTGCTGTAGATCTAAATAGTACCCTTCCCTTTTCTTTTTTTGCCCACAGCTTTTTGTGTTTTTTCCCTGCCACTCATTTTGAAACCCACTGCCATAAAAAGTGTTTTTTCTCAATGTTAAAATGCAGAGACTTCAGAGTTGTGTAATCAGTTCTCAGTAACTACACGTAACAATCGCCCATGCCTGGCACTGCACTTCCCAGCATTCTGCCAGCAAAGAGAGGCAGTACGTGCTGTTTATGTTTTGCTGTGGTTTCCTGGGAAATGGAGTCTTCTGTCAGAGCCCCCCCCCTCCATTCCCGATTGCCCTCCCTTCTTCCCGTAATCTACACACTCCACGCTTCCTCCTGAAAGCAACCTGCCTCGGCTCGAGGGAGGAGGTGTAAACGGAGTGATAGATGTAATGATAGTGCTGGATGAACAGGAGGAAGAGGAACATAGAGCGAGAGAGATAGAGAGATCTTGGCTTGCCTTACTTTGGTAGTTGTGTAAGAGCTGGCTGTCACCAGAAAGAATAATGGTCCTGTTCTTCTGACAGTTTGCTGAACACTCCTACCCTACGGCTCTGTCCTCTAAACTCAACAACAACCTCTGTCTCTAAAGGTCTCTCTCTCACTTTCTCCCTCTCTCTCTCTCTCTTTCTCTACCACTCACTTGCCCTCTCCCACCCTTTAAAGTGCCCTCTGTTTCGCACACTTTCACTCTCGTACCTTCTCTCACTCTGTCTCTGTCCCTCCCCTCCTCTCTCTGTGTAACCCCCCCCTTCTGTTTTCCTCACACTCTGTGCATGTGTCTCTGCCATGTGGTTGACCGTCCCTCTCTCTGGCCTCTGCAGTATGTGCGCTACATGGAGAAGAAGACGCTGTGGTGCGCCTACTGGGTTGGCCTGGGCATCCTCTCCTCGGTGGGTCTTGGCACTGGCCTGCACACCTTCCTCCTTTACCTGGTAAGACAACATTTTCTGTGACTCTCCATGACAAGTTGCTCACCACTTTTACACTGCGTTCACTTGCCTGTGCATGTTAATGACAGAGCTGAAACTGAAACACAGTGGATGATGGTGGTGCAGTGACGCAGGTCTCAAAAGGCTGTGTTGATGCTGTTGTTGGGTTGTTGCTAAGGCTTTAATAAGAGCATTATGAAAAGCTTTTGGAGGCTCCTCATGCATTTGCACATGCATACGTGAGTTGGGTGTGCGCACATGCATTTTAGAGAGGGGGCGGAGATGAATAGGCGCTGTGGTAGCCGCACTGTTTTGACAGGCAGTCCAGGAACAATCGCACTCACTGACCCCTCTGACTGAGTGCACATGAGGATAAAAACACCCCCCCCCCCCCCTCCTCTGAGTTCTTTCTCTTTCCTTTCTTCCCGCTCTCCTGCTCCCCACTGTGTCCCTCACTCTCACTTTCTCTTACACTCCCTCCCCTTACTCGTTCTCCTTTTTATGTCTCTCCTCTTTCGGTCCCCCCTTTTACTCCCCCCTCTCCTTCTCTCTTCCTGTTTCTTTCCGTTTTCCCCCAACTCGCCGTCTTGTTGAGTGTTTTTGCTCAGTTTTGAGCGTGGGGAGGTGTTGGGTTTGTACTGCTGATCAGATCAGGGTCCCTAAACATCTGCTTGTCTTCCTAGTCCGTCTGTCATCAGGGAGTCTGTGTGCCCTCGCCCAGTAGAGCTGAACTGGAAACTTTGAAGTGCGTGTCCTCCATTCTGCTGTTTTTAAAAGCCAAACTCTGGTGCTCCCAAATGCAATTTGCGAGATTTTTTTTTCTACTATCCCTCAGTGACCCAGCTCACTTTTCTAGAAGGTTTTAAAGTAGGATGTCACCATCTAGTGAGCGTGGCTGCTACTGCATGTTGTGGTGTCATTGAGTTCATGACAGAACTTGGTGCTCCTTGCTGGAGCTGCTGTCGTGCATTTTTTTTTATAGGTTTGACTAATATTGTTTTTTAAAGGCCGATACTGGTGTAGATATTTTTAGGTTTAATCCACCGATTATGTTTTTGTGTGGATATTTAAATGAAAAAATGTTTTTAGAAATTTTACCATGTATGTCCCTGAATAAAATCACACTTTTAAGCAATCCGTGTTTCCCACAGAATGGACTTATTGTAGGGAGGAAATGCCTCTGAAACTGCATTTAGACCACAAGACAGGCTATAAACATTGAAACACTGCATGTTTATACAGATTGACAAACCTGAACCTGTTGATGGCAATCCACCTTGACAATACTGGAATTATTTCTCTGGTCATACATCCAGATAAAAAAAAAAAAAAAATTATTACATTGAAGATGAATGCTGCTAACCCTAATATTGGCCTGAGTCATTAGTCTAACCATTTTTGTTTGTATAAAATCCTGTCTGATCTGGTATCTGCTTCCTCTCTTCAACTGTGAGCCTAAACCACAAGTAAGACACACAAAATCAACCTCAGAGAATTATAATTACACCTCTTCTTTTCTGTGGAAGGGCTGTTTGAAGGAGCCATTGAGATTCCTGGGTGATTTTGTAGATTTCTGCATCCTGAGAGATTTCTTTTCTGAAAAAAAAAAAAAGAGTTTAGAATTTCTGTGGCAAGTGAGCACTGGGGAGTGCTGGCACACATGTTGTCCTGTTTTGAGGAACTAGGACTGGGTCAGTGATTTATAACTGGGTCAACTGTATAAGTTCAGAGCACTTGCTCAGATCTCCCCACAAACTTACAAGTCTAACACTTGCAGGCTGACCTTTCTGGCAGTGTTTTTCTTCCTGTACATAAGACTTGGGTGTTGACCAGCTCCTGACTCTTAACATTCAGATTGATGCCCATTTTAGCGTTTGTAAAGAAGACCATTACAATTACCCTGTAAGTGGTATACAAGCGCACCACTAGAGATACACACCAGCTCAGGGGAGGAACAATTTGGTGAAACATTTCATTGCATTTTCACTTCATCAAACTGATTGTGGGGGCGCTGAGTAGACCTGAAAGTAGAGCTCAAACAACATCAAACAAAAACAGCAATAATTTTCATAATCAATTAATTCAAGAAAAATGGCAAAAAAAAAAACCTCTGGTCCCAGCTTCTCAAATGTGAATATTTTCTGGTTTTCTTACCCTTCTATGATAGTAAGCAGACTATCTTTGGACTTATGGTTGGACAAAACAAGCAGACTGAAGATGTTATCTTGGGCTCTGGGAACTTGTGATGGCAAAAAATAATATCAATATCAATCGACCAGTTGATTACAACAATAATCATTAGTTGCACATGCAGTGCTAGATTACATTCTGCTGAATAGTATTTTATATTTGAATTAAATCTATCATTTGCTGTGTCAGCAAATACCTCTGTTAGAAATTAATTAAAGCTATTGTGTTTGTAAATAATAAACAGATTCATAAATTGTTAGTAAGAGGTTTATAACTGGCCCAGGTCAGTACAATAAAAAGTCAGTAGAGGGTGCCAGTGGTCTTAAGATGTCTCTAAACTGGAAGAATCAGTGCAGAATACTATTGTAATACTTTCCATGAAATGCTGTATCATTATATTGATACCAAGTATTAATATTTTATATTTGCATAAAGGCTACAGCTGAAAAATCATAAATAGTCCCTCCAGCAAATAAAGATCTAGAAAACAGAAGTGAGTTTGAAAGCTTTGGATTGTGCCCAAGTGGCTGAATGTCGGGCTTTACATAACTACTGCTTGACAATGCGCTAAATATTTCAGCTTTTTTCTATGTTAAATAACAAAGACAGACACTAAAAACTGAAAAGACTCCACAATATGCTACATTCTTAAAGGGCATAGTGAATCAAAGAAGTGTGACAAATACATTTCATCATGTGCCAGCTTTTCTTGTAACGTTACATCAGCAGTTCTTTAGTACGTCCTTGTAAGATGTGGGAAGGCGGGAATACTGGCTGTTATAAAAAGTGCTATTTTCACATGACATAACATGTGACTGTGTTGTCATATGACTTCCTCTACCTTCCAAGCTGTCATCATGTGTCTGTCCTTTCTCTGACTTGCTTAAAAGACTTAACTCCTTGATTGAAGCTAATTCTTTCATTTCCTGCAGTTACAGTAAGTGTGTGGCCACATTTTTTTTCCCCTCCTGGCGCAACGCTAACTTGATGGTACTGGGCACACTGTTAGATGCAAGGTTTCTGTTTAACCTGTGAGAAACAGATATGACTGCTATTATATCTTTCTCTGGTAACAAATGTTTTGTGAGAAATCAGTGACAACACCTATGAGCAGCACATATCTTTAGTGGTTGGCGGGAAGCAGTTAACATTATGTTATGACATCACTGCAGAACCGCCAGCAGAGGGAGGTGCAGAGCCAGTAACATGTTAACCATCCCAGTCAATGAAACTAGAGCAGAAGTGGCAGCTCTCCTGTCCCCTGACATGGGCAATTGCTGCCCTGTGTCTCCTCTCTGTGTTTGTATCCCACTGAGACGGCGGGAGATCATTGTACATGGACAGGACTGGTTTTTGCAACTCAGGCGTAAAGAGGGGGGGGGGGGGGGGGGGGGAGCACACTTCTTGGCACACCATCAAGTGTATTTTATCCAGCTGCTCTCAGGGAGAAGGTAGTGGGTGGGTGCTTACCATACAGACCATGAAAACAATAAAATCACACAGGAAGACCGGAGAGATCTAATTTCGGCAGGGGCTGTGGAGGCGAGGTTCAGTACACATGCATGCACACGTACGTGCATTAAGAGCCCTGCACCTGCGCGTGTATCTGCCATAATGATTGTGAAGATCACAATTATGAGTGGGACCTGCTTTCATCCCCACTTACATTTTAAGCATTTGTTTTGTAGTGATAACTGGTGTCACTGCCCTCCATAAATCCTCTTTTAACTGAGAAGGGGTTAGGCATGAATGTGACTCTTGAAAGCTTGGGAATGCTGTAAATATTTTAGAAGAGAGCTCATCTGAGTCATCCACCATTAAATTACTTTCAGTAATGGCTGTTGCCATTAAGTCATTATGGGCAGCATGAAAATTGTTGTGCTCAACGTTAAATCAACAGCAACAAAGAATTAAAGTCATTATAATTGAAGCCGCGCACGTTGCTGTTTACATACAGTAATAGCAACTAGGGTAGTCTTTTTTTTTCTCACTCCTTCTTAGCTCTGAGCTGTTTTATGAGTGAGAGGAGTACATGTTATGTCTTCTGGGATCATAAATATCAGAAGCCGCTGAGGGAAAATCAACACTATGGGATAAGAAAAAATTAAACCATATTTGTAGCATCTTTATGACTCACGACTTACAGTCCCTTGTCTTTCAAAAAATAAACCAGTGGCTCATCTAAATAAAGAAACATTCTGTAGTTTTCTATATTCAGGTTTTTTTTTGGATTGCTAAATTACAGGTTTCACTGGAGGTTTGTGTAGAATATACAGATTTTCCCCAGCAACCCCCCTAAAATTAAGTTTTAGCTGTTAGCAATTACCAGGAGCACAGCTTTAATTAGCAGCAGGTCTGAGAGTGCAGCTTCCACACACTGTCCTTGCATTGTTGTTACTATCACACTCAGCTCTTAAAGTTTCTCCCGCTCAGATGCCGTTATACAGTTAAGTACAGTCCACCCACACATTCACAGTCTGACAAGAACATGTGGGTGAGGGAAACTCGGTCACAGCATGGCAGCATGGCAGGGTATCAGACAAAGGACTGGTATGTGTGTGTGTGTGTGTGTGTGTGTATACAGCAGTACCCTTCACTCACCTGACCATTGTGTAGTTTTTTACAGTCACTGTAAAATCCCAGAAACAAACAATGGAGCACCCTCACGTTCACATAGACGGAAACCTGGTTGCTTTGTTTGAGATGTGACTCACCCACTCCTGCTGCTCTGTATGACCTGGAGTACATTTTCCACCACTCATAAGTATTCTTTTTTTTGGTCACTTGACCAGTGTTGATGAGAGAGTTGTCTTTTAACTCAGAAAGTGTTGAATTTACTCTGCTGGGTGTGTACATTACCATGATATTGATTTTAGAATTTGATTTAAGCAGCTGTGGTGGATGAATGTAGTGCAATTCAAGTGATGAATATTTAGATATTGTAAAAGGGCCCATTGTAATGTACCCCATCTGGTGGGTTTGTTTCTCTCTTTTTTTCCTTTTTTTAAAAAAAATTATTATTGTCATTAATATATTTCACCAATTATGTAATGGGAGTTAATTTAATTTATTTATTGTTAATCATTATAATATTATAATATTGTTTGTTCATTAATATGTATATATATATCAGCTTATTATTATTTGTAAGTATGCATACATAGAGTTTATTTATTTATTTATTAAATGTTGAAAACTCAAACATTGTTGAAAAAAAAATGTCTTTGACTTTGCTGTATAGGCTTTCTGTGTCAAACATGACATGGTGTAGCATAATCCCTACTGTGTCCACCAAAATGAGAAATGACACCTTGCATGCATGTTACCTGGAACATGAGTGACACATCAGGATCAAGTTCAGTAGTTCTTTGAAAAGCTGAAAAGCACCTCTTTGACTCACTCACTGGCTGGCAGTAATGGATCTCTCGCTTTAGCTTCAACACCTCTTAAATTCAATTTGAAACCATTAATTTTTAACTACATCTAGATAGTGTGTCAGAACTTTATCGCTTGGATTTGATCCTCCCTCTACTGAACAGGCAGTATTACTTACATACCGTAAAGATACGTTGGTTGAGAATTTTACACACTGCTGATAGGTTATGGAGCTACAGCTGCTCATGGGGGGAATTGTCTAACTTTGGCTTTAAATATGAAATACCACAAAGGGCTTTTACTTCCTTTAGCAAGAAAGACAGGAAAAACAAGCAGCACAATTACTTTCATTCATGATTTTTAAGTAATTCATTTTCTTCCTCATAAGGTTGGAGACATGGATCTGCCCAAACGTCTTGTGACTTACTCATCTTCACCAAACTCCTTCAAAGACAAATACCAGAGAAATTTCTGAATGGGAGCTTTGTGTGTGTGTGTGTGTGTGTGTGTGTGTGTGTGCGTGGGTGTGTGTGTGGGTGTGTGTGTGTGTGTGTGTGTGTGTTTGAGTGCACCGTTTCTAATAGCTTCTCAATCTTAACTGTCACACCTCAGCTATCCAAGGCATGCGTCTGACTGTCTGTGTCTTTGAGGCCCCAGGAGTCCTGTTAATACCAAGTACAATAACCATTCACGCCACACACACACATAGCCCACAGGAAGCAAATCCCAGGCCAAGTGGGCTTAGTGTGTAGCCAGTGTGGAATGGCACCAACAACCTTGCCAGAACAAGCCAAACTTGACCAGACCAAACCAGAGTGCTGCTGGCAGACTGCAGGTCTTAGGTTTTGTCAAGCATAGTTTTGTTATAAAATTCTTCCATGAAGGTCATCCATCACACCATCACACACCCTTAGGTGGGTCGCTGCATCAGCCTCCTGATGGACTTTCTGTGGGGACTTTTTAACTCCGACATTTTATTTTGCTTCCCTACAGTAGTTTTTGTTGGCAAAGATGAAACACACTCAGAGAAGGAATGAACACCCGTTGTGCTTCGATGTAATTCAGCCAAGGCATCGTCACACTTCAAGAGAATGTAAGATGCATCAGCTTAAGTAGTAGATGTTTTAGATTATAGTTTATAATTTTTTATTATAAAATACAATTATTTTTGACATCAATAAATCTGCCAATTATTTTCTGGATTAATCAATGAATTTATTTGGTCTATAAGATGTCAGAAAATAATAAAAAAGTGTTCATCACAATTTTCCAAAGCCCAAGGTGATGTCTTCTTATTGGTTATTTTGTCCAACTAACAATCTACAACTGAAAGCTATTCTGTTTGCTATAATATAAAATCCTCACAATTAAGAAGCTGGAACCTGAGAAAGTTCTGCATCAAAATAACTTTTGGTTAATTCAGAACGTTACTATTTGTCATCCACATTTGAGCTGGCATTTTCCTCGTCAGATGAGGTTAGCAGATTGCATATGAATTAGGACCACAATAACTAATTCAGCTATAGCTGATAAAGAGCAAACATCAGCCATCAGTCAACAAGGAAATTTATCACTCAATATTAATAATAATCTGTGATAGACTCAAATGGTAACCCCTACTCAGTAACATCATTGCAAATACAACATATTTACATCGAATTTTACTTTTTGCATGTGCACAGTTTTAATTTATTTATTTTCTACTGTAAGTTCTGAATTTCAACATTTAATATGAAGACAATTTCAAGCCATGTCTAGTGTATAATCCATCGCTCAGTGGGGGGTCAGAAAGTGAATGTCTGTCTGCCAGTCAGGGAGAGGTTTCTGAACATGGAGTCATATGTTGAAACCACATGGATAAATCACTGGGACCAGCACCTCAAACCTCCAGCATTTCACAGTCTGTGTGTGTGTGTGTGTGTGTGTGTGTGTGTGTGTGTGTGTGTGTCTGTGTGCACTTACCACCCACTTCTAAACCAGTGACCTGTTAATGACTGGACTGAGCTGTGGCCGTGGTCACTGAGAACTGGTCAGTTTATGGTCACCCATTAATGGCTGGTTTGGGGCTTCAGAAGCAACTAAATTTGTCACCATAAACTAACAAGAGGAGGCCACGCCATGACTGGTGTCTGGGACAATTATAGTCTGCATCTGCCAGGGTCTGTTCAATTAAAAGGAATTAATTAGGGATTGTATAATTCTCCTTTTCAATTTGTATCTCTTTGATCTTAGATAAATTAAAGTATAGCCTAGTGCACAACATTTAAATGAGGAAGGCATACAGGGACCAAATTCAGTGTATTTTCAATGTGTTTATAACCTTTTGCCAGCTGACACTTTTCATCTGACTGTCGTGTGCTACTGTATTTTGAAATTTTAGGTGATACATGATGAAATTACATCAGTGCATGTGGACTCCACCACATCAGTTTCCCCATACCGATTAAACCAGCTTTATTCATTTAAAATGTAAAAAGCCCCCTCCTTGCGTTGCAATTCAAGTCATCATACCTACACTGCTATGAGTGTGTTTCTGCTCAAATAATGCAAATAACATCATCACTTTGACACTCAAGGTCCCACACAAAGGAAAGTATTATTTTACATGTCAAGTGTTTAACGATTGAAAATTGTTACAAGAATGGGCTGTATCTTGTGGAGAAGGAGAAGGTGGTCAACAGTCTGTGTCAGTCGCTGTTCTTAGCAGCAGCTATTGGCCAACCAGCTTTCACATCCTCCTTCAGCGGGCACATTGACACACACTTTGCTGTGGCACTGAGAGGAAGCTCCTTTCCATGCACGTGCTTTAGCAACTGCCATGCTCGTGGCTGATCCCTGTGACTTGACCAGGATTGAGGTTAAAAGAACAACTACGAATGAAAAGTCATTTCTTATCAGCTCACCTTCATCATGTCAAATTTCTCAGAGGTTCAACTGGGCACCAACATCACTATGAATCAGCCAACACAGCCCCACACTACAAAATGTGGCCCTATTATCTTAAATATTTTGTGACAGATAAAGCTTGTGACAGCTTCAGTGGAATTTTAAAGGTGGCTTGTGGAGTTGTAAATAAACAAAAGTTAGATTTACATTCAGTGTTTTTTTCACCAAAACTAACAAATGTGTTGAACACTATTTTTGAAATATTTAAACCGTGCTATGTTCACATCCATGTTTGCTAGTTTGCAGTCTTCTACACGGCTTTTGTAGGCGCATTGCATGGATGTTCAGTATTAAGAGAGCTGGATATGATGCCGCCACTCAGCCTTGCTGACAGTTTTTTCCCAGGGGCCACTCACAGTATTGCAGCTAAAAAAATCCCCTGCAGCCCAAAAAGCTTCTCCCCCATGTAAAACAGTTAATCAGACACCAGTTAATCCATGGAAGTTATATATTTGTAAAACCTCCCCACATCCTGGAAAAGCAATTTTAAAATGTGTGATATCATCCCAATGTAAAGTCTATGGGCTGGGTGGGAACTCACAGGACAAACACTACTGCAGTGGGCTGCACAACGCGGAAGCAAACCCTGAAGCTAGAAAACTTTTTGGGCTTGTGCGCCAGGCAGGCAATTTTAATTCAAGTGAATAGGCAACATTTTTGAGACCGGTATTCAGTTCCGATAATACTTCCATGGTGCAAGGCTTGGGCGGTATCTATCTTTTCATACCTCATACGTTCCTGACATTTCACCAGGGTATACATATATCATGGTATTTGTGTAAAAAAAAAAAAATTTAAAAACATAGAAGCTGAGCTGCTGGTGATAGAAGTCATTGTAGCATGTAGGACATTGTCTAGCCTACAATGCTGTGTGTCTAATATGCAATCAGCTTAGTTAGACAAGTCTTGCTGGGTTTAAATACTTATGGCCCACAGAATAATAAATAGATAGGAAATAAGTGCCCTTCTTCCATAGATTCTTACTGGAGGACTAGTGCTGCTGTGGTGAAGGAATTTCCCCTGCTGTGATTTTTGGGTGGCTCAACAGCGCGGTATGCAGGCATATGCGATGTTAGCGCCATGTTTTAAAAACAGCAAATCAAGTTTTGGTAGTCTGAATATGTGTCAACCAAATGGAGCAGTAGTACCTGACGAACACGGAAAACATTTTAAATTGTTTTGTGGCAGGAAACAACATTGGCCTTCAGCCAATGAACAGAGTCTGGCTGAGCGCGTCTTTAGATTGTATGATTGGTGGAAAACTTCTTAACCTCGCAGGTTAAATGGCAGCCTGCTCAGCCATGCGGTGACTTTGGAGAGTTTGAACATATAACCGAGACAAAATATTCACACAGACGTGTTTTTATCTACTGAGCATCAGCACCAACTCCTGGTCAGTTCACCCCAAGCCTGACGCTGTTATGAGGTTAGCCTCGATGCTAACTGCAGGAGGCTCGCGCAAAGCTCCATGGAGCCCCATGAGCAAGAACAGCGCACGAGATGCCACGAGGATCCTCCAGAGCCACCGGACTGGACCGGGGGCGCCGTCAAACATTCAATACACATTCAAGTGTAAAACAAGAAGGGCCTAGCCCCATGAAAAAAGAAAAAGCGTGAACATAGCACGGTTGTAGCGGTTGCTTGCCACCCACTGCGGTTGGCTGGTCTATAGCGCAGTATTGCAATATTGCAGTTATTGCGACAGCCCTATGGAGGACCCCATGACACTTGTTGTTGTGGCAGATACTGACACATCAGTGGGCTGAACGGAGATGATGTGCGGGTGGTGGTGGCAGACTGGCTGTTGAATAAAATCGTGGCTAATAAACTGCTTTTGTAGTTGGAAGAAGTCATCTCAAGATAAAGTTATATGTGGCAATATTTGAATGATTCCATACCACTCGCAGTCATCATCTTTCTCAGCTCAGCTGCCTGTTCCACCAGTAGAGACTGACTTCTGGTGGCGCGTGCTGTGCACTACAATACATCACCTCAATACAGCATCTCTGTATCAGTTTAATAGAGTTTATTAGAAAGAGGAGCATATTTTTGACGGTATTGAAAATCATACCTTCTAAATACCCTGGTAATACCATACTACCTTGATACCGCCCAAGACTACATGGAGCACTGCTACATTTCCTGGCACATTACCGCCACAAACTGTAAAACGTTGCTCCACAGCGCTACTAGTGATTAGAAACTCTACAGGATGCCTTTAACTTAGAAGACAATTTGACTTAAGTTTAATTTTAGGGACTTTTCCTTTAAACATCTCACACTGACTCTCACAGTGGTTGTTTGGCAGTAGCTCTCTGTTATGACCCATGTGCTCTCACTGACATGTGCTCTGCGCTATAGTGATAATATATTGTCAACACACACACACACAAACATATGTTATTGCCAGAACCAAATAGTGTGTGTCTCCTCAGAGTCTGTGTGGATGTACCCAAGAGTGGGGATCCCACTCGTTTTGGAGGCCAGGCATTGGCTTTTGCACGTCGCCACAGGAATGCCAGCAATGTTGCCTCCATTGTGGATCCCATCGGGTCAGAGAGAGGAACTTTGTGCCTCTGTCAGTGCTGTTGTGTGTTTTAGCGGCTGCAGACATCATCAACGTTTGGCAGATCTCAAAGTAGACACGGTTAGGAGGTGGAATTTCAGCACACACACATATACCCTCACCATTACTTTGTTAATAGTAAATGGTGTAAAAGGTGAAACAATGGCTTCTCTGAGCAAGACAAAAAAATACTTCCTCCCCCTGTCTTTTGTTACTTTTTCCTGTCATTAATCATCTACTATGCCTCCCTAAGGGATGAAATGTGTGTTTGTGTGTCAATGTGTGTGCCACAATGTCAGAAACAAAATGAGACAGAGGGCAACTACCTGGATGTTGTGGGCTGGGCTGCAGATTAATGGTGAGTCACTTGAAACAACATGAGAGGACTGGGCTTTTGTGTAAGGTGAGAAGCAGTGACAGAGCATTACACAGAAGCAGAGAGCGAGAGAGAGCAGGTACACCGAGTCACGCAACAATCTCTGTTGGCAGGCTGTCTGTGTGTGTTTGGTAAACACACATTACCTGAGATAGAGTTGGAAGGTGTAAGCAAGAGAAATATAGTCTTTCTTGGCCACACAAACATTCTGCTTAGGGTGTGTGTGCGTGTGTGTGTGTGTGTGTGTGTGTGTGTGTGTGTGTGTGTGTCAGGGTAGTGAGATCCCACTGGAGAGTCAGTGGGGAGGATATGAGCGTGGGGAGTATCCAGTCTGGCTGGGTCATGCTGGGAGTTTCTTGACTTCTCCTTCTGGGTCACTAACGGTTTTCTCATTTGTCTTCTTCTTTTATAAGAAATCCAGTGTGCGAACATCAGATGTTTTCTTTGTAAGTGTGTTTTTCATGATTAATGTAAATGTGTGTATTTCACTAAAACCATTGACACTGCAGTCCTGCAGACGTGTGGGCCCAGCTTTCAGCCCCTGACTGGCTTGCTTATTAGTACTCTGTGTACAGAAACTAATCTGTGTCAACTAAAGGGGGTGCACTGTATACAAAGGCATTGCTCACACACCACTGTCCTCCCCTCCCACGTCCTGCCCTGTCCTGTCCTTTCCTGCCCTGTCCTGTCCTGTCCTGTCCTGCCTTGTCCCATGCAGCTCCGGAAGTTCTAGCCCCACCCGAGGTTTGCCAGATTGCTTTGGTGTTACATTGCGTAATGCCAAACTACCCCCGTGCGTCACTGGGAGCACCCTTCCTACACACACATACTGTACGCATGAGTGTAAACACATTGAGTGTACACACACAGAGTACACAGGACTTGCTTACATCGGCCCACTCTGTGGACCTGCCTTTATTTGCAGGGATCATACTGCTGTTACTGACTTGTTTGATCATCTCTGTCATTTCAGATCCATCTAGATCATTGTTCAATGTGTGACATGTGGTTTTACAGAGGAAATGCAAAGTTACATGACCTTTTCTTCCTGACTGGATCCTGTTCAGTATAAAACCTAATCAAACATTGTGCTCTCAGACGATGTTATCAACCTTATTGTCATAATGAGTCAGGGTGGAATGACCAGCAGCCATTTGTACACACAGGTTCCTTCTTCCTCTCAGACAACGGCCTTGATAACTGAATTTATGCTTCAGGAATAGTGTAGTTTTCACAGAAATTGTTGTACTTTTTGTTTACTGTTCTGTTCAGCAAGCCAGCACCTTGCTTTGACCCCTTTGCTCTGACCTAAATAGGAAATTAAATGACTCTTTAGCACAAGTGCGCTACATGAAATTACCCTTCAAAACAGGTGTGTTAAATGAAATTCAACCAATTAATGATAATTTGTTTAAACTCTTTTGTAAGAAAGCAATGGAATGTTAAAATGCTTATGTTTAAAATAACAGAGGTGCAATTACAGAAAGGAGACTTCAAATTAAATGTGGGTACTATATTTCAAAATGCCAGTAGTGTTGAAATGGAGATTTTCCCTCTTGATATTGTTCATTTTGGTATTTCTGTGTAATTTAGTTTAATTGTGAGTGTGTGTGGCCGTAGGAGCCTCTCTACACAGCGGCATTGTAGATATCGGGATGACTTGTTTCAGGGTTTGCCGAGTCAAGATCACAAAGCTGGCAGCTCAACAAACCTTCAGCATGCACGAGAAATCCAACCTGCTTCTCTCGTCTTTCCTTTGATTCTTCTGTTTTCTCACTGGAAGCATAATTGAAACGAGTAAATAAACAAGAGCCCGGAATGTAAACTAGACCAGGCCCTCTCAAAGACAGCGGGGTCCTTAAAAATGCTAATTTGTCTCATTCTTACAGCAGGAACAGTCAAACATTAATAAATTCTGTCTGAAGTCTGAATTTAGACTTCTGTTTCTGCTGCTCTTTTCATCATTATTATTGCATGGCTCTCCTGTGGGCACATCCAGCATATGTGGCAATGGGCACGTGACTATACTCGGTTGTGTGTGTGTGTGTGTTTGTGTGTGTGTGTGTGTGTGTGTGTGTGTGTGTATGCATGCATGTCACCTGAGGAAAGTGGGGAGAATCAGGCTTTAAAATCCCCGTGTTGTTGGAACACTATATATTTTTAGCTTGCCATTGTTTGTCCGTGACGCAACTTTGACGTTCATTTGTATGATTGAATGAGTGTATGAATGTGTGCGTGTGTATGTGGCGAGTAGGTGTACACCAAATAGTTTCTATGCGCCAGCTTTGGTTTCCAACTTTGATCATTTCCGCCCGGGGCCCTCTGCGCTTTAACTGTTGACACTTTCCCTTCTCCTGTAGGTTTTGAAAATGCATGCTTTATTTTTTGCATATTGCTCCGGCTTTATCATAGCTGTGAGTTTTCACCATTTCCTAAAGGCGTATTTAACTCATAGGAAAATAGGAGGCGCATTTACTCTTTATGCTAATTTACAGAAAAAGCAGAGGAAGAGTTCCACAGTTGTAGAAACTATAGGAGAGAAAGTCTAGATATAGTACTTGCCCACATATAACTGTCTTTATGTTATCAGTCAGTATTTGACTCACTCTCCCTATGCTAATAACAAAGGGGTCTTCCTCTGACTCAAAACTACTTCCAACAGGTGGACTCACTCCTACGCTGTTTTTCACTACTTTATTTTTTTTTCTTCATCTTCCTCTTTCTCTTTTCATCTTCATCTTCCTCATTCTCTAACTTTCGCTCTGCCTCTCTGTCTTTCTCAGGGACCACACATAGCATCAGTGACCCTAGCAGCCTATGAATGTGGCTCTGTGGATTTCCCCGAGCCACCCTATCCGGACAAAATAGTCTGTCCCCAGCAGGAAGTACCACCACCAGGCTCTGATGCTGAGCATGTGGGTGTGGAGGCCGCAGGGGCGGACGAGGTGGTGGGGTCAGCAGCCCTCCAGGGAAGCATCTCTCTCTGGAGCATCATCTCCAAAGTCCGCCTGGAAGCTTGTATGTGGGTGAGTGTCTGTTACACACTGGCTGTGCATACTGTAGACCAGAACAGCTAAAGAGCAGCCAAATGCAGGATCTGCACAGAGTTAAGCTTTTCTAAACATTTCTCATGGCTCAGTTTTGGTCACAGTTTGCATTGACCTTGCACATTGGCCACAGCTTTGACCATTATTCAGAGTGTGTGCTTTGAAATATTGTTGCTGTCAGGTGAAAACCTCATATCTCCCAAATGCCAGTTTCTCAGGAGCTAAGAAAAACAGTCTTGTTTTCAGATTGACCACCATGCATTTTTGAATTTATCCAGTGGGTTTTGAAAGGTGTCATTAGACAGAGGGTGGTAGAAACATGAAAATCACCAAAATTGAAGGCTTTTAGAGACCCAGTTTTCCAAGGGCAGGGTCAACCATACATGCCAAGGACTCCAAATAAGGGCACAAATCAAACAATGATTTTTTTTCATAGTTAACATGCAATTTATGCTGTGGTAAGAGAACAGTGAAAAAGGTGAAAACTTGGTAATTCTTGTGGTATTTGCTCTCTGTTTACATCTTAATACACATAATTATTCTCTTTTAGGTCTTCCTCTGACAATCTGAAAGACTTTTTTGCAATACCTTCACCAGTAAAGGCTCAAGCTACAAATGACACAAAATTTGCATTCACACTGTGTGTGTGCGAATGCATTCATTGATAACTAAACTGCTTGGAAAACCCCAGCTCCTTACCATGAATTTCCCCTGTGCAGCCTTGGTGGTTTCACACCTTTAACCAGCCTTGCGGCTGCTGAGAGAGATGAAATACTTTCAGTCTACAATCTTTTTATGGGCCAGAACAGAAACATTTTTACTACTTTATCGTATGAAAATGAGTTTCTGTTTAAAGTTTGTACTTATATAAAGAGCAGGCTTCTACCTGGGTGTCTAGTTACGCTTAGACTGGCGGCTTATCAATGACTCACACTTACCATGAAACCACTGACAATTTTCTGTGCTACTATAATACACACGCACACACACCCACACATGTACGACATACATAAAAACACAAGCACGGAAACATGCCACAGATATCTAGAAGTAACACTCTATTATTGACTTCTTTGTGACTTTTCATGTTCACTTTTATCATGTTTTTTTTTTTCCATCTTAGTTTCTCTTCCATTTTACAAGCATTACTGAGAATGGCAGAACTGTCAAACGCTGAGAAAAGAGAACTTGGTCGCTGATAAATGATATGAGTATCATTCTTTACTATCTGTTTCCCTGTTCTGAATAATGTGTAAAGGGCGGACGTGAGGGGGAAATACACATCCACAGCTACTTCTTTGCTGTCAGTGGCTTTACAGGAACCATGTTTTTAATAACCTGATTTCTACTGTAACTGGCCTTCAGGCTTTTATTATCTGTGATACATTAACTATGCACATATACACATGCACAATTCCAAAGGCCATAGTGAAAGTGAAAACTAGCTGGTTATCCTCATATTAAAAGATTTTCCACACCTTTCACCCCGTATAATAACACCCCGTGTTCCAAATATATCTGCATCTCATGCGCTGTGTGTGTGCACTGATCCTGCACATAAAATCAATGTCTGTATGTTTGATTTATTACAGCAACATGGCTTCAAACTGGAGTCAAACTGACTCTGAGCCAAGCTGCAGCCATGCCAGCAGCAGCACCACACTCTGAAGATGTGATATAGGAGTCTGTGTTTGTGTGTGTGTGTGTGTGTGTGTGTGTGTGTGTGTGTGTGTGTGTGTGTGTGTGTGTGTGTGTGTGTGTGTGTGTGTGTGTGTGTGCCACCCAATCCCCTTGGATTCACCACCACCACCCACTTACCACCACACCCCCTGTAACCCCAGCCTGGCACGGCCTCCACTGAGGCTTGTCAGCTCTACAGTTGGAGACACCTGTTGCGCCCACGATTTCAAAGCACCCACACCAACATTCCCCCTCCTTCTACCAGCCTCCCACCTTCTGGATACGCTGGTGATGAGACATTCCCCTCCCCACCACCACCACCACCACCACCACCACCTCTTCTTCTCTCACTCTCTCCTTTCTCTCTCCTCTCTCTTTGTCCTTTTCTGTCCCCTCTTAAAGCCTCTCTGTCCACTACTGCAGCTCCCTTAAGTGCTCCACTTCAAACACCACCACCGTGCAGGTGGACATATTTCACCCCCCGCCCCCCCATACACACACACACACACAGGCGCACGCACGCTCACAAACAGAGGCAAAGCTATTGAATGGAGCAGCTGCCAGGGAGATTAAGGCACGTCTCCATTATGAGAAAAAACTGGCAGATTTCATCAAAGACTGCAGTGTTAACAAGAGAACAGGGTGTCCAGATTAAAGATTCAGTCTGCCAGGTTTTGGGATAGCACCGCCTCCTGAGAATGATTGTTTGGGCTTGTTGTCGCTGCCATGGTTGCTAACTACCCACTAATCATCTTCTGGCTAAGCCATCCCACTACATGCAAGTAATGTGGCTGTGATTAGCTAGTTATGTTCTTCTGGAAGAGAGATTCAAGCTGTGATTTTGTGCGTGTTCCACCTAGACAACTGCATTTCAGAGCAGAAGCTTCGTTTACTCACTGCTTTGCATATTAGGATGTTAAGGATGTGTCTGGGCTTGAAATCTTCCAAATGCCATCTGTAATTGTAACTTACACTAACTGTATCCTTAGCATCTTCTCTCATACCCCTTGCAACCCCTACTCTTCCCCTGTGCCTGGAAACATTAAAGTAATGAGCTGTGAGCAACTCCAAAAACAGTGCATTTCTTGGCGGCTGTTTTCATTGTGTTAATTAAGTCTGTAGCCCTCACCCCCTCACCCCTTACCCCCCTCACTCCTCCCCGTTCTCATGTTTTGGCGGTATGAACTTGGTGAACCAACCCAAGTGCTGAGAATTTATTTCCCTCAAATCACTTCCGCTTTCTTCCTGTTAAGCCCCCCTCAATCACACAGGCTCCACCGCTTTATAGCTACAAGCTCATTTTGGCTGTTAAATATTGATATCTTGGTTCCTTTAGACCCCCCTGGGCTTTTTAGCACATCTTAAATTTTCCAGAAACAGTGCATTCCACATGTCCAAAGTAGATTTGAACAGAGCCGTGAGCAGTGCAGTGTGTTGATATGCTGTTTAGATGTGGCATCTGGTTTTTCACCTTCCCTGGGCCTGTGTTTTATGTATCCATGATCGTTTAATAATCTGTGGGATTTTCGTTCTCATAAATCCTTTCCGTTTTATTCCCATTAAGCGCTCTGATCGCACAATCCCAGACGTCAAGCCGTGCAAGCTCCTTTGGATAGTGGATATTGATATTTTTGCTCCATTAACCCCCCAGCAACCATGGTAACATGGTTGTTATAATAATTAGCACAACAGTAAGACAAATGGAGCATTTTTACAACCAAAATACCATTTAAAACAATAAAATCAAGTTTAGAAATATACTAAAAAGCAAGGAAACAATCATTGAACATGGTTAGTTTATTATCATGAATGTTAGCTTAACAGTACAAAAAAAAAAAGAATAACGTTGATATAAATATACAGCCTGCACTGTACAAAACGACATATCTCTCTTTCTTAAAGTAATTTTGAATTCAGAAGCCTGTGTTGCCAAAACAATATACGGCAGCACATTACGTCAGGGAGTACTATAAACACAAACAGCTGAGCAGCAGTAATTAACAATCTGTGTGTGTGTGTGTGTGTGTGTGTGTGTGTGTGTGTGTGTGTGTGTGTGTGTGTGTGTGTGTGTGTGTTTCTGCATGAGCAGGGTGCAGGTACAGCTATAGGAGAGCTTCCTCCCTACTTCATGGCCCGGGCGGCACGGCTATCCGGTGCAGACCCAGACGACGAGGACTACCAGAGGTTTGAGGAGATTCTGGACCAGACCCAGTCTGCACAGGTGACACACTGTTCCCTGCATTATCTTTAGCCCCTCATCCATCATCTTCATCACCCTCTGTTATCTAACCCTCCCCCCCTTTCACCTCCACCTTCTTCTCCCCCACTTAACACCCACAATGCTCATTTTATAAAACTCTAACTTCTGTCTGCTTCACTTCACTCTCACCTCTCTGCTCTTTTGCACTTGTGCGCTTGTTCTTTATCACCCTGTTGCACTTGCACCATTTCATTCCTAATTGCTTTGTTCTTGGCATTAATTTATTTTCTGTTCTGGTATTTTTCTAAATCAGCCATTTCAATCTCCCTAAAGTGAACCACATTGTCCCATGTGTGTTTTGTGTGTGTGTTTGTGTGTTGACCACTGACCAAGCCCCACCTCAGTGCCTCAACGGTATCAAGTGCTTTCACAACGTTATGACTAAGAGAACAGCAATGATGCACTCGAGTAAAATGTTCCCGCCATTGCCAGCCCTTCATTTTGAAATCCCCTGTAAAAAAAAAAAAGAAAAGAAAAAAAAATGTTCTCATATCAAACATCCCTGCAAATGTTTCAACAATGCCTAACAACTTATTGTAAATATTTATTTTTCCACACTCTTGTGATTATGAATGGACGAGGAGGAATGAGGGGAAACATCCATGTAGTTTTGCAAAGGCTTTTCATCAGACCTGTCTATCCTGACAGCCTTCATCCTTAGGAATGCTCGTCTCTTTCCAACAGCGTGGGTCTAACAGTCAGACAGGTCAAGTGCAGTAAAACAACTGCATCCATAAATGGTTTTGAACTTTACAACAGACTCACTTACTCTTGTGCTTGCAAATAAACTGCAGCAGATAGTACTAGACAACTGTGAACAAATAAATCCTGTTTTGTTTTTTTTATGAGGGTATCCCAGATATCAAGAGATTACTGAGCGATTCATAGTGTGTTTCCTTTTGTTTAAAGTAAGTATTTCACTTTTCAGCATGCATATAGGATTAGCAACAGTCCAACTGTGGCTGAGCTGTGACTCTTTCAGTACTTTCATGCTTTCTTTGATAATTCAATAATTCCAAAAGGAAGAAAATGCCTGAAAAATATGCTTCTGGTCACAAGATTTTTAAAAAAATCCCCACAATATATCAGGTCTAGTCTTTGTGAATGTATTAGAAATAAGACACAAGGAAAAAAATCATTCTAACAACTCATAAAGCAAAAACTGTTGTTACCTTATACTGTATTCCTGGATGTATTGTTCCTCTGTCTGTCTTTATATGCAGAGAATGTAGAGTAGAAAGTAGAGTATTACTATTCAATCCAAAATGTGATAGATTGATAGATTTGAGTAGCAACCCAGCCAGCCCTTTTTCACTCAAGTGTCAGTCATTCTGCCTCAACATCCTGTGTCATGTAAAAGCATGTCAATGCAATATTGTATTATTTAACAACTACTAATTACAAATACAAGTCATTTGTCTGGAACAACCGCCAGCAGGATTTCGTTTGTTGTTTCAACTGTTTCTACTAGCAAGTTCTTATCTTGAAACAGGGCAAATCACTCCGTTTATATCAGTAATGTTACTTGTTTTCAAATTTAGTCCTGCTTCCCTTTCTGGTGGCAGAAAATCCTGCTTTCTTTGGGATAAAACAGAACCTTTTGCACTTCTGGCCACAGCTCACTGATGTCAAGGCAGGTATTTTGCCTTTGGCTGGGTCACATACTAGAAAAAACTGTTAATACCCCCAATAGGTGACCCATTGTCACAGACCTACCTCCTTTACACAGACTTTTTGCAGAGTAAATAAACGATCCTTAAATAAAATGTCCAAAATTAAAGCATGTGAGTCCCTAGAAGCGCAGAGTACTCATGAATGATTCATTCAACCCTGTAGATGTGCTGTATGTGTGCAAAAATCACTGTTCTACCGAAGGGAAATTACTGCATCAACCACTGTTTTTCATTATCAGCAGTTTAAGCAACTCTCAGCACACAAACTGAAGTGACCTTCTGAGACTCTAATACTGAAACAGATTCAAGGAAGTGACTACAAAAAATTGGCGAGAAGAATCCGTGCTGCTGGTTAACAAGGGACAGAGGTGCAGCACCTGCTGTAAGGTCCGCTGTTACTAATGCTGTGGACAGCTGGGTAGGTTGGCACCAACAGCAGCCCTGGCGTTCAGACCACATGTGTGAGAGTGGAGCTCTGACATCACTCGACTTACTGATAAAGTGGCGCTTCCCACCCAAACTGTGAGAAAAGAGCAGAGACATGGGAAGAGCAAGACAAACAGGCGGCATGGGGAAGAGAAGATTTTGTCTAAATGATCATCTCAGCAGTGAGGAGCTCCTGCGTGTCTTTTCCCAAACAAACTAACAATATGACGCAGGAGGAGCATCGCCTGTTCGTCTCGCATCCGTGCGAGGACAGATTAGAAGTGACGCTGCATGCTGCTGTCTCAGTACACAGTCTTAGTCTCGCTCTTGCTCTCTCTCTCTCTCTCTCTTGCTGACACTGTTTCTTTTTCTGTCCCTCTGTTCTTATGCTCTTATTCTTTCTCACGCACTCTGGTGGTCTCCCACTGTGCATTACTCTCTCTCGCGCGTGCTCTCTCTCTCTCTCTCTCTCTCTCTCTGATGATGTCTGGCAGCCTTGTGTATGTATGTTATGTGTGCTTGTGTGATTGGACAGCATCTGGATGCAGGTTGCTTGCACCAGCGAGGACCTGCCACATACGGAAACATTTTTTCTCTCGCCAGGGCTTTTTACCATTACTCGGATGTTCTCAGGGTTCCCTTTTTCGCTCAAGGAGATCCCGCAACACCTCTCTGATTTTCACTTTTCCGCCATTTGCCCTTTTTTACACCTTTTAAGGTGGACACGGAGGCAATCATCCACTGTGGAGTTGTGTCAGAGGTTTTGATAGAAAGCAGAAAATCAATAGAGTAGAAACAGGCTCCACTGGGATTGGATTGGAGAAATTGTGGAATCGTTGGATCGTTAAGTATGAGACAGGAAGTGGTTAAATCTTGTCGTCAAGGATGTGACCCCCCCCCCCACCCCCCCAACCTTGTCCCCCTCCACACTCATACACACGCAGGCTCTCACACACACTCTCCACCCTGTGGCAGCAGAGCTGGGTTAAGATGCTGTCTTCGTCCCCTCTGTTCAAGTCACAGAGGTTTGTAGGTGCCAGCAGTTTGACTTAAACCCAGTGGTATTTCTCTCAGCCTGCACGTGCCAACTTCCTGCCACAAGTGCACGTGATGCACAGCAGCAGAGCACTCTGGGGTTTTTTTTCTCATTCATTCAACAGAGCTATTCAAGAATAATGAAGTCATGCCTTTTCTAACGGCTCCAGACGCTGATGTCATGAACATCAGATTTTTTTCCCCTCTTAAATCTTTTAGCTCAGTACGAGAGCACTCGGCGGGCTGGAGAGGAATCCTCAGTATCGACACGGACCGTCTCGGAAGATCCTACATGGATCGAGTCCATGATTGCTTGTAACCTGATAATGAAGTTATTTCCTGGCTTGTGTTTTGTTTTTTTTTCATCCGGCACGGAAAGGGTTAACAGGCTGTGAATTCTTGATTGCCAACTCCCAGGATCGTATCTCCTGTAACTCAAATCAGGGCCATCTGCGCTGGGCGTATGCCTGCCTTCCCCCCTGGCCTACTGCACTCAAAGGCTCTCTGTGCTGTGGTTTGCCCGGCCCCGTCACGTGACTTCTCTGAAAATGCCCCCCTCCCTCCTCCTCCCTCTTTATTTCCAGTAAACTGTTTGAAAGGAGGGGGGTGAGTCAGAGTAAAACCAGCTTCCCTTTAACCACAGCTTGTTAAAGAATTTGTCAACGTGGACTCAGGGGTGCATTTTTTTTTGTGTATGTGTGTGTGTGTGAGTGTGTGTGTGTGTGTGTGTACAGATAGATTTGAATGTGTAGGTCTTCTTCTTTTTTTTTTTTCCTCCTTTCTTGAAAAGGGACTGTAGCTTCGATTGCGTCAGGAGTCCTTAATCACTCCACTTCCTGTGCCAGAGAGAGCGGGCGCGGGCTTGTTGGAGTTAATGAGATGAACTTTAGCTGTCTTTGTGTCGGGGGGCTCGCGACCGCTTCGGAGATGTGTGTCTTCTGTGTGAAAGACTTTCATTGAGAAAAAAAAAGGAAAACACAGAGAGAGGGAGAGAAAAAATGTGCGTGGGTGTTGACTTGTGTATAGGCTATGCATAGATTTTTCCTTGTCTGACACTTTAATTTTCCACATGGAGCAGAGTGCCTTGTCGCTGCCTGATTTTTGTCTCTGTTTGAACTCTGTACCCCATCAACACTACCAAAGCCTACTGAAAACAAAGTGTTTGCTTTGCCAACTTCTTCACAGTGAAGTCCACTTTTTTGTGGTAGAACCCTCTGAACAACTTTTCAGCAAATCTGAAATAAACAGATATCATATAATAGAGAAAAACTTCACTATCATATAATCTTATTTAAAAAAACCTAATACTTGAAACTGACCCTCAAAGTTTACTTTTACAGTATATCAAGATGTACTATGATAAAATCATGGCACTGGGTTAAATAAAGGAACTTTTCCTGTTAATGTGTTGAGGTTGTATAAAGTTCATAAAACTGTCCTCTTCTCTGGTTTTTCCCTGTGGATTTGTCTATTAACTGTCATCACCTGGCAACTGTAACAACAAATATTCAAACTGTCATATTAAAAGTAGTGTTCACTCTGCTTCATAGTCACACATTTTAATACAAATTCTTCTGTGCTTATAGACTAAAAGTTATTTTTTGCCATGTATCTAATAAGAATTTAATCTAATTTTTAACTGACGACATAATTCCAAGAATGCTAATCTTGTGACAAACACCCTGCTTTTCCTCAGATTAATTCATCTTCATCATATTTACTGTGATTGAATCAAAACAGACATGGTGCATTCCTTACATGTTGGGTTGTGTCATATCATTTCAAAAACTTGATATATTAGCGAAGTTAAAGTTCAATCATTTTTACCAAAAAAGTTTCACATGTTCATGAAAGACATACGTGGGAGCATGACAGCTGTAGCAAGTGAGACAAAACCGGTAAAATGTGGTTTCTGAAGAACACATGATTTGTTTATTCAAATGAGGAGTTGGCTAATCTGGCTGTCAGAAGTATATGGGGGAGAAAAAAAAATCCAAACCTATAAACAACAGATCAAATGTGAGTATTGTTCCCCACAGAGGTCGGCCCCATGTGGGGTGACTGTGCAGACTGCTGAGTGAAGCATCTGTGCTGAGCAGCCAAACCTGGAACCAAAACCTCCATGGTTTTAATGACGCTGCACCCTTGACAAGATCTTACCAAATGTAATTGCTGCTAAGCCCAGCCCTGCAGGCCGGTGGTGAAGGGAGGGGGAGTGGGGGGGGTGGGGGGGGAGTGGGGGGGCAGGCAGCCTTTGGCAAGCTGCCTGGCAAAGATGGTGATTTTCCATAAGCCACCAACAACAGAGTCTGGATGTCTGAACCCAGGCCATCCAAGATAGACGCTTCCCCAGTCCAGAAATGCAGAATAGAGAGAGAGTCCAAGTACATAGTTCAACTATAGTAAATCACAGTGTCACAAGTTCACACACACACACACACACACACACACACACACACGTAACACCCTCCCCTCACCTCCTCAGGGACCCTTTGTTCACGCTGCAGTGATATTTTCATGCTCACTCTCATTGCGTGAGCCAAAAGCTCAACTCCTGCACCTAATGTAAACAATGCATGTGTCATGATGTCAGAAAATGAATGGGATTCACAGGCCGTCTCCATGGCACTGATTGGTTCTGCAGGGTTCCATCCGCGCTACAACACCAGCGGTTGTCAGGTGTTCTCGGTCCAGACACAATCCTCAGTGGTTCAGCTGTAAACCAACCATACACATTCCTTTCTTCCCTGTACCCCACCAGCTGAGCAACACACACACACGCACACACACACACACACATACGCACACACGTGTGCACACATGGGGACAGCCTAGAATTAAAACTACAGGCTTGGCCAAGGAGAAACCTTCATGATTGGACGTCAGTGGAGGCAGAAATTCAAATTGTGAACCAATCAGATTCTGTGTCCCTTCGCTCCCCCCACCACCACCTTATTAGGCGACCTCCCATGTCTCTCAAATTTCCTGACCGCTGGGTTGCACCCCGCAAAGAATGTCACCAGCACTGTACTGGTTTTGTTGACCATATTAGGTATGATCATGTATTGCCAGCCCCCTCCTGCACCTCATTTTTTGAATTAACATGATGCTTTAGAAACTGAGGCCTTACCTTTTGAAAGAAAACAAAATTGTCTTGTCTTTTTGAATAAAACAAATACAATTTTTTCTTTAGTTTCTTTGTCAGTTGATTTGGAATTGTTTTTAGGTGAGAAAAATATGCTTTCAGTGGGAAAATCGATCCAGCAGTAACCAGCAAACATTCATTAAATCATTTTCAGACTCAGAATAATTAAACACACACCACTGCACTAAATATCTGAGTTTCATTCTAAAAAATGCTGTGGATACTTTTTTGGTAACACTTTGCTACATAAAAATCATCAGGAAATATTTTAAAAACATAAACAATTTGGTTCCAGAAAAATAAACAATTTTTTTGTCTTAAGGTGAATGTTAAGCTGTAATACTAACATAATTATATGTCTGTATTAGCAGTCAGTGTGTATTTTCCTTAAATGGAGGGTGTCTCATTTTGGAACAAAAGTTTTCATTTATAAAGAACTGTATTTACAGTTATGAATTAGTTACTGTGAGCTTTGTCTCCTTTTATATTTTGTGACCAGAATAGACACAAATACAAGAGTTTGAAGTTTAAAGTGAAAGGCACAGAGGGATGCTTTTTAATGTGAAATATCTACATAATTTCATATAGCCAGTGCACACTCTAATATGTACATTCATTACAGCAGGACACAGATTTAAATTCAAGCGGTGAAAGGTCTTATTTTCGCCATATTCCAGTGTACATTAAGCATACATTTATTCTGCAGTAAATGCAGTCAGATACCCAAAGAGACAGTGGTTTACCTGATAAAGAAATGAAAATGCCTCATCAAATATGACATGAATATAATAACTTTAATATATTTAGAACTTCCCAACATTAAAAAACAAGAGTCTGTATTACAACAATAGATTTCATTAACTTTGCAAAATAAGGAATTTTCTTTTGATTTTCATGATAACAGTACAAAAACCTGAATAAAAGTTCAGACAAATGTAGAAATAATAATTATGATAATTTAAATTAATTAAATGATTATGAAAGTAACAGTTTTTGGCTGTTAGGGTCATATTCTCTACTGTCAACAGATTAATTAACATATTAAGGCCTAGAAAAAAAAAACTTGCTGAAGCTGCATTTTCAAAAGCTGATGTTTTGAAAATGCAGTTTCCTCAGTATATTTTATTGTTATCATTTTAAGGGGTTTTGATTTCCACCCAGAATCCCACAATTTCTATGGGAAAAACTAGCATATTTAATTTAACAATGGCAAATTTAGCATTGTATGGAAGTAATCATTTTATATAATTTACCTAGAAATTGAGTGTATCATCCAAAAATATGAAAGGTCCTGGATCAGGATTTCCTTTGCATTCCCACTGTGTTCCCAGAACTAGTTTCAGTAAAATCCAAATAGATTAAATCTCCTCTTCCCAGAAAAGGTATATTAGGGGAAAGATCTGTGCCATTGCTGTGAAAAGAGGCTTTTGTGGAGCTGTCAAGACGAATAGGGCAAGACCAGCAGCAAAAGTTAGAATTTGTGAGTCACTGGAATGACCAAGGTCTGTTGTCTTGTTCTCAAACTCCCAGTGACAAAGCAATTGATAACTGGCACTAGAGGCAAAATACAGACATGCTAAAACCGGTTTATCATTCTTCAACAATGAAGAAACATGTTTAGAGATGAGTTTTGTTCTTTTAGAATAAATGTCAGGTGAATCCAGTACATTTTTGCTGTGAACTTGGAGATATTTATGCTGGCAGGATGGTCATGAAGTAAGTGCAGGACTTTATTTAATCTTGAAGCCCAACTTTTTCTTTCAAACATTTAAATAAATTCATTTATCCCTTTGAGATGTTTTTTTATCAGGTGAGTTCATGCTTGGAGGGTTTTAGAGATTAATATCTTTTTAGATTAAGCGCATAAACTTGAGAGGGTTTAGAAACACACATTCCTAAGATTAAACTAAGTGAAAATCCTTCTGATGCTCAATGCATTAAAATATATGTACTTTCAAGTTGTAAACAGTCTGCATGGCTGTACATCTAAATTCTGAGGATCTAATTATTTGGGTTTGTCAGTTGCCATCTTCCTCAATAACTGATTAAAACATTTTGTTGAGGACACATTTATGGGAAGTAGAAAATCCCATAAATGCTGCTTCAGCTGCAGCCTTCTTTAACTCATTTAGAGACAAACAGAGATAAAAACCAGGTTATTCACTCATTATTCGTTTCATTTGGACACCAATATGTTTTTTAGATATAAAATGGAAAGATTTAATTTGAGTACACAGGCTATAATTTGTTTAAAAAAAAAAAAAAAGCTGAAACATTAACATTCAGAGATGCTGGAGAAATCCTAAAAGTAGATTTGATTATTAAAATGTGATCCTAAATTAAGATGTTACCCTAACTTCCTCATTTGTTTTAATGTGACATTTGAATTGGTTTGAAAAAAAGTCATTAATAATCACTTCAAAAACAGCACTGCAAGCTGGTTACACAAATTGATTTTATTTCACACACCTCTGTGATGCTCCCTCTTCTGAAACAGATAAGTAGAGAAGCACTGAAATAACTTTGTTATAACTAATGTTTCAGTAGCCTAATTATTTATTTTGATCCAAACAAATGTAGTTATCAATCTGAAAACTGCCAGAAAATTAATTTATCATGTGAAATGTTAGGTCACCAATAATCATTTTAACATTATTAATCATTTAACACATTTTAAACTGTCAGATATAATCCAGTATGTATAAAGCTAATGATATGTATCTGATAGAAAATCTATAGCGATAAATAGAAAGATACATTATTGATATTTTGCCATTTTTGGTAAAAAAAAAAAAACTGTTTTTGACGTGTCCTTTAAATAAAGTGTTGTCTATATACTGTGCACAATGTTAAAGTACAGTATGTGACCAGTATGAGCTTAACATTAACAAGTCTCATAAAAATATAATCACACATTTTTCCCACTTTTGTTTTTTCAGGACTTTGCCACCCGTGCAAAAGTAGCAGTGCAGAAACTCATTCAGAAGGTTGGATTCTTTGGCATCTTAGCCTGTGCCTCTGTAAGTACAATCACACATGATCTTTTTTCCTTAGAAATTATTTTTCACCCGTACTATAGTGTTATCAGTTTAAATAATTATGTCATGTCCTGTTATATTGCCATGTTATATTGACATTTGTGCACCATTCAAAGGAAATAGCATTGCTGAATTGCACAACATATCAACATAAAATAAATATTATAAAATGTACCTTTGATAAGTATCAGATATTCTTATGACATACTCAGTGATCCTCTGTATGTATCCCTGTAGGATGGAAGGTGAATTTGTAGCAGAGAAAATACTACATGGACTTTAATATTATGTTTCATCTCTGTCATTTTATCTATATGATTTGTTTTGTATTTCTTGAGCTGAATGCAAATAATATCAAATCTAATCATCTGTGTTGCTTTTTCCCCCCCAGATTCCAAATCCTTTGTTTGACCTGGCAGGAATAACATGTGGACATTTTCTGGTCCCCTTTTGGACTTTTTTTGGTGCAACGCTCATTGGGAAAGCAGTCATCAAAATGCACATTCAGGTGAGCTGCAGTGAAAAACCATACATCTATATAAATAATGCCACAGTTGATTTTTTCCTAAAGAGTGTTCATAAAAATGCTGCTGAGACTTGTGTGCACTGGATTTATAGTACTTGTCTTTTATCTTTTTTTATTCCATACTGCAGAGAAACAGCAAAACTTATGTGTGCCAAAGTTTGAGATTTGCATACATCTTTAATACTGTTCAGAGGGAAAAGTGTGTTAAATAATGAATCACTCTCATGCACAGCATCTCTGTACTGTACTGCTGGCAGTAAGGCAGTAAGGAGGCCATTTTGTGCAGCCAAAGTAGGGGCAGTCAACCATTTTGTGTTTGCAGCTGCAGCAGCCCCAGTACATTGTACAGTCGACTGGTCAGACCACAGCAGATTGAAAACTTATAGGAAAGCAACAGATACATCCTAACCCTTGAATAAAAAACTACTGTTAGCAGACTTGGCATCACAAATGTTTCTTCTAATCCTGGAAAATCCTCAATTTGCGTCCAGGAATTTGCAGTATGTCTGTGATTACCGTCAGGGGCTCGACTTTCTGTTTTCTGATGCTGGAATTTTCTTGTTGTGACACAACACTGAGAGAAAGGGTTAAAAAGCAAAGCTTTTTTCCCCACTCGACTCATTCCTTATCATACGTAGAAAGCATTGTCCTGGCCCAAACTGAGAAAAAAGTGGGGGTGGGGGGGTGAACCTAGTGAGCGCGAGCTAAAGCAGATAAACATTGTCTGTGGGAGGTGATGGAGAAAGAGAGAGGGAAGAGGGAGGAAAGGAGGGGGTGCATGCATGGCAGGCACAATCACACACACAGGACCAGATTACACCCAGGGGTCCCAGGGGCCCCTACTGACAGAGGTGTGTCCCTCCCTGTCTCACGGAAAGAAAGACTTCACCCGGCTCTCCTGCATGTCTGGTGGCCCCATTCTCTCCTGTAGTTGCTTGGTTTAATTTCCTTTAAGCTCAGGTTTTGCATATAATGCACCAGCTTCAGTGGTTTATTTACTACAGTGAGTAAGCAGTAAACAAAAAGTATTGGAATAAAGAGCACTGGAGAGCAGGTGACGTTCTCCCTCATGGGCCAAGAGGGAACAAAAGGGGATTTTGAGGCTTGTTGTGTGTGTGTGTGTGTGTGTGTGTGTGTGTGTGTTTGTGTGGGGGCATAATACTCTGAGCAGCCTCAATGCTTCAAAGCATGTTTTTGATCTGGGTTTGTACCTGTGCTTCAGGTGTGTTCTCATCAGTCTCCAAGGAGAGACGTTTTTTTTTTTTTTATTATTCTGTGCTGCCTTTGCCTTTTATGCTCATTAAGCTTCACGTCTGAAAGTACGCTGCTGAATGGTTAACGTCAGCGCCTTTGTGACACAGCAGGTCACTTGAGGATGGTCGGTGATGCCATGGAAATACACATTTCAGGCCCTTGAGATAGGCGATTTTGCTGAGGACAGAGGAGTTGTGAGGCGTGGCAAAGGTGTAATGAGGGAATCGTTATGTGTAGCAGAAGTTCTACAGTTATTGTTACACCATGTGACATTTTAATCTTTATTTATGTATTGCCAGAATTGCAAAAACAAGCCGTTTAAAGCAGGATGTTCTCACTTCCACATTACTGTCAATTCACTCAGTGCAGCACATGGTTCTTGATAATGATCAGTCATTTTTTGTACACTACTGAGAACTAATGCTTCCCCCTTATTTATGTATGTATGACAAAAGGGATATGACTGGAGTGTACGAGGCTTTTACCAGCATTATCAGTGTACTGATATCAGCGAGTCAATACCATGTCACCATCAGTTTCCAAGCAGACACATTCAAGGCATCTTAGTCAGATTTCCTGTGTTGGCCATCCTCCTGTCCCTTCCTCCTTGCTCTGTGTGGGGTGATAAATCAGTTGTCAGTTTCTGTGAAGGAGACGTGAGTGTACAAACTCATTGCTCAAGTGCGTTTCTCTACAAAGTCTTAGTGAAGCTGAGGTGACAAAGTTGCCATGAGGGTTTCTTGTTTACTTTCTGTGCGGTACAAAAATAGTACGATGGAAAATGTTTTTTATTTATTTTTTATTTTTTTATAACTTTGTTTTTCAAAATGTGAGGCACGGAAAACAAGGTAAAAGTAGCAAAAATGCAAAAACAACCAAAAATAACAATAATAACAAAACTGAGAAAAGATGAGATAAAGTACAAACATACACACACACCCACACACACACATATAATATAACCTCCAAGCCCCCTCATCTCCCCCCCACTCAGCCTCAAATCCTTACTATAATCCATCCATCTATCACTGCCTTCCTTCATTCACTTCATCATTGAAAGTAGGTCATATAATGATACAATTTAAGTGTGGGTACAAGTTAGATAACCAATCACCAATTTATATTAATCTCATATAATACAACAGGAAAGAGAGAAGCAAATAAAGAAAATAAATAAATACATGATAATAATAATAGCAATAACAATAATAATAATAATAATAATAATAATAATAATAATAATGATAATAATAATAATAATAATAATAATAATAATAATAATAATAATAATAATAATAATAAAAAGATGTGCTCCCCTTGTTTGGTTGTTTACTCCTCCCAATATCTATTTATCTAATAGCAGTCTTTATTTAGTATTTAGACAGCTAATAAGCTGTCTAAATATCTAATGAAATTGTTGTACTTTTTGTTAAACTGAGGTTCATATCCTATGTTGTGACATTTCGCCCCCACTTTCTATGTAAATCTCCCATTTGGTCCATAGTATGTGTCTCAGTCTAAGATTTCCTCTGTTTTTATCTGTTACCTGCTCCTTTTCTTTTACTTGTTCCATTAATGAAATGTTTTCCATGTTGCATGTTGCCAATTAAGTGTTGTTATTTTTGTGTCGTCACCATTTTGACTGCAAGTCTTTTTCCCATGCTGTTTTGAAGCTTGACACTGACACAGATTAAAAGACAACCAAATGACAACGCAAGTTTGACCTGGATGACATGTTACATAACCACACAATGAACACTGTGACAAAGCACTGATCAAAGAGCCCTGTCACATGAAATTAAAATTGTCTGCGGAGCATCCTGGTGCTGAGTTATGAAACTGTGTCAGTACAACACACAGAACATCACTTTTACATGGTTCTGCAGCATAAGTGAATTTTACACTTTCATTGATTCATTGCTAAAATCCTCCACATCATGTCAGTTTACAGCATTTGACTTTGAAAACCTCAGTAATATAATATATTATTAATATAATTGTCCAATTCAATAGCCAGTTGAGGTCCAGTATTAGGACTAATCTGCCTGTCAGAAAGTAGTGTTTCATTTCTTTTGATTAATGCCATTTAGCCAACTGTTAAAGCACAATGAAAAATATTCAGTTTCATCATAATGCTACACATTTTTATTGAGTGAAATATTCAAATCCATGATGACATTTTTATGAATCCATCATTACATAAAATGGAAAATTCTAGATGTCTTGTGTATCATTTTATACACTTTTCCCTGTAATTCAGCAGTATATATTTAGTATCTTTGGAAACCTTAGGATCTGGACTTGAATTTAAAATAAGGTTCTGTGGGTTTGAACAATCCTTTTCTGCACAACATGAGTTTGTAATGACGGACCTGCCAAGAGCTCTGTTGGGTTAAGCCTTTCTAACAGCATGTTGAGGACAACCTAGATGTTACTGGATCAAAGCACATTTTAGTGGTCCAAACGCATCTTTGTTTATAAGAATACAGTAGCCTACAACAACTGAGGGCAAGTAAAAGGACCTTGAAAAATCTGGTCAATTAGTGGTTGCATGTTGCTGCCCCCCTCCAAGAGCACATAGAGCTGATATGAGACAGAATGGCTGCCAGTTGCCTATCTGTCCCTTCTGGCCTGGTGACTAAGCAGGAATCAGACAGGGCAGGAGCCGGCCTTCAGACCCCCTCTGAAGCAATGACACATCTCATTTGATTCCTCCATTCCTCTAGCCATTCATCCTTTACATACACTCTCACAAACACACACACAGACTCTTCTGACGACAGCCTGTGTGATGTGCTGACCTTGTGTAGTGTTGGTGGTGTGTCATAAAGCCGAGGCCTTTTATTTCTTGCCCTCCATGACAAAAGGGCGTCTTCATGGCTGCTTTTAGACCAAACCGCCTTGGTGGTGCAAGGCATGAGCTTTGGCGTAATGGGCAGGGTGTGTGTGTGTGTGTGTGTGTGTGTGTGTGTGTGTGTGTGTGTGTGTGTGTGTGTGTGTGTGTGTGTGTGTGTGTGTGTGTGTGTGTGTGTATGAGGGGGAGTTAAGGAATTACTTATCAAGCTATGATGCATACACTGCCTTGTTCTGCACCTCAGCAGTGACCTCATGGTTCAGACACTGACTCGCTATGTCTCTGTGTGTTTCTTTGTCATACAGAAACTGTTTGTGATCGTCACCTTCAGCAGGCACATAGTGGAGCAGATGGTCTCCCTCATCGGGTGAGTAAGCCTTAACGGGTGTGTGTGTGTGTGTGTGTGTGTGTGTGTGTGTGTGTGTGTGCGCACTCACCAAAAGTACCTTGTGGGATGTACAGCAATTACATATGAAAGACTTAATGCAGAACTTGACGGTTGAGACCTTTTTAGATGCTCATGTGGCATTCAGGTAATTTATGTTCCTTTGCGTGAAGTCTGCCTCCTCCTCCTCTTTCGTGACTCTGATGAAGGTCACACAGAGTGAGAGGTGGCTTTGAATTAAACATGGTGATCTTGGAAGATGACTTGTTGCTTTATCCTGCTTGAAATACTTTGAGCAGACCTTGAAACTATGTCACTATTTTGTGACATTCTGTTCCTCTTTTGGCTCCTCACACTGCTGTGATAGTCTATATGGTTTTTAATGGCATGGAATTTTCCACTGGTTGAACATGTTCTGGCTGCTACACAGGGCAGGATGAATCACAGAAACCTCCTCTTTGCTTTATCTCTCTTCATGCACCATCATCAGCCTTGTACCTTCCTGATTTCATAGGGTGCACAAGCCAAAAAGAGGGCTGCTTCTCAGTGTCTCGCCATGATGCAACCTTTTCCCTCCATAAGGCCCTTCAGGTATCAGACCTCTCAGGCAGGATGTGCTAATGCTTATTGGGCAGGAACCGCCTTGGAGTAAAGAAGAAAGTGTCTGAGTTTCCGGTGAGAGAGAGATAAGAGATATCAGAAAGGAAATTAATCTGTGTCAGTACTTGTGTAGGCCAAACTGGAATCAGCAACAGTGTGCGTGAGGTTTTTTTTTCAGGATTAAAAGACCGGTTTTATCATGAAGCAATGAGCCAAGGATTGTTTTTGAAAATATAAAACCAGTCAAACTGAAAACAATTTCATGAAAATGCTAAAATCTCAAAATCACACCAACACACACACACATACACACTCCCCCTGGGCCTCTGGAAAATAAGTGCTAGATGCAGTAGGAGTTGAATGAGCCTCAGTGCTGGGTGTGGGAGCTGATAGGTGCCATGATGGGTGTCCTTGTAGAGATGCCAGGGGCTGCAGCTGGAAACTGCCATCGACACACCTGCTGGTGGGAGTGCCGTTTATTACACAAAAACACATACAAATATGGAGACAGACAGACTTACACACTCCTTGTCTCACACACATACACACACACACACACTTGCCGCACTGAAATCAGGCGATGAGATTGCATCAGCTCTCTTCCTTGCCATGTTGTCTTTTTGTGCATTCTCTTTGTTCCTAAAATGAATTTTGGAAGACTTCAGGTAGAGACTATTAAACAAGTTATTATTGGTCTTTTCTCTGCATATATATATATATATACATATATATAAATTTTTTTTTAAATGGTTTGTTAATCATGTTTTAATGCTGCAACAAAAAACGTGTTACAAATGAGGAATGGTCAGTGAAGCACTTTACAAGAAATGTAAAAAGTTTTTAGACACACTTTGTGTTTACATATATATGTGTGTGTGTGTGTGTGTGTGTATGTTAGGTTGTGAAAGACCTCTCCCCTCTGGTTGTCACTGTTCATTGAACTGCAGACTCAGAGCAACAGATCATTGGTGATTGACAGGTTTCATTTTGACTCACTGCCTAAAGGAAGTTTCCCTCTTTACAACTTGTCAACCGTCAGCTTCCTTCCTCACTGAGGCCCTTCCACCTTCACCTCGTCTCTCTGCTGCTCTCACTCTCAATCACACATCACCTTATGAATGGGTGACAGCCTTTTGAATTTAACCCTTTCGGCACAGACAGACCACAGAGACGTATTAACAATGCAGGTGCTTGAAAATAATATTACGCCTTTGCTCTCGCTAAAATGCAGGCACCTGCAGTTGCCCTCAGCCTCTGTGCACATGCACAGTTGCATGGATACGCACACACACCAACCCTTGAGACCCACACACACACAAACTTAAATATTTGTCCTCTGGATGCCCTCTGGATTAGTATAATCTTTATCAATTATACTAATCAAAACCCCACATAGTTTTTTTTTCTCACCTCAACCACAAAACTTTTCCAGATTATACCTCTTGGAAGTTCATATTTGAAATAAATGTGCAAATCACAGTGAAGCTTTTAAAATCTTTGTTGGAATTGCAGTAAAAATGGATTTGCTCGTTTTTGGGGGGCTTTTTTAGTTTCATTTGGATTTGAGTTCATGGAAACAATTTTCAGCAAAACTCTTTTTCTTGATGTTGCATTAACAGATTCCTAAAATAATTTAGAGCCATGCTTCAGGACATTTTTATTTCTGAAAAATCTTAATGATTAATTTGTTGTTTCGTCTGACTGTTTTTGTAATGTTTGAACTATCTCTGATCATCAAATGAAATTTGCTTTGAACTAAATGCTTTTACTTGATGATTAAATATAGACATATATTGTGTCTTTATTGTGGGATTTTAATATTGAGGCTCAGTTTGTTTTTTGTTCACTTGGCTCTGGCTTTAGTCTGTGTAAACTGAGGGAAGAGTCTGTGTCTTTGTGGGTGACTGAAGTGACCGTTGGACTTTGGCTGAGGTGATTTCTTTCTTGCATGACATAATACAATACTACACAATTTCCTGCTCTTTGTCTGTCAGGTGAGCTAGTTGGCACACACACACACACATACAAACACACACACACACACACAAAGTGCTTTGAAATATCAAATGATGACATGCTGAAAATATCAAAAATAAGAAAACATGTTCAATACTATGATAACTGTTCAGTGTTTTCTAAAGTTATTTATATTATTAATTAATTATGAATAAGAATTTAGTTTAAATGATTTATCAGCTTCCTGACAAAATGCACAATAACATCTTTCACTTTGATTCCATCAGAATTTGTACAAAATAGTAACATGCTGTTTGTTCAAAACTTAAGAAGTTCACCCAGTGAATCCCTTTAATTGCGTGTCGTAGGGTGACCTTTAATTCTTGAAAAAAGCCTGATTTGAGTTTCAATAATGGTGAAAACATGTTCTTTAGATGAGAACAAAAAGTGTGTGTGTGTGTGGGTGGGTGCAGGGGGGGGGGGGGGAGTCTTTATCCAAGCATTATATATTTGAGTAGCATATGTATTTCCTAACTTAGATGTGACAATGGAAAGCTGATGAGATCAGAGATTACTATAAAATATTTAAACACTGGCTACTGGCCAGATGCTGTAGTATAACTGTCAACAAGTAAAACGTATGTTACAGCAGAATAGTTTGGTTAATGTTTTATGTGGTTAATATTCCTGCAATCATGACAACGGATGATTTTCGTATTTACTCATCAGGGAGTGTCCACAAAATCCTCAAAAGTTTCTTTAAGAAAATATTGTTTTGCTACACTGTCACGTGAAAAATGGTTATGTGGCAATCAGAGTTGTGCATCATGATATAGTCATGTTATGTCTCGCTCAATTTATTCATAAATGGTCTTGGTTCCAAATATGGGCATTTATAGGGATTTTTTTTTAAGTTTTCACTTATTCATCCGCAGTTTAAGTCAAGTAGTTTTTCTATGAGTGACAAATGGAAAACAGTGTGTTACTGAAATTCAGCCTCACAAGAGAGGTTTGGACATAAGGCTTACAAGGCTCTAAAACTGTCAGCGGCAATTTTCATCACCTCTGGTAACAAAAATGACCAACTCCAGAGTTTTCTTTTACCAGCTGGAAATAAAATGTAGAGAATATGCAAAGGACTGTTTTTTTAGAACAAGTAGAACATAAGTGGCTTAAAATTTCCATTATACATTTATGACTGTCTGATGTTCCTTTTGAGAGCTAGACCCCAAAAAAAAAAGTGGAAAAATAAGTTCTATCCTTTGACAGTTGTTCAATCAAGTGAAGAATTCTTCCTTTTTCAACTGTTTTTCAAATTACAGTCTGTTTGGGATAAAAAAAAAAAGTGTGTCAGACATTTCAAACCTGTATTCCTTCTTCATGTGTATTGTAGAAACAGATTCTTATATTTCCGGCAGATGTGTTTAATTCTTGTTTTCCTGCCGTGCAGAGCATGAAGGTTAAATCTGCAACCTTCTGTCAGCAGTACCTGGATAGTAATAAAGATAGTTTGGCTTTGAACTGCCACAAAGTCACAATAAAAGCCTCTACAGATGCCTTTTGGGCTGATAACAACAACTGATAACCAGGTTGGATGGAGCTGTGTGTCTGATCAGACTTGTTAGGTTTCTTACGTCCTGTGACTAATGTACAGATGTCTCTTCCTGAAACCAGCCGTGCGTGCATAGTCATTGTTTAAGTCAGGAGAAAATTCTGCAGACTCACATTGAACAAGGCTTTGATCAACATCTGAAGCAGTTATTTAAAAATGTTAATTTTGCAGTTTTTTTTCCCCCGGTAGTCATAAAAAACTTTCGTGAGTCTTAATGAGTCCTGAGAGTTTGTAGATTTGATTAACAAATAAATATCATACATTGTTTTTGAAAATGAATGTACTTCTGTTTTTGTAATTAATTTTAAAGTTTTAAATTACATTATATCTCCCAAATCTGTATATATACCTACACTTTGTGGACCTCTCACTGAACACTTCACACTCTGAGAAAAACCTTTAAAATTTATCTTAGACACTTATTAATGACAAGTGTCCTTTCTTATCCCACTACTTGCAAATTTCCCACCTTGAATTTTCATGAACTTAATGAGCAAGTGAAGTCAATAACCCTAGAAGCACTACAGAGAATGGATAAGGCCCTGCTAATGTGCTCCATATAACTGCAGGGTAACATATTCATCTTTTTCTGTGCCCAATCCTCCCTGTCCTCCTTTGGTTTATCTCAGCTGGGGCTTTGTTGGCCAGTGAGGTGGTGATATACAGCAGGAAGAGCTCAAAATCACCCAGCGTGTGCAGTAATGGAACAGGGAGCTTTCCTGTGTTTGACACGCAGTCTGGGCCTCCAGCCTCTCCTTGTTTTATCTGGTGTGAGTCGCTGTGTTTAGGCTGAATTGCTGACTCTGATTCGTACCACTTGTTTTCCAGCAGCCATATGTGATGATATGTGAACAGGAAAAAACAGAAGTCTTCCCTAATTATGAGAACAGCGGTGGTCATGAGGCCCGTTGTTTTGGGGTTGAGCCCTGCAGACAGTGAATCACCAGCATTTTCAGTGTGTTTACACCTTGTCAGTGGTGGGACTGGATTTAGTTTCTGTAGAGGTCTGGGAGAGGGCAAAGTATGAGGCAGGTTATGGTGATGATTATCTTTCTGAGGGTGAAAAGAGAGAAACAAGACAGAAAGAAGGACACCATCACAGTTTCATCTTATTGCATCCCATCATCTGGCTTCACACTGGTATTTTAAATGACAGTTCTAAATCATCCATCATCTTGATTGAGTCAGCCCCTCTCCGTGCCTTGTATATTGTGCTTAGACTTAGAATTAGACTTTGCTTGACAAATCCTTCAGACTCATGTGTCAAGAGAGGAACTATCACTGTCAGGCTCTCGGGGGGGAAAGCCATTGAGATGCAGAGAGGAAGAGTCAAGACCTGAAAAGATTATCCAGTAGAAACCGGTGTGCTGGGGTTGTGGGGGGGAACCCTGCATGGATCCATGAGAATGCATCCATTTACATGTGAGTCCATCTCTGAGGCGTGAGTCCATTACCAGCACAATGCGACTGCAGATGGCTGTTCTGCCACACAAGGCTGTCAGCATTAGGGGATCACAGCAGGCAGTCCTGCTCGGAGGAAGGCCAGGGGAGAGTCATGGGTCAGGGCAGGGCAGCCGGGGGTTGTATGAGTTGCTCACTGGATCATACTGGAACTTTCCAGATCACACAGCACTGTAATAATGTAATTATAATCAGAGTAAAGGAAGACTCACGTTGTTTTAACTCGCATGAAGCACCTAAAGTAGTCTAAAGGTTGTTATTGGAGTAAGCATAAATCAATTGGATTACTTCTCAGACTTTCAAATTACTTTCTGCATTTACATTGTCTAAACTGGTTTCTTTCTGTGTTTTGGTGCTGTATTCATGCCAAAAAGATCACAGAATAAACTGGATTCAAAGCTGTGCGTTAAACACTGTGGTGATGTGAGAAAAACTTCTGTTGAGGGAAACAGCAACACAACTTTCATGTCACAATAAACACTTAAAGTAATAGTTTATGTTAAAGGTATACTATGCAGGATTTGTCAGTTGGTGTTTGTAAACACACGGCATTCAAAGTTGGCCCCTCCTCCCTGGCGTCGAGCCAGAGCGAGAGAGAGAGAGAGAGAGAGAGAGAAGCGATGGTTGAGTGAGTTAGAGAGTGAATGAAGAGAGTGAGCAGCGTTGGCAAAGCCGCGAATCAGATAAATAAAATGTTATTTTCTGATTGTTTCATGGCGGTTACATTCTAAAGCACAAATAAACACGCTCACACCTCTGCACAACCCCACAGGAAGGTGCTGCACTGCTGGATTTTGTGTGAATGCAGAGCTTCATCCTGTCCGCTGTGGCCTCTCTGCTCTGCGTGTGTGTAGCTCAGCCCCGCCCTCGGTCAAGCAGACACACAGACCTGCAGCTCTTTATACATCCATGACACAGAGACAGAGCAGAGACAGTGATGTAACCTGGTCACTATGCTACAAGTCCCGACCTCACACCCTGTGTGCCGTTATTAGCTGGGGGCTACACACCCACTGCCCAAAGGTTGATGCTAAGAAGTGTCCCGAACACAGCAAAAATAATTGGAAAATACAGGCAGAGGGCAGAGTCTCTGCAGGTAAATATACCGCCACACACTTCTAGTGGATCATAAGTGAGTCTATACATTGTTTTTCAGGAAAATTTGCATAGTATATTAAGATCTCTTGTAAATTTAAACGTGATAAAAAAAAAGTCAACAACAATTAATTTAATCAATTTCTTCCCACTGCAAATTCTCCTGGAAATTAATTCAAATGAGTCACTGTGAACCATGCAAATCAAACTATTCTGGGTATTCACAGTAGTGCAGTTATTTGCGTGCTTGTAAAAGTACTGGAGTTACCGGAGAAAAGTCTGTTACTGCTTGTTTCCACTGAATTTCAACCATCTAGAGTACACTGTGGCCTAGCTCATATAGAAACTACGTTTGTGTGGTTTCATGCTGAATGTGGGGTTGTCTGGGTTCAAGGTAACTGTGGTGTGGTCTTGTGAGAGCTGAAAGTCAACAGGGAGGGATTTTTTATCTTATATTCTCTATATCACCACATAAGTCTGTTTGAAGCAGAATGCACCAATTTGGGACCATCAGTTTTTTTGATCAATCAATATATTTTTTTTCCTTTATTAAAGGAGAACAAAGGTAAACTGAGGGAAAATCCTAAATGTCAATGTATTTCTTTAACCGTTTACACCTCGGTCACATCACTGCTCCTATAAATATCCCTCTTTGAGCAATATGAGCAAAGTCTTCCCGTTAACCCAATCTGCAGGAAGGGTGTATTTTTGATCCTATTAGTCACTGAGATCTCTGGTCACCTGAGAAGCGCCTTGACAAAGATGGCATTGATCAGTCATTCCACAGCCTCCCCTGCTCTGCGTCAGCCCAAACGCAGTTAGACGCCTCACTTAGTATGACGGGATCAGAGGCAAACAGGGCAAGACAGTGGGAGTGAGGGATGGAGCGGCACGTCGCGGCCGACTCTCTTTTTATACAGCGTCGTTAAGTTTAATGTGAGGCCCTGTGGGGCGTCCATTTTCTCATCTCCCCCGCCTTCGTTCTGATTACCTTGGCCCCCAAGCTCTGACAGAAATACAGAGGCAGTTATAGTCAGAGAGAGGTTTGAGTCTGAGCCAAAAGGTCTCACCACCATTTAGAATAATATTCAATTGCTCAAGAAGACTTCTTCAGATAGCGTACTGTAGGCCGATTTCTGCGGTTAATAGCACACTGAAGGACTCTGAAGGGGTGCACAATGATCTGAATGTAATTGTAGCTTTGATGAGTAAGTGTATGTGTGTGTGTGTGTGTTTGTGAGAGAGAAAGAAAGACACAAAGAAAGGGAGAGGTCAGCTGTGTGTTCCAGGTCTGGTGTCATGTTATGTGCCTCTCGGGTACAGTGTGTATCCCAGGACTTCCTGCTTTATTCATCCCTGATTCATTTGTTTTGGTCCCCAGTCTCACACTCTGTGCCGCACTGCACATGCTGCTCGCTCATCAAATCATACCTACACATTCCCAGGCCAAGGCTATGAAGTTACTAATTTATTTATTCACCAGGATGGCAGCCGGCTTGTATGTTGTTTTAGAAAACAGTACGCCTTTGATTCAGTTTTAGAACAGCTCGTTTATCAGAGGAACGCAACGTGACCTCGAGCTCTTAATCAACGTCATCCACTGAAGTCTATTGTTCAGTAAATCCCATGAACATTGTAATGTGCGATGTAGTTTCACCAGTTGTCATGAGTATGTGTCTCTGTGTACTGTGAGAGGAGTCATCACAGACAGGCCCTGACTCAGAGGCCAGCCGGGCCAGCCGTCCGGACCCCTCTCCCTCCCCGTCCTGCCTCCACCACACCTCAGTCAAAACAGAAATATTGTCCCACATCAGACCAGTTCACAACAGCAACAAGTTGTGGAGAGGGAGGAGAGATGGCAGTCCTTAACGTAAACATGCTCTGTATTATCTGGTTGCAGATAATCCGTGTTAGGCTTCTGCCTGAAAACCAGGGCGGCAACCACAAATCTTAATTATGAGGGGGCTGTGTTTTATTTGTTTTTTTCCCAGACACATAAATCATTTGCTTATTATTTTATTTTGTTAAACCTCAAAGATTGACCAGTGTGAACACAATTTATGACATTGCAAATCATACTGCTATGAAGTCCTGAAACACATTCACACACGTACAACTTGTTTTTGGCCAGGTTTCACTTTTTCTACATTTCATCAGTGTTGTTCAAGCACATTTAGACATGCAGTTGCAGCTTTAAGCACAGACATCCGGAACTTTCACTTGTCTGCATTAGCAGGCTCCTAACCACAGCCTCAATGCATGCCTACACTATGTATATACACCTGATCAGAAACAGACATCAGAAAATTAAAAAAACACTTTTGCCAATTTGACTATTTTTTGCTTTTGTCGTGTACAAAATTTGTCACAAAAAACTAATGTAATTGATCTTGCTACATGTATTTAAGCTGAATTCCTCTCAATTACAAAGCAGCCAGAGTAGAACCTACTGTTTTGAAGCGGAAGATATACAGTATTTTGTGGCTTTTGACAGGTATGTTTGCAGTAACCTATGTGGTTGTGTGAGCTGCAAGTCACAGTGTGTATGAACCACATAGGCTCTACATACAGTCCCACAGTGCACTGTATACCCAAAACCTCCCACACATACACTTTTGTGCTCACTGGATAACCTGCTGTGTTGGATTAGTGACATACATCGCGTTTATGGGACAGTCAAGCTTCAAACAGTCTCAAGTTCTCATTTATTCCACGTGCCATTAATTTTCCACCCCGTGACCTCGTTTCTTTGGTGTGTTTCTGCCCTTCACATTTATTTAACATGTTGTAATGTGTTCATTTAACCTCTCTTGTATGTTTCATTGTTTTGTGTGCTTGGGTACTCTGACTTTCTGCACCAAAGTTTCCCATTTGGGACCAATAAAGTGTAAACTGAAGTAGAAATACAGTAGGTGTGGTTATCACCAGGTCATTAGGTGTTCATTTGAAAAGAAGGCTAGACGTTGTTGTCCCATAGGAAACAATGTCACCATACATTGCATACAGCGGCCATTCTACCAAGCATGACATCACAGGATGGATGGAGACTCTCTGAGTAACCAGTGTTGCCCTAGACCTCTTCTTCTTCTGTTCCTTTGCCACCTCCTCTATTTCCAGCCTGCCTGTCGCTGCCGCTCTACAAGTAGCATATACATGTATGACTTGTCTGGATGTGTCCAGTCACAACTGACTCATCGAACAACCCTTTCTCACCTTGAAAGTGTCCAAGCCTTGTTACCCAGTGACCCAGCAACTCCACACACCTCCACACCCAGACCAAGAGGGTCTGTGTGGGCATGCCGACCTGAACCTGGGGGGTCGTAGGGGTTGGAGGGTTGTTTTATGTGGCTGTCTGGGAAGTGAGAGGAATAATAGACTGCTATAATTGGTGCCCCCTGATTTCCTGGCAGCACTGCGGGCACCCAAGAGGATAGCATGTGTCCAAGCTTGTGTATATATATATGTGTGTGTGCGTGTGAGAGTGCGTGCTGGCTGACACAGATGGTTGTGGAGCAGGGATGTGATAAACACTCTGGGCAGGGGGATCTCCGTTCAGGAGTGGGCTCCATGCTTTAGTGGTGAAGTCATTGGGAAAAAGCCCGGTTGGAGGAGGAACAGACACACACACACACACACACACACACACACACAGAGATATTACCTTACAACATTTGCACGTGAATCAAAATTTTCCTTACAATAAAGTGAAACACACTCTTCCTCCCATAATTCCATTATCTCATAATTCCAACACTTGATAAAATAAAATTAGAGCAGTAGTGATTTATCAAGCCATGAACTGATAAAAAAATGAGTCAGTGTCAGTGTTTTGCACTGAGATGGTTTAGAGGTCAGAGTTTCAGTACCTCAGGTCAGAGCGCTGCCTAACTACAGTGTGTGTGTACGTCTTGCGGTGTCAGTGCTGTTATGTTAGGTGTGAACTGTGGCCCTTTGGAGCATTGGATAACACTAGCGATTGCCTAAGCCAGTTGTTGTGATGATGTCGTAACCAGTTGGACCTGGCCAGGGTTTGGCTGTCATGTGAGCCCTTGTTCTCTATCATCTCCTGCCCAGGACGTCAGGGCACGTGTGTGTTTGCCTGCGTGTGTGATCTTGTGTGTGCACGCCTTTGGGATTCCATTATCATAAAGAACAACCAATTGTGAATTTTTCGAGTGTATTTGTGTGTGTGTGTGTGTTCACGTGCCATTGGAGGTGGCGGCCTTCAGAAGGGGCAGACAGGTCAAAGGTCGCCTCTGACTCATGGTCTGTGGAATTTAGGTTTCACAAAATGAACACCGGACGCCTAAACATGCTCCACACTCAGTGAACAGCAGCAGGAAATGATAGTTTGTTAAAAATGAGAGGCGCTCACAAATTAACCCTTCACAGCAGTAATCAGACTGCAGGAAGCTGGGAGATGTGGGGTTTTCCCTCCATATGCCCTTGTTTTGCCAAAGCTTAGCCCCCCCTCCCCCTCATGTCTTCCCTGATTATTGATAAAGTTAGTGTCTTTTCTTTAACAAGTTAACAGGCAGACAGAGCATGGCTTGAAACCAGTGCTATGACAAGAGAAGTACATTTTTGTGCTAAAGGCTTGAATGCTCACAGATTTACCATCACAGGTACTTTTCCATCCCTCATGAGACCAGATGTGTGACTTTTGTTACATAGTTGTATTTTTAAAGTTACAAATTTGGAGCAAAAGATGCATTTTATACCTGCATACCAGCAACATTGTACTGTAAAAGAAAAAACAAATCAGTGCTTCCTAAGCAAAAGTAGGAAACTGTGTTCTTAAGAAATATCTTTTTGTTACCTGTAAGTGTGAAGATTTCCTTTAGTCCTTATGTTGTTCAAAAGGAATATTTTTTTTAATCAAATTTTAGTATTGATTCTTAGCAATAAGAGGTGATCAGCCCTTTTTTGTTGATGAGGAAGGTGAGCTGCAGAGGTGGCAGGTTTTACAAAATATCTGCACCCTCAATAACCCCTTTAAAATAATCTTTAATATTTAGATTTTTTCTGTAATATTCAGAATTATTTAATTTTTGTGTAAATAAACAAAACATTTATATATATTTATCGTGTGTGTGTGTGTGTCTGTGTGTGTGTGTGTGTGTGTGTGTGTGTGTGTGTGTGTGTAAGGTGATGCCAACTAATAACTAATAGCTAAAACAGTTCTCCTTACAGCCCCAGAATAGTTGGTCACATAATGAAATTAGTGTCTCGCTGGTTTGCTGATATCTAAAAATGACTTCACTGTGAAGCCCACTTACGGGCAGTATCCTTGAATTTCACTAAACACACTGATACAAATATTGAAATAGTGTTACTCATTCTTATGTTATGCCAACACATATATACTGACTGTATGAATGCACAGAGAATTTGGAAAAAATGAAAAAGGTGATCAGTTTGATGACATTGAAAGACGGTGCTGTGGGTTCTCCTGAACCACTGAACAAGAGCTGTTCATGCTCAAAAATATTGATCAGACTGAGTTGGCATACTTTGAATTTATTCTTGAATGAAGTGGTGTTCCCCTTTTGAAATACAGTAATTTATGAACAAATAAAAGTGTGTATAGACACTACATGTCAACTTACTGCCTGCTTTCTGCTTTATTTGAACTCATCATGTATCCAAACTGTTCTATAGCTGCATCAACAACAAAAAACTAAACCAAGCTTTTTGAGCTGCTGAGCTCCTCTTCACACATCTCAAATATAGTCAATCATGTTATATTGTTCTTGATTTTACATGTTGATTTTCCTAAATACATTTGCCACAACTTTGAATTTCATTGTATAAACCCTTAGCTTCTATTGTTCATTACATCTGATAAATGAATAAATATAAGTACCCTGCTGCATCTTATATATCACTGAGAGATTCACTTTTGACTCATATATTCCTTTATATATGTATATATATAATTTAATTTATTGATTCAGTTAGTGACTCAGTGGAAATCACTTGATGGAGCTGCGATCATTTGCTCTTAATGTCTAGAAGCCTACGTGTCACCAATTTGATGGCCATTAAGAAATATCACCCACACTCATTATGTTAAGAATATGTGCGGATATATAAAATACACCTATAGTATGGATAATTAGTCACATATACACTGGCAATCATTTTTATAACCCAGGCAAGTGACGCTCCTTATGCTTTTTGCACAACTTCTGGAAGTAATTTAATCAATTGGAGAACAACTGTTATAAAGTTTGATAGGATCCACACATGCAGGGTTTTATGGCTGTAAAACCACCTACATTTTAAGACTTTTCATTATTGTTATTATTATCCTTTTTAACCATCCCACATTTTTTTTCCTCCTTAGAAGAAGAAAGTGAGAAGAGTCAGATTTTGTAAATCTGTTGAGATTAACTGCGAAGGTTTTTAGACTTAAATTTATTGTGGCAATTTATATTTTTGGATGCAAACCAACAAAAAAGAGGATTATCATATAAAATACATAGAAGAATTGATCACTTGAAATATTAAACAGCAGGAACTTATGTGGAAATACATAGACGTTTTTTGCTCCTTTACTGCCATATTAAATGACGAGGAAAACAGAAATTATCAATTGAATGTAATTTTAAGCATATTTATGTTACAGCAGTTTCAGTTGATTAAATAAAGTTAGACATAAATCTATGAGCTTTATTTTATCATGATTATTTATGCATTTTATAGATTTAATTAGAACTTAATTATTAGACCAAACATGCATGCTCTCCTACAGCTCTACTTTAGTGGTTCTTAGCTAATTATGCTCGCCATAAATTGAAACATAATCAGTTTTTGTTATAAATGAGCCTTTATGGTTAATACAGAAATTTGACAACAGTAGTTAGAGCATGAAAAATCAGACTTGCTGCTTTTTAAAAAGTTCTGTAAATTGTTTTGTTTAAACTGATTTATTTCTCTGTTTTTCAAGGCCACAGTGTTTCACAACCTCACTCAGGAAAAAAAAAGATACAAGTGAGGAGTTTTCTTTTATTCTGACTTAAAGCACAGGATTTTAAGGAACTAGTTAAAGTTTGTTCAGTAGCTGCTGAGTAAATAGCTCAGGCTTATTGTTTGCCAAATTACACCTTATGACTGTTAAAATTTCAGCTACTAGCTTCTCTCTCCCTCAGCTGCTCAACTCACAAAGAACTCAGAAAAAACTATTTTAAATTTCCAAACTTTTACTGAACATTAAAATTTACTCTTACAACAGTAACTGTACAACACAACACTATTTATTACATATATTTAATGCATGCACACGTTACACAAATTTCTCATTTAATTCCAGATATCTCTCAGACTAAGAAAGAGAATCTGAACTTCTTTCACACACACACACAAAGATGTTGAGCACATTTTCTCAGGTACTCACGGGTAAATTATGAACACACTTACAGTAGAAATTCTCAAATCCAACACATTCGTAACAACTGCAGAAAGTGAAAGTATATTCCCAAAAAGCACAAAATCATCAGATTTTTAATGGAAAGACCAAGAGACAGTCCTGACTCTGAGGCATTAAAAACATGTTTTAGACTGCTGGCTTTGAGCTTCATTGTTGGTGGATTTGCCCAGGCTCATGACTCAGTATTGCTCATCGTGTAGGAGATGATTCGCCCGCCATTTCTGAAAACTGTTTCTCAGACTCTTTGTTCTTGACTGTTTGCTTTTATCTGCTGAACTAGTGTATTCCTGCTGTGTTTTCTAATCTTTCTTTGTCATGTGTAAAACTCCTATTTGGATTTTCACTCAGGTTATATATTTTTTAATTTTAGTTTGGTAAGTTTCTCTGTGAAGATGTTAGGAATTTTGTGAAGTGGGGGGATGGTAATAGGAGTGGCCAAAAAAAAGCTTGATTTTTGATACCGTGTGTCTTAACCTTTTTCTATTGTGTAATTTAAAGCGTGATCCATCCGTTAGACTTCCTGTCTTCTTTATGCCCATTCACATGTAGGATATCCATTACCTGGTATAAAGTTAATCATTACTAAAAGCCCTCCTTGTTGTAAACTCAATCATTTAACACAATCTGGGTGTTTTTCTTACCATAGTTTTGTGTGTGTGTGTGTGTGGAGGTGGGGAGGGACGGAAATGGCTTGCCTCCTTCAGAGAAAGTTATCGGCTATAAACTCAACCGTATGTGACATGACTGCCCACGCAAACCTGCTTTAGAATCTTTGATGTGTCTCCGACCTTTGATGATGCCTTGCCAGCATGAACAAAAGATGTATAAGTGGAACATAAGGAATGCTTTGAAACAATAGCTCAGGGGATGTAATTGACTGTGTATAGCCACAAAAGAGAATAAGTGAAGGTCTTTAGTATGTATTTGTTTAGTGATTAATCACTAACTCCAGCCTAGGGATGGGCCACTGATTCGCTATTCTAGGGCATTCTCTGCAGTCTCTCGCGTCTTTTTTTTCCCCCCCTTTCTTTGAGTGTGTGTGTGTGTGAGGGGAAAGGAGGGGGGAGGGGAGGGGGGGGGGGGTTCAGTAGTATGCTTGTAGTTGGTGGCTAAATCTTGTAAAGGGTTTCCTAATATGGGCCGTCTTACAGGAGTGCCCTCCCCCTGTGGGCCATCCCCCCCAGCTCTCAGCCAGTGATGACACAGCTCGGGTACGACTCACTTCCTCATTAATTGGCTGAAACCAGTTCTTACAGGAACCGCCTGTGATAAATGTGAGAGTTCTGAGAAGTCATTCATTTCTCCTCGCTGCAGCGGCAGAGGAGGCACTGCAGGGGAGTTGAACGAGTTCACCGATGTGTGTGTGTGTGTGTGTGAGAGAGAGAGAGAGAGAGAGGGAGAGAGGAAGCTGAGTATGTGTGTGTGAGAGAGAGGAGAGGAGAAGAGAGCAGAGCAGAGCAGAGCGGGAGAATGTGGGTGACTACTGCTGCTGCGGCTGCCGTATGAGGACCAGCCAACTTTATTTTTGCTTTTTGTAAATTTTCTTTTTAGTTTTTTAGTTTTGATTTTGAGCAATGCTGTTTTCTATAGCTGTGGTACAGTTTGTACTTTTTTCTGCGTGTGTGTGTGTGTTTATATGTGTGTGTGTGTGTGTTTGTGGGGATGAGCAGTGAAGGGATTGCACTCGTTGCTCTCTCCGTCTTACTCTCTCCTCGGAGAGAGGAAGCAGGGGAGACCGACACTGTACAGGAGATAGGACAGCATGCCTCCCTTTGTTGCTGCCCTTGGGCTGGTGAGTAACAATGATGTGACGTGATTTGTGCCCCCACCCCCCTCCCCTTCTTCCCTCCCATGCCTCCCCCTCTCCTCTCTCTTCTTCCTTCCCTCCCTCCCTCTTTCCCTCCTTTTCCTCTCTTCCTCCCCCTCCTCTCTCTCTCTGTGTTGGTGGAGGCAGAGCTGTTCCACTGCTGGGTGCGGCACTGCAGAAGCCTTTCAGGGAGTACTTGGAGGCCCAGAAGGCCAAGCTGCACCATCACGCCGGCGAGGGGATCCCAACTGTAAGTACAGGGGCCTCAGCCCCCAGCTCACAGGCTCTATTCATTCATGTATGCGCGCCAAGAAAAGAATGTGGCCCCCTTACTTTTGCCTCTTTCACTCCTTCTCCCTCTACTTTTTTTGTCCCCTTCTTCTCTTTATCTAAGCCTTCCTTTATATCTCTGACCCATTTTCTCTCATGAACACAATTAATTCTGTTTTCACTCTCTTTACCTGTGCCACTCTCTGCTAAATTACATTTTTAATCAATTAAATTTTTAAAAAACTCAAATTTTATGTTTGACCTCTATAAGAGATGTGTTGATGTTGTAGATTTTACTGTAACCGGTAGTGTTACGGCAGATTACAGAGACTTGTTTAGGGCCAGAATGACAGAGTAGGTTAGCGCTGCACTGGGCGGGCTAGAGGGGAGGGAGGGAGTAGAAAGAGGGGAGGAGGAGAGGGGCCAGTGTGGGGTCTGGCTCCACTCGCTGTATTGAACTGTACTACTGTAGCGCGGGGCGTGCTGACTCATGCTCCATCTTACCAATTGGGAGTGTGTGTGTGTGAGTTTGGTCACTCCCCTATGTGTCACACACACACACTTGCACTCAGTGCCCCGCCTGAACCCAGCGCTGACTGTAGACCGGGGCGGGGGCCCCCCCCCCCTCTGCCAGTGACAATCCATCAAAACCCCCCTGTCTAGAACAAAAAGAGCCAGTTGTAGCTGTAGCCTATTTCTCTTTCAAAGCTTTTTTTCTCCTCCTCTCTATTTCTCTCTCCCTCTTTCTCTCTCTTGCGCTAAGTGATTCATTGAAAACAATTTTTCTTTTTTTATGCGCTTACTAGGAATGAAAAGGAAAAAAAAGGATAGACTTTTGAGTTGCACAAGGACAGATTAAGGCATTTCTAGAACAATGTTCCTTTTTTCTTGTAACTTGAGCCTCCTGCAGTTACAGGAGAGAAGCGAGGCAATTTAACTTGGTGGAGGCAGGCTGCAGGCTGGGGTCAGTGGGGGCGTTAGGAGGGAGGACGGTGGGGGCTGCCGCGTGTTTTATTACCCCTGATCTCTATCTGTCCTGCACATGGAGCTGGATCCCCACCTAGCCTACAGCATCAGGAGCAGAGGGGAGAGCAGGGCGTGGGGTGAAGGGGGGGTGGGGGGGGGGGTGGGGGTGGTGGAGGTGGCCCTCAGCTTACTGACCGAGCTCCTCTCCTCTCTCTCTCTCTCTGTTCTCTCTGTGGTTCCTGGCAGGAGGAGAGCTGGCTGTCGTGGCTCTTTGAGAAGGTTGTGGTCATCATGGTATGCTTCTTTGTCTGCTCCATTGTCAACTCCATGGCCCAAAGTTACGCCAAGCGCAAGCAGCAGAAGAAGCACTCGGAGGGCAAGACGGAGTGAAGGCCAGCTCGCGATCACAGCGAAACCATCAACTTTCAGAAGCCTCGGTGCTTCTCCAAGCTCCCAGCACTCCTTTCCTCATTTCTGCTCTCCCACCAGGCTGATACCCCACCATTATCTGAAGCAAAATATCAGCCTCCATCTGGTTTCTCTCTTGTTATTGTAGCAACATGTTTATGCTGAACATGGACTTCCATTTACTTGCTTTTGAAGGCTTTGCATTTGGTAGTGATTTCCGCGATTGTTCTCTGTAAGGTAGGTGCTTGTTGGAGTGTGCGTGTGAGTGTGTGTAAGCTGTTGTGTTGTTAATGCGTCCATGGTGGTGCTTTTAGCAGCTCCCGAGCACGTGAGAAGAAGCTGCTGGCAATAATTTTCCTCAGTGAGGCCTTAAGCTGCACTGTTTGTTCCACTAGAAGAATCTTAATGTCCATTGAGTCACTTGAATTCACTTTATTTGAATAAGCTAGTATTGTTACTTTTAATTATGCTGTGAATGTTCTGTAAAACCAGCGTAAAAGTTGAGTTATTTGTTCAATAACTTATTAATTTAGTATCTATTGTCAGTTGATTAATAAGATATTCTGTAATTATTACTTTTAAGAGTTGTGCAGTATTAGCTGTGTTAGATAAGGCATGTAAATGGACTATAAATCATTGTCCACTTCAGAGCTGTTGAGCCCATCTCCTTTCTACATATTGTAGAGCACTAAGTCAGTTGTAGTGAAGATGTTAATGAATGTTTCAAACTGTTCATGGTGCTTTAGTTGACCACTTCTATTGTGTGTGCAGTAAAGCTCATCTTGGTACTTCTGGATGAGAAATGATAAATCAGCCATGAATCACCCTGCTGGTCCCTTTGTCTGCCCTTATTGTTCTGCTTCCAGGAAGAGAGCACATGAGTCAGCCCGGGGCTACTTTACCAGATGCAGCCATGTATTGAATCAGATCTACGGCTGTGTGCGCGTGCCTGTGTGTGAGACGGAGAGGGAGACAGAGATAGTAGGCTGCATTTGCGTGGCTGCCACATTTGTTGCTCTCCCTTTTTTTTTTTTTATCTTTTATGGATTAAAGCTGATTGTGCTCCACTAATAGACTAGGAGTCTACCTGGAAGTCTTAGTATATCCGATAGTAGCTGTTCGCTTTAACTTAGAGACAGTCTGTGTCATGGTAAGTGTTTTTCTTTGTCTTCACGCTTTTTGTTTAACCCCCCCCTCCCCTTTTTTTTTAAAATCTCAGATGAGGACATAAAGCTCATGTTTGACATTACATGAGCAGCTCCTCAAGCTAAACTCAGCATTTAAAATGATCGATGCCTTTTCTCGCTCATCGGATAACGTCAGCTGGCTCTCGATATATGCAGTACCTTCTTTTTTTTTCCGTAATTGCCAGTGAAATGTGCTATTTTCTTCTCCCTCTCTGTACCGCTGCTGTGCTACGCTGGACTGAGCGCAGTGGGCGCTAGAGCAGGCACAAGCAGGAGGGGGAGGGGGGGGGGGGGGTGAGGGGAGGGGGTGGGGGAGAGAAAAAACCTCAAGCACACAGTGAAAAGCGTCTGTGCCGTTACCTCAGCTGAACCTTCGAATGAACTCGTTGCACTGCCTCAGTCACGGAGCCAGGAGACGAATCACTCGAGTAGATTCAAAACAGAGGGGTACTGTTGAGCGTGCTGAGCTCTGCGCTCTGCCCCAGCTCTAGTCAGAACATTCACATCTCCTCTTTCCTCCTGTCATGGTAAGTAGGATTATGATTTTTTTTTTGTTTGTTTGTTTTGTTTTGTGTTTTTTTTTTTTTTTTCATTGTTGTCTTTTCTGTACATGCGTACGTCTCAGGCATGTCCGTCACTCTCCCGGCCTGTCAGATAGCTTATCAGACTGGTGTTGGCTGTTAAGATTGCAAGGCGACAACAGTCTGTAGGCTGTCTGACATTTCGGGCTCTTTCATCTGACCAGCATCCTGTTTTGTCCTCCTTCTGTTACTGTCATTGTCTCAGTTAGCATCAGTTCCCATTTAGAGGTGTGTGCTGCGATGTCACTTCCCTTTTATCCCAACCGCTTGTGAAACGTCAGAGACATGGGTTTATTGTTTATTTCCTCCATGCTGACGTCTGTGAGGGTTTTTAATGTGGTTTCATGTGGGGGGAACTGTGTTTTCGCGTGTTTGCAAATGCAGATGTAGTGATGTCAAGAGTGTACTTCAGTATATGTGTACGTGTGTGTGTGTGTGTGTGTGAGAGAGTTGGCTCTGTCCAGAATTTCCAGAGAATCCAGACAGTACACACCTTATTGCAACACATTACATTGTGACACTCAGTCCTAGGTATAGTACACGCAGTGCTCACCCAGCTCTCCCCTTCCCTTTTACACTTCCCTCTTCTCTTTTACTGAGAACTTTCCTCTGTTGCTCAATACGCACTTTTTTTTGTAGGAGGCTGCATTTTATTGGAACAACTCTCTTAAGGGGGTGTTTTTCTAAGGGCCACAAATTGGTAATTATACAAAGCTGAAAATCATTGCTTGACCAGTGGATACTTTTGCCGCAAAGCCTCAGTTTTATTTTAGATGATTTTAGATTTAGATGATTCTTTTTTTTTCTTGAACAGAGCAAAAGGGTAAAACTTTTTCCTGGTCATAAAAGCAAAATCATTGGATAACACTGGAATGGCTCGCTGGCTCAGAGAGTGTTTTTCTTGGCAGTTTCAGGATGTCCTGTTCCATAAGGGAGCCCCCTTTTGGCATGCCTGTCTGAATGTGTGTGTGCATGTTTGTCTAGAAAATCTGTTTATATTTCTATGTGTAAATGCCTGTATTTCTTGTGGAATAGATGTCTCTACCTGGGTTATTTAAAAGGCAAATTCACTGTTTTTTTTCCTGCTTTCACTTTAAATAAAGTCTGTTGAAAAGAGGATCGGTGTTCTGTTCATTATGTGATAAGTCTTGACCACACGGAGCCGGTGTTGACCCTCAAGCCTCCAAAGAATCTCACATGTCAGCCGAGAAAGAGGGACAAGGAGGATACTGAGTCCATCACAACTCCAATTTCCCGTCTAATGTTTCACATTCAAAGGGTTATCACATTACTGATTTGCTCTCTCCACACTGACATCATCTCCATTTTGGATTCCAAGTTGAGCCTTTGCTGTGAGTTGCGGTGAATTATAGCTACACTTATGCTCTTGTCGTAAATTGTACCGGTTTTTAAATACAACACTTATTCCATAAAATAGATTTTATACTAGTATTAGAAGTAAATAATAATGTGAAACATTAAACAAGTGTTTTCTTGCAAAGTTATTCTACCATTTGAAAAATTCTCGTTATGCAAAATGTTTTGTTGTGATCTAAATTTGGGTAACTTGCTATAAAATAAAAATAAAATCATTTAAACTATTTTTTGTTGGTTTAGTTTCACAAGTATTTACAAAAATCATAAAACAAAAAGTAAAATTCACATATCCTACATTGTACACTATATATTACATTGATTTTACATGATGCAGATATTTTTGACCTCAGATCAGTTCTCTCTTCTTATGAAGTAAAAAAAAAAGAGGAACCTGACAACAGTGTGTGCCAACAAAGTGTGATCTTGTGTCCTGAGGTCAGAGGTGTGACCTGTGGTTGTGGATGCGAGACCCCTGTCGAGAAAAGTCTTGTTCCCAGAGCAGCCACACCCAGAGCACTATGAATACGACTGTTTCCACCCACCCAACCCCGCCCCACCCTGCCCCGGGGCTCCGGCTGAAAACCCAACATGCAAATCCTGCCTGTCCAAACTGGCTGAGGGACTGATATTCAAATAATGACACTGCTTTTGTCCTACCTTGCTTTCTCTCTCTGATCTCTCATATGTTGTACATATACTACAGTTTGAATCCGGTGGTGCTGGTTTAATTTCTGGCAGAGTGACCCCCCCCCCCCCCTCACCCCACCCTTCCCCATACACACACACACACACACACACACACACACACACACACCACCTCCCTCACTGTGTCTCACTCCAGTTTTTTTCCCCTCCCTGTCAGCAGGCTAACCACCAAGGGATGCTGAAATATCCCTGACTTCATCTGCCACCCACCCACCCGCAAGCCCACTCTGCATTTGGTTATCCACTTAGTTCCTTTCACACTCTGTCTCATTAAATTATGCTGACCATGTGGATTTTTTTTCCTTTCCTTTTTTCATTCAAAATCACATTAAGGTCCTTTGTTTTTGTGAGTAGAAGTCAGGGGGGTCATATCAGTCCGAATAGACTGTCCTGTCATGGTAGCATGTTACAGAAAAAGATGCTTACCAAAAGATTAGCCACTGTTGTGTCAGCAGAATAGTCTTACACACCATTTGTATGTAGGTTCAAACTGACGTAAAAAACGTTTGATTTTTAGGAGGAATATTATAAAAAACTGTATTTTCTAAGCCCATAATTACAAGTGTACCACAATCAAAATAGTGAAATACTGAGCATTAAAGTGGAAACACATATTAACGTTATATCTATTGAAAATATTTTAACATTAGATAGATCGTTATAATTCCCATTTGTTGGTAGTTGTTTGCCCTAATAATGGTCCCTGTCTTTTTATTAACCATCATATAACAAAGTCCTAAAAGGCAAGAGATATCTCTGATATTTATTCAGGACATCATATGTGTAAAGTGTACATTTTTACACATGTTTAAAGAACAACACTTGAAATGTGAATTTTACTGCATCAAATGTCAATGCCAGCTCCAGCATTAACCTGAACTACAGAGAGGTCATAGTCATCTCATATATTCACAACTGACCAATGCGGCAATAAGTTAATCTCTCTTTCTCTGTCACACACATGCTTGTATGTGCACACACACATCATAACTGCGGTTACTGCAAAGTCCCAGCAACAAAAGATTTAGTTCCCTTTATTGTGGCTTTGGCATGCTAAGATCTAACAAGCTTATCAGCGGCTTTAGATTTTTCATAATTCACTCCATCTGAGAGGAGAGATATTATTGGTCTCATTTGAATTAGATCACTGGGTCGATTCAGGATGATTGAGTGTCTAACTAAACATATCGACAGGCACTTGGCTGGCCTCTCTTGTTGTATGATTTACAATTATTCAAATACAATAATTCAAACCATTACAATCTAATGCTATTTCTGAGACTGGATTTGACACAACAAAACACATCTTCCTGTGTTGTGTTCAACTAAATTATGTGTGGGTATTTTAACAGAGTATAGTTAGGCAGGAGCATCTGCTGTTCCTGCCCACACAGTGCCAGCATGGCAGACTAATGGCTGATGCCAGGTGGCAATGCCAGGGCACCATGATGAAACACACACATCCCCAGCTCTTCCGCCTGCCTGTTTCTGAGGGGTTAACTCTCCACTCCAAGTCGTGCATTTGTTGTTGTACTTTCAAAGACTGTTAGATAGATTCTACATAGGCAACATAAATCAATTTGTAGTTGTGATAAAGCTTTGTTCGGTATTTGCAGGGGAAAAAATCTGAGAAAAACATCACTGGCTCTACTTTTTGTCTTCTATTGTCCCAAACAAATCCCATTCACAAATGACTCTGAGTTCTTTCATGGATCAAAGACAGAAAATTATTTTTCTCTTTACATGCCTACATGGCATATCATTGTCGACTTGAATAATGACTCGTCATGCTTCTTCACTGCTCCTACCTTTGGTGTCTCAGGAGTTTTGCCAAGAAACCTGCGTCATTCAGGTGTGCCATAAACACGCAGGGGATGTGACTGCGTAGTAAGATTAGAAAACACAATAAAGCAGCAGCGCTACGTGCCTGAGAGTAGAGTGGGCGTAAAATTGTAGAAATGTACCTAATACTCCAACACACACACACAATCAGAAACACACATCAGTTTGATCGGAGAAAACGTAAAAGTTAACCTTTTTAATACTTGAAATCTGACAGTATGGACTTTCCTCTGTAGCAGATTTTATCCACAGGCACTGAGTGCAGCTTAAGCACAGCTTTACGTGTCAATGCAGGTTACTGTGTAATGAAATGATGCCATCTCAAAAATATTACTGAGGAATGCCTCTCACTGCCTACCAAGCATACCAATGCTGGGAATGTGTGGTCTGCTCTTTCCGCTGTAGATGCAAATTAGGCAACACTAGAATGAACCGGAAAAACTGCCAATACATGCATATTTGGTTAGAGGTTAACGTTTTACAGGTGCACTGGGAACATGTAGAACACCTTCATTTCTTGCTAATGGAAATAGTCACTGTCCAGCTATAGTTTAAAAACACAAAAAAAAGCAACCCACAAATATCAACCTGCTAGAGGCGCTAGAGGAAAAGTTGGGGGTGTCACTAAAATCATAAGGATTCATCCTCTGAGGACCATGAATATCTTTACCTGAAATAATGGTAACCCATTCAATAGTTGTCTAGACATTTCACTAAAACCCAAAAATGTCAGCCTCATGGTGGTGTAAGTCAGGGGATCACCAAAGTCAGCGTCGCTTCATCCTCTGGGGAACATGAATGTGTGCACAACATTTCATGGCAACCCATCCAATAGTTGTTGAGATAGTTCAGTCTGGACCAAAGTGGTGGACTGACAGACAGATATTGCCATTTCTAGCGCTAATAGAAACAAGATTAATATTAATATTCAATAGCCATGCTAGCAGGTCTTTGAGGCTGCAATGCCTAAAATTACAGTGTTGTCCAAAGTGTTGAATGCATAAACATTTTTATAAAAATGGCGTAGCTTTGTTCTTACTGCTAGTAGTGAGAAAATGTTTGGCCGGATGGAGGATGGCGCTAAAGGAAAGACCAGATTGTTATCTAAATAAAAAGGATTTATCATCTCTCCTGTGTCCACTGATATCTCACTCAGCCTGTCAGGCTCCGCTCTGTGTTGTCAGCTTATCTGTCATCAGTCTAAACTGTTCTCTGTCAGCCTCAGGTGCACTGTTAGCATGTACAGTTAGCGTTTTAAAGCACATGTTAAAGGGACAGTTTAACATTTTGGAAAATGCACTTTTGTGCTTTCTTGCAGAGAGTTAGATGAGAAATATACCACTCTTGTGTCTGTGCCCTAATTAGGGAGCTAGAGTCAGGATGCAATTAGCTTAGCTTAGCATAAAGACTGGAGGCAGGGGGAAACAGCTAGCTTGGCTCTGTCCAAAGGTTAAAAAAATCTACCAAAACCTCTAAAGCGCACTTATTAGCACATTATATCCTGTTTGTTCACTCTGTACACAAGCCAAAATGTAAAAACAACAAACTGTGGTTTTAGGATGTATGTGTTGTTACTATGTCTTGGTAACTAGCCACAGAGCACAATGACTTCCTGGAGTCTTGCCCTGCATAACATGCTGGCGTTTATTATTTAATGTGTTAGCATGCTAATGTTAGCAGTAAATGTCATATTGTTGTGGTGTCAGCCTTAAGAACCAACGAACATTCATCATTTTGCTCTGATGTCCTTCAAAACAAAGACAGAAAAATCTATCAAACACACCGCAATATCCTCTGTGTCTATATACTGCCATCAAAAACATATGACATTACTATTACAAACTGAAGCTCTCAGCATTTATGGCATTGCAATCAGAGCTAATTTTAGTCATGTCCACATACTCTGCATGAGGCCTGTTTACCGCATGCAGTGTGGTTGTGTGCAGCATGCCCATCAATGTGCTGCAAACCACAAAGAGCAAACAAAACCAGACACATCCATGCCAGACTACACAACAAACACACTGTGCTCCCAGCTCATCTGGACTGGCCTGTTGGCAGTGATATCCCACCATAGGACCTCACCTGAGCCCCCCAAATGCTTTATACTCCCTCTTTTTATGTGACATCTTTGATTGCTCCCACTGTTGAGCAGCATCTATCATAATCACCAGGCCTATCCTTTCCGTCTACATCCAGTGCACTTCATACCCACTGTGTTGAAAGCAAGTAGTCCGTTTCACAGAATCCCTCTGCTCTTTAACTATTTGCTCTGATCCTTCAGTGGCCACCTCTGATCCTTTCTCAAACCTCCTCTGCTTTCCACAGTCCTCTCTTCTCCAACTTTTCTTCCCTAATCCTCCAATGTCTTCAGTTCTCTGTGGTCCACAGAAACACCATCCTTTCAAAAAAAGGAGAACTTTTTTTTTTAACACAAAAAACATTACAAATTAAAGCCACCACACAACTCAAAAAGAGAGGAGAAAAAAAGAAGGAAAAACAGGGATTAAGACCATTTACAGTAAGGTTTACTTTAACAATATTTAAGTTGTGAAGGTTCGCGGTTCAGTGGAAGGAGAACTTCAGGAGTCTAACAGGAGGGTGTCTATATTAAACCCACACACTAAATATCTCTGGAAGTCCTCCATTATCAAAGTACGTCAGCTTTTGACTTTATTTTCTAATCCAAGTATCTTGAGGGAAATTAAATTTCTTGATGAAATAACTTTCTTTGTGTGTTCCCCCAAATTCTCAGTGATATGTAAACCAATTTCTGCCAGGAAAAGAAAAAAATAATGATAAAAGATTAGTCATAATGTAAAAAAATATATAAATTAAGTCAAAATTGTGAATTTATCATATGAGCATTTTTATTTTTAATCATCCCTCTCTCTCTCTCTCTCTCTCTCTCTATATATATATATATATATATATATATATATATAGTTCCATTTCAAGATTTATTCCCCAAAGCATTGTGTTGGTTTACACATTTCAAAGTGTTTTAGCGTTCAAGTGTTCCGATACACATCTTAGCCAAAAACCCAGCACGGCTGACCTGACATACATATTATAGCTGACCCTCTGAGACTACTGGCTCTCAGCACAAAATAAGCATAATACGTAGAGGTTACAGGGATTACTTTACCAGATGCTTACATGTCTGGCTTTTAAAAGTCACTTTGAGGCCCATATTCTCTTTTGGAAAATAAACTTTGCTGTCACCTTTTCACTGGATGTTGCTGTTGGATCTGAGCTCTGATCAAATAGCTTACTCATCTACTGTGAAACTGTGTCAATTACAGGCTGTTGCACAGTTAAAGGGGAACGCCTGCCATTTAAATGTTTTAGTAGTATTTACAGGGCAATTGAGCATAATGAAAACAGATATGGAACTGTTTTCTCATGTTATTGGTATTTATTGTTTACATAAAAAAAAAACATTCGAAGTGGGATAGAACACTACACAATCTTTGTCCTGCAGTAAACACCAGGCTTCAAAAAAAAAAAAAGATAAAAACCAGATCAAGATGCTGACAGCTTTCGCCCTCCGTTTTAAACCTTCCATATTGACAAAGTCCAAGCATGAGGGATACTTTGATATGCAAAGTGATTTTGAACGAACACAATACCGACCTCAAGTCATCACAGAGACCCACAACAGAGCTCTGCGACTTTCTACCAGTGTCTAGTCAGGTCTTTTGTAAACATAAACAAAGCTAAACAAAACAGAGAACACACACAGAAAACATATTTTGTTACCCAGTGCAGCTGGTTTTGATCACCAGGCAATCAAAGTCAACCAAACTATCAGATGGAACTGAGGCAGTGCTCAAAGTAATGCTGCCCTGCAGGGGGGCCTTTCTCGTGCCTCCTGAGAGAGAGATTTCAGGCAAAACCCCCACAATAAAAGAAGCTGTGGTAAAGATCGACCTACCAGCTCCTAAACTGAGGACCTGCAGGGAATTTCATCTGTAATCATTGTCACTTTTACTCCTATACGGTGGAGGTCAAATATGGTTTAATCATTCAAAAGCATCCTCTCATCTCATCAACTCCTGTACGGAGCTGCTGCTGGGACGCCCTGCGGACTGCTTTCACACCAGCTGCACTGAAGGAGAGCAGCAGGAAGGGATTGCTGAAGATTATATTTATTTAATACGCACTTTGCCCCATCGTCATTATGACTAACCATTCAATACCCTTAGAGTCTAAAAACAACCACTGTTTGCTGGCCCAAACCGGGGAACTGTTTCCCCCACATCATTATAAAAATCCTACAGATGACTTCTTTCAGGATATCTGGAGTTTCATTGTTTTTATTTGATATGAGTGTGTCCTATCTAAACTGAATTAACTTTTTTTTTTTAAATGATGTTAATAAAATACTTTTTTATTATGCTTGTGCTCAACGGAAAATGTCAAAAATGTTTCTGGTAATAAGATATTTAGTTGAGATTCAGCTGTGATGCGTTCACTTGGACGAACACAGACTTTTTAATGATGCATACTAAAAGTGTCTCTGTGAAATGTATTAAAATTATGCCCAATTCATTTTCTTTTCAACTGTTTTCAAAACTTGATTTATATTTGAAAAATATTTTGCATTTCAAATATCTCTCACAAAAATGTGAAAAGCATTCAGAGCGCTAGGCGTGGGTTTGTACACTCAAATAATAGAGATACATTTTCTTTCCTTGATCATTAACAAATTTAACAACACTTCTTAAATATTGGCAAAACTAGCTGGTCCACTTGACTGTTAACATGTGTTTCCAATTCCTCCTCCTTTTTTTTCTTTCCAAAAATGCTGGCTAAAAAGAACATCACAATCATTTTTATCCTTATTGTTCCATATTTTTTGGTTTGATGTCTTGTATAATTACTGCCACTGATTGGAGTAAAAATATACATCTAGATGAAGTTCTGAACCACTAGGGGGAGCAGCAATAAATAAATAACAGTTTAATAATATATTGGCATGTTGTCAGGAGCTTGGGTTGGACTAACAGTGCAGCTACACAAGCAGATTTTAGGATGAATGAAAAATGCCTTTCACAGCCTGAGAAGGATTCTCTTTTTCTTGCTGCCACCTACTGGTAAAAAAAGGCAGTTGATCCTGCAGTGAATTACAGGGATATAATCTGATTATGACTGGGTGGAACACACTACAGCCTCAAAGTATGAATATCTTAGCAGCCATAACCTCAGGTGGTTGTCCAGCATCTCCGATAAGCTAAAAAAAAAAAAAAAAAAAACTCTGTTTTTAAATAAATATACCAGACATTCAAACCAATGTGTTCAAATGTGAATAGTCTCCATTGATAAACCATAATTACTGTACATCTGTTTGCTTTGGATATCAGTGATCACACCTCAGTGGTCTGTGTCATAAATTACATAATATGCTTTTTTTTAAAGGATGTCCTACCTGCGTATGATGTTATTTATAAAGCCTTGTAAATTACAGTGAAACTCTGAATATGTACATCTTCACCCACTTAACTAATTTACCAACAAACGTAACTTAATTCACTTGTGTTTGACAGGTTTAGCTTTATCTACATAAATAAATGTCAGAGGAAACCAGTCATTTCATTTTCTGGCAAAAAAACAACAACAAAAACACAGTGTAAACAGGAGGATGTTAAACATTTTTTATGTCAAGTGATTCAAAACAGTACTACATCAGAACCAACCCCATAACCAAAATGAATCTCATTTAGGTTATCAGATTATAATTTGACAGATTATGAATATGACTGTCTATATTGTAGAGGAAACCAGAGGAGGAAAGTGAGACCTCTGTAAAGAAGTGACATACTTACGTGTTCTCTCACCCTGCTGCCTGAGTAAAATAATTAGGACATTACTTTATTCCTCAGGTTTCTGGGAAGCGTTAGAACTGTGTCAAGAGCTCCACTTTAGTGAATGGAAGGTCAAAGCCAAATAAGGTCTTGGTTCAGTGCTGCTGCCGCTAACCACCATCTTTAAAAGACATAAAGCCCATCTGGAGGCGTGTAATGCTGAAATAAACATCATAAATGCATAAAGAGCTTTACATAACAGAGTAATGTCCCATCCTGTTGGGATGGAGAATTATTCATCCACACAAAAGAAAAGGCAAAGAAAACTATGGGGATGCTAGATGTCATTATAAGAATTTGTTTTTTTAAAAAACATGTTATATAACAAGTCTACAATTGTTTATATCAGTGGTTCTCAAACTTTTTCACATCAAGGACCCCTAAACTGACACAAATTAGACCATGAAAAAAGAAAAAAATGTCAATAGTCATACTGGTTTGAATACATCATAAGACAAAAAGTAAAGGCTTTAAATAAATGTAACACAATTACAAGTAAATTGTGTTACTTGTAATTGTGTTGTAATTGTAATTGTGCAAATAAAACAAGTTTTACTTGCTCTGATAGATTGAGGAAATGGAGCCTAGTTAATTTAATTTAAGGGCAATTGTGTCAATCGTATCACATCCTGCTGAGATTAAATTTCCGCTCAGCTATCACTGCAAGTTGTCACTTTACCAGTAAGTTTTCAGCTGTCACCAGGTCAGCCTGAGCCGAGTAACGCCGGTGACCGACACTAGAGGCTCTTCCTGCCGCTCGGTTGTTGTGTTGTTGTGGTTAGCTGGAGGTTAGCCGGAGGTTAGCTCATGCTTTCTGCTGCAGCCGGCTGTAACGGTGATGAGGCGGGGGAGCGGGGCTGTGTTTTGTGACTAAACACCGAGTGAAGAGCTGCGGCCATGGCTGGGGTTTTCGACATCGATTTGGATCAACCGGATGAGAATGTCTCTGACGACGAACTTGAAGACGGGGTGAGTTTGCGTTAGCCGGTTAACACGTACGTTAGCTTAGCAGCTCCGAGGCCTGTGTTGCTACTGTTAGTAGTCATGTATCCATTATCGGACACGTCCTCGCCCATCACGTTCCCGCGGAATCTGGAAGTCCCCCTATAAAAGTCACTACACCGTGTTTAAGCTACATTTCAGCGCATTTTCTGAACTTAAAATGATAATAGACTTTAGAATAACGTTATAAGGTTTCATTACCGACAGGAACAACATTAGACTCAAAGAGCGCTGTGCGGCGGGGTTGGTGTAATATTAACTATCCCCGGCTTAGACACCGCATAAACCTTTATAGCGTTAACTGTTTACTCTTGGGGTGACCACGTAAGCAAAAGGGTTGTCGAAAAACGGAAAACGACGCCGGGAAACAGCTATAAGGAAAGCCGCGTACAAAGATGAAAATAAGTCGATTGTATAGCGGGCTTAGCGACGTGTCCGATAATGGAGATATCGGTGAAGCTGTCTGCATCGGCATTCGTCTATTGTAGGGATGTAGCTACATTACCGTAACTATTTACATGAACGCCACATGTATGGTGTGACAACTACTTTGACATTATAAATAAGCGTTATATTAATGGACTTAGAGTTAAGCCATCCAACAACAGGCTGATCCCGATGATGCTAGTTAGGAGTTAGCATCAGATACTATTCGTCATTGGTTTACTAGCCAGCGCTGACGTTAGTTACAAACACGAACTTATTTGAATAAACAATAATATATAATATTAAATGAAGTTGAGGAAAAAGTGTGTGCCTCTTGAACAAGCTTACTGATTAGTTAGTTAGCAGCACTACCTGTTAACTTAACGCAAACGGGCTAAACTATTTGGCTGTCAAACGCTATTAGTAAAACAATACAAAGCCCATAATATATCTATGAACAAGCTCAGGTTGGCTGGTAAATAACAGTCCTCGCATCAATTTGTGCTGAGATTTTCTGTCCTGTTGTTCCTCTTGTTTTCAGGGCCAGCTCAGTGAATATATGGACCAATGCAGTGGCTTTGAATTGTGAGTATAAGCAATATGATTGACTGGGTCCCAAAAGGGGCGACAACGTAATTTGGTTGACTGAAGAAGTTTTCACTGAGGACATTTGAAGTGCTTTGGTGGGCTTCGTGGGAATGCTTTTTAAAAATTCATCTACTGTAGTATAAGCACTAACCAATTTTATGCCAACCACACTACCAAACCATTAGAAATTACAGATGGGTGACAATTTAAAGGGAAAATGAACATAAGAGGTTGGACAATCACAGAGCAGCTTCAGTGCTCCTTGGTGTAGTCTCTTTAACTCTACTAGGTGTCTTAATTGGGTTCAGATGTGGTGATTGTGAAAGCATATTATTCACTCTGTTTTCATACACATCAAACCATTCAGTGACCCCTCATGTCCTGAAGGGAAGCATTTGTCATTTATCTCCACTCATTTACCCAGGTTTTTCCTTTTTAATTTGTCGCCCATTTATATCTACCCAGTAACAAGTGATGTCATCTTGGATAGGCTTTCTTAATGAAGACTGTAATCAAACAGTCTGCACTAATGTGGATCTGTTTGAGGTTTGAGGATCATTTGTATGAAAAAGTTTGGGAACGTCCCCAACAATGCACATCCATCTCACCTAGTCAGCTGTTAACGCCCCCGACAACAACCTGAGTTGAACCATTAACCATGTCTATGTTTAGTCCCAATCGCTTGTAACTGTCAGTGGTGATATTGCTGTGTTTTAAATGTGATTTTGTTTTTTCTTTATTTTTTGTTTTGCCAGTAACATGGATGACTGTGAGAAGTTTGAAATTTCAGAGAACAGCGTGAACAAGGGAACAGAGCAGATCAGGCCTGAATGCTTTGAGCTGCTGAAAGTTTTGGGGAAAGGTGGCTATGGAAAGGTGAGGCATCTGATTCCCTGGCATGGAAATGTAAACATCAAGTTCTTTACCACACACTTATGAACTTGCCTCCTTATCCATTCTTCTCTTAAAGATGTGACTTGACTTGAAATTTTGATGTTGAAAGTTGAAGCTGTACTGTATAGTTGGGTGTTTGCACTTTATGTGACCCTTTCACATTACACAGTCATTTATAAAATAAACTATTAGACTCTAGTCTGCTGCTGGGAAATACCACTTTTATACCACATTTGCTCTTTTGGTCTGGGACCTGTTGTGCATTTGCTCATGACATCAAATTGCCAGTATGTGGGGGTGGACACTGTCGTTGTTTTGATATTCCAACGGGTGGGGAATTTTATTTTTTTTTTAACAAAGTTTCTGGAAATTTAGTTATGCAAGCTAGAAATTTCAGCATTTTGGTAACTATCATCAACCCTTTCAATTCCAAAGTGATATTTTCTGATGTTTTTGGGCTGTGTGAAAGTAAAAAAAAATCTACTGCACGTCTTAACTATAAGATCTGACACCCGAGAACCAACTTCTCCTTTACCCAAATCAACATAAAACAGAACTATAATCTGTGTTTACATTGAGATATCTGTCTTGTTTCTGTGGTTTTATTTTGGTGTTAACATTGTGTTATTTTGGTATTGCCGACCAGTAGAGCTCTGGAAGTTATGTGTTCTTTTCTAAGCCTGACAATGAAAATGCACATCACAGTGATTTTGAAAACATTTTTCACTAAGCCAACAGATGCATGACTTGTTCTTTATTGAAGTGGTTTCATGTATGATGACTAAGAAGTTGTTTTCTGCAACTTACTCGGCATTACTAAGTAATTACATTATTTGAAACACACTGTCACCAAGAGTGACTTTTGTTTACTGCTTAGAATGAACACACACTATGAACACACCAGTGCTAAAAATATTTTTGTCCCAAATCCTTTCTTTGAATAACAAAGTGTCATTTATTTAGACACAGTTGAGACATATCTGAAAACAAAAATAGTGACTCATAAACTATTAACACAAATGTAAATGTCTTTATGGATTTTGCTTCATATGTCGTTCATGTTTTTTAGGTGTTTCAAGTTCGGAAGGTATCAGGTGCCACCTCTGGGAAGATATTTGCTATGAAAGTGTTGAAGAAGGTGAGTGTGAATCTGCCCGTCTCAGGTTTGGCTGTAAAATGACTATTTCATTGATGTAGAGAGAAAATCCGTAATGCTCAATCTGTCCTTCAATCACCCATCAAATGTGAGCCTAACTGCCCCCTAGTGTACATACAGAGGAGTGTAGTCTGATAGCATATGTAAGCAAACACAAGTAGTAAATCTATGGGGAATTAGCTCCTTTAATACTCAGCTGACTCTCAAGCCCTATGCAGCCCTATACATACATGTACTGTATTTCACTATGTGCCTTTCTTTTGTTCTGTTCTGGTAACACATTGGTGCATTCACCTATGAAGCCAGAAGCTAAGGACAGACCACCCAAAATAATGGCTGTATGCTTTTTCCCATGAAACCTCAGAGCTGCTGCTTGTGCACATCTTGGCGTCCACTCTGCAGCTGTCACTGAGCCGGTGCCTGACTTTACTTGAAAAGCCAGCTCATATTCCCCGAAGCTTGAGGTTTTGGGTTATGACAGTGTTTATTGGCTTAATGAGCCAATGACTGTAGCTAGCATGCTGGCTTCCTGATTCCACCTCTGCCTGTGCAGCTGATGTTGAAGCTCTGACACCAGCTAATGGGGTTTAAGTTATTGCCCAAATAGTTTTCACACCTTGACTCTCTTCGTGCTTCTCTGTCCCTTGCCAGGCCATGATTGTGCGTAATGCAAAGGACACAGCGCACACCAAAGCTGAGAGGAACATTCTGGAGGAGGTGAAGCATCCTTTCATTGTGGACCTCATCTACGCCTTCCAGACAGGGGGAAAGTTGTACCTCATCCTGGAGTATCTTAGCGGTGAGCATAGTGATGAAATATATGTCAAATGTATAGTACAAACTACCTCAGTCTTTACTGTCAAATGTTTTTTGATCACCTATCCACATTTTATAAGCACTAGAAAGTATGTGTGCACCAGAAACTGGATGGGCATTTCTTTCAGCACAGTGAAAATTTGGCTCTCCATTTCAACTGTGAATACAATTGATTTTGTATGTGGTGACTGCAGGTGGGGAGCTGTTTATGCAACTGGAAAGAGAGGGCATCTTCATGGAAGACACAGCATGGTATGTGAGTTTGTCTGCCACTCTGGTAAAGTCTTAAACATCTAGCCGGGGTTTAAAATTAGCTTTTTGGCTTGCTCTGACTAGTTTACAGTGTTTCTTCATGGGAATTTTTCCTGAGAAATAAACTAAAAAAATAGTGTTCTCAGAGTGTTAAGAAACTATACAGGATGTTTTGCTTAAACATGTCCATTTTAAAATTCTTGGAATCTTCTCATCCGCTTTTCCGCTCACACCCAATATTAAACTATTTCGAAATGTAAAAACAATATGGGCATATGGGGAACTCTACTGATTGTACACATCAAAGTCCGTTTACTGGTGTTGGGGAGTACTACTGATACTGAATATGTGAAAAAAGCCTTTTGTGGCTCCAGAGGGAACTGCATGAAATCAGATAAATTGCCTCAAGTGATGTCACTAACACTATCTGTTTTAAAGTAGTGCAATGCTAAATCAGGGGAGTACAAACACCCAGTGTTGCAAATGACAACAGGTCTTTTTCTGTTGACTTGTGATATTAGGACATCAGGGCCAGATATGCCAGATAATATGTAAACATCATTGTGATCTGTTGTGTCTGACAGATACAATGACAACATGTTATGTGTAGAAGCTTCATTAAAGCAGGTGGTACAATACTTGGTTTTGACACATCTGGACTATGTTCCAGTGCAGCTAAAAAGGATCTGCAGAAGTTTCAGATAGTTCTGAAGCAGCACGTTTGGTCCTGAACTGTTGCCCATTCATGAACATTCAGACCAGGAGGTTGCGGGAATGCATGCTGGTCTCTCTTGGCTGAAAGTGGAGGACAGGCTGGCGTGTAGTCTTTTCACTTTTTCCTGGGAAATATGTGATCTAAAACGGGCAAATTGTCAAGAATTTTCTCAAGAATTTTCTCAAGAATTTTCTCAAGAATTTTCTCAAGAATAGCATTGATTGATTCAAGGCTATTCTGACTGATACTGCGGTTATATAGTTTATGGCTAGAATATAATGGAAAGTGTGTTGTTCTATATTGATTTGGTAGACTCTAGTTATTGACATTTGATTGCAGTGTGTATGCTGCAGTACTGCTGCATATTACAAATTAGTACTGTATCTTGTTTTATTCTATTTTATTACCTGTTTTATGTATATGTACATGAATTTAGGTATGTGGACATAATGGGGATCCGAAGAAAAAAGTGCGGCCAGCAGTTAAACTTCTGGATTCTCACAGCAGCGTGTTGATATATTTTACATGTGGCTTACACACACCAAACAGCATCATGACGACACACATATTCAATATGGAAATGACAGTTCTCTTACATGGAATCTGAAGCTCAGCACATTCAGTGTTTGTGAAAATGGGACAATGTGTCACACTGTGTTTCTCAGGCAGTGTGAGGGACAAAAACTTGCAGCACATGCTCTTCTGTTTTATAAACACAGCCTGTAGATGAAAGTGGTGATTACATGAACCAAGCTGCTGAACAAATAAGGGTGTGTAATATTCTGAGAATAACCTAAATGACATTGAGGATAATACATTGACTGCAGATTATTGAGGAGCAATTGAGAGCATTATGTGGGTGGAAATTTTATAAATGTAGAAAATCAGTGAGGGAGAAAATGCATTCGTTTGATGCCAATAACATTTTGTTGAATGTTGGACCTGCGTCTTGTTTTTCTGTTGACAGTTTCTACCTGGCTGAGATCTCCATGGCGCTGGGTCATTTGCACCAGAAAGGCATCATCTACAGAGACCTGAAGCCTGAGAACATCATGCTCAACAACAATGGTACAGAAACCTGAAGTGTCCCTCACAAAAGGCAGTTTAGAAAAACTACAGCTAGATTCCCCTACACAGGTAATCTGATACTTAATCTCTTGTTTGCTTGGGGATTAGTTTTTTCATGTTCCTGCTTTGGCTCCATTTCCTTCTAGGACATGTAAAGTTGACAGACTTTGGTCTTTGCAAAGAGTCCATCCACGACGGAACGGTCACCCACACCTTCTGTGGCACTATCGAATACATGTAGGTCGCACAATCAACAGGCGGATTTTCAAGATGAATTCAGATTTCAGTTTTGTAGTTATCTACACATTCAGTCACATTTTCTACTTCTTACACAGTGCTGTGCATCTGCTGTATCATCTTGTCCGTCCCCTCTCATTCCTCAGGGCTCCAGAGATCCTAATGAGGAGTGGACATAACCGTGCAGTGGACTGGTGGAGTCTGGGAGCTCTCATGTATGACATGCTGACAGGAGCAGTAAGTGCACACATATCGATCCCATAGTAGCGTTACTAAAGTAAGCCAAACAGTTTATCATGGCACTGTGGCTATTAAAGGTTTAGTCAGCGATTCTAATCCAGTACACTTTGTCAAATTCAGCAAATATCTCCTCACAGTCCGCTAGCTGTCCCTTCTTTGTGTGCACTGAAAAAAAAAATCCGGTGGTCATACACAGCGCTGGCTCTGTAAATGGGCATGTAAACACAGTGGCTCAGAGTGAGCAACACAACACTACTCCAGCTAATCAGCAGCAGGGGGCGTTCCTGCTCGTGCACAGGACAGGCGGAAGTCCTCAGAGCAGCTGTCTGTGTGAGGACATGAAAGTCTCCTGCACCCGTTGAATGGTGAGGGAGGGCTGGCAAACTGGAGAGAGAGAGAGAGAGAGACCGTGGCCAATTCACATAGAAAGTGTTTTCTCACAGAACAGATACGCTTCCATTTTATTAAATGTATCAATCCACACTGAATCAGAGACAGTCTCAGAAGACCCGAATCGGAGACCCCCTGATTCTACACTCCAAGTCTGTTTCTGTCGCGTTTAGTGAAGCATAATCTGACCAGGTGGCTGTTTAAATCACACAAATATCCCGCTGTGTTTTCAATATATTAACCGTATAAATGAATCAAAAAATACAAACAATGTCTATTTCTACCTGTGGAGCCGGCATGCAAACTATTTTGGTTCAATACATTTTTGCTGTCAGTCAGTCTGATGAAGGCAGATTGTCTGGCCGCTGTCCTCTCAGCTCTCCAGGAGTTGCTGCTGATAGAGACGCTGAACGCAGGTCGAGAGAGAAGTGGGGAGGCTGCAGAAAGGCAGAGTGTAGATGGGCTGTTGTGCTCACATGAGATGAATTTTTTTTTTTTCTGCTCGCGATAAAGTGAGAGGAACAGAAGTGACTCCACAGCTGACGCAACGCTTTAAATTCTGCTATATTCTTCTTTTAGTCATTGCCTTGGCAACGCGCATCCATGAATTTGAGGGGGCAGAGCTTCTGAAGGAGCACGAAGGGAGGGGTGTATTTGTTTGGGTGTTTAGTTCAAACATGAACAATCTTTCTCCAGAATGACTGACTCTACCTTTTTTAAAATGTTAATTCATCTTGGAAACGTTTGCTGAACTATTTTGTTTTGGCGTTTCATAGCCTCCATTCACTGGTGAAAACCGAAAGAAGACCATTGACAAAATCTTGAAATGCAAACTCAGCCTTCCACCTTACCTCACACAAGAAGCCAGGGACCTCCTGAAAAAGGTGAGTCATAAAATCCTTCCTTCTGCCCCAACATCTCTGGCTGAAAATTAAGTCTCCAAATGTTCTCTTTTAGCTGCTGAAACGAAATGCCTCATTGCGACTCGGGGCTGGACCAGGAGATGCCTCAGAAGTCCAGGTAAATACGTCTGTTGAGTGTATGCATGCAATGTATTAATATAGTGACCTGTGACTTTAAACGCTGAACATGAGGATGCTTCTTGGAAAACATGGTGGTGGTCATTGTCTTTCCCCAGGCCCACCCATTCTTCCGACATATAAATTGGGAGGACCTCCTCGCTCGCAAAGTAGAGCCCCCATTTAAACCTTTCCTGGTGAGTTCACCTTTCATGCTGCAACTTCCTCTTATCACCTGCCCCTGCAAGATGATTAACTGACGCGCTTCTTCTGGCAGCAATCGGCTGATGACGTCAGCCAGTTTGACTCCAAGTTCACCAGCCAGACTCCAGTGGACAGCCCTGACGACTCCACGCTTAGCGAAAGTGCCAATCAAGTCTTCCTGGTGGGTAACTAGTTCTGTGCCTCCCAGCAAACAGTGAACCTTTCTGCTTAATTCCGTCTTAATTTCTTGAGTACAGAAATTTCATAACCCAGTAACAAGCAACATAAGGAATCATTTATGATAAAACATGCAGTTACTCATGATGCAATATTGGATTATTTTGCTTACAACATGGTCACTTACTCAAAATTGAAATTGAATTCTTACCATTTTCTGTTTTGGACCAATACTTTTTAAAATAGATATTTTGGATAATCTTGGAGTAAATGTTACTTCATAAGAGTAGTAAGCAGAAGAAGCTACTGCTTAGCAACACACGGGAGAATAGTATGTATGTATATGATGAAGGACAAACTCATGAGGCAGTATTGTTAGTTATCTGAAAGATGACCCACAGTCTGGTGCCATTAACAGTTTACATAGTATTTTCTTATAATTTCATAAGAACTCAATTTGTTGCCATATGCTGTTAGCACTTTGAAGGGATTTGAGCTTTTAATAGAGCACTGTGGAATTTACTCTTGCCTTTTAACAGTTTCTGTGTTGTCTGCAAACATACATACAAACAGAGGCAAGCTCTGGACATAATGTTTTTTATTTCCTTTTCAACAAGTAGGTCTTACGAGAATCGTTTAATGCATGCCATCTGGTTTAGTCCTGTTGGTTTTCCTGGAAGCTTCACTCACTGTTACACCACATTGCATGATCCGGTTTACTCAGGGTTTCATTGCTCATCATCAGCTGTGGGTTGTTTTTGGAAAGATTGTCTTTGAAGAGTTGGACTTAGATCTCTCTTTTGTTTTTGTCTCCCACCCCCTGCCCAGGGTTTCACATATGTGGCTCCATCTGTGCTGGAAAATGTCAAAGAGAAGTTCTCTTTCGAGCCAAAGGTCCGCTCACCGCGGAAGTTCCCAGGAAGCCCAAAAACACCTGTGAGGTAACAGCAAATTATTTTTGTCTCTGGTTCGATTAATTCCATTGGTCATTTGTACAGCAAGTCTACCCCTCCTCCATGTCTCCTTTGCTGACCTTGTAAATGTAGCCTGCTTGGCCTCAAGAAAGCCATCATCAAGTCTCTTCTAACGGCACAACAGGAATCCTCTCAGGGCTTTAAAATAATTGTTCATCGTTTTCATTGTGTCAGATAAGTAGGGATCAGTAGTGGAAATATTGAGGTGAACTTAATGTAGACAGATTTGAGATACCGGTAATAAGAGAACACTTGCTTGTCAAGCAGAGAAAGGAAATTGATGAACTTGCAAAACCCTCAGAGGATCAAACAAAGTCTCACATGTCCCTCTATCACAGTCCGGTGAAGTTTGCAGGTGGGGACTGCTGGCCCCGGGCACCCACACTGACAGGCTGCCCATCCCTGCTGTCTGCTGGCAGCTCTGCGGAGCAACCCATGGAGGTGTCGACAATGGAGCAAATGGACACGAGCAGCAGCAGCACCTCCGAGGCCTCGGCACCCCTTCCCATCAGGCACCCTTCAGGCATCAATGCAGGACCCTACAAAAAGCAGGCCTACCCCATGAACTCCAAGCGGCCCGAACATCTACGAATGAACCTATGACGCACGGCTAGCGTACAAACATTAGGACTCTTCCAATTCCCCCCTCTTCCTTTTTATTGTTTTCTTTCAGAGACTTGTAGAATTATTTTTTTTTTTAAATTGACTGACACTGTCAACGCCGATCACCAGCTCTTCCAGCAGCGCCTTCCCTTCTCTTGGCCTCCCAAATCCTCCTGACCCAGCCTGGCCTCCTCAGCCTGCCGCAGATAATCAGTGAAGTACAGTAGATATCTGGTCAATCGGTGGGGTAATGTGAGAGAAAGTTGACCTGCTTGTTGGCTGTTTTAATGCCAGCTGATGAGTGGGTTGATGTGGTTTCGGTATGCTCGACTGGCATTATCATGATTTACTGGTGCTCTTTTATTCTCAAGTCTGAACAATGTTACTTCTAGTTTTTCTGACTAGTTGCTTCCATCATATTGAGTGGGATGATAGTGTGAAGTGTACAATAAGATTTTGGTTACAAGGGGTGTGTGTGTGTTCCCCCTCAATATGCCAGGCAATTTCTTTTTGTGTTTTAATGATCACCTTGTGATAAGAACTTGCAGGTTACACTGTCAGAAGGTAGAATTATTGGATAACAATTCCACAATGAACACAGTATTCCTTTATGTTTTGAGGGAAATAATCACATTGCCTTTGTCACTGGAGTGTGTGGTCAGGAGTAGGTGGAGCATGACTTACGGAAAAGCAGCTATAAAAAGATAGAAGTGAAACTTCAGCTGAAAGCATCACTTCACCACAATCAATACCAAATGCTGGCACTGCTTTACTTGTCAAACTGGAATGCTTTCTGTAGCAGGCCTGTCCAGAAACACTGTTCAGTGTCTTTGTGTTGAATGTCAACAGACTCTAAATGCCTTTTTGTGTGTCTCTTAAATCTCCTGTGCTCAGTTTTGACAATGCCTGCAGCATTATTTTTAACTCATGTGGCCTCATTGTCACTGTCATGGTTGGAAACCAACAAACATGTCCAGACAAGACGACCCACAATGCGCTCAGCCAAATTGATATCACTGCCTTTTATTCATTCAGGCTGCATTCATGTCTTTTGTGCTTTGCATATGCTTATTGTGCATTGACAGTAACAGTAACAGGGCTCTCAGTGTTAGGGGCATAAATACAGACTTAAATGAGTGGACCATGTACAAAATCCTGTTTCAGTTGAGGTGTATGTCTTGTTTATGTGATTTGAAGCTGCTATATGAGCCTCTGGAGTCAAGCCATTGGACCTTCTTGCCCTAAAGCTGACCACACCGCCGGATGCAGATTCCCATGACGCTAATTGGAAATAGAATGAAAGAAAATTTGCTTCAGAATGGCTCCAGTATTGGTTACCCGCTTGTCGTTAAAAGAATTGACCAAAAGCACTGTTTTAATGAACCAAATTATTTTTTTTTTATTGGTTAACGCAACCTGAAAAACAACCATTGAAGTGTGTTACTGTTTTTTTTTGTAAGAACTGCACAGTTCAGTCAACCACATTTAGTTCACATTGTCATATTGATACTGACTTCCACAACATTGATGTTCGCAGAGTCATTTTCACATGTTCCTTTTAGTTATTTAAGTTTTTCATATAGGTGAAATGATTGATTTTCTTCTTGTACTACTCTGCTACACCAACTGTGTTTAACACACTCCACTCTTTACTCTTACTCGCTTACTTTGCGTGTTAATTTGTTACAATATTTATTTCAAGTGCCATTGTTTCCACTGCATTGTTCACACTATGCAAGCTATGTATTTATTATGTAGTATTCTTTAGATAAGGCAGCAGAATGTGATTATTTTGTCATAATAATAAGCATGTTCAGTATGATTTTTATTTCCACAGAACGTCTTACAGCAACCTCAGATGCAGCTTTTTTTCTTTTTATTCCAAAATCGAGGAGGGTGACCTAAATGTCTTACAGTATTTATTGTGTGGCATAGTATCGTATTCAAGGGTGATTTCAAGAAGAAAAAAAAAATGTTTTGATATCTTAAGACTTTTCCTTGCTGAAAACTTGAACTCAGTTTGTCTTTTTGCAGTGCTTGGAGCAAGGTCACTATATTATAAAATGATGCAAAAACCAATGGGAATGGCATTGTGCCTTTGCTGACAGAGTACAGTGTGTATGTACAGTATGCTGTATATTGTAAATGTGTGTGTGTGGAAGTGGCTAGGAGTGACCCATAAGGTTCATTTCCTGTTATGTCTCTGAAGGGTGTTCATTTCTTAGCTTCACCAATTCATTGTGATACGACCTGAGTGTGATCATTTCTGACTCAGTTGAGTCTATGAGAGGGGTTGGGAAACTTAAAATGACACATTTTGCTTCTGTTCAGAATGCCTGTGTACAGTGTGTCATGGTTTGGGGTTCGAACAAGCATCCTCTCCACTTGATGATTGAGAATAACCGTCTTATCAAGTTTACTTCAGGTGGAAAACATGATTTTTGAGTAGAACTGGTGTTTTAATCACTGGTGGGCATTGAGAATACCATTTGATTTGTCACCCCTACATCTGCCCCTTAAGATGGGGAATGTTAATATGTATCATGTACATAATGAAGTCAAAATAAAACTAAAAATGAATGGATCCTGTTTCAGAGCTTTTTGTAAAGGACGTTCTGTTAAGCTGTTATTTTTACAGCATTTTAAGGATTTGTTTTATCTGTCTTAAGCTGGTTTTACTCTATCTAGACTGATATGATTTTACTTTGAGGTGTAGCTGTTTTCCGCATAAATCAACAAGTCACACATGTCATTCAAATGTAGATGTTTATTCGATAGATTATGGATCTAAACGGGTAAAATAACAGTGAAATGATTTTCATACATAATAAAATAGATGCTTCTTCCAGTCTTTGGTTTTTACAAAAACGAGGCTACATCGCCTCTATAGAAAAATAATTTATGTGTAAATCAATCTCACAAGCTCAGTTACATCCTTTTTATCAGTCATGAAAAAATAGTCACTGAAAGCAAAAGGCAAACTGTATTTAGCCTGCCATGTCCATCCTCAGTGCCTGGATTCAGACTGGCAAAGGTGTGGTCATTATTTGGGCTTCCTAAAAGCCTTTTGCAGTGTGCTAGTTGTCAGCCCTCCAATCTTACATTTATTTTAACCCTTTCAAGCTGAAAGATGCATCTAAAACAGAATTCGGCAAGCACTCCTGATCAGAGATTTGTTTGCAGCGGCTTACCTCTACACAATTTATTGATACAAATCAGAAAAGTCGCTTCCAAACATTTAGAAACACTGGATAAGAAAGGATTCATGTGTTGTATGTTTGTTCAAACTTGTGATAAAAGGAAAAACGGTTTAAAATACTTTTTTTTTTTTTTTATATATTTCTCTTCCCTCCCATATTTATAGTTGAAGAAGTACAACTTGCAGCCATGAGGAAAAATTATATTTGTCCTAGCGACAAGATCAAAGGTGAACAAAGCCACACAACACAAGAGGAAATAACTGAAAACATAAAAAAAACACTTGAGGGCATGAAAAAAATCAACTTTCAGTTGTGAGAGTGACTAGTAGGAACATACTGGTCATTGTGTGTCCTTACTGACCTCAGCCCTCAGGGGGCACAGCCCTTTGCCAATAAATGAACAGTGTGTACAACATTACTTGTCAGTGGAGTTTGACAGCCATAAAAAAAAAAAATCACATTAAATACAAGCTAATACCAACATCCCCAACCCAAAAGCTCCCCACCTGTGCCTTATTTATCAATAAATCTGAAGGTGTGGAGATGTGGCTCCGTCCCTCCATTTGTAGACCTTCTCTGTGATCACAGTGCGGCAGAGAGGGCAGCTCTTCTCCCGGTTAAACCACAGAGCGATGCATTCGTCACAGAATATGTGCTGCACAGCAGAGGAACAACAGGATGTCAGCATGACTTGCACTTACAGTAAATGACTAAATGAACGGATGTACTTCAGTTCATCTATTATCAACTAAAACAATGCCAAAACCTTAATAGTATGACATGACAGGCCATGTGGTGCACACTTCTGTGGTTTTACCTGACAGAGTAGAGCCCGAGGCTCTCTGTACTCTCCCTGACAGATGGGGCAGACGTCTCCAGCCTCGCTGCACTGACTCCTAGTGGCTGCTGTGCCTGTATGCTGAGGAACAAAAGACAAAACACTTCAATAGAGCTGGCTACTGATTCTGAACATGTACATTTTAAAAAAAGAAGCTGTTCACCACTGACCTCGCCCTTTAGAAATATCCTCACAGTTTTCAGTAAAGATGTCCACTGTCCATACAATCCTAAAAGCTGAAAGAAAGAGGAAAAAGAACAAAAAAGTAAAGAAAACTGACTGAAAAATAGTTTTATTGTCAAAGTGGAAGGAAGTTTTCAACAGGAATACAACAAAGATCTATTGCTGTTAAGTTTGAGCGATCACACCTTCAGTATGAGGTAGAGCAAAGCCAGCAAAACCCCCAGTGTGAGTCCAGGGGTGCCGTCAGCCTCCTGGTAGGTGACCAGGTAGCGGAACCACAGTGAAACAGGAGCTATGGCCTGGTGGACCTGACCAAGCTCCTCAGTCAACATCAGCAACCGCCCCTGAAGACAAACATACAAAATTTAGAATTACTTAAACAAAGACATTTCAGACAAAGCATTTCAGCGATCCCAAGAAGAAATCCACCGCTCTCACCTGGGCTCTGTAGGTCACCAGTGAAGAGGGCAGTAGCAGAATAAGGCACTTTATCCCCATAAATAGGAACTTTATTATGAAGTTGGTGATGCCAACTGCCCATAGAACCTCCCAGAATCCCAGCGGCTCAATAGTTGGACTGAGGAAGATGAGGCTGGAAAGAAGTCAATAATCAGGTTAAATTGCACAGTCATGTAACGCTTTTCATTCCATTCCAGGTTAAGCTGTTTATTAGACTGCAGTACAGCTGAGCAATGTAAACATATACTGGTTAACATGCCACAATAATGATTTCACCAGCCTGTTTGTACCAGTAAAGAATGGGTTTTGATGCTGAAGCCATGAGCTCTAGTGGATGAAAGAACTGTAGTCCAAACACCCAGAGTATGAATTAAATTACCACTTTGAGTCCTGGTTGCTTACTCAGCCCACAGAGACAAGCTGAGGTTATATTCTGTGACCAATTACCTGTTTTTGGAACATAGTCAGACAGTTTTGTTCAGGATAAATAATGTGAGATAATGTCTTACCAGTGGTAAAGTGTCTCAGTGAGAAAGGTGTAGTAAAGCAGGAGGGTGGAAGAGATCAGGAAGAATAGCAGCCACACACACTGCAGCTTTGAGTGTCGATCCTAAGAGGGTGCACACAAGCAAAATCAAGTTTTAGAAATCTAACAGCAGTGACCATAAATGCATCATGAATAAATGTGTTTTCTTGTTCCTCACCTGAAGAAAGACTTGAGTCTGAATGTTTTTATTCACATATAAAAAAGTTGTGAAGAGGCCAACCCCAACTGCTAGTCCTGGTAAATGAGCAGAAGCAATAAGACAAGCTGTCTTGCGTTGGCAGTTGCAATAATGCTGTTTGCTTATCTAATACTCACCAAGAGCATGTTGGATGACCAGTTTAGCACACAGTATGACAAGGAAAGGAAGACTCTTTTGGAGCCAGCGGAAGAGACAGCGAAGCTCTGACAAGGAGGTACTGGGTTCTCCAGAGTCCAGATCAGAGTCGGGCGGGTCAAGCTCAGGCTCTGAATTGGAGTGGTGCTGCGCTCGATTGTGTCCATGTGAATGGGAGTGGCTGTGGGAGTTGACTCTGGACCTCCTGGATGATGTGCCTCCACTGGACTCCCCAGACCCGCTGGTCATGGGTACCCGCACCTCATTGCTCTCAGGGCTGGCAGCAGCAGCAGCAGCAGTGCCAGGGGCCGGTGTCCTGGTGAGAAGCTCTGGCTGCAGAGTCAGGGATAAACCATTTCCTGCATGAGCACCCCGCTCACTTGAATTCGGCTGCATTACAGTAGGAGACTCCCTCAATTTCAGTGCTCTTCTGGAATCACTCCTTTAAAAAAAAAAAAGACAAACCTTTGTCACAATGTGTCAAGCATCAACTGTGATTTAAAGCTGTAACAACAAGTTCTATAATATTGAGATAACAAGTGGAAACTGCACATTTAAAGGCTATCAGTTAATCTAAGATTGTAAAAATGTAAAAATTGTAAAAACACAGCACTATGTTCTGTGTCAGGACTTTGCATTTATGTTTGGATTGTGGACTCTCAGCACACAAACGAGCCACTGATGTTATCTTTAACACAAACTACAGACTACATTTAAGTGTCTAAGTAAGAGATGCACAAAAACCATAGAGATACGTTTATTTTTTTTTAAATTCTCAGGATTTTAACTTGTAGAAAATGTACAAGCTACCGCGCAGCAAATGAAGACGTCATTATTTTTGTGGAGCGTTAACTGCATAAATGATAGGCTACACTAACTTAAGTTTTGTTTGCTAACTTAAACTGACTTGCAGTCATTGTTGAGGGTGTTGAACTACCTTAACTCACAATGAAAGTCTCACCCTTTGCATTAATGTTTCTGACGGATAATTAACGTTCTCTGAATCAGTAATTCTCAGGCAATAATAGTAATAGAGAGACAGACACTGTAGCAGACAGCTGACCGCTTCCTACCGACATGAACTGCCGTTAGCGTTAGCAGCTAACAGATGCTCTCAGGCCACATTAGCAGCTGTAAAAGCGTTAGCTCACCTGTCATTCTGCACCCGGAGTTTCATGGTAAGCTTTTGGTCCCCATCTAATACAATGTCCGGGTCGCCAAACGAAACAAAAGCGAAAGTAAACCAAAAAACAAAACTAAGCCGTTAGCTTTCAAGCTAAGCCATAAGCTGCTCGTTCAGACATCTTGACGTTGTTTACGACAGCAGACGTCGTGAGCTTCTTCTGACGGATTTTGTATGCAGTGTCTGATGCGAAAAGCTGTATTAGCGCCACCTAGTGTTTCCCTTTTAAAATTACACTCACAGGATTATACTGAAAATTAGTGAGAATTTGGTATCACTTTCTGATAAGGCACCCTTTATAAAGGGTTCATAAGCATTCATTAATGGCTTAATTAATGGTTAATAAATCATTTACTAACGCTTTTTTCTTTGCACTATTTGTATCCTGTTTACAGTTCACAGAAATATAGTCTTTATATATAACTATATATAGTTTCACCTGTATATAGTCATTCCTTGTGTATAATTCTGAAGATTGTTGTGTTGTTATTCTGTGTACACTAAGGGCCGCTAAACCAGAGTCAAATTCCTTGCATGTGTAAATATACTTGGAGTTTTTTTTATCTTTTATCTAATTCTTTAGGGAGACACCTCTGATGTACTGTTCAACCACTTACCTTCTGGAAAGGGCTGCAGGGCATCCAGACCAAACTTTGATTATTTTCATCAATGACTTATAAAATATAACTGCTGATGATCATCAGGTATAACTACCTGATGACTTAGAAAATGTGAAACACTAACCATTTATTGATAACTAACACCTGATGACTCATCAGAAAGTGTGACACATTTAACCCTTTATTAATATCTTATAATAATAATTTATAACTGCAGTCTAAACTCCACAACCATCTTCCCTCTTTCACTACACAACTAGAGTCAAACAGGACTATGAAATGATGCAGTAGGGGGTGACCTGGCAGTGTGGCTGCTTCAGTAGCTCCCGCCTAAACTGGTGTTGATTTCTAACCCTGATTCCATTGCTTGTCTTTGTGCAGGAAGTAAGACTCTGCTGTATACCTATTATCTCCTCTTTACTCTTGTGTGTGTTCTTCTTACCATTAGTATACAGTAGTATACAGTTAAACTTGACTTTACTGTGGCCTAGAAGCAACCTCATAGCAGGAACCGTTGAGCAGCATTGCTCAATAGTCAGACTGCTATACCAAAAATAAAGATTTCTCCTTTGATTAAATTGCAGCACAAAGGCTTAAATGCAAGCCAAAAAAAAGGAGATGGAATAAACAATTACAATAAATAGATGAATCAAATAACCAAAAAAATTACCTACACACAGGAAGCTAGGATGACTCAAACCACACAAAGCATGCATTCAATACGGCTACTCTACTACTCAGCTCCCTCTTAACACAGCACAAAGCCCCACGAGAAAAAACAAACATTTACCAAAATATATGCAATATATGTAAAATAAACATCTACCTTGCTGAACTAGAACACAGGAAGAAAGGCCCAAGTGAGCTTTCAGACACATTTTATAGACGGCGTCTTGGCTGGGACCTAGTGCTAGACTTCCCTCTACATTAGAGTACCATCTGTGCAGTACAGTCTTGTACAGTAACATCTGTGCCTTCCTGCTATGACAAGTCAGAATGCCCGCCGTGAAAAGGCCTATTGTGTTATTACTGTACTTCTGCTATTGCCTCGCAGTGATACTACTGTTATTTCTATTGCTACTAACAATAATATAGTGAAGATGAAATTAAAATGTTGGCACAGAGCCCTGAGCTCAACCTGAAACATCACTGTTGGTATGAACTGAATGTCAACTGTGAGCCCAGCATCAGTGGCTGACCTCACCAATACTCATGTGGCAAAGCCTTGCAGTCGCGTTACAAAATCATATTGAAAGCCTTCTCAGATGAAAAATGGATGTATGAATAGCCAAAATTCATGCAGCAGAGGTCAAGATATCCTGACTTTTAGTGCCTAAAATGTTCCTAAAACACTACACTTCATATTAATGCAACTCGATAGTGTATTTTATTATGCCATAACTTTCAAACTCCACACTCCCTTTCTGTAATGCATACATTTGCATTCTCCACGCCCAAGTCAACATAACCCCATTACATCATCAGGCTTACTTTATCAGACTTGTTAAAAGCTCCTCCAGAGCCACAGAACACATTATATATAACTGTTTTCACAGGCTGAGAAGTGCTCCTCACGGCGAGTTAACTGATCTTTTTTGTGTAAAATAAGTGAGGTTCTCCTTCAAAGCCCATCGTTTTGGAATGAGATGTACAGCAAACACATATCAGGTATCCATGTACTTTTTGCCATGTAGTGTAAATGATTACTCTGAACTTTGCATGGATTACACTTACAGTACACATATTGAAATGTTCCAATGTTCCAGTAGTGAGCATTAATATTTATTATGCATACAGGAGATTGGGGCTGATATGTATGAACCAATTTCCACTGAGTTCTCCCTGAATTGCTTAAATAAAGTTTGTTTGATTAGTTGGTCTGATTGCATTTGTGAGATGAACTGGAGAAGGGGGAGTATGAAGCCATGAGGCTATTTGATTCTCTTCCTGCAGTCAGCCAGAGAAAGCCAACAAACTTATAGTATGAACATGTTGTTAGTCTTCCTCTATTGCCTGGTGCTTCTGGGCCCCTGGCCAGCCATCTGTTTTTTCATCCATGAGCCATGCCTGCCTGCGCTCACCTGCAGCTGAAAGCTGCTGATATGATCTCCCACAGTTTAATAAATTGGGAGAATCAAAGCAGAAGAGGGGGAAAACTGTTAATGAACTTCACATAATCTCCTCTGTGACAGACTGTGTTTAATGAGCTATGCTGTGCTTTTATGGCTACAAGTTCATCCAGTGGGATTTAACTTGAAGTTACAAAGGCACCTCTAAAAGCTTTCATAATGTTATCTAGAAGAGATAGGGGTAGCTACGTAGAAGAAAAAACATCACATGCAACCAAAGACAAACTAGAGAGAGCCAGGGTGCCTGCCACAGAGTCAGACATGTACAAAAGTGTTCACACACCCAAATAAGTCAGATCATTCCCTTTATTCTGTTCTCACTATCTATACTCAGCACAAGGCAAAAAAATTGCACAAACATCTCAACTATTCCTTCTTCAATGTGCAATAGAGCTTTTTCACAGCAGACATTTTGACTTGTCACAGCAGGAGAAGCACAGGTCCAACTGATAACATTAACCATGGCTCAATTGCATTCAAGTGTCCATGGAAGCCATACTGGTGAACCATCATGCACTATTGCAGGGTCATGAATATGAAAGAACTACATGGGATTCAGTCATCAGTAATGTTATTAATTGCGCCTGTGCTTGTCCTGCTTTGACATGTCTGCTGTAAAAAAGGTCATGGATATATTATAAGAACTAAGTGTAAATAAGGTCTATAGTCCTTCAGTGTTGTGGAGTTTTTGATCTCTAGTAAAGCTTTGGAGGATGTACATGCACGTGCAGGTGCACGTGGGTGACGTGATACAGGGGGCGGTAACCGTGCCAAAGATATGCAGCAAGGCGCCATCAAAGGCAAAGCAGAAAAAGAAAACTGCTAGCAAGTGAACATGGGTTTATAATGCAGGATTCAAACTTTTAAGAAAGCTTGTTTAATGGGGAATACATTCATCACATTTATTAGACCTTAAGGATACACTCAGAGAGTTTTGATAAGTAACATTGAATGTAATAACTTTTATTTGTTTACAAGAAAACTCCATGGGGCACTTTTCACCAACAGTGAGTGTCAATCATTTAGGCTTAATTACCAACAGGTGCACCAAGTGGCCACCTGCAGTCAGAGGTGTCCTCAGACCTGCGTCACTGAGTCCACCAAACCAAAACTTATTGTACTGATATTAATGTGAGCCATATGGGCAATTCTAAAACAATTTCCAACAAATATGGACAACAACAACATAATGACCAAACTTTTCCGTGCTACACTACAATGAAGATATCAGGGCAACAGTCATGGGCCATGACATAACTATATATAGATTATACAAACAAACTGAATTAACATATATTAATGTGAGCCATATGGGGAATTCTAAAACAATGTCCAAACAAAACAAAACAACAGTATAATGACCACACTTTCCTGTGCTACACTACAATTTAAATATCAGGTCAATCACCATGATTCATTGTAGTATAAGACAAATAATGGTGTCAATCAGTAGAGACATAGTCAATGAAGTAAAGATAATTGTTTATTATAACAGATGATGTAGTGGTAATCAAGTCTTGGTCAAGAAAGTCTTTAGTGCTTGACTCTACTCTTCTATTTGTAATCGAGGGGCATCAGACCTGAGCAGCAGCATGATAAATCCCCCCATGGAATCCCCACACTGGTGGTGGTGGCTGATGAAGTGATGAAACTGGTGAATCTGTAAAGACTAGGCGCACATAACAGCAAGCATGAACGCACTAAAGGCAGAGAGAGAAACATATCTAAAAAGACAGCAGCAAGATGATAGGCGGACAATGGAAGTGTGTCGCTGTGCTATTGGATAGATGTAATTAGCTGATGTGAACAGCTGATAGTTCTATTGACTGCCCTAACAAGGAAAAGTATGACTGAGCATGCGTGAGAGATGTGAATGGCAGGATAAAATAGTATAACTACAGGCCTCTACATGCAAAAGATAGTCTTCCTGACTGAACTTTCAGTGAATTTTGTACGGCATGTCATAAGAATGGTTGTTTTTACCTGAAATTTAGTTACCAAAGTTATCAGATGTCATAACAGCATCACAAGCAATAAAATTCCTGCTCTAAAACACCCTTTGATTAATCTCCTTTCTTCTAACTACATCAGTCCTGACAAGCATGTTAGATTCTCATATAGTAGTTAAGAGTTAAATGTTAATAGTAAATAAAGTTGGATTTGTGAAAACTTGATTTAAGGAGGTGTCTGGCTGTGAAATAAAGCAGTATCTGTTTACCACTGATTTGATCTTCAAGCTGGCTTCATTGTGAGTGAGCACATAGTTAACAGAGTAGGGTGTCTTTTGTTTTTTTAAATGGCTTGATATTAGCAGCATCTCAGTACAGCTATGTAGTACTGAATTGTGGAGTTAGAGCATCAACTGTTTATCACTATTTCTGTGTTCAGGATTTTTTGGGACTAGCATGACAACCTCAGAAACCATATTTATTATTATTTTATACAGACTTTAAATTGATATATATTGATATTGGGAGATCCCGCCATAAGGAGGACAGCAGGAGCAGACAGAGACAGAGAAATTATTTTATAAATGATACTGAGATTTCAAAGATAGAGGAGGTTGCTCCTCCTCTGCCTCTACTGATATTGTTTTTCAAATTATTTTTATTTTCATTCTTTAACATTGTCTTTCGTAATTGTGCTTTGGCAACACATGTCATGCCAATAAAGCCTATTGAATTGAACTGAACTGAACTGAATTGAATTGAATTGAATTGAAGTCAGCCATTGTGGTGAATGGAGGTTAATGTACTACAGCTGTGAGAGCTGCTCCCCAGCTCCATCCCACTCCCGCCCTGTAATTGTGTTATTGCACTATAGAATTGTCAGTGGAGTTGTACTGCCCCAGTCAAGACATCAGAGCCAAGTCTGTGGAGGGAGGTTAACTTGACATATAAATTGCTATCTGCCAAGATGAATGGAGCTTGCCAGAGAGGAGATGAGGAGAGCAGTGACTTGACATCGCTTCTGACAGACTCTGTATATTCCCCGTCATCTTTCTCCCTTCCGCTCTCTGTTCACAGTGCCAGCTGCTGCTTCCTCTGATGTCTTACTGGATCTGCCAAAGATTCAGTGGTAGCACAATCCTGTCTTGTGTACATGCATGTGTTTGTGTGTGTGCGTGCAAACACATCAGAGTGATTATTTATTTTATAACAGCCTTGGGTTATTATTTAGGACATCAATACCACCCAATAACATTCAACACATGCATTAGTTTCTGGAGTGATTTCCACAACAGGGAAAAGACCCATAAAGTTTCCCAAGATGACATCACTGTGCACCTACTGGTGTTATCAATTATTGTAAAATCTCTAATAACACAACCAAATTTAATTATTGTACTAGCAGCATTTATGGCGGCAGCTTGTTGAATACCTGTTGCTTTTATGCATCAATGACTCAATAATATGTTGGCAGAGATGAAAGATTTGATGACTTGCTGTGTCTGTTTAATGCTGCAGTGTGTGTATACATACCCTTACCTGCCATCCACTTTGTGGTATTTTAGGGACAGGAAGAGAAGGGGTTGGCTGGTCTTTTAGATCACATTCATAGCAGTTGGAGACACTCCAGTTTGCTGAGTCAGAATCCATAGAGGGACTTTTGTTATTACTGTCTAGAATTGAAGAAAGCTGCCAAAATTACTTGGCATTAAAACATTGCTGATTGGATAATAAACAGGTGCGAGGCTATAATATGTCTGAAACTATAATGATTTGATATGACACATTTGACAACCATAACAGGTGTAATTTCCACACATGCTATGGCATAATCTGTCTGAAAACATTTGCTTAATTTGCTTTTCAAAGAGACCCGTATCACCCCTCCACAGGCTTGTCTGGCAGGCAGTGAATGTGTGGGAGCCACAATTCTCTCCTCTGTAGCCTTGATTTATATCTGTGTGTCTCCATAGGAGTCTGTAGTTCTGTGTGTGTGTGTGTGTGTGTGTGTGTGTGTGTGTGTGTGTGTGTGTGTGTGTGTGTGTGTGTGTGTGTGTGTGTGTGTGTGTGTGTGTGTGTGTTATTTATTAAGAGATATAATTCATAAGGTTCTTGGTCTCTGAAACATTTGAAGATAATGCAACAAGATAATATTTCCAGTTTGGACTCAGTGTTGAAATCCTCCCTAATCTCAACCCTGCCACCTTTCTGGCTTACATAAATCTTCAGGCATTCAATAGAGAGTATATCAAATTGATCTAAGATTATGAGGTTTTTATAGGCAAATGTTTCTTTGGATTGGCTTTACAATGTATTTCTTCTTGACAATCCGCATCTACGGCTACATGACTCCATATCATTCTGAGTATAGGCCCAGGTATACTGTATTTTTGTGTGATTTTTGTGTGATTTTGGCAATTCTGTTTTTATAATGCTTATTTTCACAAATAATTTTAATATACATGTAAAATAAAACACATCAGCCAGTGGGATTAGATCGTTATTTGATAGATTATTGTTCACTTTTTAGCAATGCAAATTAACTTGTTTTATCTATTTTAGCCATTTCTTGATTCTCATGTAGTGATCTTAATCCTGTCTCGTTTATTTTGGCTTGACACTGATTTCAAGAGAAACTGTATTGTGAACAGATGGAATTATTTCATCCCATTGGCAGATTTTATTTTTATGTTTCAAGGCTGAACCTGAGAGAAAATGACTAGTTCTGTCATTCTCACTGCTTTCAGTTGCCAACAGTTTTCCGCTGCTTTGTTTTGTGTTTGCTCTAAACTGGGAATGAGATAAGAAAAGCTAAAGGGTGAATGCAATTCAACGTTCTTTAACCGGTAAAGTTATTTTACATACTTTCTACACCTCTCAGCCCAATTAGAACAGAGACATATGTAGCAAAAGTATTTTTGCATCATTATATACACTGAGCAAGCAATTAAAGGAACTAATTAGGATTGTATGCTGACTTTATCATCCATTCTTTTGAGATAACGCCTGAATTATAGTTGTAGATATTCAGCACTATCTGGGGGGCCTGTTTCCTTGAAGAGATTTTTATAGCATTTTATACAGTCATAAAAGGCAGTGTCACTGTGTGCAGTGGCATCAACTATTACCTCAGGCCTTCCACTATTAATGTATGCATCATAAAGACAGAGCTACAGAGTGTCAAAGACAATGAAGGACAGAACGGTTCCCTGATACTTTTCATCAGTTCCTTGTTGGACAATATTTTCCAACATCCAGCAGGTGGTGCTGTATGATAAGTGATGAAAGGAGGCTTATACTGAGCACGCATTCATTCATCACCACACGGTAATACATAGACTATTTGTGCTAAATGAGGATTTTAAATAAATCATATATTTTTTAAGACTGCTAATTTGACACTCAATTATAGCCAGATGCTAATTTAGGCCTACACTTTGATGTATTGCACATGTGGGATGCAAACACAGGTGTTCCTTTTTATAGGCTAATTGGTTGTCCTTAATCAAATCATCAGAACTTACTGGTTTACTGAGCAGCTGAAGTGCATAAATCCCATAATATTAGCTCCAGAGAGAGGTAAAGAGCAGATTAATGTAGTGTTGAGCTCTATGCACATCCTCACATCGCGCGGGTGGCCACCAAGGTGAAACGAATGGTTCCGTGGTGACCTCTGCATGCCAGTGCTTACCTCAGAGCATGCCCCACCTCCCCTGTCCTCCTCCTCCACAGGCCTGGTAGCCACTCACACCAGTTTGTTACAATGCCAATGGCTCGGCTGCACAGTTGTCGCCCTTTTTCCCTTTTATCTTAATAGATGGGCTTCTCCCCAGCCGCAGTAGGAAAGAAAACCTGGCCTTATCGGCCACAACAAGGCCTCTCAATTGTCAATGTGATCGATGTGTGCAGCCTGGATCTAGGCCGCTGCATTAGTTGTGGAGGCTCCTAGCCACTCACCATGGATACACATCGCTGCTCACATCTTGTTGCTGTTGCGGTGTAATTGTTTTGTTATTGCGGCTCCGACAGGGTATAAAACGGTGTCCATTTAAATGTTCACATAGCACCAGTCTGCTTAATGCTCATGACCTGGGGTGAAGTCAGGTAATTTGAGACATCAGGTAAAATGGGACAAGTAAGGTTTTACATCTAGGCAACCAATCACCAAACATGTTATTGCATTGTTGCTACAAATGTCCTTTACATGCATGGATGGAGCAAAGATTCAAAAAAATCACTTTTCCCAGAACTTGCAAGGTTTGGATAGGAGTCAGTTCCTACACACACACACACAGGAGGAAGAGATCAATTCAACCGTCCATGGACCAGATCCCAAGGCCAGGGAAGAAATCATCAGTTGTCAACCTGAGCAGCAGTGAACTGACCTCTACTCAGCTCTCTGAACTTGAACTTGGTCTTTCCTTTGTTCCAACCCCATCAAGGTCCATTTGAACTCTTTTTAGACCTACAGAGATTTCTCAGAGAAAAAAACTATCCCTCTCAGAACTCTATTCCAAATAATACTTTTAAAATTAAAAACAATTTTTATCCACCCAAGAATAGAAATCATTCAGTAGAAACATATTGTAGAACTGGAATTTAAAAATCATCTCAAAAAGAAAAGTTTCACTCCACACAATTTGACAAAAAAATCATCAGAACACTTACATAATGTACTACATTCATTCCTAAAACTAAGAACATCAAGGACATCATTTTAAGTGTGGAGCCTGTGTACATTGCCAATAACCTTAAGTCTTGTAACCACCCTACCAATGGAAAAACCATTAACATTAAGGACTTTATTACCTGTAAAACAAAAACTGTCTATATATACAGTGTCCATGTGGTAAAATATACATAGGTGAGACATCCTGTTTCCTTAAAGAGCATATCACTGAACATAGGAGCTCCATTAATAGGAACGACGTAACCAGTCCTGTTGCAAGACATTTCAATGAAAATCAACATCACATTTCATCTCTATTTTTTATAGACATAGAAGTGATTAAGTCCAGCCAAAGAGGTGGTAATGTCAATTTTCTCCTGAAAAAGAGAGAAGCATTTTGAATTTTCTATTTCAAACGTTTGTTTCCAGGGAGCATGAATGAGGACTTCTCAATTAATGAGTTTTTAAAGTGGTTCTTAAATATCTCTCATTTATGTGGTTTTGTAATGGATTTTATGATGTATTTTTTTATGATGTATCTTGTTGCTCTTCCTACTCTTTCTATATATAGCACTTTCTAAAAAAGTGTTTTGTTAGAAAAAAGTGGTTTTTAATCGAATAGGCAGATTCAGGGTTAAGGCCTCTTCTGTACAAACTCAAGTACCACCCTTTAGTTGCACTTCTTAATGTTGCAATGTTGCATTTTATTACCTATTCAACTTATAATCAAAATATTTTCATAATGCACTTTACTTTTTATGAGAAAGGGTTTTGACTGAATGTCCCATTTTACCTGAATGCATTAGAATAGAGACATTAAAGAACTCCAGCAGGAGCTGCATTCACTTAGGCAACAAGTAAACATGTTCCTTCCTCAGTCACACAAAATGCCAAACTTTGCCTTAGAGTCACAAGGAAAGTAATCTTCACCATCTTCATCTGTGCCAGTGTGATTCATACACGTGTTTTATTATGGAACTTGTTTAGAGAGTCTATCACGTTGCATTTGTGTCCTTGATTTGTGTGCGTGCAGGTGCCAGAGTTTTCAGTGATAGGTCCTCAGACACATATTGGCAACAGGAAAACATCGGAGTAGTATGGAACAAGATATTCTCCTGGTGGTATTCTTATGAAACACAGACAAGTGATCCAGGTGTGAATTACACAGCTACATTCATAAAAGGCTACAATGACAGTTCTTACTGTTATGTATCTAATGTGAAATCACATGTTGAAACAACTTATTGTGGAAACTAAAATATGTCATTTCCTTTTCTCAGGGACACTCATCTTTAAATCTGGGCAGGTGCTGGTCCTTTTCAGGGGAACAGGGACATTTATTTGTCTCCCTGCCCCACCCGGTCTATGTCTCTCACGTTACACTTGGCCAAGCCAGTCCCCCAATGGCTACATTGCGAGCGCACCAAGGAAGCTATCCATTAAGTCACACATTTGCTGTTGTTTTCCTGGAGATGTCAAGCATACTTGTCACCATTATTAACACAGTGCACAACAAGCGGTTCAACTGATCTCTCTGTCTGTTTCTCTTTCAGGGAATGACAACCGCAGATGACAAAGGAACCTATTTGGGGACATGGGTTTATGATCAGGATAGTGCATCGTTCCAGACCTTCAAATTGCCCCTGAGTATAAGAGTGATACAGTATAGCACTTGTGCATGTGCATTCTTTAACTCACACTTATTATTATGGGTTAGTTACAGTAAACATGTCGCCTGAGTCTCCTTTCCCTACTTATACTATCTGATTTCCTACACTCTCAGTTGTTCATGTTTGACAGGCCCCATCTGACTCTCTGACATTTCTCTCTCCTGTCTCTTTCCAGGATCCAGAAGTAGGAGTCTTCAGATATGTGAAGCTGTAGATAAAGAGTAACTGGAGTAACGAAGACAACACCTGTCTGTACAGCTTCAGGGTTCCTGCCTAACTGCACTTAACTTCTTATGTCTTTATGTGAATATTCTTGTGATATTTTTCGGGGGCCCATATTTATCAAGCATCTTCACTCTCTCCAAGTATTTGTGGTGAATGTGGGCGATCAGGGGCAGGGGAGATTAAGGGTGGATTTACCTTCACTCAAGGGCAGCTTGGTGGCTGAGTGGTTAAACGCTCTAGCGTCACAGCAGGAGAGTGTGTGGGGTTCCAAGCCCTGCTTCTTTCTTGCTATGGTGAGATTATTCTCCCCATGTCAGCGTGGGTTTACTCCAGGTACTCCGGTTTCCTCTCATATTTTTTGTTTGGCATATATATTTTGAACAGGACAATAAATATAATGAATTGTAACTGTTTTGCTAAGGTGTTTTATTTAACAATAAATGCATTCATCATTTATCCACCTTGCACATTCTGATTATCCAACTACATGTATTAAATAAGTATTACTACATAATGTGCATCAATGTATAACACATGGTTTGGGACACATGGTTCATCTCAAAAGGTCAAACTCTCTTTTGCCTTAACTGTAGAAGAACTTCCCTGTTTTATTTACATTTATTCAGATTGCAGCTAACAGTCTATTAGTTTTTTTCCTACATCAATAATTATTAATTATGCATGAATTATTCACTACCCTGTTTGGTTCTGAGGTTGTTCTACAGTAAGATCAATATAGACTTTCCCTTTAATGATTTACATTTATGAAATTAAGGTGTTCCCTTGGCCAAAGTAATTTACAATTAAAATAATTTAGAGAAGATTATAATGAATACAACAGGGTGAGGATTATGAGGTATCAGACTTGAAGTCAGCTGTCACAGCCTATAATAATATGTAATATGTAATTTCACATATTGCAACTGTCAGTTATATTAAGTGTTAAGTTGCTGCTGTGCATGGTGCCTAAAGCTGCGCACAGCACTTCTCTTTCAATTTGGAGATGCAGGTGTTGTTTCTGCTGCTGTGTGATGCTACAGATATTTAATAGCTCAAAGGGAAGAATCCTACATACAAACAGAACATTATTATACTGCGGATTACATTCAGTGACATGTGAACATAAGACTCATTAATCTAACCTGTTACACAATCTGCCTTCATCACATTAAAAGCTGTATTTCTACGGGCATTTGATTCTGTGAAGGATGCAAAATTGTGGAAGAAAGTGACAAAGTCAACATGCATTAAAGCTTTTATGATGCATAGTGTGCTTTTTTTAACCTTGTATTGTTATGGACAATTATTATGGACTACTGTATCGCACATTTATAGTAAACATTTCAGACCGCTTGCTTTTTAGCAATGCACAGCACCTGTACCTCATTGTACTACCTCCCCCACTGACTGCTGCTGGAGCACAATTCGCCACAAGGATGCAAGCCAACATAAAATACTAACACAACCGCCACTACAGGCAGGCCCCACCTTCACTGTAAAACATCATACAGGAATTTAGTGCAATTGTCATTGACTTAACTCAAGTATGTAAGTTTTATTAATTTCCAGATAATTCAACTTAAATTCAACTTAAAATGTCTTTAAAGTTTTCCTTTTCAGACTGTTTCTGAACTTATAAACATGAGTTCACCTGACTTGAAGTCTTTTGACTTGAAATGATTAGTTAAATGGAGTTCACTCAACTCATTAAATTAAGTTTCTGAAGAAACATGATCAGCATATTAGCAGACCTCCCAGCATGCATCATTTGAGAGTTAAAACCCTCCAGACACCCTTCTTTTTTGTAGTTTGAAGAAAATGATAGACACTTGCTGTGTCTTAATACATGTTAAGATAAGTTATAGTTGTTTTTTTTCATAGTGATGAAAACAAATTACTCAAATACATGCGTACATGTTTGAGCTGGAATCCGATCCAAAATATGAGAGTGGACAATGCAAACAACACATGGAAAAACCTTAGCAACAACCTAAAAGTTCAAGGATCTTACTGATTTCATCACATGATGGTTGACAAGGTGATCAAGGTCTTTCTGCACTCAATTGTCTTCACTCTCCGTTTGAAAAGTGAATGACCTACATCTGTACAGTATATGACTACAGTGTGTGGCATGTTTCACAGCCAGTCACTGTAATCTCCCAGGTCTCTTTTCCTGTCTTTCTCATAGATAATTACACATCATCCCAAAAAAATCTTTCCAGTGAGGCACTGACCAAAGACACACACACACACACACACACACACAGAGTGTCCCAGGGCGCCAGTCAGTCAGACCACTGAGGTATAAATAGTCTGCTGGCTAAAGTTCCCCTTGAGAGAAACACACCTGAAGTGTTGGACCAGTGCTCCCTTCTGAAATATCTTTGCTCAGTAAAAGCATTCACTGCTTATTTTAGTGGTTTTATGCATCTTATTGCTGTAAAGACATTTGTAACACTGTTTAGAAAAGTGCTTCTCCTGTAATCAATTACATGTGATCTGTTATAGGGATAGATTTTTCAGCCACAATAAAGGTAGGTTACAGTAGAGTCTTGAAGTAGAATCATTAAGTCTTAGTGTAAAGATGTGTAGAAAAGCACCATGTGTGAACTGAGTAAGCAGCAAATGGTGTTATTGGATAAGAGTCATAGCTAATCTAATCTGAGGAAACAGAAAAAAACAAGATCTCAGAAGCTAATATTTAGAAACGCACGCAAGTATTTCAGCTGCATAATAAATCTCATACAACTCATTTATCAGATATGTTTTGGCCTGAGCAGGCCAGATTTAGCATTTAAAAACAAAACTTTCTCATTTAAAAAGAATGAATTGTGGACACTGGATTCAGTGGCTTTCACATGAGGTGATCAAAACATAATATTAAGAGTACCATCTCATAATTTACATATTTTTTTTGGACACATTATATGCTCACAATGGTATACTAAAATTCAAAGAAATAACTGATGAGCAAGATTATTAATACTAAGCATAAGATGAGAAAAAGTAGATGCGAGCCTAATGTTGAACCTAAGTATATTACAGCATCAAAAGCATTGTTGAAACAGACAATAAGATTAAATAGCGCTCCCATGATGACACCATTGTCCGCTCTTTGTTGCTTCCCCTGAGTATCTCTCAAAGACAGACCTGAACATTGGTTAAACAATGGTGCCACCTCCTGGTCAAATACTTGAATTGCTTTATGTGACCAAATGTATAAAATACTGCAAGTCTTTTCTATTCTATATTTTAACCAGCAAACAGGATAAAACCTCTGATTTACACACCTCATAGCTATGACTGATCTACTCTCAACCTTTTCTTACTGTCACTGTTTAATTTAAATCTCTATGAAAGCTAACAATTAAAACAAAGAACAGATATATTACATTGACTTTTATTATTATTAATGTGTGAAACTACTACTACTACTATTCATTGTCTAAGTTGTTAATAGATCTCTGCTGCAAGAAATATATTTTGTCCATGGCAAATTAAATGCATTAGATTCATTCTTTTTTATGAGTATCTACTATATACTCCAACAAAGTGTATGTCACAATGCTAACAAACTGAAGTGATGTGTGAAATGAGAAATGTAAAATGACTGAACTTTTTCGTAAAAGTTACGCATAATTTTCTTTGGTGTATGTGGCACTTATGAGTGATTCATTACAATCTCCAAACATAACAAAAATAGGGTAGAGCTTCGGTCTGCTGCTTAAGGATGCGCCAGTCAAAGTGTATAGAAGAGCCTTCAGTGCTGGTGCGGTCTCAATGAAGGTACAGCCTGTGAAGGAGTAGATCAAAGTCCTGGCGTCCATGTCAGAAAGAGACCTCTTTCATACAACTTGACCTCTTGAATGAGCATCTCCATCTCATTATTGGGTGTCTTTTCCATCTCAGTTACTGCTTTTTTCACCATCCCAACATAGTTTTGATGACTGACGTCGGAGCAGTCTTGTGTAAATGGATCAGTGGAGTGTGACAGAGGATTGTGTAGGTACTCAGTGTGCGCAGGGAAGTAGAGGGAGGGCCAACTCTGCAGGAGGCGGAGGTGGTCCTCTGTTTGCAAAAGTTGCTTGTGCTTCTTAAGGGTTCTGATGAGCCAGTACGAGGCCAAACCCACCAGACATGTCTTCTGGGCCTTGAGTTTCAGCCCAAAGCAGATGTCACAGGGCATCTCCCCTTGTTCGGCAAGGATCTCATCTGCACCCCTCACCCTCATATTGCTAAAATGCTCCACCAAATCTCCTGAAACTGTGGTCTTCTGCGGAACTTCTTCTTACAGAGTGGACACTGTGTCAGATCACTGGTGGCCCAGTACCCTGTGATACAAGACTTGCAGTGGCTGTATCCGCACGGAGTAGAGACAGGCTCAGTGACAGATTGAACACAGAAGCTGTTCTTCACATGGGAGGCTTAACAGTCAGGATTGCATGCTACCAACACTAAAGATTCATTCACTGCTTTGTCAGGCTGTGCCAAGCAGCATGCCTGTACCCTATTGGAGTGTACCCAGAGTGACTAATCAGCTCACATCATTTAAAAAAAGAGCATAGCACAGCATCCTTAAGCAGCAAATAGAACAGAATATCACGTCCTACCTTCAGTGCATTCTTCTCTGCCATCCTGTCAATTTATCCATCAGTGTCCAAAGCCATAAGAATGTATTAAGCATGAACACTTCAAGATGAAGTGCTCCTATTCTTGATGAATTTTAAAGTTGAAATGCTTCACTCACATGCTACTTGCGTAACAGAGATGGTCAGGTCTGGAGCTCCGTATCAGGATGGGGGACAATTATTTCAGTGCTTAGCTCACCTACCAAACGCACCTTTCATCACCATGGACAGCATCTCAGCAGATGAAAAATTATGTTTTGTCTCCCAAAATCCACCAAGGTATTTGTTAGTGTGCACAAGTGCTTTTTTTTAAACAAAACAAGGAACACATCTCTTTGTAAATAACTTTATAGGCTATAACATAAAAATAACTAACTTATTATTAACTAACATCTTCACAACGCTATGCCATGAGCTAATCACAAGTTTACAAGATTAAAACGTCAGAACATTAAATCAGAATTGCACTTCGTGAAACCATGAAAAACCATGAAAGAGCCTTTTAAGAAAGTTATCTTTAAAAAGATTGCCAGGTACTTAGGTTTTGTAGTCTTTTTTCTTAGTTTTTTCTCCTAGTTTTTCTGGAGCTCTCAAGGAAACAACCGCTTATGTTTGATCTTTTATATTGGCATTTCCACTGTGTGCGACCAAAAATGTACTCTTGCAGTGTGCAGAACGCAGCATTTCATTGCTGGGTACTTTACAAATGGGAAGGAGTAAGCCTCATGGAGCTCTTTAGAAAAGACTGGCTCTCTCTTCGGCATTAGCTAACAATTAGCATACCTACAGGTTCTGTCAGAAAGAGCCGCAAGCGTCATAGCAACAGCCTTGACAACAACATTGATTGATTGACGCACATACTGACATTTCTTTCTGACATCCACTCCCTACAGGAAGCAGATTCCCTCCTGAAGGCTGTCTTGGTGTTTTGGAGAAGGCAGGTCTGGCCTACCCCAGAAGAGAAACGACAGTTCCCCAAGGTCATCCAGATGGGTGGGAGGAGAATCTCCAGCTCATCTTGCCTTCACTCCTTAAACAGGAGATGCTGAAAGAGTTGCACCAGGAACACGGCCACCAAGGCATTGAGTGGACCACTGAATTGGTGCGACAGCTCTGTTACTGGCCAGGAATCTCTTCGGACATAAAGCAGCGGGTCCAGGACTGTGAGCGTTGCCAAGTTGCAAAAGATTCTGGGTCGGTGTCACATAGTTTTATGGGCCACTTGCTTACATCTAGGCCAATTGTGATTGTGACCATAGATTTCACTGTGTTGGAGCCCTCACGGAATGGGTTAGAGAACATCTTCATGATGATGAACATGTTCAGCAAATGTATTGTGACTGTCCCTACCCGGGATCAGCAGGCTTTCACCATGGCAGAGGTCTTGTCGACGGAATGGTTTTTCAGGTTTGGTAATGTGAGACGCATTCACTTGGATCAAGGTAGGAGCTTTTAGAGCTCCTTAATCTATCAGCTCTTTGCCTGTACAAGGTAGCTAGGTCTTGTACTACCCCGTACCACCTTGCAGGCAATGGACCATGCGAGCGGTTCAATAGAACTCTCCACAACCTCCTACACACACTGCCAGTATCATGGAAACAGGATTGGGCTTCCTGTCTTGTGTAGGTGCTTTTCTGCTATGACACCACATTTCATCAGGGCACTGGCAAGTCCTCCTTCTTTTTAATGTTCAGTTGGGAACCTCGGCTTCCCGTAAACTTACTTCTGGGTCGGGTCTGGGACCCTGTACCAAGGGAAGTACAGGACTGGGTGTTCAAGCACCAGGCCAGACTTAAGGTGGTGGTTTATACCATCGCTCCTGTGGATGACTTGTACCAGTTACAGAATGTGCATCGTGACAAGAGTCCTCCATCCATCCTCCTAGGGCTCCATCTCCACCTGCCCCGATAGTAATTCTTCACATGATAGTGACCTATGGCTGCTGGTCCCCAGCACCCCTTCTGGTTTCATGGGGCACCCTATTGTGACCCTGTAATGGAAGCCCAGCCCATTCTGGATACACTTCCAGCACAGGGAAGTTCTCACTCACCAGCTTGTTCTGTGTCCCCAATGGGACAACCCAGTTCATCAGACTTGCATCAGACTTCCCACTCTACAGCTGGTCTGGGTGACACCGTTCAGTGCTATATCTAGGCAGAGCACTGAGCACTCCTTGGATGGACTTTTCTGCTTCTTCCTGGAGCCCAGTTTCCGTGCTGGCTGGCATGTGCACAGTTTGGCATACTGGCGTGTCTGCTGTGTTTGTTTCGTGATCTGGTCTCCCGGCAATTGTAGGGTGTATATTTTTACAGTTTTCTTGCCATTGACATTATATCTGCTTCTGCTGTCTTGCTTTGCAGCGTTAGCCTGCTCGTCTCCTGTTGGCAGACCCAGAGTAATCCTTTCAAGCCCTTGTTTAATGCAGCGTCGTTTGTGTGTCAGGGTAGGCTGGCTTAATTTTATTTTGCTAACTTTAGGCCACTCTTATCTGGCCTTATCTAAAATGTAACTTTTTATTTTTGGCCTCTGATCTGCTGTGATAGTGATTGAGCTGCGGCTCTCCCCCTCCCACTGCTGGGAAGCTGCACCTTCACTCTATTCGTTATGTATATGAGAGTTTGCATTATTTTTAATTCAGGTGTAGTTCTCAATTGGTTATTATGGTGTTTCACACACTTTGAAGGTATTTTTGAAGCCAGGCTGCACACTATGGTGGGTGGCCCTTTCCAAACCCACAGCCCTCACTCCTTGAGCAACTGCTGTTCTGTCTCAGCTGTTTCGTCTCTACTGCGTATGGACTGTTTTTGCTTTTATTATTATTTTTGTTGTTGTTGTTGTCTTGTTTTGTTTTGCACCGTAACTGGTTTGGCTCTGCGGCTTTGTCCACGCTCGCCTCAGTGGGAGTGAACTGAAGCTGTCCATTTAGGACACTATGAATAGTGTGCGTTTTCTTTTTTTTTTTTTCCATTTCTTTTTTTTTTTTTGTTTGCTTGTATTTGTAGATTCCCCCCGTGTTGTGTCCTCCCTTTGGTCAACTGGGTGTGCGTGTGGTGTGTGTGTGCATTTTTTTTTTTTTTTTTAGTTGACCATTGTGGCGGCACTCATGTTTATTTGTTGTGTGCTCCCCCCACCCCCACCCGTTCCCCACACTGCCTGATTTTGCCAATTTGTTGAGGTCCTAATTTGTATTTTAAAGTTTTGAGACCTGCTGTCATTTAAAAAAATATATTACTAAATAAAATTGTTATTTATTGTTGTAATCGCGTCTCGGTCATGTGTTTTCGAGCATGTGTGACCTTTCTTTTTTGGGTCTCAAGAATTTCCTTGGGGTGAAATTCCCCGAGTTGGCATAGTTGACACTATTAAAAACTCCCCCCGCTCTTGCCACACACTGATAAAAAGTCATACAGGGAGAATTTCCTATTGAAAATCACCAACTGAAATTGCTGTAGACAATTAGGGCCCTATTTTCCTGAAATAGGGCGCACACGCAGATTCAAGTCTTAACACCTAGATCATGGTCCATGTGGGTGTGACCAACAATTTTTTGCAATTTTCCTGACAATCAGCGTTGGCATAACCCAGGAGCAGCCAGGCGCCATGTGGAGGAGAGACTGAATACATTATTAGTGGGATTATTATAGAATCAGCAGATAGAGTTAGGGCAAGCACCGATCACATGAGCTCCTCTCATCCCCTTTAAACGCAGCAACAGGTGAAATGGAGGAGTTCACCTCTGTGAAGCATCAGCAGTTCCAAAATACAAATGCAGGACACCCCAAACATTACTATACATCAATCCAAATATACTGACAATTGAAGAATGAAAATAAAGCTGATGTGTTCTTATATGTTCTGCCACGTATTTTGTCAAAACACTTAATATGGGATTATTAATAAATTCAAACTGCAGTTCTACTCCTCCTCTGCATATTTGCAAGCCTTCATTTATGCTGTAGTATTCAGTAGTACATACAATATCTGTAAATGAACAAATACAAAATGGAAATTTTGGAAAAAGGAAATTTTCTGGTTAATGTTTGAAAAGCACACAAGTTCTATCACTGTTTCGTAAAAATATTTAAATGATGAATGAAGGTATCCACGCTGTGCCAGCTGTGTGTAAAGTGAACAGGATTTTTTTAAACCTGTCTTAAAATGTTTTCACTAACATGTTTTATTTGTTCACAGCATATAGGATGACCAAAATGTTACAGAGATGGTATCCAGTTCATCACCAGTGCTATGCAGAAAAAGATTATTTTAACCTCATGTTTGGGCTGACAAACCCAAGAAGAACTTGGCTGGTAAAAGTTGCTGGTACTGTAATAATGAAGGTTGGTTGGTCTCTGCACTATGTGAGTAAATCCAATTCAGCGGGACCAATGTCGGGAGATTTGATGGTGATTGACATCAATTACTTGTCATGAATGTTTCTTGAGCCATGCTTGGACGAATTCACTTGATTACACAGACCAATGTATAAAAAAATAAAAAAATAAATACAGTCATATCTTGTCAATGAGATTGTTGGACAGTAAATAGAAAATGTTTCAGCTGTTCCAAAACCTTATTAGAAAGTCAAGAGTCCTATTGCCCCAGATTACCGTCAACAAGAGAACAATAGAGCTGTTTAGCTGCAACAATGTCCATCTGAGCCTCATCTTTTAACCTTTTAATATGCTCCCTCATTTGGAATAATGAGTTGATAAACTTCCAACTTTAAAAATTGCAGTTGAAATGAAATGCTTCACTAACCATTAGGGCACCGCAAAGAAATAGCTTTGGCAATGTTAGAAAATCTGTCTTAACCCAGGTAACACCAATAAGCTCTTTTCTTTATACCAGTATCCAGGCAAAAGAAAAAAGATGGGTTTCTGAATTACTTACTTATAAATTATGAAATAAACAAAGAACCAGATTTACTAATACATTAAATCATTGCTAATGGGAGACTAGACATTACAACACACTTGAATGCAGGCTACTGAGCAAATGATGCGTGATCTTGAAATGATCTGTGATATGTGATCTGTTTCCCAACTGAAACTTATCTTTCATCTGCTGGAAAGTTATTGGCCACCTTTTTTCTCATTGAGTGAGAAAATTATTTTCATATAGGAAGAACTATTTTTTACACTCACTGAATAACATTGTTAATTATTATAATAATAATAATCTCTCTATATAAAGCAAGTAATCTCTGTCTGTCTGTCTGTCTGTCTGTCTGTCTATCTGTCTGTATGTATGTGTATATGTATGTATGTTTGTCCTTCGCATATCTCAAGAACAATTCATCTGATTTACTTCACACTTGGCAGGTGTATTGCTGGGGACCCAAGGAAGTGCAGTGTCGAATTTGGTGCAATTTGGATACAAGACACGTTCAATATTAATAAACTTTAAGTAAACAAGCATTCAGCAAGCTACTCTGCTCTGCAGTAGTGGGGCAGGGCTTCTGGGCTCTGCAACTGCATGTCATGATCAGAGCTGTACAACCCTGCCATGAGAGAGAGGAGGGGAGGACATCACTCTTGGTTTGATAACGTTAAAAGTTAGGTTAGCTGTTTAGCTTGTTAGCTAAACAACCATAATACAACCATAATAGGTCAATCTCATGACAGCCAGAAGTCTGCAGAAAGACAGAGAGCATGCATTATTTGGTTCAATGTCACCGTGACCAGAAACTCACCAACAAACAATTTACCTCTAGTTTGTGAAACAGATACATGATCAAATAGATTTAAGATGGTATAAATTTGGGTTCTTTATCTGTGGCTCGTTGTTTTGGGATGATCTCAAACCGGAGGTTTTACCAACCTTTTTATTTTCTATTAGCTGAAACCCAGCGTCCTTAACTGAAAACATTTAACAGCCACCTATGGCTGTCAGAGTCAAGAAAGCAGTGTTAAGAAGGCTTCAGAATGAACTCAAACACAGGCTAAAAAGCTGTCCTTTTTTAAGAGGCACCATGATGTTTTCTATTGGCGGCATGTAATATCTCAGCAGAGGTCCTCCCTTTCCACCGCCTTTTCCTTCTCTCCCCTGCTAGCTGGAGGCCAAAAACCTGGGCCGCCATGCCAGTCCTAATAAATCCTCCATTGAGAGTGGCGGCGGCGGCAGCAGGCCTGCATTCTTCAGGACTTCAGCACTTCCCCTAATCTGCCCCGGAGATGAAGCAACAGTTGGCCTGGCTGGTGAGGAGGGGAGGGGAGAGGAGAGGAGAGGAGAGAAGAGGAGAGAAGAGGAGAGGAGAGGGCTCCCTGGTGACAGGAGCATGATGTGTTAGTAAAAACACCGGGAATGTTGGAATTGGATATGCTCACACTCTTGCTCTCCCTTAAGCGGGCTTGTGTAGAGATGCAGAGGCTGATTTTGGCAGATGTGTTCACTTTCTCCAGCGTCCTGCACTAAACACAGAGACAAACAGAGAGTATTACCCTACCTGCCACGTTTGGGTTTTTTTTTCCAGGATGTCCGACACTTTGATCCCCATTGGTGTGTGTGCTTGTGTTGGAGAAAGCAAAAGCAAGAAAAGAGAGGAAGAAATTCAGAGAGGCACAGGACTAGGAAATGCCTTGCAGATGTGTGCAGCAGTGTAGCCACTTGTGTCAGCCAAGGGATTTTTGTTGTTGGCGCGGAGAAGAACATAATTCTATGTTGTAAAGGGGTTTGAATGGTCTCATATACAGCATGGAATAGCTGAAATTTATTTGCATCTTTTTATATGCGCATCCCATTAGCTGGCTGTGAAGGTGATTAACAGGATGATTGTGTGACAGACCCCGGTCAATTGGCATGGTTTTGTGTGGTTATATAGCTGACACGGCCTGTGCGGGCTTTATAGAGGAGATCAGGCCCCTATGAATGAATTCCTCTCTGCTGGTCTTTAGTTTCAATTGATTGCTTTAATTTGGACTATAATGAGTAGAATGCCTCCTGCCTGCAATTAGTGCATGTGTGCATGTGTGTGTGAGTGTGCATACTTGTGGGCTGTGTTTAATTACTGCAGCGGATGGATGCTGTGTGGCCCAGCAGGAGCCTGCAGGAATGGGAGGATCCACAACTGTGCTTGGCATCAACTGACACCTCTACACACAGTGTATCAGGGCCAGGACTTAACTTAATAGCTTGAATCCTGGTGTTTGACCTCGCGAACTGAGCTCCGGTAGAGCAGGGTCTGAAGTTTGTCAGAGTGAATCGAGACAAAGTGTACGTAAGAGGAAAATTCCACATAACTTTGCCTTACCTACTTCAGCAACCAAAGATCTGGAAGATATTTATCAAAATAAAAAAGGAATGAGAGGAACTGGGCTGCAAAGCAGGAGGTGTGTCTGGCTGGTTCAGTTGGCCAAGGCCCAAACCATACAACCACAATGTCATGGATTCTTATACACCACAGGGGGACATTTGTCTTCTCCTTGTCCCATCTCCATATTTCCTCTTAGCCTCCCTCCCAATGACACAACAATGTAAAAATGAAAAGTTAATGTGTAGGAAAGTACGTTCTCTAAAAATTAAAATATATTTCAGACAGTAGAAAGTCGGTTTTAATAATTTTCCGCTATTTAATCGATTTGACTGCAAAAGTTGACATAAAGATGCTGAATGATGATCAATTTTAGTGCACGTGACAAAACAGGACAGGGATACCAACAATGACACAATTGTGAAACCTGCATCCAGACATCCAGATGGTAGGCTACTAAAGGGGTTCATGTCCTCAGCATAACGAAAACAAAATTCACCCACCCTCTGTCTCTCATTTGTCTCCCTATCTCTCTGTTTTTGTTTAATAAAATCATGCTTGCTCATCAGCTTAGGAGGCCGGGCGTCTCCTCTTTCTGCGTGAGAGCAGCAGCTCCCTCGGGGCATGGCGGTGGCGGCGGCGGCGGTGGTGGTTGTGGTGGGGTCGGTTCAGTGTGTGCTGCCGCTCTCAGTCTGTAGTGAATGCAAATGAGGCTGTGTTCTCTCTGATATACTCTCTATATACAGGCACTAACTCTATTTCCCACCATCACACCCTCTACCTCACTGTCTCTCGTCCCATCTATCTCAAGGTCCTGAGGGGTACACACCATCTTCCACCTTTGTTTAAATCATGATAACAAGGGTGCACTTAGCACTCAGCTGTCACACACACACACAGCCAAAATGGTGGCTTTATTACACTATAGGCATGCAGATAACTTGTGATAGATATCTGCTTCTAAAACTGCCAAGGCTCAGATTGTGATCATGCATATTGTGAATAATTTTCGACACAATGCTGTAGGCTAGTCCCTAAAAAGTAAAATAATTCATTGTAAAATGTACACCGAACAGTGGAATCCCAGACGGCAGAGTTCAAGGACTGAAAGGTCCACTTAAGATGGTGAGAATGGGACTGTGTCCCCCACACCACGCCTCCTTACCTTCAATTGAGTCCTTGATTGGATTTGAATGCTCATATTAGCTGAAAACAAGTAGACCTATCAAGCACGACTAGCCCATTTTAGTATGTGGAAAATATATTAAACTTTGGATGATTGTTTATGCCTCATTAATAACAGGGTGTGATTATTTGTACACAAATCTCCTATCTGCAGTAGGCCTAACCTGCACCTCAACTTAATTATCTTCAAGCTGCTTCATGCTAATTTGTAGTGTAATGCAGGCTTCTTAATGATGTTGTGTGTTTGATCACTCTGAAGCTCCTCCACCAGTAGGTTGGATACCATTTGTTTTTCTCAGTCATTAAGCAGATAATCTTTTGTTGATTGCCAAAAGCTAATTACAATAGCCACGGCTGGAGTTTTCTGTGCAGTATAGAATTAAACAGCTGTACAGGTAGAGCTGAAGAGCTCTTAGCAGTGCAGGCCTGCTGTTCCCCTCTCCATATTCTCTTTATAATCCTCATGAACGCTGCTTTTTTTTCCAAGAAGAAAAAGAAACCATACAGCGTTTTTTTATTCACTGCTGCTCATCAACACTGTGGCCTCGATTGACCTTGCAATTGACCTTGTGCCCAGGGAGACTAAAATGGGGCCATTAAATACATCGCGACATGGGGACCGAGAATTTTTTTCCCTAATATTACTGATGAGAGAAATTGACGATCAGTGTCTTTGTCGTGTCTCACTGGTCTTGCTTGAACTATTAGCTACACTGCCCCCACGATTTACAGTGGTACTGCTCCGTTTCTTCCGTTTTTGTAAGCTTTCAGAAAACGTGCACAAATACGGATGAAATAAATGCAGAGTATGGACAGAAGGTTCTGTCCGTGCCCGTATACGTATTTAATGTTGAGCATAAATGAGCCTTAACACAACACAGCACAAGGAAAAATAGTGAAAGTATAGGTATATAGTTGAAAGTATATGTTAAAGGCTTTGAAAAAGTGTCACAGCACTAAGAAGTCTTGGTACCATTATGTTTTACAATGTTAAAGTGCTACATTGAAGTAAAACCAATAATACAAAAACTGTTGAATTCTTGAGTTGATGTGTAGAGTATATTTTTTCTGCATCACTCTAAGGTCTATAGGCCTTTAATGCAGAGAACCTTGTGATTTGAGCCCTCTGTTTGAGGCAAAACATCCTTTATGCTCCACAAGAAGTTGAGTCATCTCTAAAATATGATCCTGTCCTTGTGCAGAATATGTTCCTTCACACCGTTCTCACAGGCTTGCAAAATGATAGTATTAGGAGTGACCTCCAGCTACACCTGCAGCTGCTCCTCAAGACAGTGAGAGACAGTATAAAAGGAGGCAGATGATGCAGCAGTGCCCAAATACTGTGCATTCAACTCAGTTACTCAGTACTGCTTATTTATCAGGGGGAAATTGTGATTAATGACACTTGACTCACAGGACGATTTTCTTTAAATGAAAGGTCATCCCATATTTCACAATCTACACAAGTGTAGATTGTGAAATATGAATAAAGTGTTGTAAAACCTTTACATTCTCTCCAAAAATGCCAGATAGTGAACATCCGGTGTGGACACAGTTATTGAATCTCTCCCTCCTTCAGCGTGTAAAAACACTCAGCTGTCAGCATCTGCTTCCTGTAGTCCTCCTTGAGTGTCTGCAGTTATTTCTGGACATCCACTAGCAGCCGTTCATCTTAGAGAAGAGTTTCTTACTGTACATATGGAAGGCAGACGTTTCAAACATCTCTCTGTATCCCTTTCTTTTACATTTTCTGTGCATATGTCATCCATTGATCCCCCTGTTTGAACCCCTCTATGTCTATACCATTTTTTATCTGTTATAATTGTTGTTATTGCCCTTGGCCTCAGCTGTGGTGGCAGATATCTCTGAGATAACAGCTTATTCTATCTCCCCTCCTCTGTCCTCAGGGACAAACACAGACTGATGCTCCTAGCCCTGGAAAACACTGGCTAGCAGGATGGTAAACATTCCTGTTAGTGTAGCTTACATCTGTAACAGATAAGGACTACTGAGTGTGTTTGTATTGTAAGATGAATCACACCAACTAGAATGGATTTGGAATGCATCCCAGTAATTGAAGCATGAGTATAATGTGTTGATAATGTGAGTTAACTGGTTGTGTTAAGGAATGCAGCTATATACAGCAATGCTGCACTGCTGTATAAATAGTCAGAGGTTGTGTGTGTTTTCAAATGAGCCCACACAGCAAAACATGAGCAAATTAGATGTGCGTGTGTGTACTTCCCTGAACTTACACTTTGCATGCATTTGTCTTTGCACCTGTGTGTGTGTATGTGTGTCCGCGTGTGTGTGTGTGTGTGTGTGTGTGTGTGTGTGTGTGTGTGTGTGTGTGCGTGCGTGTGATTGACTGGCTGTGTTTGTATAAGCTGAATGTTGTTGCCTCTGAGACCTGGCCCATCCAGCGCCTCCAGCTGTGGGGTTTAACCCAAGTTGCTATGGGCTGAGTGACCCGCCACATCAAATACACACACTCACAAAGCATCCACACACACATGCATCTCTAAACACACATCTTAAGATCTAATTTATGCAATAACCGGTCTCAATTTACACACATTACCATAGATCATACATGTTGAGGCTGCTTACAAGGTCACTGCTGAAACGCTCCCCCATATTTAAATGGGAGGATAACATGTATGATGGCTTCAACAGTAAATTCTTGATTTATTGCGGGAACTAGCACCTGAGATTCTTGACACTCTTTAGCACTATATGCTATTACCCCTACACTTTCCCTGCTACCTACTCTAAGCACTCAAGCAGACATGTGAAATGCATAGAACTCATCACCACATAATTGCAGGGTGCACAAGCGAGGATGTCTCTCTTAGCATAAGAGCCCTTAATGCTAAACAATGGGCCCTCTGTTGCCACCGTGGGAGTATGTAATGGCATGTGAGCTGGTGAAAAGGGGAGGGGGCTGGAGCTGGTGATGTCTCCTTCATTCCCCTGTCATATCCCTCCCTCCCTCTCAGCAGGTTAATATGCATTTCATTTGGTAAGCCTGCTGTTGAGCAACCAAGCTCTTTTTGGCTCGTCTCCTCCACTCCGCAGCGTGACTCCCTCAAGGATCGGACGTAATGATTCTCCGAGATGGCAGCAGGTCCAAGCCCACTTTCCACTTTGCATCCAGCCACAGAGAAAGCTGCGGATAATTCACCTCTCCTCGCTTCCCCTGTCTCTAACTGAGATGGATGCAGATGAGTTTTTCTGCACCTCTCATTGTGTGTGTGCGTGTGTGTGTATGTGTGTGTGTGTGTGTGTGTGCGTGTGTGTAGGAGGCTGTGTGCCTTAAGCAAGAAATGGATTGGTCTGTGTCTTTAGACTGGGCCCGGTGAGGCAGGCGGGGAGTATAATCTGATTTAAAGCATGTCAAGGGTTGTGAATAATTTCCTCATTACCCCCACCCCTCCCGTCATTTTCAGGGCATATTTAATTTAACAAGAAGAGGGAGAGGGCTTGTGTGTGTGCGTATGTGTGCGTATGTGTGCATGTGTGTGTATTTGTGCATGATGTGTCTTTGTGTGCATGTCACATCTATGCTGAAGACTGTCTCCTATCTTCCCGCTCGAGGAGGAAAGAATTACTCCTTGCATACTCTCTCTCTCCGTCTCTCACTTTGCCTCTCTCTCTCTCCGACCCCCTGAGAGCTACAGCTGTCACAGTGTCACTTTTCCCATCCATAATTGAGGAGTGTGCACTGCACAAAGCCCATGAAACCATGTCAACCACTTCCAGTTGCTCCTGTTAAATAATCAGGCAGAACCAACAGTGCCAGGGGGGGAATCTGCCTGTGCAGCTGCCTGTATCGCTGGCTTGTGCAATCAGTCCTCAACTTACCCCCTCTTCTATCTTCTTCACTAGACCCCCCCCCCCCCCCTTCATACTCACCCACCTCCCCAAACACAAACACACACACACTTCACTGGCCCAGTTGCTAGACTTGTCCAGTCAAAGTTGGCTGCTGTAGCCGCTCAGCTGTGGGGGGCGGCTAGTCAGAATGCTGTAAGGGGAGATGAAGGGTCACAGTTTCATGATGGAGGTGAGGTGACCACCAGCTGTGTTTAGTTGTCAGATAATAGGAGTGGAAGTGAGAGTGGCCAAGAGAGTCCAGGTAAAAATAAGCACAGCCAACTGTGCACAACGTTAAATATCTTCACTGAGTGTGTGGGATTAAGTTGCTTTTTTTCCTTCTTCAGGCACCATCCTCTGCAGAGGCGTTTGTCATTTTTCAAATGAAGTCTGTGATAATTAGATGACTATTAGCGCCCTGATTAGTGAGCCACAAGGTAGTGTAAGGAGGTGTTTTTTTCCACCTCTTTTTATCCCTGCCTGTCTTCACCCTCCCTGCCTACATCGCTTCTGCTCTCTGTTCCCATTTCCTTCACCCCCGCCCCTCTTCTCTCCTGACCCCTCCTCTCCTCCTCTCTCCTGATGGCAGGTTCTCACTGGCATCTCGCAGTGTCAGGAATCAAAGCAGGCGGAAAGCTCCCAGGAAGGCGTACGGCGTGCTGTGCAGCAGGCGCCAAGCTACCACACTCACCCTCCCCACCCTACCCCACCCCTTCCTGGGTCTCTGTATAATTAAGCATCACCACCTTCACCGTGGAACTGCAGTGAATCACACTGTTCCCAGATACAGCATCCGTTAGAATAACGCTATCCTAACCTAATGATTATTAGCCACACTGACACACACTTCACTCTCACGACAAGGTTGGTTATTGCAGTACATGTGAAGACAGGGGGCGGGGAAGCTGGTTAAGATACAGTGCGGTGCAGCTTGACATGAAAGCAAACCTTCAACCACTTCAAAACAACAGAGAACAGCTTACATTTAGAAAATAAGCGGTGCTGCCAGGATAGGAATTGAAATGATACAGTATAGAAATTGTCCTGTGAGTGTGTGTGTGTGTGTGTGTCTGCGCTGTGTGATCAAAAGAGCTGTCTGGAAATGTACACCCTCTACAGAAAGGTAGAGTATACGTAGTGAGGCTTAGTAATGAAAGATCTGTAATTACTGTGTAGTGAACAGTAATGGTAACCTCCCACTCTACAGGCTTTTGACAGCCATACAGCTCCCTCTGGGGAGCATGGATTTCTTTATATAACATGGGCTCTCTAATCCAAGTCCTATAGGGAGTCAAGATATACTATGCCAGGCCCAGTTGTGAATTATAAGTGAATGCAAACTGGGTAGGATATTGGAGAAATCTGGTGTTGAGATAGCCACCATTTTATTCTTGATATAAATCCTGTAAGGCATCTCACAAAGAAGCAGTAAGGTAGAGATTCCTGGAATACAGTTGTTTTTCTGGTACCACTTACTAATACTTGCCATTCAAAACACTGGTTTTATTAATGATTAATAAATTATGTTATTAATATGTTATATATTAGTAATTAATATCATCAACATGCATTGTGAAAAATAGTTTTTTGTCTGTCTTTTAAAAAATTGGTGTAGTTTATCACACAAGAGGAAGACCTCTTGAAATGGACAGTTCAACCACCTGTAGAGCTGCAGGGCATCCAGACCAAAACTTCAATTCAACTCAGACTTCAACTTCATTTCATTAATGAAGAAATTATTATTATTGCAAAATAACAGCCAACTTTTTTTCTTTTTTGCGGGGGGGGGGGGGGGGGGGGTTACCCTTATAATTACTTTTAATATTTGTAGTTTCATTAGTGTTGTATTTATTTCAATTTCAATTAGTTGTCTATAAAATGTCACAAATGGAAAATCTCGATTACTGTCAAGCCCAAGATATAAAACTCTTGTTTTGTCCCAATCAACAGTCCACAACCGAAAGATATGCAGTTTACTATCATAGAGGAATAACGAAACCAGAAAATATTCACATTTAAGAAGCTGGAACCAGAGAATTTGGGCATTTTTTAAAAAAAAATGCTCAAAACTATTAATCAATTATCAAAATAGTTGGTAGTTAATTTTTGACTAATCAATTAATCGACTAATCATTGCAGCTCTAATTTGACTGACAGTTACAAATTATTTAAAGTTCCCTTACAGACATGTTTTCAGATATATAAAAATATTCTGCTTTGAAAAATAATTTGTGTGTAATATGGTTTTTCCACAGTTCAATTTTAAAATCCTTAAAATTACATCTCCTCCTTCTCCCTCATTGAAAAATCCAGTGTATGTGCACCGGAGGCTTCAAGTTTCCACATCACACTTGTTCACACAAGTTGCATACTGAACCACGAATGGCTTCTAATTGTGATGCCACAAATCATGCTGGTAGGTCCACGCCTTAAACTCAGAATTTTGGTGAGCACACAGAAACTTTCCACTTTCAGCAGATGAATGTGAAAACAGCCTTCTAGTATCAAACTCTGCACAGTGAATCTCAAACATCCAAGTAAAGGAACAAGAAGAAAAACACATTTTTGAGCAGAGGGGAACTTCAACTGCAGACATGATGGATTATTGTAGTGGAAGAACCCTTTATTAATGAGGTACTAACTTGTCTGATGTCCTGAAAAATCATGACACTTTGTTAATGAGTTACTCAGTTTCAGCAAGTCTGCAGGTATAAATGTTGGTAAGTTATTAATCATAGTCATCATTACTGATCTATAACACATGGTGTTACATTGCCCACCCCATCTACAAACACACCTGGAAGCTTCCCAGGACAACTAGCCTTCAACAGTCAAAGAGCAGCTCCACTATGGTATTAGTTTAGTTAGTTTAGGTTTAGTGCCTTTAATGCACCTTGGGCATACAATATGTATTGAGGAATCATCCATTTCTCAGAACATCAATAACTCACTTTTCCAAGCCACAGTTTTCCAGCTAGTGCTCCGAATTGAACCAGTAACCTGTCGGCTATGAACTTGCTTTGTCACCCAGAAGCAGTGAGGAGCTGTCTTTGGTTTTAGTGTTTGCTCACTGAGGGACATCTCAGTGATCTTTAATATCACTTTAAAGGTATACTATGCAGGATTTTCCCAAAAATCAATGTATACTCATACAAACTTAATCCTCTCTCAATCATCAATTATGACCCGCTAGAAGTGTGTGGTGGTGTATGTATCTACAGAGACTCTGCCCTCTGCCTGTATTTTCTTATTTTCTTATTATTTTGCTGTGTTCAGGACACCTCTGGGCATCAACCTTTGGGCAGTGGTTGTGTAGCCCCCAGCCAATAACAGCACGCAGGGTGTAAGGTTGGGACTCTTAGTGTAGCGACCAGGTTACATCACTGTCTCCGTCTCTCTCCTCTGCTCCGCTCTGCTCTCTGTCTCTGTGTCATGGATGTATAAAGAGCTGCAGGTCTGTGTGTCTGCTTGACCGAGGGCGGGGCTGAGCTACACACACGCAGAGCAGAGAGGCCACAGCGGACAGGATGAAGCACATTCACACAAAATCTGGCAATGTGGCACCTTCCCACAGGGTTGTGCGGAGGTGTGGGCGTGTTTATTTGTGCTTTCGAACAGAACCGCAAACATAAACAATCAGAAAATTATTTTATTTTATTTATCTGATTCACGACTTTGTTCTCGCCAGCGTTGCTCACTCTCTTCATTCACTCTCTAGCTGGCTCAACCACTGCTCTCTCTCTCTCTCTCTCTCTCTCGCAAGCCGGAGAGGAGGGGCCAACTTTGAATGCTGTGTTTACAAACGCCAACTGACAAATCCTGCACAGTATACCTTTAATAACACCTTTGACTGCACTGTTTTTATATGCTTTACATTAATACAAGGGTGCTTATGTGCAGTGAATTCCTCTGTTATCTACTGCGCGCTACCTGAATGATGATGTCTGGGCTACAGCGCCTTTCTGCCAAGCTACTGCTTTGTTGTTATTTGTGGTGACACATGCAGGGACTGGAAAAGGTCAATGGCTTCTCCCATAAAGGGAAATAAGAGAACCTCTGGATCATAACATCTGCATATCTATGAGCCAGAGAGAGTGGCTGTGACTCGCTTCCGTGGATTTATTGGCTAGCATACGAGTCTAAATGGGGAGTCATAATTGTGTTGAGACGAAGGAATCCAAGCAGGCTATATTATGTTAATGTGGCGTCTGCTAGAGGAGAAGAAAGGGCTGTGGAGTAGTATTTGTGTTTTCCTGCCACTCAGAGTCTGCATCTCATGAAAGCAGTCAGCTTCAAGGTTTTTGCTCTCTGTGTGTACTAACCAGAGCTATTCATAGCTTTGATTGCCCCTGAGCAGAGCTTTGTCTGTGTGAGTGACTTACCAAACTGTGCAAGACGCAATATGTCTGAGTGATGGCTGTGTGTTTGTGTTTTTATTTCTGTGTGTGTGAGAGAGAGAGAGAGAGAGAGAATTTCGAATAATTCATTCATTTTGGGGAAATTCTGTTCAGGAATCAGGAGTGATATTAATTCAGCACTGCAGGAGAGTGGCTGTTTCCTAACAAATGGAGTGAATCTGTTTTAAGCAGGGCCCTGCTGAAGCAGTCAACGCCTCTGACTTGTGAATGCTGCTCTACCTTTCCCACGCAGACCCTAAGATTTTTGTTCCTTCAGCAATGACTGGAAGGCAGCTGCTGTCTGCAAGCCTGCCAATCCTCATTACTGGCTGAAATGGAGTAAATTGATGGGAAAGATTTTGTTATTTTCTCTAAGTGAAAGAGCTGACTCCCTGAGAACTGAGCAAGTATACACTCTATTTCTGTCCATATCTGTTTGTGTGGTTGCCTGTACTGTGTGTCTGTGTATGTTCATGTGCAGAGACTGGACACATTAATGAGACCATGTGAGGATATAAACCAATCCAATAAAGTGGCTGGCAGTTGGTGCATTCTCAAACATGTACAAAAGAGCAAACTTCAGGAATTCACGCATAGAGGAGAAGGAGAAATGTGGAGTTTTGATAAAAAAATCTTTATCAGTTAAACGACTTGTCCTTGAAACAATGCAAAAAACAACCAAGGGCAGGTCCTTATTGGGTTTCAAATCAGGAGACAATACATGAGTCTGACCTTTTTAAGTATTAATTCAGGTTTGTGTCCTGATGGATCATTGGAATAACAGGTAGGAGATAATGAGTGTCAACAAAACGTAGTTACCCAAAACTCACAAACCAAAAACTGAACAGAAACACAATGAATCTTGGTATAATACAAAATATAGATTCTGTCCACATGGCAAATGGTAAAACATTGTAAAACAAGAGTTTTCACATTCTCATCTAACTCTCAGCAAGAAAGCGAATAAGCATATTCCTGTTAAGGAAGCACACAACAGCATTAATTGTTCATAAGGAGAGTTTGAAATGTGCGCACTCTTCTAGAGAGAGACTTCTTGGATTATTAAACTTGATGAGGAAATTGATTTCAGACCTGTTTTGTGAAACAATTAGTTTAACACAGAATAACGCAAAGTATGTTTTTTTATTTGAGTCAATAACCATTTGCTCTTATTTTCTGTTTTTGATATATTGTCATTGTCATTTGAAGATTTCAACCCTTTTTTCTTCAAGAGCACCAGTATTTGTTGAGTGCATCTCAAGATGTACCCAGTGAACACACCGCTATCTTTTTGGACCTGCAGTTGGTAGACTGTTGTTGAATTGCTCTGTTATTTTGTCCACCCATTGCAGAGGAGGTGGATGAAATATAACAAGACCACCCTGTGTTGGTAACCCCTTGTAGATAGACATTGCTTCTTTTATGTAAAAATCATAGAACTCCAAACTGTTGATTTTCATAATTCTGAAACAAAAAAATGTTTTAAAAAAAGTAGAATTTTGCTATAAATCTCAAAACAAAAGTGGAGTTAAGTTGGCATTGTTGTAGACAATTTTTCTACCTGATACTGACTTCATGTGTGTGCTGCAGGTGTGTAATCTACAATTCCTTTGAGGACAAGGTGTAGTCTGGTCTGCTCAGTAAAGGGCAGATTGGATTTTATTATTCTTATTGGGTCTTATTGTGCGATTAAGAGAAACAGATTGTGTGCTGTGTCATATGTTGAGCAGAAAACAAATATATGCACGGAACAAATCTTCTCCCTTGTGCTTTCAGGGAAAGCCTCCCGACACATTGCTTCACAGCCAAGCATTATCCAAGCTACTTCAGTATGCCATGTGTGGGATTAGATGTGACATGGCGGTGGATGCAGGGGATGTCATGGTGATTCCTCCTGCGTTGTTTGTTTGCATGTGTGTGGTTGAGAGTTCATGTGCGTATGATCACTCTGCAGATCGGGAGGCTGCTGAGCGCATACTGTATGTAGATGTTATTTAGAGGTCAAGCTGTATATCATGAGGAGTACTGCAGGGGCCTTGCACAACATGATGATAATCTGGTACAAGTGTTTATTCAGACCATGGGGATAATATCGGAATATCACATAACGACATCCAGTGCTTCCTTTTTACAGCTTATTCTCTCTCCATGCATTGCCCTCAGGTAAACATTTCTCATCATAACAAGGCAGTTTAGGGGGATTATTTTGCCCCGCACTGGGAGGCTTTCTTGCTGTGATGTGTGTCAGGATGATTCTTAATGACTTCCTTGTGTTTTCAATGGCCCACCGGTCAGTGTGTGTCCTTGACTGTCAGCTGCGTTGCTGCCTGGAGAACATAAGGAGACTGTGATCCTTTGAGTACGCGTGTGCGATTGTGCCTGTGATATGTTTTCAAGAGAAAGAGCGCTATCTAGGTGTGCATGTGCATGCGTACATGTACATCTCTTCATGTGCCTATGTTTGTGTGTCTCTATACTGTGTGTGCAGGCAGTGCAGCAACCCTGTCTTCCACTACAGCACAGACCCAGGCTCTGCTCTTCAGACATCTTGTGCGTCTCTGGTGAGTAATCAGGTAATTGATCATAGAGACAGGTAATTATTCCTGTGCCAAGCTCACTGGCAAATGAAAAGTCCGGCAAAAAGCATCCGTCTCATCCAACACAGCCTAGAGTAAGAGGACAAGGGAAGAGTAAAAATGAGGTTCTGGGAGGATAGATGGCCAAACGAAAGGCCTTAAATTACAAGTGAGGTTTTTAGCCCATTTAGTCTTGGCGCATTAGAGAGGTTTGTGTTCCAGATGTTCATAACCACAACCCTAGATGCAGGATGGACATTAAAGGGACATGTTCTTAGCTAATTCAGAAAGGATCCCTGTTTAGCCACTTGAAAGTACATTCCTTTTTTTCCTGAAGTTGTTGTTGCAATTGTCACGAGAAGTTTGAATAAAAATCTGAAATCGTGACAGACGGAAACCCATTGATTAGAACACTTAAATGGTCTTGTAGTGTGCTTTACTTGGGCCTGCACTCTGTGGGTTGTAAAAGGTGAGCTACTGTCGATGTGACAAAGTGCTTACAGGCAGAATTTTACCTCCCCCTGCCTACATCTGTGATCTAGATTGCTTGCTTCATTGGTGTCATTTAGGTTTGTTCTGGAGCAGTGAGTAAACCAATCTTCTTACATACACCCCTGTCTGCAGTTTGCCTTGATTTATGAACAGGGAATAACCCAGCCGAACTTGAGGCTCATTTGTCACCTGTCATTAAGATGTACTGGTAAGGTGTTTTCCTGTTACAAATAGCCCCCCGTAGCCCCCACTCTTCAGGGCAGTAGTTGTGCTGCTGCTGCTTCTGGTGCTGTGTTGTGGAGCACAGTGGAGGAAGAAGAAGAAGAAGAAGAAGAAGAAAGACAGAAGCCTTGCTGCCTGTCTCCAGCTGTGTGTAGCTTACATAGAAGGGAAGAGTATTATGTGTTGTCCAGTCTGTCTGCCGTAATTGCATTGCCGTCTACACCAGAAGATCTTGTTCCCCTCACGGCGATCACTCATTGTCATTTTTCATCTTTGCGAGTGAGCGTGCAGTGCCTTTTTTTTTTTCTCCCTTCTCTTCACCCCTCTCCCACCCCCACCCCTTCCTCACGCACCCCTCCAATGCACACAGAAGTGGTTGCGCTCTTGTGGGCTGAAACTCCCACTGGAGGCAGACACTTATTTGGCTCCAGGATAAAGCTAGATGTGTGCTGAATTGAAATGCTAAGTCTAGCATGAAACTCGGGGGCCATGGGAGACTAATCAGTTGTTGAAAGGCAAATAAATAAATAAAGGCACATTGCAAATCTAATTTAGCCTGGACGTATGCTCCTGCATTTTGTGAGCCAGACTGCTGCTAAAGCTTCAGTTGTAAAACACAAGCAAATGCATGAGTTTCTTGCTTCCCTTTGTTTCAGCACAGAGTGATGGAGGGATGGAGAGAGGGATAGGAAGGGACATTAGCCCCAGAGAGGTGAAGGAGGGAGGAGGAGGGGTGAGGCTGGCTGAATGGGTGAGGTTGAAAGAGGCACAGTTGCAGATTTGTCATTAAATATGTATTTCCTTCAGCAGAAATCCTTCTAAACACACTCCCTGAACTGACTATTCAATTGGTATCCTCCGAGCTGTGTGGTGGGAGTGAGGCGGGTGGAAAGAGAAAGACACACATGCAGAAAGAGAAGGAGAGAGAAAGAGAGAGACGAGAGAATATGTTTGACAGGAATACAAAACAAAAGCGGGAGAGGCTGTCTTGGGGGGTGGGGGGGGGGTGGTGGGGGGGAGCAGAGCCGACAAACGAGTTAATGTAGCTCTAATCAAACGTGCGCAAGTGTTAAATATGCAGAAACTAAACAATGACAGAGAACCTGAAACATAAAGGGCTGCATTGTTAACCAACTGCAGCTTCAGATCTTGAGAAATTATAGTTACTGTTCCAGGAGTGAAATAACTGGAGCATGTGTGACAGCTAAGATTACACATAGCTACACAGCTAACACTCATTAATATCTGAGCCTAATTATAGCATTCAGAACTGAACTTGTTGGCTTAATAGTCTATTTCCAAAGAGGCTCTCAGTGTGTGTTCATTTACCTGCTCACACAGCACAGAGGTGCTATGATGACTAGTAACAAAGGCATATATAAGGGCTCAACTTGAAGTGGCTTTTGAAGACGTACAGAGGTGTTTTCTCTAACCATCATAAACTATCAAACTGTTGACGGATTTGGGGTTAATCTCTCCAATTCGGGCTTCCATCCAGATTTTGCATCAATATTCAGTAACCATGCACAGAGGAATGTGTTGCAGAAAAGGAAACAGATATTAATTTCTCTACCAGTAGTAGCCTCCGTAGCCCAGAATGCAGATAGGATGGAAGATATCTTGTCTTTTTAGTAACAGGCACAATTCTCTTCTTTTTTCTTGACCTGAAAAACAGTCTCTCGTTCTCTACTGCTCTCTCCACCTACGTGTAAAATGACAGCTGAAAGCAACAGCTTGAAGTCCATTCTTTAGAAGATAACAAAATTAGGAAAATCTCTAACATAACCATCATAGTTTAGTGTGTTAGTATGCTAACATTTGCTAATTAGCAGGAAACGCACAGTACAGCTGAGACTGATGGGAATGTCATTACTTTAGCATTTATCTAGTCATAAAGTATTTGACTATTTAAATTCTGACCTGATGGTTGTGCTAGAGGAAAGGTTAAGAGTTCACCGAAGTGATTCATTCTGAAGGGGACGTAAATATAACATAACATAATATATTACATTTAATTTGATCTGTAAGCTTAATAGAGTACACTACACAATATTAAATATATGTTATACTAGATGAGACTACTTTTGACAATTTTGCTTCATTTGTTTTAAAGTAAATTATTTCTCCACTCTAAAGATTGCCAAAATAATTACCAACATGAAAATGATTCCATGGTATCAGGATGCTGCAAAGAAATAAAGTGTTTTCCTTTTATACAGAGTTTGAAGAGGTGAAAAATACCAAGTATCAAAATGTTTTTGATTATCTATTTACATTAACTGTCAATTGCATGGTTTTGTTATAGTAATTTGGAGCAAGATTTCTAGAGTTCATTTATTTCCAAATGTTAGTTTCTACTCAGGCCATTGTAACGCAGATGAGTGCTGACTAGATGAACTTTGTTCCAGGTTCACTCCAAAAAGTATTATTACCGTCATCAATTCCAGCTGGAATTCATTTTATTCCTGCAGTGTGTGTTGATTTGAGCGTAGCCTGACTCTAGCTGCCAGTTATAAAAGTAGTTGCATGCAAGATTGTCAGAAAATGTCCACTTGTCCTAAAAAAGGCTTCATGGAACTAAGAACCCTTAATTATTTAGCACTGTCTCTTCAGAGGTTCCTTCTATTTCTATAAGAAAGTATCTACTTACTCCTAAGTATAAACCAATATTTAAAATGCACTTCCCCACCACACACACACTTTTAATGTCTCTGCAGCGAGCTCTGTATTTTATATGATCTATCAGAAAAAAAAGATATCTTGACCAAAGTATCCACAAACCTTATGGTGATACAGCTGGGTTTTGCATTTAAGCACTGCAACGAATTGTCACATTGGCTAATTTAAAGTTGTTAAAGGCCTTGCATACAGGTGTTTTTAATTACCCTGGCTAATTAGACCTTTTTTCAGGTTGAAGTTGGGTGGTCCTATCCTGAGAATTAAGTGATTTTACCAAACTCTATGTACTATTAAGAATGACAGTGGGTACCCTAACAGGTGCAACAAAGCTAACTAGAGACTGAGTGAGAAGTCAGTCGAGCCCAGTTTGCACACACCCACACAGTCCTGAGAAGAGGTGTATTCAGGCAATATAAGTGAAAACACTTGTGTGGGTGGACTGTAGGTATGCAGGTGCTTTAAATTAATGCAGTTTGGAATCACTATCCTTACTTTCATTATCTACCTTCCAGTACCCTTATGTTTTCCACTCTAGCATGTCTGCTTCCTCTTATTTTGCAAATCCTTAAGAGGAGCTGGGAATGCTGGGATATTTTTTCAGTCAAAGCGAAAGAGGATAGCAAGTGAAGTCTACCACTGTTTCGCTCAATACTGATCCGATTTAACACCAATTTTGGGCTTTTCACTGCCTATCTTGTCAAAAGAGGGGTGAGAAGGCCACCGAGCAAGGCTTTTTGAATTTGGTCTCAAGGTCAGCTTCCGTTCTGTGAAGGAATAATCATGAACTCTGTGCAGCAAGACCTCTCTGATTCTCAGCTGGAGCTCGCCCTGATGAACCCAGGTAGTAGGCGTCTAGTATCCATGGCTCCCTGCTGTGACTGATGGTTAGAGAAACATGGAAATTGCATTCACAGGCTCACTGGGAGCTTGCTTTCCTCCACCATTGATGGTCTGATCCCACAAGATTTGCAGTTAAACCTCAACCGTATAATCAAAAAATATAGTTAAATGATGCTTAAAATAGCTGTTGTTAGCTTGTTTTCCCATAATTGGTGACAAAAGCTCTCAGACTCTTCTACACATTGTGCAATTACAAGCACATTTGGACATGCATACTATATGAACTCCAAGTGATCATGCAAAATTTGATGGCATTTCACCTATAGGTGACAGCGACATGATACATTTACTTGACGTTTGCACAGGTTAACCTACAAAGCCCCAGCATTGCTGTTGTTGTCTGGGTTAAAAGGCCACACAGTGATAGAAGCTAAACAACTCCCACCCCTCATTCATGCTCTACTGAGGCCGACTCTGACTCATCAAGACACACACAGCCATGAATCAGAGAGAAAAGGCCAGAGTGAATGGCCTGTATGTGTGTGTGAGTGTGTGTTTGTGTGTGGGGTAGGGGAAAGTGCGGAGGGGGGGTAATATGTTCTCAAAACTACATCAACACACAGCATCTGTGGCTGATACTCCTGGGCAGATGTTTATCTCTAATCAATATGAACACAAAGAGATTACAGCAAAGTCTTATCATCTGTCATCTATTACAGTATGGCTCCAGTAAATATACTGTCATTGTGTGCTCTACCTGTTGTGGGGAGTAAAACCTGCAGTAGTCAACTGACTGAGCAGCTTTGAGCTTCAGTGGCAGTGGTCCAGTCAAAGCTGTGGCAGTGATAATGAAGAGAACACAGGCGGCTGTGCCCTTCCCAAGCTTTGTAAGTGGTATCATGAAAGCACTCAAACATGTAAGGGCATATCTGATTTGCAAACCAAAATACCCTCAGCCAAAACAGTCTCTTTCAGTTGTTCAGTCACAAGTGGAGTATATTAAATAACCATTTGACACAAAATTGTATCACTTACAGTATGTATACAGGCTTTTTTTGCCATGAGCTGCAGATAAACTGACAGAAAAAGCACATTTCTCATTTGATCTGCAGGTCATCTTGAGATCAAAAAGGAGAATATTGCTTCTGTAAACATGCTGTAATTTTCAGGCACTGCTTTTGCATCCATAAATTGAAAGTTCACATGATCAAGGCTGGCAATTTGAAAACATGCATTCTTTAAAAATGCCCTTTTCAGACACAAGACACTGGTTGTGTTTATCATCGTTAAAATAGCGATATGAGTTGATTTGTACAAGCTGATTGCATATCTTGTAAATCCCATTCAGCGCCAGAAATGGTGCAAGCTGATCACACACATTATGCCAACCATATTGCCCCTCAGAACAAGACACTCTACACAGTAAATGTAAGACACAGATGCAGACATGCATAATGCATGAGTGTTGAGCAAGTGTTCACATTGCGATGTGAGTGTGCATGTTGAGAGTATTTATGGCATATTGCACTGTGAATAATCACTCCAAACACACTTATGTACACACACACACATTTGTGTGTACATTGATGCACACACGCCTGCACATGCAAACACTGAACAATCTAGTCTCTGTTGGCAATACACGGCGGATGTCTTCTTGGCAGTTTATAACCTGTATCAAACTACCTACTTGGTTTGCACTGAGCAGGTAATGACATGTATACAATATTATTGCATGCATTAATAGAAATGTACACTACAGTATTCATTAGACTGTTTTATTCAGTGTTAATAATGAGAAGTCATTGCTATGCTGTGCTTTACATCCATAACAGATTTAGTGTACTATCTTACTGCACCTATTGATCACTGAGCAGAAGAGGATACTGTATCGGTCAGTATTCTCCATTGGGAAGAGACTGCTTACAGAGACCTTGGATGCTGCACTTGGTAAACTTATTGACCAATAACTAGTATGTTCAAATAAACCCTGCTCATGAATATTGACTGACATCCCATAAAATATTGACAAGTGTGCTGTGCTGGATCCTTGGTCTTGGTGTTTTTGTCTGTTTCCCTGCAGAAGTGTGGATGGATGGAGAGATTGAATTCTTTTTAAATTATATATACTGCTGCAAATAGTCAAAAAGTAATTTGTTACTCCAACAAAGAGACATAAAAACTAAAAAGTTAATCATTCATTTTAGTCATAGTTTTGTGGCTGATTACAACCTTGTGATGTTGTTTCTCGAGCTACAGAATGTGGAAACAGTCCATAAAACCTGTAATGAAACTTCATTTCTTTTCACACATTAGTCATCATTTAATGGTTCACTGGTTCATGTTTACTCAAACTTAAATTTTCATTCATAAGCCTATTGAATCCTGAAGTGTCCCCTAAATACAGCATGGGTGAGATGTCATTGTCTTTTCAAATTTCGAACATAATGTGATTGTGCAAAGTGCTGAAACAAGCTGCACAAATAAAACTTTAATAAAGGTTTTCATGTGTCTAATTTTATTACAAGATTATAATTTTAACAGTATATAAATGTATTAATCAGATATTAAAAAATCAAGGGGGAGAAAATGGAGAAATATATCTTGTTTCCAGTATAAATTGACTAAATAAATCTTTTGTTTTAGGAAAAGTATAATTGATATTAAAGGACTCGGTGTCAATTTTAATTCTATTTATAGTATTTGAGCACTAAATATAGTTTGACAGAAGCACAAGTCACATGATACACACTATTCAGAAAAGTATGAAGATTTCAAATTCTTAATTCTATATATAATAGACTCTCTTGTCATAATGTGTATAGATATAACAACCGGATTTGATCCCACTCGTTTCACAAGCTACTTGTGACCTGACTTGACTCGGGGCGTCACGCTGGAGCTCAGACCTTGACATTTATGAGCTGGAAATTGAATTGAGACTTGGATCTCACAAGTTAAGTGACTCAAACAAGGCTTGTTGTGTCTCACATTTGTTGTTTGTTTGAAATAGAGGTTGGCGGTATCCATCAATCACGGCGCTACTTTCATTTACACATTTCTGCAAGTGCTGCATTTTTTCCAGCATGATCAAACTAATGTAATGAGCTCAGTGCGGGAAGCTAAGGGGCGAGGTTGGAAGGGGGTGGGGGGGGTGGGGGGGTTGGTGCCAATGCGTGTTGGTGGCGGTGCTGATGGAGCAATCAAATCCTATCATGAGGACTGGTAGCCTACTGGGTGGTGAACAGGCCTCTATATCAATCAGCTGTATGAGGAGAGGAGAATACATAGGCTCTGGAGCCTCCTCCATCCCACACACAGCCTCCAATTAAACAATTAGGCGCCGAGGCTGCTCTAATTGGAAACATGGCTGGTCCTGCTGTACAAGGACCTCCACTACATCAACAGCCCCTTCAGCCTCCCTACTCCATGCCACTCAGCATGCCCTTGAGTTGAACTCTAACATCCCCATTGCTCTCTGTCTCACTGCCCCCTCCTGCTCCTTCTTTCTCTCTCTTTCTCTGTCTACATGTCTCTCTGTCTCTCTCTCAGCTTCTGTCTCTGATCTAATTGCAGCAGTCCATATGGAGGGTGAGAAAACTGCAGCGTACGCAAACCTGGGTGTATTTCCTGTGGCTCCTGTGTCCTTTATTATGGCACAAGCTGCAACAATTCAAGAGTAAGGATCCAGGATTGCTCCGCGCCGCATGTGTACACTCCACCTTAATCTCCCTGTTTTCCCAGATAGAAATAGTCATGACAAATATTTTTTCTCATGGTCTAGAAAAGTAAGTCCACGTAGAAACAGACGTTGTAAACCCTGAATAATTACACCCTTTTGAAACATTGTGAGTGCTGCTTCCTGGGATGTGGCCCATCCCACAGTGTCACCGTGAGGAAAATGACAAAGCACCATGTCACAGAGGAATGCCGGGCATGTTGTAGCCAGTCACCCAGGTCAGACTCCTGACAGCAGGCCAGTTTTATGGTTTTGCTGACTGCTGCTTTTGATGGTGTAATTCTGACAATAATCTCATTCTCTCCCTCTCTTTTGCCTGGTCTCAAGGAGCTTTGTGCTCAGCCTTCTTCTTCCCAGCGGCTGGCAGTCAAGGAGGAAGAGGTGGGGGGGGGTGCACATTTCATTAGCTTTCAATTCATATTGAATTTATTAATCCCATGCTGGTTCTGCGGGGTGGAAGGCTGCTTAAGAAGGGGGAAAATATCTTCGATATAGACACCTTTTCCTCCATCTGCTTGCAATGTGTGTGCAATGCAAAAGTCTATGAAAGAGAGCAGGGGGGGGGGCGCCAAGAAGGCGGGAAAAGACAGGGAGAATAACAACGACAGCCTAACAACAAGGGCTTGTGAAAAGACTGCAGCGGGAAAAAGTGTGTCAGATCATTTACCAGCGGGGATGCACGACTTCATCTTTTTAAAGGCAGCAGCCCTGCAGAAAGGCTCTTGTCTAGTCAGCACTGCAACAAAGGCACAGCTATGGCTTTATTTGTGTGCCTGGAATGTTCCTGTGTGCACAGGGGCAGCACCCGAACAACTAACCTTCAGCTCCATCAAGGGAGGGAACATGGCGCGAACCTCAGCCAGACCTCACCCCCAGATAGAGAAGCAAAGCATTGTTGCAACAACTGAGCTGACAAGCACTTCACACTATTTAACTACAGAAGTGCCTCAACAAAGAGCAGCTCTCTGCCTAACTGCCTCTGAATAACTCTGTTTGACGTCGTTCTGAAGAGACTCATGTTGTAGTACACTGGTCCTGTTACAAAGCACGTTGTAGAGTTGGATTTGAGCAGGTGCCAGCTGACAAAGAACTGAAGTTTATCCGTCCTGTGTGAGGACAGCCCACAAGCAGACAGCTACTATTTTTGTTTATTCATGCTATAATGCCTTGTTGACCTGCAGAGCTAGCAGGTCATTAGGCTTTTTTTTTGTCAGAGTGGATCACAGTCTGCTTTGCATGACCCCTCAATCAGCAAGCCTTTACACACTCAAGCCCCGCTGCTCAGATGGAGGCTGAGGGCCTGGAGCCAGCATCTCTGCACCCTCAGCACTCTGCAGCCCTCTCAAGCTAATGACCAGGGGGCTGCTCCCACTTTGTCATATGAAGAACTCTCAATTTTGCCAGTTCTGTGCTTGTGCCTGTGTGTGGGAGGAGCTGGGAGGTTCATGTCAACTCTTTTCACACCGGCAGCAGAATGGGGTATAATGTTGGAGTAAAGCAGAACTTGAAACAATTCAGATCACAATTCCTGCCTGTTCAAAAAAGGTCAGGACCTGCTGATTTGGATGTTTGCTTATATCGTCATTTTTCCCTGCACACCCAACACCTGCCAATCAGCCACCCGCTCACATACTTTATCTGACAGAGATCAAACCATCCCAGCAACACTCCCTGATATTCAATTTCATTCATGCATTTATAATCACGTAAGTACAAGGTCTACTGTATTCTTCTACACAGGTCATCAAGAAGAGATGACTACATCTGTAGAAATGTCTTCAATCCTGCTGTGGCTTTTACAGGTAAAGTATTTATATGCTTCCTACTATATATGAATATTTATCACATTTCTGTGAGCTAAAATAATGCTGTATTCATGGTTCAACATACACAGCACAATGACAAAGTGACACATTTCACAAGTTAAACGGCTCAAACTTGTTCTCCCCTTTAAAAATCTAAGAATACAATTTTAAATGTCTGGACTCAAGCCAAACAAGAGCCAATTAAATGCTGTGCATAGTGCTCTCTGTTTCCTTCAGTTCATGGGTCAAGTTTTATTTTCATCACCTGGCTTGCTAGCCAACTGCGTTTTATGTCAAGTTTCATTTACTCTACTTTCTCCTAAATGCAGCTTTATCCACAGGTATGCTTCTATTTTCATGTTTTACTTTTCAGTTTCCTCATTTTAAAGGCCAAAGTGAAATTCTTAATTGAAGTCAGTAAGACACTGTGGCTATTTATAGGAAAAAGAAAAAATCTCATCATTATTTTTATTCATTCACTTTTATGTTGTTTGCTCAGTGTCAATTGCAAAAGGGGTAATTACCATCTAGAGAATATGAACCAAATACAAGTAAGCACTTGTATCATGCTCTTTTATAATTCAGGTCAGCCTCGTGGCTCTTAAAACATTATATTATTGTAATTCAAGCACAACCTTGGCTCTTACGATGTATTTATTCCACATTTTAATAAGCTTGCAGTCAGGGCCAAGTGCCATTATGCGAGTAAATGAATGGAATAAGTGCTTGTTCTCATTATTTTCAAAAGCTCTCCTCAATCCATCTTTGCAGACTAGATTTGTAGGTGCTAAGACAAAAACGCTCAATAAGCATTATGTATCTATGTTTGTATGTTTGTGTGTGTGTGAGAGAGAGAGAGAGAGAGGGAGGGAGGGGAAGCAAAGAGCACTCATCTCTGTGTGTTTTAACACGGGGGGCTGGGAGGAGGGCTACTTTATTTGAACATGGCACGCTTGTTGACCCTCTTCATAACTATTCGTCCTCTGCAGAGGCCAAGAATGGGATATTACCACTTAACCTCTGTAAACACAAGCTATGCTGTTGAACTATGGCCCTCGAAGTCGTGATCTTAACTGCTGGATGCCTCAGCTGTGTCTGGCAGTGAAGGAAAAAAAAAAAACCTTCCTGCCTGGGTGGTCAATTTTATTGATTTACAGAAAGCTTTTCAAATAGGTCACGTGATTCTTGTGATTTTTCTGTAGCTGCGCTGTTCACCCTGTCTCTTGTCCTGTATATAAGGTCATAGGACATACACAGCTACATGTGCACACACACACACACAAACATATCAGAGCCTGAAGCCACACATTTCTCCACATCGTGTGCACCTTTAGTGTTTTATGCTCTACTATTTCAGCATGTTAAATGATAACTGAGCCTAATTTTCCATCCTATACACTACTGTTTTTGTCTCTTATTTGACCACAGGCCCTCATTAAATTCAGCCCATGTTCTCTCTCTGGCTAAATCTCAGATTTATTATTCACTTTCTCCAGGATTTAGTCACACAACAGTGAGACAGGCCCCTCTGACAAATGCTCCCACTGTATGGCAGAATGGCAGGGACCACAGAGCATGTCAAATCAAATGTCAGAAGAGCAGTTGGCCAACTCCAAACTATCTTACGCTTCCATTTCCCCAATATTCTTGAATGCTGCTGGGATAGAATATATATGACAGAATGTCTCTGTGGGACTAAGATAAGAGGGTGCTGGAGATAAGTGAGAGAAAACCATCACCAGATATGATAGCAATCTGTATCCACATTAGTTACTCTGCTATGACAACTGCGCTCATCGGCTGTGCTATTAGATGTTTTTTCTGTTAAACAATCTTTTACAGATGGTATCATGCCACAATTGTTTTTCATATCAAGGAGAGTGATGATAAAGCGTGGGAAGTACTGAATGTGAGATTATCATTCATTCCTATGGGGAGATTTAAGGTTAAGAAAGCTGCTCAATCCTTAAAGATCAGAATAAAGACACAAAGCTAATGTCGTAGACTGCACAAAACAAGCACAAAACTCTTGGTATTGGTAATGGGTTTAAAGTGCTTGCATAATTAACATATCTATGCCAGATCCTATCATTTAGATCTGGAGTATTTCCTGTGTTTTTTCATGTGAGGGACAAACACTTATTTGGCTTGGGAGCAGTCTGAACAGCAAGCAAAACTATTTTAGTTTAATTCAGACACAAACAGTGGCAATGCTGGGACATTTGAGAGGGCCGGTGGCTTCTGTCTGATGTCAACAGTGTGTCTTTGTGCGAGTTACTGAATGAACAAACACTTTGTGTTGGCAATGGAAGAAATTGTTTAAGACCTGCGTCAAGTGTCCACACAGCTTTCATCTTCTGCAAGTCATGTTGTTAAAATAGCTTCCCAGTGAAATACTTGGAACAAACTGATCTCCTCACATGCTTGCTGTTTGGTACAGTATTGTCACTCTTCTGGCTGCCACACCTTCATGACTCCATCAGCTATTCAGGAGCGGTCAGCTGTTTTCTGGCCTCAGGACCAGAAAACCACCACCTTTATAGCCTGGTTTTCCCAGCTTTCACTTCCAGTAACTGCAAACAGGAAATGTTACCTATGATTCTGTAATTGTGGGCTGTGATTTATGGGCACACGACCAGATATTTGAAGTGAATTTACAGAAACTACAAGGCAGCAACAACTTAATAAAATAACAGTGAAGAATAACAGAGACATGGTGTAATGCTTGGATCACATGGCAAAAGCAGTGGGATTACTGTAAGAAATACTGAATAAAGTTGTGCATTAAGAGAGCGTAATTACTCATTACTGAATCACAGGATAACAGAAGATATTATGGGCTGGCTGGCCAACCAGTTGCCATTCATTTCTAAAAATAAACCACCATGACTAAAGACAGCTTATATTGTATTATAATTAGGAGGCATTGCACAATGATAGGACAAGGACTTGCTAAAAACTCATTAGTAATATTTAATAAACCTACAGCGCTCACACTTGGAAATAGAGGAAGTAATATTCAGACTGGGAGTGCGCCTCGGGGTAAAAATGAGAGGAAAAGTTCTGTTGGCTGAATTTAGTTTAAATTCCTGGGTTGCCTGAAGTATTGACTGCACAAAACAGAATATTTGAACCAAAAAAGAGAGAGAGAGAGAGATAGGAAAATAGGTTCAACTATTCTGGAGAACTGGTTGTTTTATACGACAGTGGCTGACAATGTTTCACCACAATATTGCATGCACAATATAAAGTAATTTGTAATGATCTTTTATCCACAGTGTAAGTGTTTGATTAGTTGTTGTGATTTATAAATGTCAGCTCCAATTGTACTGACTATAAGAATTATTTGCATGAACAGCCCACAGAGTGAAACTTAGTATTATACAGTATACATAATGGTAACACAAATTCAACTGGACAGAGAAGCCTACTTAAATGAGTTAGCCTAAAGCTTAATGCAGACTACAGTGCATACAAGCCAAAAGAACAGGGAAAAAACTGATTTTGTTTGCTTTATTTCTCTTACAATTTGCAGCTGTAATTGAAGCCCTTTGGTTTGGCTAAACACCAGCTTGGATGCTGGTTGTATGAGATCAGAGCTGCAGCTCTCAGTTGTGCAATGTTTTGCCATATTTTGGAAAAACGATATATACAGCTGTGCTCTGCAAAAATCATGGACTTTAATGGTATACAATATTTTGAATGAAATGCTCGCTGCAGCTAAAACAAAAAAAAAAATGCAGATAATATTTTGAAGGCAATGTTCAGTTATTTTCTGGGGACATTCTAAAAATAAACTTTTTTAACCACAATCCTGTATCAGACTCCAAAGACGACGCTCTCACCGCTGTTTATGCTGTTGAAGATTTATAGAAGATAATTTATATCCTCCAACGTGAAGGCACGTCAAACACTTGCTGCACAAATGCAAACCCACTTGCCTCGTAAATAAGCCCATACTTACTCACATCATCATGGTTAAATATTTTTACACTGCGGCATATATTTTTCTCTGAACTCTGTCAGGGGCAACAAGGTAGTGTGATGTGCGGAGAGACTGTCATCAACCAGAAGGCTTGATCCAATCCGCTGTGACTACAACCATCCACCCTGCTAAAGTGTCCCTGAGCAACATGTTGTTAATGTAAGCTGCTCTCAGGTTGTGGCAAGAAGAAAAATCAAGTAAAGCTGATGAATCACTTAGCTGATTAAAAGCGACCAGTGAAGTTGGACTGATTTCTGTTGTGCATAACAGTTACAGTAATTATATGGATAAGGTGTAATCACATCAGTGTTATACCATGTATAATGATGCTATTCTGAATTGTATTTATTTCTCCTCATCTTACACAATATGTAAATAAAGATGTGGATACATGTGTGTGTTTCAGCCATGCAGAAGCTTTATCACAAAGTTATAAATGATGCTGTGTTTTGAGCTTTGCCAATATTAAACTGTTGCCTGTTGTGGTAAGACATTTGAACTTAATTCCCTTTTTGACTTTGTATTTGTATAGTTTATTCCCTTGCTCTTTTACCGTATTTACCTTTGACTGTATTTGTCTGAATTGCTTATTGCCACATCCTCCTTTATTCTGTGAATGAGTCAACAAAGACATATTTATTTATTTATCTGTTAATATTCTTTAAAGGTCCTCTTGATGTAATAGTTTCTTATATTTTATTCAACAATATGCATTTGCTTTATTGCTTATACATTCTTACCACAGTCGGTTAAATTGAGGTCAAATGAATGTATGAAATAAAACAAAACAAAGGGAGCATCAATGCATCTTGGTTGCACATTTCAATTGCAAGTGCAACATGACATGCGCTAGGTGGTGCACTGTGTAAGTGAGCAAGTTTATAGGGTTTGATCATTAGTAACAAAATCTGTTGCTCAGTAGCGCCACTTGCGCTGGCCTAGCGGCAATACCTATCAGTCTTGTGTTATTACAGCCCTCATGACCACGACGGTATCAAGTTAGCTATGCTAAAAACAGGAAGCTGTTGCAATAACTGTCAAAATAAAACAGCCACTGATGCTAACATGCTACAGTATCTTTTTATAACATAAAAACACCTGTAGAAAAGCTTATATATTATTCAATAATTAAATATAAATGAAATTTTTGGTTTTCCTAAAGCTATGTTCATAGCGGAAGTCATAGTAATAAAGACAATAATTCTCTACTCTTACTTTTCAGAAAGTGTCGCGTGCTTTCTGACGCCTGTGTGTTTGTCTTCAGGGAGCTTGACAAAACTTTGACCACGAATGAGCCAATAGGCTGTGGAAGGCAGAGTTGTCCCTGTGGCCGCCATTAAAGAAAGGAATCCATGAATTCAAATGGAAACCAACAGGAACCGAGGCTGAAAAAAATGATCGAAATAATCGTTAAAATATAGGCCGATGGCAGATTTCGAGAGGTTTTCACAGGATGTGTTTCGTTTTTAGACTGAATTTTGCGATGGAGGAGTAAGACAGGACGTTTTTATTTTTTTTAAGCAGAGACCGTTTTAGGGCTAAGGGGGAGGGGGAGAGTTGCTTCTTTGCTCTCCTTTTCTTTTTGTTTTATGAACATTTTCCGCTTCCTTTAATTAGTTTGGACTGTGTGCTTTTGAGATGTCGACATAAAAGACCACACAAGTCTCTTTTATCCGCTTTTAGCTCCGGCGGGGGGGGTGGGGGGGGGACTGCAATCGGGAAGGTTGTTGAATTAACTATCCTCCAGCCAAATGTTAGCTACAAAAAATATCTCTCGCTGATTAAGCCTGCACATCTTAGAAAACACAACTCCGCAAAATTGTTCTTTATTTCCCGGGAAGTGAAATGATGGAGAGTTGGACCTCGCAGTGAAGAAGGATGAGTTCTTGTTTTGTACCAAACGGGGCCAGTTTGGAGGATTGCCACTCCAATCTATTCTGTCTGGTAAGAGATTTAAAACTAAAGGAAAGCAGCCATTTTTAACTAGCTGAACAGGGGCTAAGCTAACGTTAGCCACAGAGGCATCAGTTGATAGTAGCTTAGCGAGGCTTACGGCCCTGTCGAGCTGACATCATTTCATTTCAAGATATCCCAGCTTACTAACGTTACAGTGTGTCCTTTTTAAACACTTAAATGTAAGGGTCTGTCTGTTATAATTTTCTTTCTGCCACATTTCCATTTTTTTTTCCCTGTTAGCAACCCAAACACTCGAGCTGAAAGCTACTCGCTTGTAAAGCTTCATTTACTACATTTTACAGGGCAGACAGCAACATACTGCCAGTTAGCACGGAAATAAATGTTGTGCATTTTACTGCCAGAAGCACGACTTGTGTTTCCCCAATGAGTAAGTTGTTGTTGTTGTTGCACTTTCTCCCTTTCGCCTCAACACCTTTTGTTGTTACTAACTTGCCATTTCCTTCTCGGCACATTTCCACTCTGTTTTTATCAAGTGGTGACCCGTAAATCACACACAACATGCACTTGAGTTTGCAGCATTAAGTTATGTCGCTGAGACTGGGAAACCGTGGTGCATTTCCTATTAAGTACGGTTTGTGTTCAGCGCTGACAACTCCTGCAGGAACAAATGTCAATGCCAAACTTGCACAGCTTGTCGGTGAAAGCACGCCCCTTATGTTCTGAGGAGAAAGCTCTCTTTTTTTTTTTTTGTTGCAACTAGTATGTGACAAGTTTGTGGCAGCAGTACTTGTGTGCAAACGTTAATTATTTATGTAATGTGTCATCATCTTGTTTGTCCGTGGCTAAATCTCCTTGGACTTCATTTTCTAGTATTCACACCAACTAGGGCACAGGCCCCGGGCTGATTATATAATCTCTGGCATGCATTCCTGGGCATTACAAACATCTAGGTAGCTACATATCTCAACCACTCTTTCCACTACTATAAGCTACTCGGGGAGTTGGGGTGAGGTATATGATGTGTTTCTCTGTCTCTCAATATCTTTTTCATCATATCATGTTCAGTTGTGGCCAGTTGACTAAATAGTTGTGGTTGTGCTCCTGCACACATGGGGTTTAGGGGGTCTTCTTTAAATCCCTCATGAGGTAAATAGTGCAGTGAGCAATTCAAGCCACTACAGTTAACGTAAAGGTGTTGCTTGAGCGTACAGTTCCTCCTCTGGCCTGATAATCAAGAACATGATCTGAATGTGTTTGTTGTTGCAGTTAATTGGCTTGTCAGCAGGCTTAACTACAGTTTCACTTGTAGGTTAGTCGAGGAGTGTAATGCTACCTTCATGTGCTCCTGTTTACACCCTGCCTCCACTGTCAGAAGTTGCAGATGTGATTTGCCAAGTGCTATAATGTAACCCTGAGAGAAGATAGATTTTTGTTACAGATTAAATGACACAGAAGCACTTTGTGGCACAGTGGCAGAAGTAAAAGACCACAAACTGCATCAACAGTAGATTAATTTGTTAATGCATGTATGCACAAAATGTTAAATGAAAAGTTACATGAGGAGTGAGTGGAAATGCATCACTAGTAATGTTAAGAATGTAGTATAGTAATAATATAGTGAAATACTACACTGCTTTTACCACAAATTGACACAGCTTCCAAGCTGTCTGCCCCCTGAAGGTAATATTTCATTGCAGAAAATTCCCACTCTCTCAATACTACTCTGTTGGGTCGATTGTGTGTGCTGAACTCGTAATTACAATGTTTACGCCGGCACTTGAAGGCAGCGTTGGCTACAGTGGACAGGCGAGGTAGAGGCTGGTAGATGTGATGTTGTGCCTGTCTGGCTGACATTTTCCTGCACACTGAGACTAAGCATAACACCACTGCTGTTATGACTCACTCGCTGAACAGACTCCACTTTGTGGTTTTATGGTGAAAGAATGCGAACACATTGTGGTTCTTTTTCCCCCTCATAGTTTTTCCCTGGATAGTTCAACATGGACCTTGATACTACTTGTTGCATGCTTTTTTTTTTTTTTTTTTTTAAAGTGGGTTTGTTGGAATTAACTTGGAGTGTAAGTTCACTTTATGAGCTCATGTCTTATGATGCACGTTTCTTTTTATGAAATTTGTAGTTTGAGCTGCCACGCATTTCAATGTTAGAGTAAGCTCTAATCTTTTAAAGAAAGCACCACAGAAAATCTTGTTTGTTGATGGTATTGAATGTGGCATACGTTAAAGTAACAAGTGCTGTGTATAAAGTAGCTCCAGTGAAACTGATGGAATGCATTCTCCTTAACCATGCAAACCTTAATCATGCAAACACACACTTGTTAGTTTCATGTTTGCTCCATGACAGTGTTAACTGAGGGAGAGAGAGGTGACAGACAGGAAAAGAGACAGAGCCTTGGTAGTAGAGGAGCATCTGCGACATGATTTGAGCAGCTTCACCTGTTGCTTGTCTCATATCTTGAAAGGCAGGAAGGCAGCTGTTTGAACACTGTGTTCCCTACTGAGACCCAGAACCCTAAGTGGCCAGAGGGAAGGTGAGCAGCTGGCAAAATCCCAAGTACGCATCACTTCAGGAAAACTTCCTGTCTCTATCCAGTGGCTTTGGCCTTAGATTCCCTCCTAATGCAGCAGTGTGATTTTTGGCTTTGCCATATGAAAGATAAAACTTCTCGTGACCCACATTGCTTGCCCTGCTGTGACATTTTATAAGCAGTTGCTCACATACCTGAGCATTTACTAAGACTCAGAAAGGGGGAAAGCTATGTAGATTAAAGCCGTGCATTAGGGGTGGTCGATTATGGCCCTAAAATAATATTATGATATTTCAGGGTATTTCTGTGATATTCTTGACCATATGACAAAATACTCCTTGCAGGATTTTTGGCTCTCCTCATACTCAGCCGGGTGCTCCTGCTTGAGGTGGTGAAATAAGTTTGTTCTTACAGTCTTCTTGCCTTTCTACCATAGTTTGTTGTACATCTGATCTTTCATAACCAAAGCACTTCCACACTACTGAAGTCGCTCCCCTTTTTGGAACTAACTCCTCCACCATGGAGCCGGTTAGCAATGTTACTTTTGCTTTCAGCAATGCTTGTTGTTGCTGTGCGTAACGGTATGACATCATTACGTCAACAAGTGGGAATATTGACATTATCACAATATGATTTTTTTCTATCATATTAAAAAATTATACCGGTATTATCGTGAATGATACGATACGGCATACCCCTACCATGCATAAAGTGTTTGAGGCACGCTCCTGTACGCAGCCTGCATGTGTACCACGCGTTGGAAGGAAATGCACAGATATCTTTGGCACCCTCTGTTTTTGCACACAGGCTGCCACTAATTTATTTTGAAAGGACGGACAGAACAACTGCAGAAGGCACATTTATCCTTGATAGAGCAGTCTGCCTCTTGGATATTGTTGATGAGGAGTGGAGTACTGACGTGTCTAGTCTTCGACAGAGGGGCTGTCCAGCTCTGCGTCTTGAAGCTCAGAAATATGTAAGGAAGGCAGTTAATATTTTTATCTGGAGCAGGGATGTGATGAGATTCAACTCAGTTTGTTTTAATACACAATTCCTTTTTATTTTGTGCAAAATCGATTTTACGACAATTATAACGAAAACAAAACAGAGGTGCAAGCTATAAGCAGGGTGACTTCAGGTTTCTGCAGATTAATGTAACTTAATATTTTAATGCAATTGCAAATGCAATTTGATGCCTGTTTAATTCCTAAATAAAACACACCACTGTGCAACTAGAGAGGTTGTTGCTCTTAGTAGACCTCTCAAAACATATTTAAAGGTGTGAGTTTTTTATTGTTCTGAAGTGGTTCAAAATGTATTGCGTTGCAACACTTATCTGTAAGATAGATAAACTTCTGGTATTTCAACAGAGACCTTTGTTTTTATTTTATGGCTTGTAGAGTCCTAGCTTATGCAAAGAAATGTTCAATCTTAATCATTAGTTCCATCCATTATGAATCAGCAGTGGAAATGCTTATTTCCTGTAAATAAAGCAGGTTCTGTTTTTGTCTAATTCTCATTAATCAGTTCAGCAGGTTTAGAAATGTGTCATTACTCTGAACTAACCATCCAGCTTAGAGCTGCTCCAGTCTTCACTTTCTAATTTTTCTCCCCAATCCTGTAGTCATACTGTATATTGTGTAAGACCAAAACCCCTAAAAGTCAGTGGACCCACTTTAAAACTGTACAGAGTTTTAGTTCAGCTCCAGTTTGAGTTCACCTTGTCTCTCCATCTTCACAGTGTTGAGCTCAGCAGCTCACTGGGAGTGAAATAACTCTATGTAAAATTTGCTGGCCTTGTGCTCTCTAGTGTCTCAGCAGTGCAGAAGATAAAAGAGCGCTCTGAATGTCAGTGAGCAGATATTGGACCACAGCTGAAATTGCAAACAATTTTCAACTCAGACGGTCAACATTACATTGTTTAAACACTGAATAGATTTCCTAATATTTTCACATTTCAGATGTACAGTAGATGTATCCTAAACTATGAAGATGTTGTCATTTCATCTGAGTCCCCTGTTAAGTTAAGATGAAAGAACTCCGTGAACATCAGGCATTCAGATTTATCTTTGAAGTAACAGAGTTATGTGTTATGCATCTACAGTGATCATTTATTGAATTGAGGTGGCTGTGACAGCTCGATAATGTAACACTGTTAATGATGATGTTTAGATATTAAGGATGAAGGTGTCAGATATAGACTTAAAGTAATAAACATAAGACAGTCAATAAGCAATTTATTACTGAGGATAATTGCCTGTTGACAGTAACGCACAGCATTTGGTTATACTTGTTCCTGTATAGCACAATTGCTGTAGTGAAGGTTTTTTTTTTTTTTGTGCCATATGTTCTAAAGGCAAGATTCATAATGTATTCAATTGCCTTCTTGGCAGAGAAACTGCAGCATAGATACATACATCTCAATACTGACAGAAATCGTTACAAAAACGGTGATGAATAGAACTGTAATATAAGATGAAGAGTCAAGCCCTCTGCTCTTTTAGGCTGTTGGATTTCATTCACGCATTAACAGTACATCAGCAGCAATAATCAGTTATTTTAGCTGTGACTGCTACTATGGCGGCTAAATCTCAGAAAGAAACCAGGTTAAACTTTCAGTGCCCACAGGATGTGGTCAGTTGGTTCAATTTGCCCCGCGTGTGCAGTTGTACTGCAGTAACTGTAGATAATAACAACAAGCATGTCAGTGTTTTCTCTCTGCGTGCCATTTTAGAAGTCGCCTGATACCAGGCTGACTGCTAATTAAACTATTTAACCTTCTCATGACCACATGTAGTGCTGCATGGAGTTGCTTGTTTGCTTGATTTTGAAGAATGCTTCACAACTCTGTGTTAGTAGGAATGGGAATTGTTAAGATTTTATTGATACCAATGCCATTATCGATTCTGCTTATCGGTCCGATTCTTTATCAAAGTAGGCATATAAAGGGTTTCTGTGTCAACACAACAGTTTTATTATCTCCACTGTTTATCTATGAGCCTGCATGCCGATGAATATATGAAACATAACTGGACTAACTAGATAAGATAAATGGTCCACAACCAAAAGTTAACTGCATTAATTAATGAATTGATTAATCTGAAAGCATCTTACAGTCTCCTGTCTGTATGAGAATAACAAAATGAGGGGGAGGAGGAGTGCTCCGCTGTGTTATTAATGTCAGTGGAGAGCAGCCTCTCTGCTGCACCGTTAGCTCTGGGGAAAGCCATTGCTTTACAAGATGCTGAGCGGGCACAGCGTTTTTTTTAGTGAAACAGACCGAGCACGGAGTTATTTTCTTCCTACTTTCTATTCTCACTATTCTTTTTCTCACTTCAGAGTTCGTTTAAGTTGTTTAATGCTGCAGTGTGTGTGTTGGTCAGCTGGTCTTGTTTGTTACTGCTGATTGCTGCTCTGCTCCGCTAACATTAGTCTCTGAGTGGCTGCGTAGAAAGTTCACAGTATACTTCACGCTCATCTTGCAAAGGTAATTATTTACTCATTAAATCAAAAAATGCTTGCAACTGCTTTTGAAGATGAATTACAAGATAGCCGAAGATAACTCTAGCGTGTGCACGCTGCTCTTTTAAAAACGATCTGTGCAACAGAGTACACCAATTAAGCGTTTGTCTGCTGAGAAAGTGTGTAACCACCTATATTTTGTCACTGTTACTTGTTATGTAATGTAATAATTAATTGATAATCCCAGTTGTCATAAGTTTGTTTTCATTTGATAGACAATTAATGAACAGTTTTAGCCCACATTACAACTATATGATTGCTGTACTTGAGTTTTATTTAGGTTGGATAGAGAGCAGTTTGCATTGCCCCACATGCTCCTGTTCTTGTAGGTGGAGAGGCCTTGTAATATGACTTAATGTTGATCCAAATACAAGATAATACGCTCTACCATGACAATAACAAAATGTCAAGAAACTGCATCCACTTTGTTCACTACCGTATCAGATCTAACCTGTAAGAGCCGTGGTTCAGTATCAGTCAAAAGTTTGGACGCACTCTCTCGGTGTGTCCAAAGTTTTGACTGATACTGTATATCTCCCTTCTATTAAGTGGTCCTTGGGTACAGTTTGTCTTTTAAGGCTTGAGAGCTCCCTTGAAACGTAAAGTGAATTCATAAGGGATATCTCAGACAACGCAAGCAAATGTAGATAGTCTTGTGAACTTAATATCTTAATTATTATTAATTAACTTAATACAAATAATTATGATTAATTTTTTTTTAAAAGTATAGTGTATTTGTTTTCTTTTTTTGGAGGCCATAATCCAGAGATAGTGTTTGAAGAATTAAGTGTGGAACTGGCTACAAAAGGGCAAAAGTTACCAAAACACTTATTTGAATAAGTGTCATGTAATTCAAACCAAGATGAGTCAGATATCAGTGCCCTCTCACCAGCTTGTTGCCTGGCTGTCTGTGTGCAGCTCATAATCACGTCTAAAAGTGTGAAACCAATATCTATGAGGAGGGGAAGGCTCTAATAAAATTTGTGGGGCACTTATGAACAAAACCGTTTTATACAATGAGCGGCTAACACAATACCATCGGGGACTGGCCCAATAGTGTTGTGTGGCCAGTGAGATGATTGGGGGGGGTGTGTTGACTTGCTAATGGCCTATCTGTACTGCTTACGATCTGGTTTCACAGTTAACCGTTGTCTCCACCCTGCCTTTGCATTGTGCGCACAGATGTTTCCTAGCAAGATGCAGGTGTAATGTAGTGCTTCTCACACTCCAGCAGGAAGGAGCAACCTAACTGCTGCAGCTCAGTCGTTACACACTAACCCAGCTCTGCTGTTTGCATCTCGGTGCTTGTCCTCACAGCATATGTAGCAGCTTTTGAATTCCTCAGGAGCCAGATTGTTCATCATAGATCATGATGTTTTGATCATGCACCCAGACAACCACTGTGTTTAGTAATAATGAGACTATAATGCAACCTTGGGCTTTTGTATGCTTGCCAGACACTTTTTTTCCCCTTGAATTAGTAGTGGAGAACAAATTAAACACATGCTCTCTGTGTATTGATGTTGTATAAAGTGTATAATTATGGAGTAAGAGTGTAGGCTGTATGCTGCTATGGTGTATTACCTGGACATGAATGACAGGAATCATTAATATAGTCAGAATTATTTTTAACCTCAGGTCATTAATCATTTTCTCACTGTCTTATGGCTTGCTAACTTGTTGTTGTGATCTAGCTCTGCTCCAGCTGACGCCACACAATGCTCTGTTTTGACAGCCCATAACCCCCACCCCCACCATCACAACTAACACCACAAATCTCCCAGCTTATCCCTAGCCAGGCGAAAGACCACCGCTTCGCCACAACCACGAGTAATCACTTGTTCAGGCTCAGCGCCTCTGCACTTGAGTTAAGATATCCCCTGAATTGTAATGGATTAATTGGTTGAATATACAGAGGGACAGCTTGCCAACTCAGCCTGAACGGAATAGGACTTAAACGGCATGAAAATGAACAGTCCGTGTTCGCACAGATTAGTTGAAATGTCTACAAGGATAGATAGAGGACCAAGATTGCCAGTGGAAATAGGAATGCACGCCTGAGGCATCATGTGTGTGTTTTGTGGTAGTTAGTGTGTGTATGCATGCATGTGTTTAGGTAGACATGGGTAGTCTGTCGGCACTTGGGTGATAAGCAGCAGCGCTAGCTAGCAGTGGAGCGTAATGTTCCTGCTTTAACACTTAATAACCCTGCCAGTGATTTACTGCCTATGAGGCTTTTTCCTATGTGTTTTGTTCTCTCTATAAAAGCCAGACATCGTTTATAGAAAGGCAAAGCACCCCCCCCCCCCCCCCCCAGCACTCACCAATAATGAGGATTAAGGTGGTGAAACCACGTTTACCAGCATTAGTTTTTTTTCCTATTTCTGTTTTGAACATGTTGTTCATGGTGATATTGAAAGGACCTGAAGCATACTGTATAAGTACAGAGTCTTTGCAGAAGCAAACAAATGTCTCAATTTTTTAGGGGCAATTTCTCTTTTGTATCAACACACAATGGTGCTCTATTGTCTTGTCATCATTTGTGTATCTTTCAATTTCTCCCATTTTTCTTGTTCCCCATTTTGGCAGCCTGGGCATCTTGTTGTCACAAGTAGTTGGGTGGGTGAACTGCCCCATAAAAGAGGATTAATACTTAGTCTTTACACTATGCTCAGCACATGTTTACTCCGAGGTGCTGAGTGGATCCTGAAGCAGCGACTCTGCACACTAACACTCTCTTTCTCTCCCCTCTCCCTTGTCTTGCAGGCTGACTTGTCAGGGATCAAATGGAAGAGGTTTGTGTGGCAGGGTCCCACCTCTGCACCCATCCTTTTCCCGGTGACAGAGGAGGACCCCATCCTATGCAGCTTCAGCCGCTGCCTGAAGGCCGACGTGCTAAGCGTATGGCGACGCAGTCAGCGGCAGGGCCGGAGGGAGCTTTGGCTCTTCTGGTGGGGGGACGACCCCAACTTCACCGATCTCATCCACCAGGATCTAGCAGGTGAGGGCTGCTTGGCATACACATAAGAGCATGTAATTTGTTCAAACTGTGTAGGTACGTCCTCTTTATGCTGCTTCCTTACTACATGGAGGTCAGAGGTCAGCTCCAGAACATCACCCAGGGTGCTTGTAGGGATTCAGTGATTGAGGTCAAGGGAACAGAGTGCTCTAAGACACAGAGGTGGCTCTCATAGTTTAAGAGCAGTTCATTTATCCTGCTGCTGCATGATAGTTAAAGGGGAACACCACAGATTTTACGCACAAAGTCTGTTTTTAGGTCTTTAGGAATGCTACTGTATATGTGAAAAGTTGGATAAAGCCTGTTTTGGCTCCAGGGGGAGCTGCGAGAAATTGCTCGGTTGGGGCTACAAGTTTGAAAATGAAATATCTGGGAGTGTGGAGTTTGAAAGAAGTGAGGTTACCAGACTTCTGTTGCCAGAGGATAACGGCTCGAGGCTACATTAGCTGCTACTAGCATAACAAACCCAAATCTCCAACTAAACTGTCAAGGGTCAAGTTGTATTGTGGGTAATGTAAGCACCAGGTTTTTAAAGGAAAAAGTGAATGGAATGAAAAATACAATATGTCTGCTTTTGCTGCAGCGATTTTGATTCTTTGATTTTTAAACTGTCCATTGTGATTCTGACAATATTATAGGAGTGCAATAATAAATCGGTGGAGTACTCTTCAGTGTTTCCCCTACATTCATTCTGCAGCGTTGGGCACTGCTGCAGAATTATGAGCGCTACTGTTGAAATTTCACACGATCATTAATGTCAATGTGCTACTATTGATTTTCACTTGCACACTTTGCGAACACGATAGCACCCTACATTATTGTAGAATTGTTTTGAGTCATCAACTAGTGCATCAAATCCCAGAAACTTCCCTCTCCTCATTCTTCAAAGGACATCTATGTTAAAGGTACTGTTATAAGAGTATCGTAGCTGCATTAAGGAGTAGGGCAGTGCGTCATGTGTGTGTTCGAAGTGTATGGTTGAGCGAGAAAAGTGACGGTGAATGCAAGCGGAGCAGAGGAAAAGGTTAGCAGTAAGTTGTCAATCTGGCAGTAAATGTACAGTACAGGCTACAGTGTGTCAGTTTATAAATGCTGCAGCTTTGCAAGACCAAGAAAAGTCTTGTCTGTTGTTTCCCCAATTGCTGTAAAAGTGAAGGGGATTAGGCCTGAAGTTAGCCTCAATGGTTTAGCCTAATTTGACCAGGCTCGCTTAAGGTGGATTGACCTTTTAAGGTGGACCAGCTATTCTCATTTTAGTCTCAATCTCAGCCTCTCTTAAACTGAGAAGTGCTGAACTGCCAAGCCCGCTGCCCCAGAGCAGTCAACCTAAGGGAAGCACTGCTCTTTTAAGCAGAGAGTCAAGCAAGTTAGTTTTCCTCGGTGTGTTGGCAAATTAAACGATTAAAGGAGAGCACTGCTTACTCTCTCAGTCACTGCTCTGGCAAGAAATATAATCTGAATATGAAATTCATGCCCCCCCTACCAGTGCACCTTTTGTTGGATTCACTCAAGGTTACGTAGCTAAAAGAGTGATGGCTGTAAAAGATAACGGGAAGTGTAGAGGGCTCACAGCTTTTGTAAAAGAAGCACTTGAACATAGATCACCCTGTCAAGATACATTATTGGATGTACAATGAAAAATGATACTGATTTCACTGCTTGATTGTCAGGTAGGAACAGGGGAGATACCCTGTAAGTGAGAGCCTCAGGGAAGTGTTAAAATCTGTGTAATCTGATACCTCCCTAATGCCCCTCTAACCCTCCTCTGTCTGATAAGCTAGTCAGCCAGGCTGGTAGTGCCAACACCTGTAGGGCAACTCCCTCTCCCTGGAGACACTGGGCATCATGCTGTCTCATTTCTGCGTGTGTGTTTGAAAAAAAGGGGTCAATCATATCTTAAGTGGCTGCTGTCCTACAGCAGATGAAGTGGCACTTTGCATTTTGTTTTGTCAAAGTAGAACAAGAAACCAAAAGATACATGTGGCCATTCTGCAAAGGATGAACAAAAAAAGGAAGAAGCTGTAGGAAACTGAGCTCAGTCCCATCATAACTTGAGCGAGAATCGCAGCACGCAGGTGCAGCCATGTGGAAACGAGGCAAATGCATCCACCCCCCTTTCTTCTTTCCTTCTTCAGTAACAGTAACATTAGTGGTGAAAGATGGAAAAGGCCATCTTTATTCATGCTCTCTGCCATGTAGATTGAACTTTGGAGTCTGAGCCAAGCACAGCCCGTCTGTGACCCTCCTTCATTATGGGACATTGTGCCTGAAGTGGACTCAAAATGGGAGCTGAAGGCTACGATGGGCAGCTCATTCAGGCCTAACGGGTCCTGGTAATAACCTGAAGCGTCTGGCTCAGGCCCTCTAATGGAGTGTGCTACATTTCAAGTAGAAGGGGGTGGTATGGAGAATCTATATTTGGAATTGTTAAAGTCACTGCTATGTTCTTACACTGGCTTTGGACAGATTAACTTTTTGTGTTTCTGGAGATAGAAATTAGATAATTGAATATTGACCAGAAAATCTGCTCCAGATTTTCCTTCCAGGTATTTTAAAACAAAGTGATGAATCATGTTTTTGCAGGACATGAGATGTGGTGTTCTTTGAAATTTTAATAAAACTATAGTGCAGCACATCTATTCCTCCTGGGAATGATTTTTGACGTGGACAGTCACAGAGGCTTTCATCCCGAGCATGTGATTGTTCACATTCCCCACTCTCCTCTCTCCTCAAGTGTTTTTGCACCCTGACTCAACTGTGTCTCGGTGTGAATGGTTCCCAGATGGGCGGTGTCGTAATCCATGTTTCCTGTTTGGGAAGCTGCTGCTCCCTTCTCTCTGGTGTAAGACGTATTCTTCCTCCTTCTTGAGCCGTTCCATCTCCTGTAGCTGCTGTGGGGCTCTGCCAGTGAAATGAAGCAGAGCAGCCTCTCTAGATGGATCTTAAGTCAGTGTTTCTTTCTCTCCTCCTCCTCCTTCTCTCCCCAACCTCCGATCCGCAGCTGCTGATCTGTCTGCTCAGGATGGTGTGTCCTGAGACCTGATAACACAGCTGAGACGGGGATGGAGGAATGTCAGGACCTCTGTCCAGATGGCTTGACCTGTATTTGTGAACCTGTGTGTTCCACTGGGGGGTAGATGCTACTAGCCTCTTCTAGAGCCCTTTAAGGCAGTGGACTTTTTCTAATGCCCCAGATTCCATCTGGCTTTCACTTTGACCGTCTAATTGGGGAAAAAGTGGGATGTCATGTGAATGCTGATAGAATAAAAAATGATCAGTTGTTTGGATTGAGGACCACTGCTCTGGCACTAACTGAGTGTTTGCATGTGTAGTCTGAGAAGTAGAGTGATGATTGACAGGAGAGTGTTTGTGGACTCTCTTGGGTACTTTGACTGTGGAGGTGAAAATCGACAAATACCAGCCAGCCTTGCCAGGACCAGGACCAGCCCAACCCATGCGCTCAACTGGAATGTCACAAGTGTTGTCACCTTTTTAACTGCCACACTCATACTTGCCACTAGTTTGATGGATTTTTTTGTGCCTTTGGTCGTAGATTTGGGAATTAAAAAAAAAAAAAAGCTTTCTTTTCTTTTTTGTCTTTTCAGCCTCTCTTTAGTCTTTAGTGCAATGTTGGCGGTAAACATGAAAATCCGCTCTTTTCAAGCAGCAAGCTGAAATGGCGCTCGCTCATTCCACCCCCCCCCCCCCCCCCCCCACCACCCCCTTCCACCCTCATTAGATTAGCGGTCTGTGAAAGTCTTTTAATTTTGAGCAAGTGCCATTTCTGTATACCAGTGTGCCAGTAATCCCTTCTCTCCAGGGAGATGAGGGGAGAAGGAGTGAGCCAGAGAGACGAGAGTAGTGAAGGGCGGAAAACTTGAGGGATCTTTTAACGTCTAACACTTAATCACCATTGAGGGAATGTAAGGGTAACAAACCACCGAGCCCCTTCTCTACACTGTTGGACAACCCGCCTTGCTCTTACTAACACAACCAGAAAACTAATTCTAATCTACCCCCGGCCATGCACAGAAATTATTCCCAACAAGCCACTGCCATTGCTGAATTAAACGGCTTGCCTCCCCCCGCCCAGTGGTTGAGTATAGGCATGTATTCTTATGCAAATACGCGCTCTGTCCATCGTCCTCTCCCCTCAAAAGCTGGTGGAGTCTCCTGACCAGGGGCATCCGAAGCGAAAGATAAATGGCTTTTTCCTCCCCTCAAAGACCCACTGATCTTTTTTTGCATAGAAATTAGGAATGGATGTCTGTCTGTGAGAGTAATTGTTCCGTGGTACATTTCTCTTAAGTTCTTACTAGTTTGCCCTGATCCCTTTTCCCACCCTCTATAGCATCATTTCACTGCGCTGCAATGTCCCACCGGGGCTTGCACTGCTGACAGCCTGGCACCACGTCTCTCTCTTGGGTCTTCCCTGGCTCACTGATCCCTCAGCTGCATGTGACTCTAGAGTGGGGAGCACCACGTTGCCGTCATTCTTGACCTTTCTGATTAAGAAAAGCTCAAAGAACACAAGTATAGGGGATCGTCTGATTTGATAAATACATTTAATTTAGGTGTTATCTTTTAAGAATGTGGAACTTCTATCTCTGCATATTCCTGTCTATGAGGTAGCACGGCCCATTTGGTTATTAGTTGTTGAGGAGATAGTTAAAAGGGAGAGACGGTCATCTGCTATCCAGAGCTGGTTATCAGCGAGCAATCTCCACCGAGGTCCCTGGAGCGCGCAGACATCCATTCATTACTGGGTGTTGGGTCAGATCTCTAGAGAATGAGAGAAGGAGAAATGGTGGGGGGGGGAGAAGAGGATTACGTATAAAATGTTCCTCTCCTCCACCTCCACCAGTTGATGATGAACACATTGTTTGGGATCCATGCAGTGATTGAGGGAAGAAAAGCTCCATTTAGCAGCACTCTGTGAGCTTGTTTTCACACTGATCTTCTGACAATTGTTTTTTTGCTGGTATGCAGTAATTCTTGGAATTTTTCTAGCTTTGCCAAGTTTTTAGGATTTTATTTTTTCTTCTTGTTTGACCACTCTCCTCTGTATCTATTGTCAAGGGTGAAATAAAAACAACCCTGCTTTGCACCTCAGGGCAAAATATCCAGTTCCAAAGGGCATATTTCAGTAGTCTGTGAGGGCTGTGTAGGCTGAGAGTTTTACTTTTTTACAGGTCATCCTATTTTTTTTTTTTTTTTTTTTTTTTTTTACCCCTGCTTTCTGTGGAGATCTCACAACTGCAAAATTATTGAACTACCCTCAAGTCTGAGAGAAATTCTCTGTTTGAAGCACCACCTGCAGAATACAGATGTTTGTTGACAACATATTTCCACAGCATTCAAATACCAAAACATCTGTTGAAATTATTGCTCTTGGCTTGGATTTTTGTTATCTACACAGTGAGTGTATAAAGGGTCATCTGCCATTTAAGTACCTCGACAAAGATTTGATCTGCTGTTGGTTTTGTGTAAAACAAATTTGGGTACGTTGCGGGACTGAGAGTGAGCGCAGCCCCGAACTAAGTTTTAAAAAGACACATTTACTTACGAAGCGTCTCACACAGTGGCACGGACCCGCAGATACAAAGAGATGTGACAGATCCATTTTACCAACCTGCACAGAGGCTAACAGCTAGTTAGCATGGCTAGTATCATTAGCATTGCTGTGCTGTGCTGTGTGTAGCCCATAAACTGTAGGTGTAGCTATAGTATCTTTGGTTTAATAGCACCGTGCTGGGCAGGTGACAGGTGTGTTAACAGTATTTGTGTTTGAAAGACTTCAGGGCACGGTTATAAAGTCACACAGCTGACGGACTGTTAGCCTAGCATGCTAATCCTACGGTCTATCTGTAATAACAACGTAGGTGTTACATTATTAGGCCATCACCCAGTTTGTGTGCTGAATGATTGAGACCCATATGCTGCCAGTCAGTGTGGTAGAGGGCAAGGGATTGAAGAAGCTAGTTCAGTACCTTATGCCCGAGTACGTTATGCCATCGGTGGCTACTGTGACTAAACGCATGGAAAACACTGAGGTGAAGAAGGATGAGCTAAAAGTCAAGCTAACCAGGGTAGACAAGCTAGCTCTGACCACCGACTGCTGGACAGCTCTCACAAACGAAAGCTACATCACAACTTTTCTTCAAAATTAACTGGTTAGTTACCGGTTAATGGGTGTCGGCCTATCAAAAACAAAATTAACCAAAACTGACATCCCTAGTTTAAAGTTTAAAGTACTGTGCAGTAGTTGAGTACCCTTCTGAAATTGCTCAGCAAGTTGATTTATTGATTGTGTGGATACTGACTTGTTGCACATGGTAGAACTCAGTTTTTTGTTTGAGTTAGACCTCAATATCAAGTGTATTATATTTAATAAATCATGTTTATTTGATTGATGCTGCAGCTTCTGGTGCTTATTTGACTGGTTTCCAGGTTTCAGTACTAGTATCTGTTTTTTCCCAGTTGCCTATATTAAGAAACTTGCCTGAGGTTATTAAGCCTTAAACTTTATGACTGATTTTGACAAAATGAAAATGTAGGATCATATTTGTCTATTCCGGAGCCATATTCTCACAGCAAAATGTCAAACCCTCAATTATGTTGTTGTCTGACTCTGCACTTGCAATCCTGTTTTAAAGATTGTACGGCATATTTTGCCCTCTTGAATAGTGACAGGAGCGATGACACACAGAAATGACTGTGATACAGATTCAGTCCCACAATGATGCAAGACCCCTGTGCACGGTAGCCCAGCGGATGCCCGAGGCAAGGACTCAGAAAGGAGAAATGCCACTCACTCTTTAGAATTTGTCCAAATGTTATTAACTTGGAAAGCCTGTGAAAGTCAAACAGAATTTGGAAATCTCCACACTTTTGCTGTAAACATGGAAAAATGGTGTCCAGCAGCTTTAACATGGAGAATGAAGAATCCAATTCATGAAAGTCTTGGCAATGATTAAAACTATTAATACTGACTATTAATATTGTTTAAAGCTGTATTCGGTCTTTTATTGATCACAGCAAACGATATATTCCCATATTTCCATTTTTAATACTATTTTATTACTACCAAACAACCCTGAAAATAAGCAGTTTTGGTGAAGTTTGGTTCAGACTACACACTTATCTCACCTGACTGTGGTCGCAGAAAAGCCGTGGATGTGTATCAAAGATGATTAGTCAGTGATACACTTGGTTAACCTTGGCTTAGGATTTGTGGTGCTCTCTCCTTTTTTTGCCTTCAAAGATTGTTCTGAACCTCAGTGTGCAACGCAGAAAATGATGAATAGATAAACCCAGACCAGCTCCTAGGAGGAAAAAGTGGAGGAGGCCGATGGCTTTTGTGCTTGGGGATCAATTTTCCAGGGCTAATCTCCTGCCTGTGAACCACCCTCCGCTTTCCTCTTTTCCTCCTGCTCCAGCTCCCTCTCGCTCTCTCTGATGGATCTCCATTGGCTGGCACAAGCGCAGGGACTCGGCCATGCATGCAGCTCTGGCCCATGGGTGCAGTCTCTCTCTCTCCCTCTCTGTCTTTCTCTCTTTTCTCTCTCTTTCTATCTTTCTTTTCCCTCTCTGCTCAAGAAATATTCATTAATTAGTAATGGAGACTTTACAGAGCACCGCTGGTTCCCTCTCTCTCTTTCCTTGCAGATAAGGAGGAGGAAGTGGAGGAGAGGAGAAAACCTTCTGGCCAGGCTTGGTAGAATCCCCCTGAGCGCAGTCGATCACAAGGCATTAATCTTGCTGTTTAATGACCGATTGCTGCTCTAATTGCTTATACACAGATGAGCAACTGGGGGGGACCACCTCTAAAAAATTTTCCCAGCTTTCACTAAATTCCTTCATATGGACCCTAGAAACACCCACATGCCATTAAAAAAAAATATATATATATATATTATAGCAAATGGCGTTGTGCACTTTTGTGTCAAAACGTGTTTTCTTGCTAGAGGTAGATGTGAGTATTCTTAACAGAGCTGCTGTGCACCCGCTTAAGAGCTCTTATAAAGGTCAGCTCATCTGGGCCTGCTACACAGGAGGCAGAGACATGAAAGTGTCCCAGCCATCAGCTGAGCCCATAAATCTTTGTCTCAATGAGGCCACTCATCTTTCGCCCTGTGCACTGACCGCAGCACACCATGCTCCACCCTCGCAGAACATATGCACACGTAGATCTCTCAACAAGCAGGAATTTTGGGTCACAGATGTTATAGAAAATTCTTTTTTTTTTTAACAGCCTTGGGTAAAATGTTCATTATAATCACCTCAAGTGTCAAACAGCTCTCTGTTACAAATGATGATTATATTTTTTGGGGAACCCTATAAGATGCTGCCGTTTAGATGTTGGAATTTTTATTTATTTATTTATTTATTTGGATGTGGAGTAATGTTGAGAGCTGATGCTTCTGTTCTTGCCTTTGTCTCACTTGGGGACTCCTCTGATACAAATTGCATAGCCAAGTCACAGAGCAGAGTCACCCCTGCCCTGGATGCTTGGTTTTGCTTTGAAAATGTTTTTTTTTTTGTTTTTTTGTTTTTTTTAAGTTGCATTGTGAGCGAGTGCCACATTGTTTACATCGGAAAACCAACGCTAGATTTCAACTGCAACATTTTTTTTTTGTCTCTGTCTGAAGTGGGGAGTGTTGCAGCAGGCATTGCATGATGAACATGAGGTCGTTAGTCGTTGATGTAAACCAGACGCCTGTTTTAGAGCTGCTCGGCGCTAGAGGGAGAGACTGAGGAGGAACAGGCGACAGAGAGGAGGAGGTATGGGACAGATGTGGTCTTGGCAGAGGAAAGCAGATGGGATCGCCATGGCGGTTGATGTAAAAGTACGTGTAGGGAGGTTTCTGCTAGTTTTACAGAAGACTCATTATTAGCAGAGGGCTGAAGTAGGACTGTAGGTATAACTGCAAAATACATGCTGTTTCGAGGTCTTTGTTGCCACAGATTTGAGCCGTGCTGCTCTCCTCATTTTCCCCCGTCTTTGAAATATTATCACTCACACTGATCTGTCTCTTCAGCATTAGAGTTTGGCCTAAATCCTATTTTGCTTCCCCCCGTCCTTTCTCTTAATCTGCTGTCAGTGCCTCAGTGGGCTGGCTTTCTTTTCTTGTTGACTTTTTGCCCTCTTGCCTGCCATGTCTCTCAGGATGGCCAAACCAGCTGCTAAATCACTCAAAGCAGACTCGGTGAAAAACGCTCTTGATCTCATGCACGCTCTAGCACATCCACTTTTTCTAGAGAGTTAAATGGCTTTTTACTGTTGTTGATTTATTTTTATTCTGCAGTTGCCGTTAATTTTTAATGGGAAATTACAGTTTTCCTTCCTTTTTCCTGCCTTTGCCCTGCTTTTCTGTGTTCCTGATCTTATCCCTCGAGATGTGTGCGTACCTGATGAATTAGTTTGTTGCTCTCAAATTCTTTGGGCACGTAGCCCCCTTTACTTGGCAGCTAGCCTGAGGTTGTTTTACTTTGGTTGGATATAATGTTTTAAAGGCTAGCTGAACGTGCTGTGTCTAGTAGAGCTGTGTATTTCATGGAATTGGGGATACATTCTTTCCTCTCGAAATTAAAATTGACACTCCTTTTTTCTATATGTTTCCAGCAGATGTTTATAATTGCACCTATGCAACATAGCTGGGAATCTGTTTAAACTCAGGAAAAGGATAAAAGCTCTCAGCCTAACCTTAAACAAGCTTTTCAAACCTGGCAGGCTGGCGCAGGGCCCATTGTGTCTCTCATGCAAGGAGGGAAATCAGTGTGATTTCTGATTTTGATAGCCTTGGAATCGTCTAAATTTAAAATATCTTTACCTACCTTCGCATTACAACAGCAAGTTATAACTTCACTTAATAATTCAATACATTTTGATTAACTTGCTTCTGGGCTGGCTTGTGCCTCCCAGGTGCATGCCAAGCTGACACGCAGGGTGGGGTGCACCCAGCATTTATTTCGTCAGTGCTCAGGCAGAGACAGCACACTTGGGGAGATGTTTGCTGGAGACTTGAAAGGAGCTTAAGTGCTGTAAGATGTGAGCAGTGGCTGTTAATGAGATTAGACCAGCATTCAGGCCAGCGCAGAATGTGATTCTGAAAGCAACTCTTATACGGGTGTAATGATAAATTTATTCATCCTGAACGGCTTGGTACAGGACACTCAGTGCGGTATGTGACTTGTTTCGGTTCGGTACGCCACGTAGTCCTGTGAGCCAGTCTAATTACATTCTAACTCTTTGCAGGTGTGGAACAGAAACTCAAAAGTGCAAATTCTACCCGAGAGTTTTGGTAATGTGTCAGTTGTCTGTTCGCTAAACCATGCATGTGGTTAGCCCGGTCTGCACAACAATGCAAAGAAAGGGAGGCAAAGGAGAACACTGTCCCAGATCACTTCCTGTTCATTGTTTCCACGTAAATTATAGCATCACTGGACAATGAGTACATTGGGCAGACTGATGAGAGTCACCATTAGTCAACCAAAATCAAGTTTCTGGAAGTAGCTACATGAAACATGTTATTTAATTTGCGACATCACCCAAGTGTATCAATTAGTGGAGGGAGGCCGAAACAGACTGGGGATAAGGACGTCAGACAGCAGAGCGTTTATCGCAGCAGATATGTTACCATAACAAGTCAGATTGGTAGAGGAAATGTATGCATTGTCTGCTCAAAGTGTGTGAGCCACAGTGTAATTTTGTTTAACTCCACATTACTGACCTTTCCCAAACGTTTGAGTGCCTTCATGTTTACACCAAATTAAAATCTTGGTATTCCCCGCTGTACCGAAAACAAAAAAACTAAATGTGTAGAGAAGCAGAAAGCATCTGAAACCCGCATAGCCTAAAAGCAGGCAGCAGCAGGTTTCTACTTAACCTCTCTGTCTCAGTGAGCGCACTCCTGTTTGCATTTTCATGGCCTGTTTGCCATCCTTTTGTGATACGATTTTCAGATGTTTCTTCAGATATGACTTACTGATTTGCATTCCAGGAAATGCACAATTTCTACATCTAGGTGTCCAGTATTAACTGTCAGGTTTTTGAAAAATGGCTCGTCATCAGATTGCCAGAGAGTAACCCTGTCACAATACTCCTTCAGTGATTATTCTTACAAGTGAATGCACAAGACCCCATTCTGAGTTACCTGTGTGTTTGATTAGTTGATATTGTAGCTCACAGCTACATCAATGTTGATTAGAAAGTTTGTCAGACTGGAATTGCAAAGTGTTTCATAATGTCACCTATAGGACTGAATTTATTAAGTGTGTTAAGGCAGTCAGTCACTTTTACAGTTTGCATGAGTCACTTTTTAACCCAAACAGGGTAAAGCTGGGTGTTAAAATCAAATAATTTTTAAGTACAAAGCTTAGCAGCACAAAAATTCTCAAAGCTTTCCACTCCTCTCACCTTTTTCTGTTTCTCTCCTCTTTTCTTTTCCAGCTGAGGATGATGGGCTATGGGAGAACGGCCTTTCCTATGAGTGTCGCACACTGCTGTTCAAAGCCATCCACAACTTGCTGGAGCGCTGCCTCATGAATCGCAGCTTTGTTCGCATCGGCAAGTGGTTTGTCAAACCGTACGAGAAGGATGAGAAGCCCATCAACAAGAGGTTTGTGTCACCACTTGTTCTGTCTAGTTCTAGTCCATATTGTCGCTCCTTCTTTGGGCAGTACACTGTTCATGTACCTGCACTGTGGAAATGGGTATGTGCTGGCTGTTTTTTTTTTTTTTTTTTCTCCTCTTATTGTTGCCCTTTTAGATAAGTTATGTCTCTTGTTGTTGGGCTGTAATGTGGTCTGGTGCAGCTCGGTGGGCTGAGCACTGAGACACTCGGTTAACAGTTTTATCACATTTGTTTGTTCTTTAACGTTAAGCTGCAGAGTGTACGCTTAGCTCAGAGTAAGCTTACAGTAACTCTTTATCTCCAGCATCAACAAAATACTAAAGTTCAAATGCAGCAGCAGTTTAGAGGTGTGGCTCACCTGCAAATTGTTGTTTAAATATATGCAAAATGAACATGTTGTTAAACCCAAAGTGGCTCCACTTACTGGCACATTGTGACATTAGTTCAGTTGAAACTGCTTGCTGCTGTTTATTTATTTTGTGTGCCCCACATTTAACTTGTGGGTCCCTTGCTTGCAGGTTGCTTTGCAGTTAGTTTTTTAATGGAGTGCATTTTTTAACAGCTGCTGTACCTAAGGCAAACAAAAAAAAAAGGATCGCAAATGGATCGGGCTTTATATAAATTTGATGTTTTAAAAAAAAAAAAAAAAAAAAAAGTCTGGATTGGCCCCAATCCCAATTCTGTGGATCAGCTCAGGACATTCCTGCATTGTGCGCTACATTACAGTTGTGATATGAGGGTTTTAAAAAGACTGAAAGAGGTGCTGTTGTGCCAGAGTGCCAGCACTGTCTGTCTCCTATCTCTCCTTTCGCTCTGAGTGTGTTTGTGTACAACTGAGACATCCTCCACCTCCTCTTTGCTATCTGCTGAGCTGGATTTCTTGCCGTCGGTGTCTGGGTTTATTGATAAGAGATGGAGGCGCGGGTAGTGAGGAGAAAATGACCGTAGCAGTTTTTGCCATGTACTCCCACCAACTCCCTGACTCTCCCTACCTCACCCCGTCTCCACCTTTCAGTCAGTTATTGTTTGAGAGCTCAAACGGAGCTCTTGGTTTTGAAAATTAAAGCAGTAATTTGAGGTGTGACAGATTGAATGCATGCATGTGTAACAACTGCAGGGCAGTGTTAGATGAGAAACCAGACATGAGCCTCTAAATTGTGAAAAAAGCTCAAAGAGGATGTTTTTTTTTTTTTTATGCCCTCAACGGTTAGCAAACTCCCAGCTCTCTTGTATATGCATGTGTCACTGTGTTATTGGAGTTGCTTTGGTGTTGTTGCCAGATTTCCAGGTTAGGTGACCATGGAGGCTATTCAGCAACAAAATCTTGTGTGTGTACAGACACGTGTGCGTGTGTGCGTGTGTGCGTGCGTGCGTGTGCGTGCGTGCGTGTGTGTGTGCGTGCGTGTGTGCATGCGTGTGCATGTGTGTGCGTGTGTGTGTGTTTGCAGGCCGGTTGCTCTGTCCAGGATAGAAATGGCCAGAACTCTGCTCTCTGCTGTCAGCTTGTCTTTATCATCACCACGCTGTGGGTGGGGGGGGGCACATCAGAGTTTCCAGCTTTACTGCAGACTCTTTCAGGGCCCTGCCTCTGTAGACAATGACTCTCATCTCTCAGGAAGTGTGATAGATTTTCACTCAAATGGCAGAATAATAGACAAAAGAAAAGGTAAAACAATACTAAAGAAGCTGCTTCTTTTTATATTCATGCCTTGTTTTTAGCTCTCTTGCCTCTTTACCCAGTACACTGATCACAGAGGGCCCCAGTCAAGGGGAAAAAAAAAAACAAAACAATGGTCTTTTCCTCTGCTCTGGAATTCACAGGCCACCCTCTGTCTGTGTGTCTGGCTCTCTCTCCCTCCCTCTCTCCCTCTCTCTCTCTCTCTCTCCTTCCCTCCATCCCCCTCTGCTGTCACGGAGCAGACTGGGCAGGTTATAAATAGTGGTGCAACCACCCTGAATCTCAGTTGTCGTCAAGGATGTTTTTCCTCTCCCTTTGGTGTGTTCTGCTGTGCCCCAGCCACGCTGGGATTTGGACAAACAGAGCACCACAAAACTGTGACGGAAATTCACTAGACCCCTTTTGTGTTGTTGTTGTTGTTTTTTTTTTTAATGTCGCAACTGCAGGTGGACCCACCGGTCTTACAGTGAAACATTTCCTCAGTTGTTATTGATGTAGGGCTGTGGTGTTTGTAATTATTAAATGGCTCAAGTAATGTTGGTTTTGGTTTCTGTATGACAAAGTAATGCTAAGTACACAGTGCCACTTGTGCTTACCACAAATGCTTGCAAGCGATCCTCTACCTCCTATGTGTCTTGTCACCATGGAGATGCTCAAGTTTGTCCTCCTAGTACTGCCATAGAGAACTGAGTGTTCACCCCTAGGCAGACTTCATCGTCATGGGTGGCATAACAGTGGTTTTTATGTCAGTGCTCACATCTCACATCATTCTCAGTGACTTGATGATTCCATAGGGAGTGTGTCTGAAAGGTTTCAGGGAACTCCCACTCTCATTGTCCCATGAAAACTGCACTTAACTACACATTGTTTCACGCCCGTCCTTCTGGGATTCTTTTCCTTCCCTTCTAAGTACAGAAACACACACTAACCTGATTAGTTAGCAGTGTTTGTCAACACCTCTGCTCATCTCTTTCCTCCAAGCACCCTGTTCACCTCTCATTGACATGTTGGTAAGGTAGCTGAATCACAAGAGGATTTGCAGCAAGGAAAAGAAAACATCTCTTTAAAAGCAGATCTCTGTTCCTGTGTTGGCTTTTGGAGCATAATCTGTTGCCAAACATTTGAATAAGGGAGTACCACAAAGTTTACCAAGGAATAAGTTATTTTCGTCACAAGGATGAGTGATATTCATCATTAGGGTCTCTGATAGTCAAAGATAATACATTTTGCAAAGGTTGAGAATTTAGTTGAGTTAGTTGTTAGCTGTGGAGAGTTGGCTGCAAAATAGCATTGCATTCACAAGCTCACAACATTTTCCTGTGCAGTTACCAACAAACACACCAATTGCGGGAGATGTCTCACCAGTTTGAACTTTCATATGTATTTTCATAAAGATTTTTGAAAGCAAGAAATAAAAAAAAATAAATAAAAATCTTTTGGGCTGCTTAAATCAAATCTGCTTATGAGAAACACTAGTTACCCCTCTGATCATCGCACAACTCCTGTGCAGCATCCAACGTCTCCAGTTGGTGGAGGCTGTAGCCAGCTGACACTGTTCATAACCTCAACCGCAGACCTCAGCCTGTGTTGAAATGCTTACATCATCTCTCCCCCTCCTCCTATTTTAGTCGTGTGTGTGTGTGTGTGTGTGTGTGTGTGTGTGTGTGTGTGTGTGTGTGTGTGTGTGTGTGTGTGTGTGTGTGTGTGTGTGTGTGTGTGTGTGTGTGTGTGTGTGTGTGTGTGTGTGTGTGTGTGTGTGTGTGTGTGTGTGTGTGTGTGTGTGTGTGTGTGTGTGTGTGTGTGTGTGTGTGTGTGTGTGTGTGTGTGTGTGTGTGTGTGTGTGTGTGTGTGTGTGTGTGTGTGTGTGTGTGTGTGTGTGTGTGTGTGTGTGTGTGTGTGTGTGTGTGTGTGTGTGTGTGTGAACGGCAAAGTGAATTTTCTTAATCTTTAATAATGATAACCTTTATCAGTGCCTCCTATTGTCTTCTTTTCTTATCAAGATATTATGAGGTAATAGCCCTTTGTTTCTCTGTCAGACTCTCATATTTGTGTCAACAATAAAAATGTTTCAAGATCAATGTTTAAATAAAACATTGAAAACAATTTAACAGACTTCTATATATATAAATGATATATAATCTTTAAATATATATACATTTAAATAAATCAATGCACATTGATTAGTCAAAGCCTTCAATTGCAAATGCAGCAGTATTTGTCGATATAGCTGACAGTAATTCTCTTTGTCTGGAGTACAGGAGGCTCCAAGTTGTGCAGCCTGGTTGTTTCTGTGAACCTTATGCTGCTAGGTAGACTGGCTTCAGGAAACAGAGAGAGCGGGAGAGAGAGAGAACACAAGGGATGGAGGGAGGGAGGGAGGAAGCGAGCGAGTGAGGGAAACGAGCAAGGGAGAGCTCCTCTTGGTTGTCATGGCAGCAGGGAAATGCACCCTGGGATCGTGTGTTTCCAAGGTGAAGCGGGATGCTTGTGCTCTATTGGTCAGCTTGAGGCAGACTAACTCGTTGACTTGCTCCTAATTGGCTGCGTTACCGAAATTCAGAGCAACATTAAATCAAGTCTGCTTTGATGTTTCAATTTCATCAGGACAAAAGGGATATCATTTCATTTTACCTGCTTAGTATGCACTCTGAATTTAAAGCGGCATTTACAAGATCTACAATGTACTCCAACTGCACTGCAATCATGAGATTGCAATGCAGTTTGATTACTACTCCACTGTATTTTAATACGTGTAGTCTGTTGTGCATTTGGTTGTCGCTGTCTGACTGAAAGCATCATTAACAAATCAAGCCGTTATGAAATGAGGCCAGTGTGCAGCAGCTCATGTTACAATGAATGCAAAACATAGTTATACAATAACAAATATGCCTGCATAAACGCACGCGGCAAGCGTGTCTGCACTTTTCTGCCTGACTGTGTGTTATGTGTCGGAGCACATTCTTCCTCTATTGTTTTGGCCCGATGTCGGGAGGTGAACGTGTGAGTCCTGGTACGCTGTGGCAGGCAGAAGCAGAGAGCAGCACTCTGTTAAGTAGGACAGTGCAGGATAAAGGGCCACTGCCTCCAGTCTGGGGCTAAAGCGCTAAATTTATCCCCTCCCTGCTCCCAGCACAACACAAACACACAGGGAGACGGGCACACAAACATGCGCGTCAACAATCGGCATGCAAGCCAGTCCACACGGAGGGCAGTCACATTGTTGGCACACAAGAAGGAGTGACATGAATTGTGCATTCAGACTAGTACCATTGATGCATACATGCAGGACAACTCAGCGTCTTCTTAAATACCCCCACCCCACCCCAACACTCGACCCCTTACCCCCCCCCCCCCCCCCCCCCCCCCCCCCCCGGCCTTCCCTGTACTTCATCAGTCTCTCTAGCAACAGGAACTCTAGGGAGCCTGGGCTGTGGGACCATGTGACCCGGCGCTCTGGATATATCATGTTGCTGGAGAGATCCTGTCCAGAAGATAAATATGGCTCTTAAAGGAAAATACCAGTGTTTTTCATTGGTACGGGTCATTTCCTTAATTGCTGCAAATTATACATTATTAATAGTCCATTTCCCATTGCATCACTTTAGTGTTACAATTTAAAGCAAAGTCTTTTGCATCCCGGACCTTACAAAGACCCTACAATTTGTAGCTACGTATGTGCTAATATACACATTTTTAGCTACATACCCACATTTGTCACAACTGTCAGCCTCAAGGCAATTTTTTGAATTTATGTTGACTGCATTGGTTAAAACAATATTTATCCATGAAGTTGTTGCCTGAGGGAAGTAAACCATTTCTCTAAATAAATTGGTATCACTCAGCTGGCACGGATAGATAGATGGCTTTTCTATCAAGGTGAATATTTGCGAACAAGGTGTATCATTTCTGACTTAATGAGACTCATGAACTATAGAAGCTAAGATGAATTTGATTTACATATGACATGACACTGTGCACAGTGAACAAAATGCTCTGTTTCATGTAGTGTGAAGAAACAAGAGACCATGAGAAAACTTGGCACCTTATTGTAAGATTATTCCACCAATTTCTGCTCCTGAATGCCTTCATTTCCTCTATTGCCAGCTAGAGGCCCTTAGAGAACAAAGAATTCATCTCTCATTACTGAAGTTAACAGGCGTCATCACTGGTCTTATTATGTATTGTAGCTCTCAGGAAACTCATATTGGTGTCATCAGTGGAATTCTGAGTGAAACAAGGGTAGCAGTGGAGAGAAATTTTACTATTCATGCAGGGAATCCTGTGTCCTTACATTTCCTCTGCTCCCTCTCAGTTCCCCCGCTCTTACCCTCCCGCCTCCTCAGCCGCTGTACCCTGCATTCCTCCCATTCCTCCCATCTTCCCATGTGACTAGAGGCAATGGCAGAGTACGGGGCCAAACGAAGGTCTGAGGAAGTCGTCATAGTTAATCCGTCAGGCGTCACTCCCTCCCTCCCTGTCTCCCCCTCCCCTCCTCTCTGTTCTTTTCCAAGTAACTGTGATTCCTATGGTAGTGTCTTTAATCCAGAGGTTCAGACAGATGGCTACATTTAAAGCTAATCCCTTATATGGTGTCAGGCCTTTCACCTCATCACTGTAGACTACAAGGTGGCCACACAGTAACCTGGACTAGCCTAAAATGTTCAAAGATTTACTGGAAACTCATCGCAGGGAAAGGCAAACTCCAGAGAAACCCTGAAATTCAGTTACTCCAGACATACCTGTACTAGACAAATGTAGGTTTCAGTGCATGTTCACAACACAGGCTAATAATGAAACTTAAGAAATCCTTAAAGCCACTGGAAACCCAAATCCACAATAGCCTTCTAACTATGTAGTTTAAGGTCTTATGCACATAATAGTAAGCAGCTAAAAAGTATTAGAAATTAGTTCCATTCAAATTCAAAACATTGTCATTTAAGTTTTTGTAAACTTTCCTGATAATGGGTTTGAATTAGGTGTGGTTATGCTTTATTATGAAAATTTTGCAGCAAATTCCGCGAACCAATCATGACATGACGTATTGTCTCATTTCTGCTTGCCGGAGTTACTGTGTCATTGGTAATGTTTCTGCATCTCAACCCAGTTAATTTTGCTATATTCTTCATTACTGCGGCTACTTACCCACTGTACATTTAAATGTACACTAGTCCTGCTCAAGCACTCTTAGCGCTCTCTTTCTTTTAGCGATTTTCTCGCAAGTCACACAGTTATTTACACGCTTTTCAGATCTGCTAGTTACTTAAGCTTAGCAGATAGCAATGGCTTCCCTCTCTCCCTCTTGCTCTCCTGCTCTCTCTTGCTCGGTGTGTCTTATGTTTAGCTGTTCCTCTGCCTCCTTTAGTGATAATGGTACGTGTAATAAATGTAGTTTATTTACCATGTTGGATGCGAGGCTCAGTGAGTTTGAAGCGTGGCTCCGCACCATGGAAACTCAGTCGTTAGATACTGTAGTAAACTTTGATATCATATGTGCATTTTTACAATTTCAAGCCAAATTTGCTCCTGTGACTTTAGGGCACATTGGAGGGTTGCAGAGTACTTAATCCTTACAAAGAGCGTAGGATTAGGGGGCTGTAAGTGATCCTGTCTTTGTTTCTTCTCACTATGTAGACAACACTGTGCCATCAGCTAAAACAACTGGTCACTCAAAGTTCATCCTCTTTTATTTCTTTAACATAATACGGTTCATTTTCAGTTTTTATAAAAAATTAATTTGAGATTAATTCCATCATCAGAAATGTTTTTATTGTGCTGACTTTGTAGTAATCTCTAAGAAAGAAATGAAATGTATTTGCAGTATTGAGAAGCAAAATACATTTCAACATCTAGCCTGTTGAAAATGTAGCACAGAAATTCATCTCTGTAGTTTCAAACTGCTGTGATCCATTGTGAACACATTTTCCAGTTTGTGTGGACAGTATCTCATGTGTCACAGCTGGTAGTATACATTTTAAACCACAGTAATTCTAACATGATTTTCAAAAAGCAGTTCAGCTTATTTGAAAGAAAAAGGGCAAAAGCAGGCTTTGCCTTTGTGTGTTAACTGTGAGGCCCAGCTTTAGTCCAGGATGAAGCTGACTAATTTGCCATGGCTCTGGGTAATGAACCTTTATTATTACAACAGCACAACTCATATTACTAATGGCATGATAACCTAATGACTCAATGTGAGGATGGCTTAAGTCAGGTTTTGCCTCTGATGGCAACTGAAACTTGTAGATTCTGATTGGTTGAAAGGTGTGGATTAAATTATAGTAACCGGACAGTATAACCGGACACCAATGACACAGGTGTTTGTTTGCAGTTCTAAATTAATGCGCCAGTATTAAACTATAGGCAAGGACAGATACATTGAGTCTTAGCTTTAGAGCTTGGGGCTAGGTTTATTTATGTCCCCACCACCACTGACAGCTGACAACAAAAGAAAGAAAAAAAACTTATATTAGAGAACCACACATTTAATTTCAAACATGAATCTGAACGTCCAAATCAACTAATGGTAGGAGGAGGTAAGAGAGGACTTTTGAAACTGCAGGGGAAAGTGGACAGGAACCATGACCAAAACTACACAGAAAACAAAGAGATGTGAGAGGGGAAAGAGAGACAGCAGGTTACTGTAATGTATGTGTGTCAGTAACAATTGGAGGGAGAGAGAGAGACAGAGATTTGATTTTACGAAGCCTTTTATTAAGCACTACAAAAGGTATACAGACAAAGGATCTCAGCTACATAAGTGCCTCACTTGCAAGTGTAAAAAAAAAAAGCAAGAAACTAACCCTACAACCTACTGCCCATTTAAGACTGAAAGCCTCCAGATTGTCCACCATTTTGTAGTAAGCATGCTCCACTCTGAGCAGTCCTCTAAGAACTTGCACAGGGTCCCCACAGTTCACCTCCGGCCTGGTTCTTACAGCTCAGCCAGATGGCTAACTTGGCAGTAGCTGATATGAAGTTTATAAGTGTGTGCATACCTTTTTTCTGGCTAGGTATTTGGGACCATAGACAAACAACTGAAATGAAAAAAACAGCCCCTAAGCCCCAAAACCAAACCCTTAACAACTCAAACACACCCACCAACATAGGACTGGACAAATAAATGTGTTAGAGTTTCACATTGTGAACAAAAGAGACACGTCACCCTGTAATCAGGATCCAGGTGCGCTCTGTGTCTGTTCGTAGCTATTGCCCCATGCACAATTGTCCACTGGAGGTCAGCTGACAGGTTTTTAACCAGTAGCTTATACAGGGACTGCCAGCAGTCTTTCAGGAAAGAGCCTGGGCCAAAAAACTCAGTCCACCTCAACGCTTTCATGGTCTGCAGAGACTGAAAGTGCCTCACCTTCACACATAGGATATAAGTTGCCTTTTTTCCAAGTTCTTAAAACCATCAAGCTGTGGGTTTGTGAAAGAAAGGAGGCGGCCCTCCCCCTCCTGCCAATCCCCCACACTAGGAGAGACGGCCAGTTGTGGAAAACTATATTCCAGATCCTCCTCCCACTGACCAGCTAGCACACAGTTCTCTGCCATGAAGGTCCTCAGGAGCTCTGAAAGTGATGCACGCACCTCCTCAATAATCTGACTCAGCCTGGGTTTGATGTTGGTGCGTTGTTGCAGGATCCCAGAAGGCATCAGCAGTTGTCCCAGCTTCACACATCCAGCTTCCCTCAGGGAAGCTGGATGGAAGTCTGCCTCAGTCTGCCTCACAGTTGCTTATTGTAGCCCAGACCACCAGCTCTCCGCATGATGAGCTTGGTTGTGTATGGCCTCCGTATACCACAGTGGTACAGCAGTCTCTGGGCAGTCTTCAGTCTAAAGGCCATTGCCTGAGAGGTAGTTTTTCACAGGTCCAAAATGTTGGACCCAACCCGAAACGGACTAATGGAAAACCTACCCAAACCCGACATGCATAAATTAATTTTCAAATAAGAGATACCCGACCCAAGGGAGACCTGACCACAGCGCCCAGGCAGCCAAGTTAGTGGCAACCAAAACTTGACCCCTAGCTTGGGTACCTCTGATAATCCTCTGTGCCCAAAAACACTCCCAGCACCTTCATCCTTCTTCTCTCCCACTGCAAATCCTGCAGGCAGACTGGGTGCTGCTCTCTCTCTCCACTGTCCCACCTGTAAGGCCTCGCTTTTTGCCCAATTTACCTTTGCTGATGAGGCCTTCAGATACAACCCCAGACTGTCCTGTACAGCCTTTACGCTCCCCTGATCCCTTACAAACACATTTAAATCATCTGCATAAGCGGAAACTATCAAAGGTAAATTGTGTTGTGTTGTGGCTTCTCAGCCTGCACAGCAGAGAAAGTTAGACTGTATAACTGCCTTTAGATGGGCCAAACCTGCCATATCCCCCTCTGCACAGGGATTGCCCGGCTCAACCCTCCCCCAACTTTCACTGACAGGCATCTTCCCTGCATGAAAGCACTCCAAGAGTACCTCATGCAGGTCAGGTCCAACGGAACACCAGAAATGCTTATAAAAGTCAGTGGTGAGCCCATCTATTCCTGGAGCCCTTCCTCAAGCCATCTGACCAACAGCTGCAGTCAGCTCCTCCAAGCTGAGTTCTCTGTCCAGGTCTGCCTTTTTCCTCAGGACCGAGCTGAGGAAGCCCCTCCAGCAGCTCTGTAGCACTGTCCGGATCACACTCTTCTGCTCCAAAGAGAGAGGATTAAAAAGACACAGCATGACTCTTCATTTCCTTTGGATCTGTCATCACCCTACCTCCAGGGAGCTTTAAAGACGTCATCAGCTTGCTCCTTGCAACAGTCTTCTCCAAACTGAAGAAGAAAGAGCTTGAAGCATCCATGTCTTTGATGTTGAGGAAACGAGACCTAACGAGGGCTCCTTTCACTCTCTCCTGCATGAAAGTCCTGGGCTCCAGTCTTTTCTCTTGCAGCAGGCTGTCAGCAGCAAAGTCTGGATTACTGTTCATAGCACATTCAATGTTCTTTATACCATCCTATAGCTTCTGGACTGCTGCTTTAAAGGTCTAGTGTGTAGGATTTAGTGGCATCTAGCGGTGAGGTTGCAGATTGCAACCAACTGAATACCGCTCCCCTCACCCTCCCCTTCCAAGAGTGTAGGAGAACCTACAGTGGCCACGAAAGGCCCTCTCTAGAGCCAGTGTTTGTTTTGTCCGTTCTGGGCTACTGTAGAATGGTGCAACATGGCGGGCTCTGTGGAAGGGGACCCACTCCCTATGTAGATATAAAGGGCTCATTCAAAGGTAATGAAAACACAATTTATTTTCAGATGATTATACACTGCCAGTAAAGATGTTTAGATGCCACTAAATTCTACACACTGGACCTTTAATCCAAGCAGTGAAGTGTGATGTGTACTGCTGACAGAAGATGCGAAACTGTGCCTTGCCCACTTCCCACCACTGCCTTTTTGCTTTGCCAACAGACCCAAAACCGTTCAAAACTGACAGAAAATACTATCCTGTAGCAACCTGTTGTTGAAGTGCCAAAATGACCTGACTTTCTGTCCAGGAGAAATGATGAAATGGACTTGAAAGGGGAGCGACATGTCAGTGAGATGATTAAGACATGCAACAAAGGTCCGCTGCTGGAATTGAACCATGGACGTTGCGGTCATGTGGCATGCGTCTTAACCAGTAGGCTACCATGGTGCGCTGGAAAGATGGTTTTAATAATATCGTGCAGCAAAATGTGGTGTTGTACTCTATTCTTGCACGTTGAGTATGTTCAAGAATCAGTAAAATTTCTCTTTCTCTCCTGATTTCAAAACATGTCAGGATTTTAAAACTCCTGGCTCAGGCTTCCCTTCCTGTTTAGCTAGATGTTGCCTAGCAATGCAAACATCAGGAAATCTGAGCCCCAGGAATTAGTTATATAAGCAAATGAACAAATATATTATTTTACATTTTGCTTTTTGTTGTCAAGTGGCCGTGGTATAAGCAGGACAATAACCCTCAAGTTTGTACATTCCATCCTGCACAGGCCCCTTCCTCATCCATTACAACTTGTCTGGTATTATCCTTTACTTAAAATTTCTTCTTAGTACCTTATTCCTTACATACTCCTTATTCTTATTACATAACTAATAATAATCTTTATTACATGCCTTACAGACCACTATAACACCTTTAGTTTTTCACTGACAGGTTTACAGGATGTCTTATGTTTGCAAGTATATCATGTTCTTTTAGTAGAGTGCATATTTTGACAAATACATATCGCACTGCAGTGATAAACTGAGTGCCTCCTTCACAAGAAGGAACAGATGTCGCATCACAATGCATTTGCAAATTGATTATGTGAACATGGTAATGATGAGCATAATTACTGAAAATATTTGTTTCTGAAGAGCAAAGGTATCTGGCTCAGATTGAGACAGTAGCTTTTTAGCTGACAGCAGGTGTATTAGAGGAACCCTGGTGTGCCTGTGTGAGTGTGTGTCTGCATTTGTGTGTCATACAGCCTAAACGTGGAGAGAGCTGGAATCTGACTTGCTGTCAGGGTTATGTCAGTATTATCTTTAGTCGGCTCCTGCTGTATCTGTGTGTGGCTATGATACAGTCGCAGAGGATCGGATTTGTCCTCTTTTTATGGACTTGTCGTTCTATCTCTTTCCGTTTCTCTCTCCCTTCCAAGTTTAATCTGACATATATAAATAGGCTCACCCCCTCTCCGTTTGTGGCAGAGGGAAATCAATTCAAAGTAATAGAGCTTTGCGTGTGTGTAAGTGAATGTGCTGGCCTTAAGAGTTTTAGTTTAGTGTTTTCTCCAGCATCTAGTCTCCTGTGTGAAGTGTGTGCTAAAGCTGAAGCATGTGTGTCTCTTAAGGCTTCGCGTGTTTGTCTGTTTGTGTTACTTTGGCAGCAGACAGTGCTGTTGTTTCCCAATGGTCAGGTGGCTAGACAGTAGGGAAGATTATATCATCCTGGAAATGTGACCTCTAGTTCGATGCTGTTTACCTTCTTCATTCTTTCTACCCTTATTTGTCTTATCTTTCACTCTTAACCAAAATGCCACCTGATAATTAAAAAAAAAAAAGTATATTCTGTTCTTATGGTTCGGCATGTTTCTTATCTCATGTCATGTTCTAATGTGGCATTTAATATGAAAGTCAAATTCACACTGCCTTGCAATGTTAGGTATTCTGCAGACAGATGATTATGACTGTTATGTAAACAAACATGCAAGCTCCCTCCACTATTGTTGAGGAAATTGAACTCCTTTCTCCTTCTAAGAAAAAAGCTTTAATAAGTAACTGAGGTTTCACGGGAAGTCTTTTACGTCAGTGTTGCCTGTTAAAACTATTTATCCTTCTTCTTGTGGTGGCTGAGTGTTGTTGTAAGCTGTAATTCCAGAAACATTGTTTTTTAATGTTGTGCCAGAAACTCTGCCAATGCCAGCACGTCCTGTCACTGCAGCAGCACATGACCAGTCAAAACATGTTTACATGCCCCAGATCATATTAACAAGCTGCTGCAAATGGCAGATATCCATGAACAAGACTGACCAGAGGTGACTGCTGTATCCACTTATGTGAAATGGCCAGAGACGTAAGGGGGACTCTTCTCAATAGCAGGGACACTTGTTGTTGTGCTGAGGAAGTGTACAGCTAAACGGAAGCTCAGTTCATAGAGCGCGGCCAGCCAAGCCCAACAAACATCTGTGGAATGTCACAGCTCTGCAGCCTCTTTCCTTTTTTCTCCCCTCTCTCCTCTCGTAACTCCCTCAACCATCCCCGACTTCAGACTTCCATTTGACTTTTGATTCACCTCAAATCAACTTTTCATATTGCCTCTGTAACTCTGCCTATGCCTATATATGTGAGTGTGTACGCATTCCTCTGATGCCTGAAAAGAAAAGCTTGCGAGTCCTCAGCAGGAATATACACTTTTTGCAACAAAATAAACCACAGTGATTAAAACTACTACAACAAACTACAGCGACTGAAATACAATGCAGATTAGTGACAGCTCCCCACGAGGCTTGTAAAAACACCTCACCTTAAAGCAAACAAAAGAAAACAAGCCAAAATCTTGCCACGCTAAGGCACAATTGTGTTTGGTAACAATGTCTAAATAACAGAAGCAAAAAGTGCAACACAGTTATGTTTTCAATAGAGGTGTTAAATCATGGCTAAAAGAGAAACAACATTGTTCTCATACCTCTGTATAGACACACCTGTATTTTTGTGGATGTATTTTATTTTCCTTTCTTAATTTTTTTTTTATTACTTTTTTCTATTTTAACTTGGGGAAAAAAAGCCTCTTGTGGACAGGTGTTGTAAAGTGGCGTTTCGCTACAAACACTAAATACAGTGCATCTGGTGTTTGTGCATAATTGTATGTTGTAGTTCCAATGTTGTTGTGATGTCCATGTCAAAAAAATAAATAAATAAAAGAAAGTCAGTGAAAATGCCACTAATACACGCAAATTTGGCAGGAACACCATAATCCCATGAAGCAAAAATTACAATGCATATTAATTTATAGCAGCTCAGGCAGTGGATGAATGGAGGCTGGATGCTCTGTCCCTTTAGGTTTACATGGGCAACTGCTTTTGTTGCCATTTGCTGTAACAACAAGCCACAAATTCATCTGCTGGCAAGCCTGGATACAGATAACACAAAGAAGATAATGAGACGGTGCTGCTCACAGAGTCATTGTTTTATTCAGGAACAACAAGCTTGTTTCTTCCCATCGCTGCAGTTGTCCACCATTTATTTGTTTGATAGGAAAGGCTTTGAGCACATACTATTCAAACAAAAGTTTAAGTAAATACAAGATTATTCTTCAAAGCAGATCAGCCGTCTTTTGAGTTTAAAGGATGGTTGGTAAATGAGATTTGCGGAAAAATGTGGGCTATAGTGTCCAGTGCAGTTTAGGAATGTTTTGAAGGCGGTCTGCATGTTAACATGGAAGGATGCTGTTCTGCTTTGGCGTGTCAGTTGGTGCAGGTACAGTGAATAAGCTCTTAGATACAGTAAATTATCAAGTCCTATTCTGTACACTGCCAAGAAACATGCTGTAATACACATGCCTTTTTATAAATAAATGCCATATCATGGTGAAATGACTGATCATCTGTTTGTGTGCCACACAGCATATCATCCATGTGACAATTATAGCCACCGTCAGTCCCGCTCGGCTCCCTCCCTCGCTCTGATCTCTCCCTGCCACCGCACCAGGTCGCTGCTGGCCTTTGGCACCTCATTTCCATGGCATGCCAGCTGAAGGCAAATGTTCCCACCTGCCTTCCTTTGTATGTGGCCCTGCTCCAAATCCTCACCGGATTATCTTATTGTCTCCTTACCAAGCCAAAGGCCACTGGCCATTTGCATCTGAGAGGTGGAGCAGGGAGTGCCACCATGGACAATCACAGTGGAGTGTGAGCGAGCGTACGATGTGTGTGTGAAGGCGAGGAGAGAGCAGCCCGGTCTATTTGCCAGTTAATAGATGAAGAGCAGAGGAGAGGGGTGTGAGAGGAAAAGGTGGAGACGTAGAGACAGAGATGATTAAAAGACCTTGTGGCTTTTTGTCAGAGGCTACAACATCAAACCCTCCTGTCTTCATACTCTCTCTCTCTCTTCTCTCAACATCACACAGAAGAGAGAGAGGTGGATAAAAACACGTAAAGCGAGATCCCACAAATCTAGTTAATGAACATGATAGTCTGACAAGTGTGTAGTTGTTTTGAAAGCTGTTCGACTCGGCGTTTGGGGTACACTGCTGCCTGCTGTATCACATATTTACTCTCCACTGGTAAAAAGATATATTTAATTCCTCTTCTACAGCAAACAGATGAGCGGAGAAATATTTATTCGTTTAGAGAGGGATTTGTGTGTCCATTAGCTCATGCACGGTTTGCTGCTGACAGGTGGTGTTTTAATCGCACACATGCACAGTTTTCTGTGGTGCTCAACACTGGCCTTGAGGTTTGGCCTTTTTTTGAAGTGCAAGCAGTATCGCGCTGCAGGAGAGATGACATTCTGAAATCCCTGAGAACCTGAGTCTTGAGGCAGGTTCGACATACTATAACAGACACAATGCGTCATGGATTAGGGCCCCCAAGGGGTTCTTAAGGGGCTTCCTGGGTACCCTTAGGCAAAGTAAGAAATCGTTTTCAAATGAAATCGTAATTCCATTATGATTTTAATTTGGAGTAAGGCAGAAGGGGAATATTACAGGGATGGCACTGTCACTGTGCCTGGCCAAGAAAATGGCATATGCCTACCCGGTAAGACCTCAAATTGTCACTTTTACACTTCTGCATTGGCAAGGATTAAACAAACAAGATATAATGTGTTAATTAAAGAGCTTTAGAGGTGTGTGCTGGTGGATTTTGTTACACGTGGACAGAACTATTTTGATAATCGCTTAATCGTCATATATTCTAGCAAAAAGGACAAACAATCACCAGTTCCAGCTGCTCAATTGTGGGTATTTACTGGTTTCCCCTATTTTATATCATTGTAAACTGAATATCATTGGGTTTTGGACTGTTGAACAGACAAAACAAGACATTTCCATGGGCATTTGGAAACTGTAATGGGAATTTTTTCAATATTATATTTATATATTTATTATTATTTATTATTATTTTTTATTATTTATTATATTATATATTTAAAAGTCCACAGACAAGATGAAATTGTTAGTTGCAGCTCTAAAGCTAAACTAACCAGCTGCTGGCTGCAGCTTCATATTTGTCATTACAAAATTATATCCAAAAATAAATGAGGGCCCCAGCATATAAATGTTTGAAAATGCCTGATATCATGATAATAATATATCAGGAAATACTTGTTTAATCAGTCTTGTGGCTTCCCCGTGCCTACACTTGGACCTGCTCAACCTCTTTCCAGCTACCACGCACACACACACACACACACACACACTTTTCACACCATGCTTACCAGCTGCTGTTTGTGTGGCCCACATGCTGAGGCGCACGCGCTTGTGTTTGCCGCACCAGCAGGCCGTGGATGTTTGCAGAAGAATAGAATTTGGCATGATGATGCGTGTTTGTGTATGTCACACGTGAGGACAGGACAGCAAACACTCCTGCACACACACACACACACACGCAACACAGACAGACAGATCCAGTAGGCTTGTGCTGCAGTTTGTCACAGTGCGAGCTCTACTAAATCCTGTTTCTTTTGTGTGTGTCAGGGAGTGACGCAGTGGCGAAAAAACATGTCATGTGCTGTTGTTGTTTCGGTGGTGCTAACCAAACACCTGTTGACATGTGAACCACCCTTTTGTCAGCAGTCACTCTGCAACTCAGCTGTCCAAGTGTTGAGAAAGGCTAGTTGTGGATACAAATCACAACATTTGATATGACTGGCCTACAGGATCGTCTTCATTATTCATGTGATCTTTTGATCTGAACAACTTAAGTTACAGAAGCATTAAAAAAAATCACTGAAACATTTGTGCTGCAACTTCAGATTAAAGAGTTTCTACAAACTAACAAGCCACCAGATTACAGAATCATAGTGACTTTTATATATTTTAAGTCATATTTTCATACAGAACAAGCTGTAATCTAATCACTAGTAATATGATCATTTAGCATTAGAGACTTTTAATGTCAACAGCTGGCATGTCTGATAATCTTCTTAACCAATCAGCTGACACCGACAGAGCAATCTGTACAATCAAATTTGTACTGACTGAATAGAATTCATTTGATTCTGGTGTGATGGTTTGGGTGTGTGTGTGTGTGTGTGTGTATGTGTGTGTGTGCGCGCACGCTTTGTTTTGATACGTGTTGGGTTGTACTTCTGCCTGCTGAGCCACAGATGGCAGCCCTCTACCTCAAGCTTACAAGTGCCCTGCAAACACAGATGTGTGTGAATGTGTAGTGTCAGGTTTTCTTTGCATGCGAGAGGAGAATGATAGGCTGCAGTTCTGATGATGTCTGCAGAAACGCACCTCGTCTCTCTCTATTGTAGTCTCTCCATCTCTCACTTGCTTTCCTTGCCTTCTCTTGCCGTCATGGAGCCTGTTTCCCTTCTTTTCCTCCATGTACATAAAGTAAAACGCCAAGTTATTAGCAGGATGGCTTGTTGGTCAACTCATACATTCTTGTAATGACAGCGTAGGCAACAAATCCATTTTAACAGGTTAACAGGCTCATATGTCTCCCAATATTTTGGTTTATTCCTTTCAAAAGAGCCTCAGATAACCCAAACGCCCCATGCTAGCCTGTCTGGGTTTGCCACTGCCTCCATAATGCGGCTCCATGCTGTGCTAATGAGGGGAGGACATGCCTGGCTACCATTTTAACCCACACCTCTGTTTCTTCACATGCTGTTTTTTTTACACACCCGAGTGGCTGGGGAACATGCCCTGCCCCAGGACTGGAGGGTGCTATACACAACACACACACACCCCCTCCCTGCAGACGCACGCCACAGTCAAAGGAGCCGAGTGTAATTTACTACTTCAGCACCGGAGCAGTCGTGACACACCTCCCAAACAAAGGCGTCTTTGCTTTCTGTGCCAGCATGTGGTCTAATTCCCCAGTTGTCTTTTCACAACCTCACCTGGCTGCTCACCAGTGTTTTCTTCTTCTGTTTAGATTTATCCCTCCACTTCTCATGTGACTGCTGTTAATAGCTGCTGTTACCTTACTTCTACTAGCATTGTATCTTTTATCCTACCCCTCCTGCTGGGCAGTTGATCCTGATGGAATACAGTTATGTTGACAATTATGAATGAAATGTGTAACACTTGAAGTTGATGCAGGATGTTGCAATTCTTGATTTTAAATGTTTTTATTTCACTGAACTCTGCTGAAAGAATGTGAATGGTGTTACATGATGATGATGCAAAACAGTGTATGACAATTTGACTAAGGGTTAGGGATGGATATTGTTGGTATTTAATTTATTTATTTTATAGAATCCTCTTTGGTCTGGTACTTAACTACTTTCTCATCAGCTCTTTTTTACTGTGTAAAGCAAAAATTTGAAGCAGCATTAGAATTAATTTATATTTTAAATATAATTTCTAGAGCAGCAACAGCAACGTTTAAAACAGTCACTAGGCTCAAATAAATAAAACCACTGTAAAATTTTGTATTTCTTGGTAGTTTGCATTGGGATGCATAAAATTGGGAATATAACTTTCACACAGTTACACATATATATAACTGAATAACTATTTAAGATTTTAGACTGAAGCCTCAGTCTCTGTACTGTATTGGTCCATCAGAACAATACACTGATATTTGTCTAATGCAGAAAATATTCATGGTATTGCCTAAATTTTCCTCTATCAGTTTGAATTGAAATTAAATCAATTGATGTCATCTATTTGGCACAAATGGAATGAATCTGGAGGCTTAGATTAAACTGTAAATTGGCTTAATCAGAAAAATCAGTTACAGCCTATAGGTCTAGAGAAGGTTAGACAACTGAAAGGCAGTTTCAGACTGCCCCATAACCAAAACATGCTCCACAACCCGGTGGCATGGTTTACATGACTTGTTGTGCTGTTAAGCCTCCCTTTTAAAGAATAGATTCATGACCATATTTACATTGAAAGAACTATTAGTTGCTGTATTAATTCCTACTGTCCATACTGGCCATGAAGTGATTCCTTCCTAATGTGACTACAATGTTGAGTTATCCACAGTTCTCGTTCTGTGCAAACATGCGTTCTAAAGTTCATCTAAGGCTAATGTGAGGCTTCAACAGTTAGACATATCAGGTAGGTAGACAATGACCTGCGTTTTACTCTGCCCCTCTTTCCCTCACTTTGTATTTTAGTCTTTTTACTACAAAAGTCCTATTTTGTGTTACTATCCCTTCACTGCAGCTTAGTAAGTCTGTGGAAATGCAAAGTTGGCATTTCTGTACTAAAGAAGGCAGTAAGTTTGGAAGATAACCACTTGATTTGTCTAACTCTGTTTTCTGAAGTCTCTTATTAACTTCAGCCAAAATAAAGAAGAGCTTTTTGCACAGAGTGAGTACGGTGGGTTTTCTTCCTCATCTTTTACATTGGGGAAACTCCACAGCCAGTATGGACGGGATTGATGATTACAATGATTCAGTGTACATATGTAACTATAATATAAACACAGACTTGAAAAAATCTGGACCTGTCATTTAATTTCATGGTAGTAGCAGTCCAATATCTAAATATGGGCATATTTTTGTAGCACTCTTGATGAGGATATATCTTTTTGCTCTGACTCACCTTCATTAGCGTACTTGCTTCCAGCTATGGAGTATGAAAATATAGAATATGAACATCATACATTCATTGCCATTCACTAACTAGCACCACCTAATTTCTACTGGAAAAAAAGAAGTGTAAGATGAATGTCAAGCTCTGGAGGGCTTAGGGCATCTCTCCACTACGTAGGAGGTATTATCTTATTGAAGTGCTCTCTCTCTCTCTCTCTCCATCTCTCTGTTTGCCTTGCTCTCCCTCTCTGCTCCTTCTCTTTAATCCTCTGCAGAGTAGGTGTGCTAGAGAGAGAGAGTCAGAGAGAGAAGACTGATATTTGCTTAACCAAATCCTCGGAGGAGGCAACCCTCTTTCATCCACTTCCAAATTCACTGCGTCCACTTTCATTTGGTCATCCGTCACTTGCGCTGTCTCTCGCTCTCTCTGCATTTCTCTGTGTGTGTGTGTGTGTGTGTGTGTGTGTGTGTGTGTGTGTGTCTCAGGCGAGACTAGGCTGAAAGAGAGAGGAAAGCCCACAGACAATGGCCTGCATTTTGCTCTGCTCCCCTCTCCTTCCGTCTGCCGCGTCCTTGCTTTCCGTTTCTTCTTCAATTTGTCACTTTTGTTGTGTGCTGTTGAGGTCAGACTGGCACAGGCAGGCGTTGTCGTAAGCATAAGAGCTGTTGTGTGCCTGTGTGTGTGAGAGAGAGAGTGAGAGAAAGAGAGTGTGTAGATACTGTTGTAGCTGAGCGTATTTGTTAGAATGCCAGGGTTAGTCGGGGCTTGCCCCTTTGTTTTACACTAGACAGACGGAAGCACACACAAACCACCTGTGAACACTGCTGTGTTGACTTATTTGCATCCTGACTGCTGTGCAGGCTGCTCAAATTTCCCACCCATGTGTCATTTCATTGAAGGGATTATTTGTGTATGTCACATCACAGTGGAAGGATGGAGCAGATGCTTCATTATCATCTGTAGCGATATCAGAATATAGAGTTGTCCACCCTTTAAAACAATTAAATACAGACATATGAGGCATCTTTGTATCACTGGGGGGCGCAGAGACTAGCAGCGTCTTCTTTTACTCCTTTGCATCTATCTCTGGCTCCATCTTTCCTATCAAGATCATGTTGAAGCAGAATATGAGTGAGAGGAGAAATTCCATTGTAGCTTTTGACAAAAAAAAGACAGGTTTTTATAATCATATTTTCTCTCTCTACCTTTCCTCACCCTGCGCTTCTCTTTTTCTTTCTCTGTGAACAGGAACATAACCTAGACTTATCTGATCTGCTCTCATTTTCCCTCACAGTAGTCACTTCTCCACCTCACACTCTATTGGAGTTTTTCACTGCAAGCAGAACTTCTTTTCAAAGGTGCATATTAAAGTAGTGTGAGCCCAAATGACTCATCTCTCTCTTTGTTTCTTTCTTCTTCCTCACAGCGAGCACCTATCCTGCGCCTTCACCTTCTTCTTACACGGTGAGAGCAACGTGTGCACCAGCGTGGAGATCAACCAGCACCAGCCTGTCTACCATCTGACGGAGGAGCACCTCACTCTGGCTCAGCAGGCGTCCAGCCCCTTCCAAGGTGGGTCCTGCGTTACACCCGGCAGCTCAGAAAATCACTGCGGCAGGTTCAAAGGCAGTGTTGGAGCTGAAACAATTAAAGCGAACATGTTACATGACAACAGTAAACACTGCATCCTTTGTGAATTATGTGTCCCCCTGTGGGCCAGTTAGAAACAAATACAGTATGTGACCTCGTCCTGATATGTAATTATAGTGGCAGGTTTGCCTTGGGATGTCATTTTAAAAAGTTCAGTGCTGGTACACATCGTACCCCACATCTTCTAAAAATCTGATCAGTAGCTGGATAAACAAATGAACAGTGTCGTGCTCTAATGTGTCACTTTGATTTAACCCTCAAGTGGAGTGCCACATCATTACCCTCAAGTATTTTTTCACAATCTCATCAGTTGTATGTGAAATATTGCATGTGACAGTTGAACTAACAGAGACCAAGAGACTGCGCCTGATTTTGTGGGATGGAATACTACTATAATGTTTTGCTTCACTGCCTTGGTTCAGCTGGAAGAATCCAATAGAAGCCCTCTGACATTTGCATGTTTGTACACATGACTGTGCAATCAGACGGCCGGGCCAGAAGGACTGGCAGTGTATTGTTTTTGCTGTTTTTTTTTTTTTTAATGCTTTTCAACGTTAGCCAAAACGTAGGGTCGGCTAAGGAGAATTTTTTTTATGTACTGAAGCCGAGTGGAAAAACAATTTTGTGATAATTACCAAATGTTTATTTCTTTTGACAAAAATGTGCCTTCTAATTCATGAAAATCACAAAACTGTGCAGAGTGACCCAGTGTCAGCCACAACTGTGTGAACAACCTTCATTTGGGCACTATAGCAGCTGTCTGAGTTTAAAAATCTAAAAATGTAATAAAAATCAACGGTGCATTCTTTGGTTTTGCAATAATATATTTTAATGTTGATTTAAGAGGAACAATATTGTATTGATGGCTGAGAGAGAAGGTTTTTTTTCAAACACTCATAAGTAAAAGTTCCCCTTGAATAGGTTATCCCTTGAGATGCACTGCTGCTGAATCACTATGTGGTGACATTTCTGCTGTCAAGGGTAAACAAAAAGGGTTTGAAGAAATTGTCCAGGAGCATACATCAGCACACTGATATAAGGGGGGAATGCCTAGTTTGAAGAAATATGATATTGAAAGATCATTTTCTTACCTCTAGTGGATGTTCTGCATCTACTTTTACCTTCAGGAAGCCCATTTAACCATGACTAATCTCATCTGAAAACCTAAAAATGTTGCACTATGGTCTTATTTTTATACAGACATGCTGCTTGCAATTAGGAGAAAAAGCTTTTTGCATCTACTTAAGTTAAGGTTAATCTTCAGGATTCAAGGACCCAATTTAGCTCAAAATAACTTTGGGCTGTTGAGCAAAGCGCACAACCTGTCGCCCCCAAGGAGATGAGGTGGAGTATATAAGAGGCAAACATGCTTTCAAAAGTATTTTTTTAATATTTACTTGTAAACATTAAATGTCAAAATGCTCATCTTAAGCCTGAGAGTGTAATATTTTGAATGAAATATATTAGTAAATTGTGTGTGCGCTGTGTGTGGAGCTGCTGCTGTGATAATGCATGCACAATCTTCTGTCAGGCTGTCTTTCATTACAGATTGGCTTGGAGCCAGTTATAAAGAAAAGCCTCTGTAGTCACTTTAAATTATAGTGTAGTGTAGTTATAAAAATCTGTGCCTCTAATGATATTCCATCATTGGCTCTAAATTCATTACCCCACCGCAAGCCAAATACTCTGCAATCCCCAAACCATTGTTAGCTTGCTTTTCCACTCACACATAAAAAAGTTAGTGTAATAACTATAATATACATTCTGACTTATTTTACGTGGTGAAGGCGATGGTTGGCTTTTTTTTTTTTTTTTTTTTTTTTATAAACGACGCTGACAATAAAATGATTTTACACTAATGTCACACACTTATCCTGTTGGTATCTGAATCAAAAGTGAGGTATGAATATCTGTACAAAGCATTATTCAGCTGCCTTCCCCTGAGCTTTCCCTCTCTAGCAGATTGTCACATAAATGGACCCCGTTGTTAACAACAACATGCCACCTGCACTAGATAATAAACACATTTTATAACCATGTGTTTCTGAAAAGAGTGCTGCTTAGAAAATTAGTGGACTTTGTGAGACTTTTGATTAGAGTTGAGCAGTGATTTCCACAAATCCTAATCTTAAATTTCCTTGATGTACCCTTTCTACTAAGATTTTAAACATTCCCTCCAGACATGTTTTAAGATATGTAAAATACTCTGCTTGGAATAATAATTCGTGTCTGATATGGATTTTCCCACAAAAAAAAAGTTCAGTTACCAGTTTAAAAATCCTAAAAATTACATCTACTCCTTCTCGCGCATTGAAAAATCCGAAAACTATAAATATTTTTCACTTGAAATGTTTAACTGCTGGACACAAGATGTCTTCATTGAAAAATGTCACATTCTGCACAGTGAAGCTCAAACATCCAACTGAAGGAACAAGAAGGGGGGAAAAAAAGCATTTTCGAGTAGAGAGGGACTTCAATTTGGGCGACACTTAAACCCTGAGGAAAGGTTTCCTTTTTTACCTTCTCATCTACAGTTAGATAGACATGATTCAGCCCTCCCCTCTTCATATGCCACTCCAGTGTAATAACAGTGATCACTTCCTCCATTCACCACTGTAATTTCTGAACAGCCAACACCTTTACTGTCTCTCTGGAGTGCTCCTGCAGGGAGGTGATAATATCCCGTCTAGTTAAAGAGAAGTGCCTTTTGATTTAAAAAAAACAACAAAAAAAACAACAAAAAAAAACCCCAGACTTGCTGTATGGATTCATGTTAATGAATCTAATGCTATAGAGATTAATTTAGGATGATCACAGTGCTCCTAGTCATGTTATGCAGGACTTCTCAAAATGTTCATGTCATGCTTTTCCACACAGATACACACACACCTAGTCTTTGTCCACTGTGAGTTAAATTGCTTGAGTACTCAGTTCTTCTGGATTGTCTTGATATTGAACTATTAAAGTTAAATTAAATTCTCATTTTGATTGGTCCCACCAGAATCACCCTCAAGCACCCCTGGAGGTACCTGGACCTCATTTTGAGAACCACTGATTTATAGGCCCTCAAATGAAGCAGGCATGTGTATTTATAGCGTGTATTTTACGATAAGCACAGGCTGTGGGATCTTTGAGTACGGTGTGTGTGTCTGCGCGCAGGTGTGTGTTTTCACCGCCGCAGTATCTCCTCCTGGCTAACCAAGCATAGAGGAGGAAGGGCTGACTTCCATCCCCCTTGATCCATCCATCTCCTCCCTTCCTCCTCCCTCTCTTTCTCCCCCTCACCTCTGCCAAGCTTGGTTTACTGTGCGGCAGAGCGCTCCAGCAGGCAGACCTCTCCAGGATGTGACCTCATAAAAGGGCGCAGAGTGAATGTAATGAACTCTCAGCCCATTACACTGATCTGAGCACATTTGACATGTCTTCAGGGAGCCAGAGATAGACTCACAGTCAGAGAGGGAGAGAGAGAGAGGCAGAAGGGATGAAGGGAGGCAAGGGTGCGTCGGAGTAGTGCGATGGGGGGGAAACGGTAAACCATTTCCATAATTGTGCTGAATTTGATCTCTCTTCCACAACTGGCCTCAGGTCTTAGGAGTGTGTGTGTCTGTGTGTAGCAAGAAATGCAGAAATAAAAGGGGTTGAATTTAATTAAGGTTAATATGATCGGCCATAGCTGGATGTTGTTGTGTAGCGCAACATAAATAACCTTTTGTTCTTCCGTGTGTTGGGTCATTTTTGCTGATGTAGTCTGGTCTGTAGGTTGAAGCGAAATGTTACCCTGAGGGGCATTCAGGACGCGGTGTAGCTATAGCATGTTTCATGCTGTAGCTTTAAAAATGTGTTTTGTATGCCACTCCAGTTGATTTGACAGGGTAAAGAATATTATCTCCCCAGGTACCTGGTAATGCTCAACAGTGCTCCTGCTCCCCTACCTTGTTACTTATCTTCCACCACCACCTGCCAGTCACCACCTTGAAATACCCAGAAGTGTTGGATCCGTATATTCGATTTTTTTTTTTTTTTTTTTTCTTTCAAGGCAGTAATTTAAGTGTCGGAACATTGGGGAGGGGAAGCTCACCATCTGCAGGTCGTTCCCTCAGAAAATGCCACCGTCCGCGAGCCCTCTCTACTAAAAGCCGACTAATGCACCTCGTCTTTCGTTTTCCTGCTCCTTTCTTTCCATTGTCTCCCGCCATTTTCCCCCTCCTGGAAGCTGTGCTACAGTCCAGCCACAGGATCAATACCTGGGGACAGAGGCCATCCCGTCTCGTAATGACACAGTAGAAAAAGCAGAGCAGAGAGGGACATTAACAAATGCTCGCTCACACACCCACCCAGCAAGTACGTTGGTGAAACCATTTATACCCCCTCTCCACTTACAAATGTATGATAGGCGCAGAGAAAGAGATGGGATGCATAACAAGCTGACAGGTTGTGTGTGTGTTTTTATATTTGCGTGTCAAGTTGATATTCATATGGTTTCTGTGCTCATATGTATGCATTATGCATGTTAGTGTATGGTTCTATCTGCATTTGCTGATGGATGTAGGTCTATTCTATAAGCAGACTGATGGGCTCTCTGTGTGACTCTCATATGTCTGTGCAGTGAAGTGTGTTTGCCAAGGAGTGGCCATTTTTATAAGCCTCTGTTTATAGGCTCTGAGAGGCCACCGCTTGCCAATAATTGGAGTCTGGATTGCTCTGTAAGTATTTGGCGAGTCAGCCGGGACCGGCTGGGTCCAGCGGTGCTCTGGAAAGGTCAGAGTGCTGCTGATTCGGCCAGAGATGGCAGAATGACAGGGAAAGGAAAGCATATGAGAGAAGAAAGAAAGAAAAAGATGATCAAGATATAAAGATTTAGATTGTTGCCAGAGGAGGAAAAAAAAGAGAAAAGCAATGAAGGAAGGTATGAATTGAAGGCCATAATCTAGAAAAAGAGCATAAGGAAGGACAGATGATAGAGAGGAAAAAGGGTCAAGATGGAAGAAGGGATGAAAAGAGGTGAAGAGTGAAAGGGTAGAAATGAAAATTGGGGGAAGAGAAGACAAAAAGGGACATGAGGAAAAGGAAACTATGGAAGGAAAGGTTTAAATAAGTAGGAGAATACTAAGGAAGGAAAATAGGAATAGATATGAACTGGTGATGACTAACATTGTCTTGTCTTTCTTTCCTCTTCTACCCAACCTTTCCCTCTGAATAGTGATCCTGAGTCCTTTTGGCCTGAACGGGACACTGACCGGCCAGTCGTTCAAGATGTCAGACCCCCCCACCCAGAAGCTAATTGAGGAGTGGAACCAGTTCTATCCCATCAGCCCCAGCGCCAAGGAGAGTGTGTCGGAGGACAAGGCGGAGGACATGGACTGGGAAGATGACTCTCTGGCCTCTGTAGAGGTCCTTGTCGGTCAGTAGTTTAATATCAGTAACTTTATTTGATGAACCAGTTTGTGTTTTGACTCTGAATCTTTGTGAGATTACGGTTTCGAAAGTAGAGTTGACTGCTTTGGTTTTGACTGCTTTGGTTCTTGTACATCCTGCCTGTGTGTGTGTATACAGGTGGTGTGCGGATGGTGTACCCAGCCTGCCTGGTGTTGGTACCCCAGTCAGACATCCCTGTTGTGGCCCCTGTGGGGTCCTCCCACTGCCCTGCTGTCTACTCGGGTGGCCACCAAGTGCCTGCTTCCCAGCGAGAGCCCGCCATGTCTCTGGTGACCCTCACCCCTCCCACATCGCCTGAGGAGGCGCAGACAGGTAGCGATAAACACAGCATGGATTTATAACACAGAAGAATAAAGACTTAAGTCTCACTTCACTTAAGTCCTAAGGTCAAGGCTGCTTTCAAATTTATCTGCATCATCAAATTGGTCTTTTTTTTTTTTTTTTTCTTAGTCAAATGCTCTGTTAACCATGCTCTCTCCCTCTCCAGTGGACTCTCACTCGGCCCAGAAGTGGGTTAAGATGCCTTCATCGACTGATGCGTTCAGCGTGGACAGAACAAGCCACCACGGAGGCAAGATTCCACGCAGGCTAGCCAGTCAGGTGGTGGAGCGTGTCTGGCAAGAGTGCAATATCAACCGAGCCCAGAACAAGTAAGTCTGTTATTTTGTCTAGAAAGCAGCACAGATTGATTAACCTGCTATAAATGGAAATTGCCAGAACCCCCAAAAGATTTTCTTTGTGTATTGATTGAGGCAGCGGTAGGTTAAAGAAGATTTGAGAGTTCCTTATGTCCCTTGTATCGGCGTGGGAGAACACTGCTGCAGAAAGCGAATGAAAAACACAGCTTCCCTCAAACAACAACCTATCAGTTATCGATCATATCATGTAGCTATTATCAACTGATGACATTGGTCCAACACTTGAGGGCTTTTTGTCTTGTGCAACTGCAAGGTGTGAGTTTATGCAGCAGGGTATTGACCTGGTAGAACATACTCAATTGACTTTTCCCAGCTGGTTAAAAATATTATATGGGAGGTTTATACTTACTACTAAAGTAAGCACGCAAGCATGCAAATCAGACACAAAAAAAGTGTCTACTCACCAGTCTTCCTACATAACTTGTGCTTCGAAAACTCCTCAACTATCTTTTCATCAAGGTAGAGAGAGCAGCTGATAGCCTCTCCTGAATTCTGGTGCTCCTTGTGGGTTTTTTTTATTTTTATTTTTTAAGAGCCCTCACAAGTTGTAACAAGCAGAGTAAAGAAAAGCAGGATCAACTTTTCAACTTCAAGCAGCATTCAAGTGCTCTTGGGAAGTTGAACATCTAATTTTCAATACAAATAACCCAATTATTAATTAAAGTGGTTTAAGGTTCTGTACTGGCCCAGATGCCACACTGGCCCGTCTCTCTCAGACCTGCATGTTTTACTGCCTTTAGGTGCTTTTAGGTGCTTTTGTTGTCATATATGCAGCATTGATGTTAAACTGTTTTTAAATATGTTTTATTACCCATATATAAACCGTACAAAAATACAGACAAACCTAGATAATAATGATCACTAGTAATTACAGTAAGGTTAGCTTGAAGTTTTGTCCCTTGGTCCCTTTTGTATTATCTACCATCAGTGGATCTGACACATTGGGAGCACCCCAGGATCTGTTACCCCTTGACCAAGCACAGAATGTCAGCTGTAGTTAGTTGTTGGCTTGTCACCCAAAATATTATTGCTCCAAGCAGGGCTATGAAATCAGCCTCAGCAGCACAAGGCTTTTACCAATTGCGGCTGTGTACCAAAGGAACATGGGACAGGGCTGTACACTTTGGAGGATTTCCGTCATAATTTTAAACTAAGTGGGGGATGGGGGACCTTCAGTAGAGTTGTGTGTGAGTGTGTTGATGTAGTTTTTTTTTTGTTTGTTTCCTCTCTAGGCGGAAGTTCTCAGCTGTGACCAACGGTACCTGTGAGGAGGAGCGGACTGAGAAAGTGGGAGCCTGGGATTTTGTGGAGCCTTCACAGAGGTCATACTGCAGCTGTTCTAGGTCAGTCTCTTCCCATGTGGATATACGTTATGTACAGGTATTGCTCATATAAATTGTGTGCGCTCAAAGGCATTTCAAAGAGGTTAAATAGTCTACAGAGCTCTGAACACAGGCACAGAGGGGCATAGTCAGCAAAATATCTGCAACTTATATCCACGTCTGGAGTTTGACAAGCATATTATTCTTCATATTTTTCAATTTATCACTATTTTGTGTAAGTGACAGCAGTGCCGGGGCTGGAACCTCTTCTGGGTTTTGTGTGTCTGTAAGTCAGACATTTTCATTCCCACACTGATGGGAATAATTTGAGGGAGAAAGAATAGTTTGACCTCTGATGAAGCACTTAAGGGATGGTGGCAAAAGGAGCATGTGTGTTGCATGCTGCTAACGTTGACAAAGCTCAAAACATGTTGAATGAGTCAGTGTGTATCTGTTTAAATGTCATTGTCATTTTATCTGCTAAGACAGGTAGGCACAGTTGCGGCTGATGCATATTGTCAGCAGGGATATAGTCGGGGAAAGGCTACAATTGTAAGCACCCACACTAAAAATAAACACACTCACATATAATTTGTTGTCTGACACCATAATGTTAATTATATTCTTTGTGTTTGTCGTGCATGCTTACACCAGCACACCGTGATTATTTATGACTATTTTCTCAATTCAGCCTCATGAATAGCTTAATATCAGTAGTACGCTTATTTTTCTCCTTCATCACAGTTTGATTTAATGACTGACTTTGAGGCCTCATTCTTGAATTAAACGGCAAATCAGCTGTCCTGCATTCTTCCGTCTCCAGCTTAATCATCTGTCCCGTCCAACCACAGTTGTAACCAGCTGCTTTTCTCACAGGGGAACATGTAAACATAAGTTCGTGCCGTCTACTGCAGACTGCAAGTCCAATCAATGAGCTGGAGCTAATAGATTAAAAGAAAATTCAGATTCATGGTTAATGAGCAAGTACTATCTAAACTAATTTTTTTTTTTGGTATGTTTTGATCCATTCAAGTTTGGGCATACCCTGATTGGGGAATCCTTTGCACGAGGCTTTTTTCCCACCTAGGGAGAGGAGTGCCGGCTTGGACCGCAGACGAGAGCAGAGTGGATTGGGCCAGTCAGCTGGAGCATGTTAATTTGTTGGAAGCCACCCAGCACTTTGGCGACACAGAAATGGGAAGCTCTGTGCATTGCCATTTTTAATGGCCATTAGTTTTATTTTGTAGATGGAAGCCTTCCGTGTGGCTCCTTATCTTGACATCTAATTCTCAGGACACGCAAGTACCCTGGCACAGCTTCCTCGTCAACACCCTCACGTATAACCACAGCAAGAGACTTGAGTGGTGACCCAGCAACAGAGAATAAAGAAACCGTGATGCTGACCCAAGAGACTCCGACATGTCTCCAGGGGTTTAGGCGATGTGTTGTCACAGTAGTAGCAGTAAGAGAAGGCGAGTGAGGTTCGCTGAGGACAGGTCAGGTGGTCAGAGAGCAGGTAGCCTGCAGGGCAAACGACACTTCCCAATGATGAAGCATTGGTATGTTGTATTCCAGTGTAAAGGAACCGGAAACATTTGAATGTGATGCATAGACAGTATGGCTAAGAGACTGAGGTAATGTTTCTTTGCTAGTGACAGCACTTGATTTATTTGCTTTTTGGGGCTCAGGATGTAGAGCAGGTCATCCACTAATCAGAAGGTCGGTGGTTCGATCCCTGGCTCCTTTCAGTCCGCATGTTGAAGTATCCTCGGGAAAGATACTGAACCCCAAATTGCTCCCGATGGCTGCGCCATCAGTGTATGAATGTGTGTATGAATGGGTGAATGTTGGCATGCAGTGTGAAGTGCTTTGAATGGTCGACTGACTAGAAAGGTGCTGTATGAATGCAGTCCATTTACCATTTAATGATTTTCTTTTTGGATGTTTTGCAAAAAGGTCACGTAAAGGCTTTTAGAAGATGCTTTTTGTTCATGTCATGAGTTTGAGTGTGAATAAGTAAGAATGTATATGTTATTGCATATGCATAATATATGCATATGCAATAACATTTGTTGATTATTTGTTAGTCTTACTCATTCAGCTTAATTGTCTGAAGTGTCTTGCTAATTTATTTGAGATGAATTAGTGGGGCTGCCATGTTGCAGGTGAGAGTAATTGAGGTAATTGATGTTTTAGAGGGAGACTTTACAGAGGCTGCACAACATTTCTGTGTGTCATGAAAATGAAAAATCCTCATTGCGCATCTTTATGGTTTAATAGATTGTCTAGATGCATTGCCACTACTGTGTCATAGTCTCACCATATTTTCATGTTTGTCTACTCCCCTGCAGATACAAATCAGTGAAGCAGCGAACAGGCAGCACCCCGGGCCAAGCTCAGTCAGCAGGTCAGCCCTCCCAGCCTCCTACCAAGCACAAAGCTGGGGGAGAGAAGTCAGAGAAAGGTGACAAGCAGCAGAAAAGACCTCAGACACCCTTCCATCATCGAAGCCTGACCAGCGACGACGCCTCAATCGAGACCGACGCGACAGCAGGCCAAAGGCTGGCCATGAGGGGCCAGGACGGAGGAAGATTCCCTAGTATTCGCTCTGCAGATGTATCCGCCATTCAAAAAGCCCCCCAGCTCCACAGTGGGGGGGTCAGCACTGGGCCGTCAGACCAGGCCAACTCCCCCCAACCCCCACCACTTAGCCCCCACCCCTGCGAGCGTGGCGAGGACTCAGGGGAGGGCATGAAGAACCCTTCAACCCCCAACAGCCAACACTTTTACCAGCCACCCCCAGAGCCCTGCCTGGTCGGGGTGAAGGGCGGTGGTGAGGAGCCCGGAGGGCCAGAGGGTCTGAATCAGCACTTCCACTCGCACCACTCCCACCCCGCAGCCTCGGCCTACTCCGAGCCGCCTGAGCCCACTGTGTACGTGGGCGCAGCAGTCAACCTGGAGGAGGACAGCTCACACGCACCATGGAGGTTATTCAATCTGCCCCGCAGGAAAGAAGCAGAGCTGCCCACACCACTGCTGCCAGGGGACAAGCTGAGGGACGAGGCCTCAGCATCACAGGACAACCTGGTGTCAGTCACAGAGTGAGTGACACTAGCCAATTAATAATCAATATTCAGTGCCCTCTCTCACACACCAACACTCATGGGGCAATAAAGGTTTCAGTCATTTGCCAACTGACTAAGCAGTTAGGCATCCAAGCCCTCCCGCCTTTTCCTCTGTTACAGAGTGGCCCCCGGGCTGCTTTGGAGCACTTTGAATAGTCCAGAAAAAATTGTTTTGAAAGAGTAATGATGCAAAACCCACCTTCTCTCTCTTTCTCATTCTCTCTCTCTCTCTCAGATACCCCCTCCCTCATCCCTCAGCTTCAGAATGTTCGGTGTAGCGCTTAGCTGCACACAGCATGTTAATCTCTTGCTATGTGCCCTTTTGACATCATACATCACCAATGTGCAGGGCCAGCACTACTCATTGATTCCTACACACAAACAGACACACACACACACCAGAGCTAGGAGAGAGGAAGAGTAATGGTAGGGTTAGATAAAGATAAACCTCTGCTATTGTAATAGAGTCGAAGCTGATAGAAATACTGTCTGCTGGCTATCAGTTTGGCAGCCACTGAGAAAGACTTGCACCATGAAGAAGCTGTAACACTTCACAGTGCTAGCAAGGAACAGGATCACAGATGGACAAGGCGAGGGGCTTGTCCAGTGTGGAGGCAGGCAGGGTGACCAGGAGGCCATAGGGTGGCCGTAGTGGGAATTATCAGTGTGGGTTATGCAATCCCAAGGGGCCAGCCACTTGGATGGGCTATTCTAGTGAGCTGTAATCCTCCCAGCCACAGCTCTGAATGGCGGCTAATCTCTGGCCCAGGCCACTGCACACCATCACCTCGCATCAGAGCTGGACAGGCATGACGAGAGGACAGAAGTACAGAGAAATATAGGAGGCAGTGAAGGGGAGGGATAACACATAAGTTGGGTCAGTCCCTCCTCTCCTGCTGAGCAGCAAGTGGTTTCCTTTCCCCTCCCTCCCTGTTGTGTCACATGCGTGGAACAAGTAGGCCATAGTCATAGCCACATAACAGATTTGGATGAGCCCTGTCACAGTAACAAGTGGTAGATGTGTGTGTCTGTTAGTGTATGAGCAGTCAGCGCTGGAATCACCATGTTTGCATAAATCTGCTTGAAATGTAATTGTCTGACTACAAACATGATGCATCCAGTTCTGCTGCTTGACAGCTGTCAGAATTGTTTGCAGTCGCTGCCATTTCTGTTACTGCAGATACACATGGCAGCATCAACACTGATAATATCAGGCAGCATCATGCTAAAACACAGCGGTGGAGAAATACAGAGAAGCATTCTCTCATGCTCTTGATTAAAACTGCTACTTTATAATGGTCCGCAATTATAATCTAGCTGGAATTTACAGAAGGAATGAATAGGTGGTGTCTCTATTGTGTATTGTGAATCTCGTAAAACATTACTCCAGAGTCCTCACACCTCAGCATTTCCGTCCTCCCAGATTGATGTCCACGTCTAAATGGCCGCTGAAGGTGTCTGAAGAGCGAGTTCAGATGTATCGAGCCAGGAGGAACCAGTACTTGTCCGCTGCCATAACTGACGGAGATCACGAGCCCGAGGTGGACCCCTATGCCTTTGAGGAAGGAGATGTCAAGTTCACATTCTCAAACAAGAAGGATAAATCAGGCGGGGAGCGAGAGCCGGGCAAGAAGCATAAGGTAAGGGGTGTGAAATGTTTCTTCGCAGTAACTAATGGGTGTATCGTACCTTCCTGTTATAATGGTCTGAACCTTTTTCCTTCTTGCTTGTTGTTGCTCAGGACTAGAGCCTTACATAGACACCAGGTAAAATGTTGTAAGGTCATGTTAAAACTGTTTTTGTGCATAATCAACTAAACGGTATACGGGAAAATTGACAGGTTATGCAACTTGTTTCCATAACAATACAGTTCAACTTTTTTTCCAAAAATGCCAAATATTGGATGGTTCTAGCTTCTAAAGTGTGAGAAATTGCTACTCTTCCTTGTCTTAACCTTACAGTAAACTGAATATTTTTGGATTGGTGTGTTGTTGTTGGTCTGACAAAACAAAATGACATTTGCTTGGGTTCTTGGAAATTGTGAATCTTTTTTATTTTAACTGTACACAGTGTACAGTTGAAATTACAGCTCAACCTGAATTTGAACCTTGATCTTGAAACTTAATGAGAGTCACCAACATGCCACATGGTGTTCAGGGCATCCTGTCATCATAACGCTCTCTGTCTGTGTGTTAGGGACACACGTTTTGGTCACTGCAGCCTAAGAAAAATTTATGCTAAAAAGCTTTACACTTAAGACCACAAATACCCCGCTTAAAGATAGATTATCTCACTAGATTTTTAATCATCATGACAAAGCTTTGATAAGTCACCTAGTAGCGTAGCCTGTATTATGGTGGGATATTTAAACAGCTATGCTGGTGGTTCTTATAATAAACTTGACTCCCTGCCATTTCTTCATTGTGACTAGTTGATCTGGAAAACAGTCCATGTTGAACTTTTGTCAGATTTACAGTGTAAGGCTCTCCACTCTGCCTAAAAATAAGCCACGCACAGTGCCTTTTCCGAGTTGGCTGCTTTCAATCTGGTTTGCAGCCACACCCCATTGGATTTAAAGCAAAAAAAAAAAAAAAAGCAGTGTCAGTTTGAAAAATGCATAATGGTGTGAAGTCTTTCTAAAATGCAGCATAGAGAGGAACCACTTCATTCACGCCATCCTCACTAGTTGCCCGGGGTAAAAAGGGGACAAGAGGGCTGATTTTTAAGATCAGGGAGCAGGCGAGGTAGAAAATAGGCCATCAGCATCCTCAGTGCTGCACTAAAAATAACGGTGCGACCGCTTTCCACACACATCCGCTTTCACTGCCCAAGTCTAACTGAACAGGAAGCCATTGCTGATCCCTATTGTTGGTTGAGCCCAGAGGAACATCAAATAGTTAGCCTGTCCAATTTCCTTTTAAGTTATGTTTTTCCTATTTGATCTGCCCTCTCCCTCCTTCCCCTTCTCAACATATTCCTCTGCTCTGCCTCTGCCTCTGGGGTTGTTGGCTCCGGTTCCAGACAAGGGCCACCTGTTAGCTGTGGATCGCCCCCAGCATTGAAAGGGAGATCCGGTGTGTGTGTGTGTATGTGTGTGTGTTCATTCCCTGGCTGCATGTTTGCAGCAGGCTTCACGGAGCGTAGAGTCTAACCACGGTAACAAACCTGGCTCACTGAAGCGTTGAGCTTAAAAAGAACACTCAAATATTTTTTTTTTCCCCTCTTCTCTCTGGTGAAGACCATGCTGCTCGCCTCCCGGTCTGTGCTGGAATTTAAGGGTGAACGCAGCTCCCAGTGGAGCGGAGAGTCCCCAAAGAGCAGTGTGTGCAATGGAGCCTTTCCACTGTCTGCTTTATGTGCTGTGTGTATATCCACCACATGCTTGTGGGAGTGTTTGCAGACACATAGATTCCTTTTTCCTCCTTCATTTTTTACTTCAGACTAATAATTCCACAGTATTAGAGCCTTTTTCATTCTTTATAGCTGCAAGATACTTAACTTCCTACCTGGCTGATGTTGAATTTAAACTTGGAGCACAAGAGAATCTCCCCTTTATAGATGAATTAAGTATTTCAAGATGAAAGTTTGGGATTCCAGTAGTTATTCCTTACCATTTTTCCCCTTCTTTGAGAGTGTATTTAGAGCGCGCCAAGCTGTTACAACACCTTCTTTATTCAATGCTCAGCAGACTATTAAACCACTTACTGGTGGATCACTATAGAGTGCAGAGACAGTAAACAGTACATCAGCGTTTCCAGCAGTCAGACTGAAATCTTCAAACTGGAGAGGCATTGCCTGTTGCAAGCCACGTGACATGTGATTACCATATCATTTTATCCTATTGCACAGAAGTGGTGCGCCTGTGTTGGAGCCTGCTGGATTAAGTACAGGATGAAGTGAGGTGGATGGAAAAGGTGATCGGGTGCTTTTATGCAGAGAGCCTTGGAGTCAAACAAGCTTTGCAATATGTAAAACGATGCCACACACACACACACTTTCCCCACACAAGGCCAGGCAATTGATAAGGGGTTAAGGCATAGTTACCACCTATGATTGTGGCCTTGGTGTGGATGTTGTGCACCGCAGTGGTTTGGTCCTTTAAGGGAGACAGATTAAAGCCTGCGTTACTCAGAGAAAAGCCCTGGAGCGTAATGAAATCAATGGCTAGAACATAACATTCCTGTTCCCCAGCTAGCACACAGTGTACACACAACCCGTCATAAGAGCACACACACACACCGAGAAGGCCAACCCTCCCAGATATTGATGTCTGGGTGGGAGCCTAAGAGGCCATTCCTTGGATCATGATTTCACTCTGATCCACACTGGAAATCTCATTTGCCACAGCAGAGGCAAGCAGTCCCTTCTCCCTGTTCTTCTGTTTCTGTCCAGTTTTCTCTTTAATTATTGCCACAGTATTAGTGTCATTATTATGTATTTTATATTATTATTTTTTTGCCTTGATTTGAGAAGGGAATTCTTTTGTAAGTTGAATCTCACCGGGTTCTTACTGGCTGTTTGATGACGCGTGTTTTGTTTTGTTTAGCTCCATATTCTGTTTTGTGATTTATCCCAACTGAGATTCAGTCAAATTTATTTTGCGTAGTTCTTAGTCACAGTTTCAGGCTCAGAGGATTTAACACACCCACATTTTTAACATTAATGAAACTGACTGTAGGAAAAGCTTCATCGACACAGGATTGGTGTCATATTTTTATAAACCATGTATTTGTCTGGACTGTAACATCCTGAACATTGTTAAATCAAGTACGCCCTCTTTGATTGTTGTGCTGGTTGTGTGTGTGTGTGTGTTTTTTTTTTTTTCTTCCCATCTTCTAACCTTTCCATGCTTTTTTTCCTCACAGGGTGAAGATGGAGGAGCAGGTCCATCAGATGGTAAGGAGCCTCTTTTTTTTTTTTTTTTTTTTTTTTCCCCCTAGCAACCCCCTCGGCTATTTCTATGACTTGGTTGCTGTTGCACAAACACATATAATCATACTGCCACTCTCAGAAGACCTGGACAGTGAAGCCAAAGGGCACACTCCGCATCTAAGTTTCCATTCAGATCTGGGGAAGTAGCATACTGAATTAAATTTTAATTTCAGCCTTTTCAGCATGTCAATATAAACTACACTCATTCACCAAATAAGGAACATTCATTACCAATTACTTTTAATTTAAATCTCATATAACAGATTTGTCATGGCACAAGCATTTCAATAATTGAATTTAGAAGAAAATCGACTTCCTGAATTGATTGAATAGAGTGACTTGAGGCCAGTCCTGGTTAGTCAGTCAGCATAAACCATCATAGCTCGAAGCCAGATTTTTGCCTACTTGCGGACATAAACTGTTCCTGAATCCTGATATTTTATTGGTAACATCGTGTGTGTGTGTGTGTGTGCGCAGATGCTCAGCGGGCGGCAGCTCACAACCGCATGGCTTCCACCAGCCTGATCCATGAGACAGACCTGGTGGTGTCCATCAACGACCTGGACAACCTCTTCAACTCGGATGAGGATGATCTGGCGGTTAGTAGGGACCTTGGCTCACACTGCAATGAATATCACATTACACATTGTGGTCTGGCACAGTGTGACTCTGTATGTGTGTGTGTGTGTCTGCATGAGTGTTTGTTTTTCCACTGGTATTTATGTGCCAGAGCAGTGTCTCCACTTTGCCCATCATCAGCTGACAGCTCTCACTACACACTGCATTTACACTGAAGATGTTATGTGTGACACTGACTTGCAGGTGCCACAGGTGTGAAAAGTAACACAGGAATGAATTTATTAACGTGACACTTTGAGGTCCCCAAATGTTCAGGTGATAAAATACTTTTTTTTTTTTTCTTCTTCTTTTTGTCTGGGGGGGGTCTACAGCCTGGTTCCAGACGACCGGTAAATGGAACGGATGAGAAATTTGGCAGCAAGGAACCGAAGCCATCCACTTTGGACCCCGTATCCTGCATTAGTATGTATCTCTACTGATGTCTGTCTCTCTTTTTCCTGAACACCCCTTAAACTGCAAGGATGGATTTACCTCAAGTGTTAATCTAGATTTCGTCACACCTGTGAGCCCCATGAAAGTTAAGAATGGTACACTGAGATTTCGCCAGAAGCCACTTGAGTTTTAAACAGACTATTCCCCCTGCTTACAATTTCAGCAAAGGGTAATGCCATCATCTGTTAATCCACTAAATAAAATTAAGGCTTTTACTCCCCCAGCATCACTGAAGCTCACCCTCGCCTTTGCCACCTAGTGGTGGAGAAGTGGTTCTAATTAACTTCTCTGACAACTGACAGCTTAGAGTCATCCTGTAGCTGCTGTCTTGTTGTCTCTTTGGCTTTCTATGCTATCAACAGAGACTTGCCTTAAAGTGACACCCAGTTTGTTGCATACAAAACACCGGCAGCTAAAAGTTAGACTGTTTTTTTCATTTGGTTATTTATTGTTAGGTTTGCACTCAGGGACACTAATGTAGAACTAAAGAGATTTTAAGGACACTGTATATTTTACTGTGAAGCAAATTGGTCTCAGATCAGCCGTTTTGCTTTAGTTTTATGTACAGACACTGCGCAGTGTGAGACTCAGCCATTTTACAATGAATTGTGTTTTAAGCCCCCTGGATGCATCTTGCAATTACAAAATGTTTTGAGGGTTTGAGGCCTTGGATATTCCCCACATAGTCCCTGGCCATCTTTGCCTAGAGCATTTTTTACCAGGAAACCTGTGGTTCTAGTGTAGAGTAGAATTATCTCATGAAAATTAAAGCATTATAAAAACAGGGCGCTCCTGCTTTTACCTCTTTTTAAACTTTGCAGAAACAGCTCTTCAGGGCTCTTGTGAACATGTCATGGTAACTGTAACAAACTATGTAAACGTTTCATTAGTTGTGGCGCTTGTCATATTTTGAGACGATTTGGTTGCAGAACAGCAAAAACATACGTCAGCAAGCGTCTTGGCACAGCTTAAAATTACACATCTTAAATAGTTCATTCACACATAATAGCCCCTTGTTTTTTCTCACCCACCAGGCTCAGCAGACCTGCACCAGATGTTTCCCACACCCCCTTCCCTGGAGCAGCACATCATGGGCTACTCACCCATGAACATGTGCAGCAAGGAGTACGGCAGCATGGAGCCCAACCCAGGCATGACCACGCTGGATGGCACATCATCTCTGGGAGGCCACTTCAAGATTGAGGTGGAGGAGAGCTTCTGCAGCCCCAAGCCATCTGAGATCAAGGTGGGTGTAGAGCCAGTAAATGTGTCGGGTAATAATTCAATGACAGCTGACTGAACCAGTAGGTCAGATTGCTGCCAGAGCCAGTAGATGTCACAAGTGAATGATTGTTGGTGGTTTTCTTTGATAGGCTCATTTTTAGGCTGAATCTTGGGAATTTTCTCACCAACTCATCAACTTGTCTCTGACTGTAAATCACCAGCACTTTGAAATATGACTAGATGAATAATGACTAGATGATGTCACTACAGGCACCATATTTTATTTTCTGCAGCATGTTTTAATTCCAAATAGAAAATATAAATTTTCATTCTAGACTCTGTCAAGTCTTAGTATTATACTTAAAGTTACTTAGATGAAGCTGCTACACAGATGTTGTTTGTGGGAGGTTTGTCTTTGCTTTGATTCCTACTTTTTTTTTTTCAACACTGTATTCACATTTCTGATGTTGTGTCCCTGCGCTGTAACCTTCTCGTAGGACAGATTTTCTTTGCAATGGTCAGTGAAGACATTAATAATTTTCTACCTTATTTTCTATCCATTTTGCAGGACTATTCATTTGTGTACAAGCCAGAGCTGTGCCAGGCGTTTGTAGGCTGCTCCATGTTTGCTCCCCTGAAGACACTGCCCAGCCAGTGTCTCCCACCTATTAAAATACCCGAAGATTGCATTTACCGACCGAGCTGGACCATGGGCCGGGAGATGCTCAACACTGTGTCTGTCATGACCTTCCTCAACAAGGACAGGTATGCCGCTGTTATACTTTTTCAATGAGGTTTTTAAGGAGTATGCACTGGTCCAAAAAATACATAATTCATCTTGTGAGAGCAGAAACTCCCATCTTCGGAAGTTTTTGTTATCACACAGCTGGGATTTTTAATATCGGGAGTACTGTGGGTTGTGGGTAGACAGTACTATGATGCAACTGGTGAAGCAAAATGATAGATTTACTGAAGTACTTTAGGTGATTCCAGTGGTGTCAATACTTGGCCTTGCTGACACTCTTCTACATGCCTTATCTCTGGATAATTCCTATCTAGCCTGTTTCAAAGATTCCTTATAATTTATCATGATGATCTTGGCAGAAGGTTACTGAGGCGTTCTAATTCAGGCTTGCAGAAGGCATGCCGAGGCTGCGCTAGCTGGTTTGCGTTTTTGTGTGTAAGGGAGCATACACTCACACTGTGGTCTCTCTCTGTCCACACACACCCTCTGGTCTCTCCCCGGACACCCCCTTAGCAGACTGCTCAATTTCCCATGCATGGCTGCCTCAGGCGGAGCAGGGAAATGAGTGTAAAATGCCTCCTTGGTTGAAGATGAGGATTATCACTGGAGTGGTGAGCAGGGCCCCCACAGCGGCTCCATGCCATCTCGCCACTCATAGCAGCTTGGAGTCTATAGTTTATCTGTCACAGTTCACCTCTGCAACTCTCACAGATATGTCCAATCAAAGCCCAAAACAGTTCTGTTGATTTTGTGCTTTTTTGTGATCACGGCTGTGGACTTTTATTACATTTAAGTTAAACTTTAAAATGATTCCTGTGAGTTGTATTGACCAGGCTCACTAAACGTGAGAGGTTCACTAATCTCAATCTAACCAGAAAATTTCACCATAATGCACCACCTGTTTCACTTTTTAACAATGTCAACCTAACTTTGTGTGTGCGTCCACATTAAATTAACCACGTAAAATGCACTGTAAACCATTCAATTATGAACACAAACACTGTAAACTGATAAAATGGCCTGGAGCAAAGGCTCCAAAGCATCTCCTCAGTTCTGATTGTGTTTGGAAAAATCTTTTGGCTTATAAACAAGGTGAGACATGTTGCTTATAGCTTAAAAGTGAAGTGTCAGTGTATAGTTTATTCAGCAGATTAGGCTGAGCTGGCTTTTTTTGTTCTTAAATACATAAAAAGGAATCATTTCTTGTTACGGCAAAACTAATTGCAACTGTGGGACCATACTATTGCTTGATGATTATTAAGATTATTTTTAAGAAATTTCCCATATGACAGAAAATGTAGAGCAGACCAAGCAACAATGGTGGGCAAATTTAAAATACTTTTTGATAGCTGTAATATACGTAAAGGCTCATTATTTTATTTTATTTTTAGCAAGTGTGTAACTGGAGTGCTAAGTCAGGTTAAGATGGGCTTTAAAGGAGGGAGATGTGTCTGCACTTGGCTAAGCTTGGCCAGTGTCCAGAGAGTCATGAGTAAAGACCTTATAACAATGTAGCGGTGCTGCCTTTTGCGTCTGCATCCCATCATGAACGTGCCCTGGCTGCAGGAGAGAGAGTTGTGCTGGGACTTCCTTCTAATGGGTCTGTGCCAGGAGTTGTTCCTCACATACAGCTAGGGACATGATGTGCTCACCCTCCCTCTCTCTCTCCCGCTCTCTCATACACTCTTTCTCTCTCTCATTGCTTCCTCACAGTAGCCTGCCAGCCCAAAAATAAACCTTACCTCAGAGGGACGGATGGACGCTTGTTGAAATGTTTATCGAATGTCTTTCTCGCTCCCTCTGCTTCTTTTTGCTACAAGTTTCTCATTCTCTCTCTCTCCCGCGTTCTTGTTCTCTCATGTGTAAACATGTGTGCAGTCTGAGCCCATTCTGCATTCCTTTTGTAGGTGCCCTTGAGCAAGGCCCTTAACCTCAACCGCTCCAGTGGAGCTGCTCAGCGGCCAGCAGATCAGACTGTGGTTGTACTGGGCAGCTTCCAGGTGTTGAATGTGTAACTGTGCAAATGTGATCAGGGCGTTCCTGCAAAAGAGAGGCTTCTTCTCAGGGAAACTTCCCTGAATAAATAAAGGTTAAAAAAAAAAGATGTATACAGGTATATCATCGTACAGGTCCCCTGTATATGAGGTTTTTGTTTTCTTTTACATGGGAAAGCAGTAGTTTTATTGTTGTCTAATAGTTGTAATTTCTAATTGTCCTCATGGCTTTGCTGGGGATCACTGCCAGCTTTAAGTTTGGCAGCTGATTTTGATTTAGTCTTAGTCTTTTTTCTTCTTTTTTTTTAGTCAACAAAATGAAGCGCAAGTCTAGTTTTCATCAGTGACATTTTAGTCAAATTTTTGTCATGCATTTTTACTTTTCATGTCTTCTAAGCGTTTTGAGGAGGCTGCAGCTATCGTCATCTTTGTTGTGTACAGTTGCCATGGTTACAGATGTTGTTCTCGCCCATCGCAAGGTTAGCAGAAAAGGCACCGTTTACTTTTTCACACAGCAGTGTCCATGTGACTGCATTAATACAACAGTCTGACTCTCTTCCGTAAGTCATCATTGAGAAGGTGGATTCACTCACCTGTTCACAAAAATACTGTTCACAGTCTGGGTTTAGCCTGAGAGGTTGGATGGCATAGTGATGTTTCTTTAGTGAGCATCTAGAGGAAAGAGCCAACTTGAAGTAAAGTTTATGTTACATCCACAGCACTTGATAAAGTTACATTAGCTTACCTTTTTGTAAATGTCGGCATGCTGCCTACATGTCATCTTCTGTTCAGCTGTTTTGTTGCTTCTTCTCTTCTTCTTCTCAGTGGATTGTAGATGAATGTAATCCATCTGTTTCTACTAAGAACTGGTAATATCAGATAACATTACTGGCAGGGACAAAACGTTACTGAATGCAAGATGCTTCATATTAGCCGTAGTGCAACAGGTCAAACTGTTAAATCATCTGAACAAGAGATATTTTTGGGTGGTGAAGGAAACTGTTACTGGTCCAGAGTTACAGTGTGTGATTCTGCACATGCATGCAGGTGGCTGAATAAGACTTTGCAGTAAAACAGTAATTCATTAATTTGTCAATTCCCTTTTTAGTTTTTATTTGTTAAAAGATGTAAAACATTTCATCATAGTTCTCATTTTCAAAGGGTACTTTTTACTTAGTTTTCATCTCGTGTTTGACATTAAAAATTAGTTGTCGGTGAATATTTTTTTGTCAGAGTTTTCGTTGACGAAATGAACACTGATCACTGCAGGCTTCTTAAGGACCCCTGTGTACCCCCAGCCCCATGTTAAAACCCTAAAATGTGCTGCTGTGTTTCCACAGTGTGACTGTAGTACCTTCTTTTATCTTTTGCATCTTTTCTTACTGATGTCCTTTTGTCTTTCTGACCCCAGTAACATCCCCAGTGTGGGCAGCACCATGGACCAGGACTACAGCCAGACCTACACCCCTCAGACCCACACACCCTTCATGTCAAACAGCGCTCCACCAAGTAACAGTGGTGCTGGCATCCTGCCTTCTCCTGCCACCCCACGTTTCTCTGCCCCCACCCCACGAACACCACGTACCCCACGCACACCTCGAGGTCCCTCCAGTGTCCAGGGCTCACTCAAGTACGAGAACTCCGACCTGTACTCGCCAGCGTCCACCCCCTCCACCTGCCGACCGCTGAACTCAGTGGAGCCGGCCACCGTACCCTCCATCCCCGAGGCCCACAGCCTCTATGTCACTCTCATCCTCTCAGAGTCAGTCATGAACCTCTTCAAGGACTGCAACTTTGACAGCTGCTGCATCTGCGTGTGTAACATGAACATTAAAGGAGCCGACGTGGGCGTGTACCTGAGCGACCCCGTCGGCGAGGCCCAGGAACCCTGCAGCTGTGGCTTCAGCGCCGTGGTCAACCGGCGTTACGGCAACGGCTCAGGCCTCTTCCTGGAGGACGAGCTGGATATCATCGGCCGTGGCTCGGACGTCAGCCGCGAGGCAGAAAAGCGCTTTGAGGAGCTGCGGCTCTCCTCACTGGAGAGAACTGGAGTTGGGAGGGGCGACCGTGTCCCAGATGAGCTGATTCTCCTCCTGCAGGACCAGTGTACCAACCCTTTTTCACCCATTTCAATCCTGGAGCATGACATATTGTCACGAGGGCCGAGCGGGGCACCTGTACCGCCCTGTGTGAGGGTGGAGGAGAGGGACTACCACAGCGACTGCTACATGGCCCTGGAGCACGGCAGGCAGTTCATGGACAACATGTCGGGTGGCAAGGTGGACGAGGCGCTGGTCAAGAGCACCTGCCTGCACCACTGGTCCAAACAAAATGGTAAGTAAATGCTGCCTGCATGCAAAAATGGTTAAATTGGGCACCAAATTACGTTTTTACATTTACTGGCCATTGTCGTTTTAAGACTGTTTTAATTTAACCATAAAAAAAGCTGTTGGGGAAAGACTTGTTTGAGAACCTCACTGAAATGTCTACTGTTTTTTTGAGTGTTGGTTTTTTCATGTTCATGTTTCATGAAGCTTCCCATTTACTCATCCATTCTCCAGCAGTGGACGTGAGTGCGCTGTGCTCTCAGGACGTTCTGCGGGTGCTGATGTCACTCCAGCCCGTACTCCAGGACGCAATCCAGAAGAAAAGGACGGTTCGGTCGTGGGGCGTTCAGGGTCCCCTCACCTGGCAGCAGTTCCACAAGATGGCCGGACGGGGCTCATACGGTAAAGCTGGGGACGAGCCGGGGGATTTTATCCATGTGATAGACAGTTCTGACTGATGTTTAGCTACCACCTAGATTAGAGGTAGAACCAGGGATTGGTGGATATGTTTTAAAATCAGATATCAGTGTTTTCCACGACATATAAAGAGGCCTCTGACTTTTGTGCCAAGAATAAGATTTCTGAAATTCATGAAAAACACACCTGTAAGTAAAGGCACATAGTGTCATCTTGAGCACAAAAGTATTGGCTTTCAAAAAGAGATAACTGGTCAAATCTGTGATATCTACTTTGAGGGTGGTAACAACTTTTGGTGTTGGTGTGGTTGACATTTGGGATGTGTGTGTCTTGGAGTGGAAAAACTCTGGATGTTGTCAGATCAATCAGCAGTGTGGTCCCTCAGCTGTGGTCCAGATGTCAGCTCTGTCGGGAGGAGCTGTCAGATCATTTGGTGACCTCACATTCTGATACACAGTGGAGGGCACAAGAGGAGGGAGGGCAGCTGACACCTTACCTGTTGACGTTTGCTGACTGTTATTTCTTACTTTCTCTCTTTGTGTCTCTCGTGCTCTTTGTGTTTCTTTCTACCTCCTCCCACACTTGCTTTTCCCTTCTTTCTCCTCCTCCTCTCCCCTCACTCTCACAGGCACAGATGAGTCCCCAGAGCCCCTGCCCATCCCCACCTTCCTGGTTGGTTACGAATATGACTTTGTGGTGCTGTCTCCGTTTGGTCTGCCTTACTGGGAGAAACTGTTGCTGGATCCCTTTGGCTCCCAGCGGGATATTGGCTACTTGGTGGTTTGTCCTGACAACGAGGCCCTGCTCAGTGGTGCCAAGAGCTTCTTCCGAGACCTCACAGCTGTCTACGAGGTAGAGACTCTGAAGAAGGGTGGAAACTCTTCAGTGTCAACACCTTCCAAATAAACACTGCTTCACTCATCTCCACCCAGCTTTGGCAGTATTTCCTTGGTGCTGTCTGGCAGTGAATTATGCAAATAGAATAATTATCTAAGACTTATTCCTGATGGGAAAAGTCACTTTTTGTTGGAAACTTGAAAATAAATCAAAACATACTTTGTTGTTGACCTGATTTATGAAAAAAGTGCAACATCAATTCTTCAACCATTTTCACATGAAATTAATAAATGTATCAGTTCATACACTCATTGTCTTTGCCACTTTGCCTATATCTGTGTTCACAGTCATGTCGACTTGGCCAGCACCGGCCCATTTCCAAAGGCTACCCTGATGGCATAGTCCTCGTCGGCGGCAACGGAGCCAAGAACCTTGCGGATCAGCCAGTCAGTGACTGGTTCCTCAAGGCTGCCAGCAGCAACAGCGACGCCTTCACTAAGCTCAAACTCTATGCACAAGTGTGCCGCCACAACCTCGGTACGTGTCATTTACAGTCTAGTGGGTATCTGCCGTGCTTTTCTGTTGCTCAATGCTTGGATGAGTCAGCTCTTTGTTCCTGAATTTCCACCTTTGACATCACTTGGTTTAGATATTATAAAAAGGCTAGCTAGACAGCCTTGATGGCTTGAAAGAGAGCAGAGCTTAGAGTGATCAGTGTAGGAGGAGGTCAAGTTGAAATGGGATAAACTGTCTATCTTTTCAAGTGTGTTTGATGTTATTAATAAAAGTCTAATGGTGATTTTCTCTTTCTCCCTTTAGCTCCATACCTCGCATCACAGCCATTGGACAGTTCCCTTCTCACACAGCCCAGTACCCCGCCGTCGTCCAGCCAGTCATCATCCACACAACTGCCTAGCTCCACCTCCAGCTCAGTTGGCCAGCAAGGCTCAGTGAACGCTGCAGGCTCCTCTGTTCCCAACAACAACAGCAGCAACAGTGGGTCCGGAAGTGGCTCTGCGCCATCCAACAGTCTGGTGACATCGTCAGGCCAGCTTGGCAGCGGGATGCCGCCTGCCAAGCCTAGCTCTTTCCCCCCCTTTGGGAGCATGGGCAGCCAGGGCCAGGGAGGTGGCCCCCAGAGTGGACAGCTGGGACAGCAGGCTGGTACCCAGAATACTGGCACCTCAGGGGACAACTCCAGCAGCCAGGCCCAGGGCCCCACAGAGCCTCCGGAAAGGTACTGCAGGACACACCAGCATGCATAGCATCAGAAGCTGATTGTATTTGATCAGTTTTGTACCCAAGTGACAGTAAGTCACAAGAAGCTATGATCTACTGTATTTAAAGTTTTTGTTGTGAAATCACTGTTAAGCACTTAACTGATGGGTTAATTTCTTCTATAAAATAAAAGAAGACACAATAATATAATTTCATAGTAAAGATTGGTTTTATAATACTGTGTGTGTGTGTGTGTGTGTGTTTGTGATCTTTTTGTTCTTTTCCCCAGCACTTTGGAACGAGAGAAGGTGGGTGTGCCCACAGATGGGGAGTCCCACGCCATCACGTATCCACCTGCCATTGTTGTTTACATCGTGGACCCCTTTAGCTACGAGGAGGCCGACGGCGGCCCGGGGCCAGTGCCGGCCCACTCCAGCATGTGGACACTGGGTTTGCTACGCTGCTACCTGGAGATGCTTCAGTTCCTGCCCCCACACATCCGCAATTCTATTTCTGTACAGGTAAGTAGACTTCTCAGGAGAGACGCACTACATGAGTGAAAAGTAATTGTGTATTCTATGTCAGCGTGTCAAATACTCAGTGGCATCATTGCTGACATATCCATCATCACCCGAAGCACTAAATTGTTCATGATTAACCACCAGTGTACCCTGAACGAACAGAAAAAAGAAACACCTTAACAATATAGTACAATATAATAACAATAAATGGTACCTTACTTGAAATTGGTCACCTGGTCAATGCCACTTTTCTCTAAGTAGCAGATATTGCATATTGTAGAAGCATTGTTTTGAGAGAGTGTGTGGGCAATGTCTAACAACTTCTGCCTTTTTTTTTTTTTACCTCAGATTGTCCCCTGCCAGTACCTGCTTCAGCCAGTACGAGGTGAAGACCGCCATATCTACGCCCAGCACCTCAAGTCTTTAGCCTTCTCTGTCTTCGCCCAGTGCAGACGGCCGCTGCCCACCTCCACCAATGTCAAGTCGCTGACAGGCTTCGGCCCGGGTTTAGCCATCGACACGGCACTGAAGAGCCCAGAGGTAAATGCGAAAATATAGTAGTTGCACTCTAATTTCTTTGACATAACCAATCTGTAAGAGCAGAGGCAGTTGTTGCGCTAGCATGCAGTCAGCTCTTTCTTTCTATCCTGGTGGCATCTTGTGTTAGCATTAGCATGCTAGCGTTGTCCTCTGATCGATAGGCAAGCAAACAGAGGCTGACACCGGTGTCCTGGCAGCAGCATTTCAGTTGCTTTCAGCTCTCCAGCCAGATACGACCCAACCTGATGGGACCCAGCCTTTTGCTTCGGCTGTGTTCAGTCTGCCACTGAAAAGAAAGAAGGCAATGAGATATAGTTTTCAGTGCTAACCATCCTCGTAGTTTTTTTTTTTTTTTTTTCCTGCTGGAACAGGACCAAGGGAACTTGTAACCCGCTGCTACTCCAGAGTTTTCTTTCCATTATCTGCTTGGCTAGCTCCCTGAGACCTCCATAATGGGATCTTGACTCCAGGTTTAGACAAAGGGGCGCTTTAGATCAAGACCTAATTCAGTTGACTTCCTTCCTCGCAGCTTGTGCTACCTTTTCCCTTTAACGCACTGGCAAACCTTGAGCCGCCTCGCTGGGAGAACTGGGATACGGATGGGACAATGGGAGTCGCATAATGGACATTTTTGCTTGAAAAGATATTTAGAATGTGAACTCAGCAAAAATTAGGATATTGAAAGAGAGGATTTCCTGCAGCTGTGGAAGTCCAGCAGCCAATCAAGCGTGCGCATAATTTACGTATCTGGAGCACGTCCAATTTTTATTCATTTATGTAGAAAGGTTGAACATTTATCCTTAATCCTTTTTCCTGATATCTTCACCTCCCCATCTACAGAGGCCAGAGTGTCTGCGTCTGTATACACCTCCGTTCATCCTGGCACCGGTGAAGGACAAGCAGACGGAGCTCGGGGAGACATTTGGTGAGGCGTCGCAGAAATACAACGTGCTGTTTGTAGGATACTGTCTGTCCCACGACCAACGCTGGATCCTTGCTACGTGCACTGACCTGTATGGGGAACTCCTGGAGACCTGCATCATCAACATAGATGTTCCCAACAGGTAGGACCACCACCTTCAGCACTATATAAAAACCTACCTTCACAGTTGAGGTATACTGGGAATTTTCAGAGGACTTTAAACTCCATAAACTATTAACAATCAAAGAGTGTCATATAATGATTTTGTTTATACTGCAGTTTCTTTGCAAGTAGTTTGTTATATTTAATTTTCATCTCACACACACACAAATTATATTTTTAAAAAATAATGCTTTTTTTTTCTTTGCAAGTAGTTTTGACAATGTGGTCCATAGCAATTAACTATATGTTTGTCTAGCAGTCACACTGGTGTAGTAGATGTTTGAGAGCAACTTATCATCATGCTCCACATTCTCAACTGATTGATTTTTTTTTTTTCTCAGTACATATCCCACATCCAGTCACAGCTGTGTTGCAACTGTCTGTGACCTTACAAAAGGTGCATGACAGCTGTCGCCAACACTCAAAATGTGTCAGCTTGATATCAAAACTGTGATTTTTGCATCAATTATGACATGCTAGCTGTCAAATGGAACCTTTCCACTGAAGTATAAATTAGACTTGAGAGGAAATGCACATAGCTGTCAAGCATGGTCTCCACACCACCCACATACATTCTTATAACGAGGTTCGCCTCCGATCTTAGGCTTACAAAAATATTATATTTTAAAGCGTTTTATATTGTAAACCATTTCTTTGTATAATTGTTCTGAATATATCTTAAAAGTGGTTATTACATGTGTTTTCCGCAGAGCGCGGAGGAAAAAGGGCTCGGTTCGGCGGCTCGGCCTGCAGAAGCTGTGGGATTGGTGCTTAGGACTGGTACAGATGACATCAGTCCCCTGGAGGGTGGTGATTGGTCGACTGGGAAGGATAGGGCACGGAGAGTTAAAAGGTAAGGAGGACTGATGTGCTAAAACGCAAGACATTGTAATATTTTTCATACCAGCGTGTCACTTGTTTATTCATCCCTGCTGCTCTCCTCTCCTGATGTTCCAGACTGGAGTATTCTGCTGAGCAGGAGAAACCTCCAGTCACTGAGTCGCCGTCTGAAGGACATGTGTCGAATGTGTGGCATCTCCGCCTCAGATACTCCCAGCATTCTGAGCGTGTGCTTGGTTGCCATGGAGCCCCAGGGATCCTTCATCATCATGCCAGGTACAGTGTGTGCACAAGACGAAGATTATAAATACACTTAGTATCCGTTTTAACGTACACTTCTAATCTGAGTCACATTACTTCACCAAGAAAGGCCGCCCTGATGTCTGTGTGTGCAGGGGAGTGTGTGTGTGTGTGTGTGTGTGTGTGTGTGTGTGTGTGTGGCGTGATGAATGGCAGCAGCATATCACAATGCGTGTCACCTCCTTGTCCAGAGCAGATTGATGGCAGGGAAGATCATGTACCTTTTCGCTCATAAAGCACTACCTCTCAGATGCCCATTGATCTCAATGCGGTGTGATGGAGAGCCAGATCAATGGGTTTATTTTGGGAAACGAGTGGGGGATTGTCAGTGCATCATACCAGGATTGTGTTGAGTGATGCCGGGCTGACGACATCTCCTTTCTAAAAATCTCTTCAAGCTGAATAAGATTAGCAAGGCTGTGTTAGCCTCAGATGTACAGACATACTAGAACTATGACCACGGGAATTTTACAGCTAACAGCTGTCATTTCAAATATAGTTTCTTTCACATTCACATTTTTAAACCTACCACTGTAAATTTATTTTAGGCAGTCAATACAGTTAATATTGTAAAATTAAGACATTTGAGCATATTTTTTTATCTTAATTGTTAAGCTGTAACTTGATTGGCTCATTAGTATGTTGCAATGAAATTAAATCTTTTTTTCTTTTCTTTTTTTTTATTAAACCTTTATTTAACCAGGTGAATCCCGTTGAGATTACAAGATCTCTTTTTAAGGGAGCCCTGGACAAGATAGCACCAATACAGTGTTTCAAACAACATACAAGAAAACAATTAAAAACACATAAAACAAAACATACAGTAGCAACTCATATGCCTATAAAAAAATTATAATAATTTGCCTAAAAAGACAGACAGGAGGAAACAGATCTAGCTAAGGAAGCAATTACAAATTCCAATTGAATTTGCCTCTAAACTCATCACTACATTTTTAAATGCCCTAATCGGGATCAGCTCATCTAACTGCAAATTTGTCTGCAAGTGGTTCCAGGCTGCAGGGACAGAGAACATAAAGGCCTGTTTGCCAAATTCACTGCGAACCTTAGGGACGCACAGTAAGTGACTGTCATTTGAGCGCAAACTATAATTACTAGTTTTGAGTGAGATATACCCACAAAGGTAAGAAGGGAGCAGACTAAGGATTGACTTATAAATAAATATGTACCAGTGAGTGAGTCTGCGCAGGCCAACGAAGGCAACTGAACTCTGGCATATAGGGTGCAATGGTGAGTGAGAGCTTTGTAGTCTGTGATAAACCACCAATTAAAAGCAATGAAAAGACGAGCTATAAAAAGTAACTCCTGGGCATAGTTAAAGTCATGATATCACTAGTTATATAGAGCTGTGGTTCTCACTCTTTCACATCAAGGACCCCTAAACTGACACAAATTAGACCATGGACCCCCATTTGATAAGATTTTTGTTTTTAGATATTTTATTACAGAAAGTGTATGAAACCCATGACCAAACTAGTCATACATTGTGTCATTGTGTTACTTATGGATGGAGTTATAGTGAAAATAAATGATTTCCCTTTTTGCCCTTTTGTCCCCGGACCCCACTTTGAGAACCACTGATATAGAGGGATTGATAGAGGATTACATTTAAATGGTTTGTTTTGTGGTATTGATCAGTTTCAAAGATGCTGAAATACTACAGGGTCCGGGTTTGTTGTGCTCCTTTGTTGAGTTATTTGATGTCTGCAACTCAAACATTTGCTCAGTCAGAGACCACTTAAAAGATGTTATCCGTAGTAAATAAAAGGATGATAATGACAAGAATTCTCATTTCTTAGTTGCTCTGTTTATTGACCGCTCTCTCCTTCCCCTGTGCATCCCATCAGACTCGGTGTCGACAGGCTCAGTGTTTGGCCGCAGCACCACCCTGAACATGCAGACGTCCCAGCTGAGCACCCCGCAGGATACCTCCTGCACCCACATCCTGGTCTTCCCCACCTCTGCCTTCGTCCAAGTTGCCAACTCCAATTACACCAACATCGACTCCAACATTGACATTCTCAACGCCACCCCTGGTCAGTAGCACTCTTGCTCCTGCAGTCATTCCATGGGATTCTCTTGCTTTTTAATTGAGCGCAGCTCAACCTATTTGCTAGACCTTAAACAAACTCACTGATGTTGAAAGGAAATGCAGCAATTACGGAGTTTTTCATCTGTACTGTTTGTTTCCAAATCCTTCCTGTTTACTTTTCCAGTCAGTGTTGTTGTAGTGTCTGCTTACATACAAAGAGCATCTACAGCACCCTCAAGCGTCTTTGGGTTATTTCATTTGTGCTAATATAATGTTGCCAGAAATGTGAGGGACTGTCACACACATTCCATATACTGTATAGAAAATGGCAATATGACCCTATAATGCCATTGGAGGAACAAAAACGTGACTTCCACTAAAAATACATATTTTTTTTATGGATCAATTGTTTAACTATTCTCCTGTTCTCCTCAGATGCTATCGGGATTTTTGACCTGCTGGACCAGGAGAACGAGTTGGTGGACCCAGACATCATCAACATCTCACCCACCACTTCACCAGTACACTCCCCTGGCTCTCATTACCACCATGGAGGTGATGGCAGCAAGGTGAGACAACATGTATATGCTTGCATGATGAAATATTGAAAGTAGTTTATAATTGATGTCACACTTATTCTTTTCTCCCGTTTCGCATTCCTTTTGTCCGTTGTGTCGTCAGAATAAAGCAGCATGAGAGGGTGTTTGTGTGGAAACAAAGCTAACCTTGAGTTTCTACCTTCTGCAGGGCCAGAGTACGGACCGTATGGAGTCTCATGAAGAGGTTCCTAACCTCCTGCAGCAGCCCCTTGCCCTTGGCTACTTTGTGTCCACGGCCAAAGCCGGCCCACTACCCGACTGGTTCTGGTCAGCCTGTCCGCAGGCTCAGAACCAGTGTCCACTCTTCCTCAAGGTACCACACTCTGCCCTCCTGCGTGATGGGCTTCTTGTAGTGCTGCCTTTTCCCATAAAAAAAAAACTTTTTTTATGGTTAAACAACAAGACAACTTAGTGTGAAACAAGTGTAGTCGTTAAGCACACATTTGGGGTAAAAAGAAATGAAACAAAAAACTGTAGTAAGGCAACTACAGTAGACAAGTTAGACTTGTGTGTTTAGTTAGACTTTGAATAATACAAGGATACTGATTTACCTTAAAAATGCAATTAAGATGTAATCCACAAGTTTGTCCCAACGTGAGGTTTGAACAATTTTTAGACGGGTCCTTTTGTTTGCTCCGTACATCTTCATTAATGAACCACAAATCTGTTCTATAGCGTTTTTGTTGCTTATGTGTTTCTACCTTAGCAAGTGGTGTCCTTGTGTGCAAACAAATGGCACGTACAAGAAAAGGACCTAGTTTTGATTTGCAACAATATCCCTTTTTTCTGAGAGTGGTCGCTGTCATTCTGCTGTGAAAAGAGCTATCATTTAGACGAGATGTAATAAAAAGGTTAAAAACTTGATTATACGGTCTTTGAAAACCCCCTCTTTCCCTCTGCTTTCTCTTTCAGGCCTCTTTGCACCTCCATGTGTCTTCAGTGCAATCAGATGAACTACTGCACAGCAAACACTCCCACCCCCTCGACTCCAATCAGACCTCAGATGTACTCAGGTAAACCGCACTGGAACACACTCTGCCACAAGTCAGGTGCAGGAAATACTGTGTTTTTAGTGATTTTAGGATTTGCAGATTTTATTCAGACTAAAATTGTTTTTTGATACAAATAGTGACGATATACAAGAGCTAAACATATATTTGAAATAGTTTTTGAGCTTAAAATACTTTGTGTACACTTAGTTTTTTATGTATATCAGTTAATTGTAGGCGAGGGTTGGATCATTTTGCAAATTGGAGGCTTACTTTATTTGTACAAATCAAGTTCTTCAGAACATGTTGCCAATAAAAACCTCATAATTAAAGAGTAACTGTATTTCTTTTGTATGCTTGGACAGATTTGTGCTGGAGCAGTACAACGCCCTCTCCTGGCTGACGTGTGACCCGGCTACACAGGACCGACGATCATGTCTACCCATTCACTTTGTGGTGCTCAACCAGATGTACAACTTCATCATGAACATGTTGTAACAAAGAGCCTGTCACAGGAGGGGCGCGGAGGAAACATTTCAGAGAAATGGAAAGCGACAACTCAGAAAGGGGTGACATCAAGGCTGAAGCAAACCGCCAGAACCAGACCAGAGTACGGAGCTGGATCCTGCACCAAGATGGGATTAGACGGCTGTTAAAAGCTGCGACGGTCCTGTCCCCCGTGGCTGTTGGTGGTTGAGACAGCCCTGTCCCTGTGATTTAAAGACATGCACATAGAGACAAGGGAATAAAGAAGGGGAAACCTGAAGTTGAGTCGCAATTAATGAACGTGAGAGAATGACAGATTGGTTGTCATGGTACAGTATGTAGCATGGCAGCACAGTCACTGGCCAGTCTGTATTTGGAGAGACAAGTCTATCTGTAAAGTTATTGGAAGAAAAGGGACATATTTGATCAAGGAAAAAACCCAAGAATAGATCTTTGGTTTTAAGATCTGAAATTCCTTTATATTCCTTTGGATGAAATAGTATCCAAATGAAATGCCTGCATCTATCTTATTTATTGTAAGTTTTTAAATGTATAATTTGTCTTATTTCTTAACCTCTTTTATATATAAAAAATGGAGAAGGTTTATATCACCTTCCTGCTTTAAAGCAATTGGTCTAAGATATATGTAATCGTCTTAATTAAAAAAACAACCAGGAAAAAAATCCCATAAAAATTAAATAAAGTCCCAGTAGGTTGCTTTTAGAGTATTATTTTTTGTAATGGAGACAGAATATTTGTATTGTCACAATGTACAGAAGAATTAGAGTGGAGAATTATGTTCCATGCCTTTGAGCATGAAGGACTTACAGCAAAGCTGTAGCTACAGAGGACTTGTACAGCAATGAACTTCACTGTGTTCAAATAAAGAGGTACATTGTTGTATATAGTATTTTATACCACACATTTAGACACAAAAACCAAACGGCAATATATATAAATAATTATATATGAATGCCATGCCAGCAGTTGGTGGTGTGGCTTCTGTTTTAGGAATAAAGTGCGTCAACTTATTTTCCTGTGCTTGTGTTCATTGCTTTGGGGAGGGGGACTGTGATGTGCAATTGGACAAGGACACCAATAGTGGAGTGGAAGGAGAACTATTGGCATCTTTTGGAAGTAGCTGACCTCAGGTTTGACGTTTTGTTTTTTTTGTACAAGGAGAAAGAAAACGAGATCTAGAATGTGTCTTAAAGGCAGAATAGCAGTGTCCTTTTCAGCACATCCCTTTATTTTACCGTACCTCTCCTTACTCTGGCTCGTTTGGCACCACTTCTGATTGGTTATGGATACATTTAGACCAATCCCATTTTACTTCAGTATGAAAGTAAATGTGTGGTGTAAATGAACTTTAACCAGCTACGGATGGCTGCCCATTGAATATGCAGTATTTGTACAAAGAGAAACATCTACTGTTTGGATTTCTCCTGTTAAGAGGGAAACTGTTCTTTAATTATTGAAAATCCATTGCTATTGCTCTTTACCTTGCATATCGGCATCAAAAATTTGACCATCAAAATGTATTTGGTCTTTTTTTGAGTGTAGATAAATACATTCAATATTTAATAAAACTCTGAACATTTATTTTCAGTCCAGTGCCATGTTTTCTTGTTTTTGGGAAATCATGGTTTTTTGCAGTAACCCATCTGTTTCTAATATATAGTAGGTCTGCAGGCTTTCTACCACACTTTCTATTCACAAGTGAGAAAGCCTGTGAAATAACCCTGCATAATAATTTGAGTCTGATATCTTACTTGTAAATTGCATTGTGTAGTAGCAGTTGGCAGTCCATTCTTTCAGAATACATACAAGTCTAACTGCTGCCAGTGTGTCCTTGAAAATATAGTTGAATTTACGGCGACAACATGTGAGTGACTGGGTAGGTAAGTCTAATAGTTATGAATCTACAGACACCTGGGGTATTTGTCTGGTTATGTCCTTTTATAACTCTAACCGCAAGTGTCCCATGTAAGGTGAAGTCTTAATATGGTGCACTTTAGAAATGCTTATTTTATATTTCTTCAGATTTATCATTTTCAGATTAATTGTTTGTGTCATCCAAATAAATGAATTTTTGAAGATTAACCAAGGAATAAATAACAAGCCTGTCTACCACAAGAGCTTGGAGAAAAGACAGGATACCGCTGGGTGTCTGCATAGTAATTTCCCTTAATTATCCATGATGCAGAAACTGACCATATATGGGAGGTAATTAAAACTCAGGTAAACATACTGGTGATCAGTATTTATCCAGGCAGTGCGCATCAGGTTACTTGTCCTTTTAGGCTATTTCCCCACATACTGTAGAGTCATGATCTAAGGAGCCGGACAACATTACGTAAACTGATCTTTGTTTTCTGTTTTGTTCTGCAAATTAAATAAGGTTTCCATTATAGCCTTCTAATAATGCGCCTGTGTCAGCCCCGTCCATGTGTGGTAAGGGACAGGACAGAGTATCATGCAGCCTGTAGTCACTGTCAGGCAGACAGCGCTGCTCCACCGTGCTGACGGGAACAGTTCACTCACTGTCACACCGACACAGTAACCACTGTAGATAAAGATAAGATCCAAGTGGACATGCGGAATCTATAACAGACAAGGCGTGAAAAAATGCAAAGACATTTCCATAAACCTATCGGCAACAGCTAAGTCGAGCTTCTTTCTCTGACACTGGCTATCTTAGGACTTCCCTATAGAGGCTGAGTCCGAGGTCTGACGGCCTCCATGCTGACATTTCTTTTTTTAAAGACTAAGTATCATCCCAATAAGTGAGGTAAGACGATTCTTGTCGGGTTGTTGTTTTTATATTAGACATTACACGACAGAGACAGACCAGACAGCACACGCGGGTATTATCGTCTGACAAGTTAGCCTAGCTTTTAGCTTGCTAGCTAGTAGCATGCTAAGAGGCGCTCCAAAAGCAATGGAGATGGTGAATGAGCTATTAGCTAGCTAGCGTTAATAAGCTAACCTTGTATAAGAGTTAATGGCGAGCGGTAACGTTACGATATTTGCTTGTACTTTAACTAGACATACATTAACAATTTGTGTGTGTGCTACTCGCAAATTGAGAGTATGTTTTGACTTGGTCGAGCAAATTTCACGCCAGCTAAGCGTTGTTTAATCTTCCCGGTATTAGCATTAGCACGGACCTTACGGTTAGTTAGCCGTAGCTATCGTTTACCTTGTTTTTGTTATTAACGTTTTCATGATGATAACAACAACAACCCTAACGTTATTCTGCAGCAACCAACTAACCAAACTTCTAGATAAATTAATTAACAAATACATTACTCATTGGTCTGAGATAATGTTAACTTAGTAAAACTGAAATGAATATATTGCCACTTTGTGACTGCCGTTAACTCAAGCTACTTCTGTCAGATGAACCCTACTTGTCTAGCTTTTGTGTAGTTTTGTAGAGTCTCTGTAGTGTATACTAAAACGTAAGTCAGTACATCTGCTCGTGCCCAACAAGATGTCCAGACTAGGAGACTTTTCCACTTTATTTACTCCAGATGGCATCATATTCTGCCCTTAAATTGTTTGTCTGTTTTGTCTGTTCCCACAGGGTATAGTAGCAGAGAGATGGCAGACAGTACAGGGCTGCAGTTTGTCAGCTCCTATGCCTTTGAAGCTATGCAGAAAGTGGATGTGGTGCGCCTGGCTGCCCTAAGTGACCCAGAGCTGAGGCTGCTGCTGCCCTGCCTGGTGAGGATGGCTTTATGTGCTCCAGCTGATCAGAGCCAGTCCTGGGCACAGGACAAGAAGCTCATCCTCCGCCTGCTCTCTGGAGTAGAAGCTGTCAACTCCATTGTAGCACTGTTGTCTGTCGACTTTCATGCCTTGGAGCAGGATGCACGAAAGGAGCAGCAGCTGAGGTACACCTGACTTACACACAGTAACATGATAAATGCTACAGTATGGGAATGACTAGAATGGACTGCCTCTGTTTTGTTGATCAAGTCATACATGTATTGCTTTATTCTGGAAAAAACACTCTTTTCGAAAACCCATTTGTAGTTCATTTTAGAAGTATACTTCATGTGCCATCTCTTCTGCCAGGCACAAGGCGGGTGGCTCTAATGGAGAGAGCATCCTGGTGTCACAGCTACAGCACGGCCTTACCCTGGAGTTTGAACACAGTGATCCCCTCAGGAGACTCCGTCTGGCCCTCAGTGAACTGTTGGCTATCATGAATAAGGTACAGTCAGAGCTCCCCAAATAATTCAGTAAATCACATTACACTGATAATATTAATGAAGTTAAATGGCGCTTGAAAGTATAATTCTTATGAGATACAAAATGAAAACAAGACCCCACATGATAAGAAGAAATTAATATATGCTAACAAATCTACAAATTTATAAGAAGGTTTAATCAATGATTTCACTACTGATAATGACACCCTAAACTACCTGGATAACTAGCTTTGTTGATATGTTGCCAAGGCATTTCAGAAATGGGGGGCTTTTACCAGCCTACGTCTGCTGCATTTTGTAGAATGCGATGTGAAAGAGACATTCAAGATTGATGCTTGAATACAGAGAGACACTGTTGTCTAAACAAAGAGAAACTAAAGCATGACTGACTTAGTAAAATTACAGAATGATTAAAAATATCTTACTTGTGGAAATGGGTCTCTGATGAAGGAAACAAGATTGCCCCTCTGCTTGTTCATCAAAGCTTAAGTTGGCATCCAAATTTCTGGCAGCTGCTCTCACACTGACAAATTATGTATTTCTCAGCACTACAATTGTCCCTCAGTACTTTCATCTTTACTTAATAGGATGACTTGATTTCCCTTGTTGTTTCTTAGGTGGCAGACTCGAATGGAGAATTTTTCCTAAAGTCCTCTGAACTCTTTGAAAGCCCTGTTTACTTGGAAGAGGTCGCAGATGTCCTCTGCATTTTACAAGCAGGTACCCAACTCCTTTCATCTTCTTAATAAGCTGTTTTCACATATGAACTCTGGACAATGTCCAGAGAATCCGGTCCAGACATTTTCCAGAGTTGTCCTTTAACACATGTAGCACACAGCAGGAGATTGTCCCTGTCAGACGCGTTCTCACTTACTGGAAATACTGTGTTTGGTTTAGGTGAGGGATGCAGAAGGCAGGACATGATGCAAAAAGTACGCTGTGATTGTAATTCAGCATTTTTAAACTTTTCACCAGAAATAAAACTGCTTTTATTTCATGAGAAATAACAAGAAGTCCTCTCTCCCAGCTTCACAGCGGAGTGTTCAGGCTCAGTCAAAACAATGCAGCTTAGCTGGCCTCCTGCGGTTTGTTGCACTTAGAGCAGCGAGCAGTTGCAGCCCACTCGCTCACTGTGAATTCTCCGGAGAATTCACTGCTGTATTCACACATGGGCTCAGTCGGACATTACGCAGACTTTGTACTAGGGAGCTGGCAGGGTAAAATCAGTTAATGTCCGGTCCGACTGATTTGGACATTTGCGTTCGAACATACAGCTCCTCCGGGTAATGTCCAGAAAATTTCAGGGTTACAGTGCATGTGGGCTGTAATTTCTCCTAGAGGCACAAGAGCTTTTGTATACAAGTATGCTCATTTCTAGTATAAGAATTGTAGGATTCAGAGTTCAGTCAATAACATGGGTGGCATGTGCAGGATTAGCTCATATATGAAAGTTTGTGACATGATGTAAAATTAATCTGAAGGCCCAAAATGAGGCTCTCTGTACCATACATTTATGTATGCTTTTACATCTGTAGAAATGATTGAAATCAGTCTAGAAAGTTTTTTGTAGACCTTTAAAGGCTTTTACAAAGAATACTTGTGAAAACTTTACTCAAATGTTTATATTTGACTATTTAGACCATAGGAACCTACAATTTTCTTTGACAGATTCATTTTGGACATATATATCAGAAACTGCAACAAAGTAGAAAGCCCTGCTGATAGTGTGGTGTAAATATGTGTAAAGTTATGTCTCTGTAAAGCCAGCCTGAAAATAATTGACCTCAGTAATATTGTTGTCTGCAGTTGACAAATTGTTTTCTAGAGTGTGTGTATTTTTTCTTTTAGAGCTGCCTTCCTTGCTGCCCATTGTGGATGTAGCAGAGGCTTTGCTTCATGTCCGCAATGGAGACTGGTTTCTGTGTCTGCTGGTTGCCAATGTTCCCGACAGCTTCAATGAAGGTAATTCATCTGCCCCACAACACTGCACATGCTGTCAGCTGATAATGTGAGACAGAGTGGCTGGTTAATTGGCACTGCTAGCTTCATATCTTTGATAAGTGTACCTGCTGTGGCAGAAAAAGGAGTTTACCTTAACATTATCTTAGAAGCTTTCATTACAGTTATAGGTAGACAGTTATTGAGATGCCATCACATGTTTTCTTTCTGAGTTTAGTGGTTCGCCCTCTAATTCTAGCCATGCCACTGGCTTGAGGGTGTGTGTATTTATCTTTGATTGATGATGAACATTATTGTCTCACTCTGGCTCACAGAGCGCTCTGTGTGCTGTGAGACGCATTGTAAGAAAATGCCCACTGTCTCCAGTGACTCCTTATCACACAGGGGGTCAGAGCTAAGTCAATAGCTTATTTGTGTGTGTTATATAGCAGTCAACATCAAGGAATCCTTTTGGCTTTGCTACTGGAAAAGACCTCATTTCATTGAATTGAAAGTGAAATGGATTGATCTAACGGTGAAGTGTGGGAAATGGCTCTGTCTAAAAGCATCAAGATCTGTTACATTGAACACAAGCTGGTAACCAGACCTAATTCCTCTGGCTCCTTTATGGCAATATGAAATAATCCAGAAGTGGCAGAGATGGAAACTAATATCATTTCAGTGCATGTCATAGTCTCAGTCAACCATAAACATTTTGCCTTTAAAACTGTCAGCTATGGAAAAGTACTGGGGAAATGAGATAAGGCTTTGGAAATGCTGTCCTCTGATGGCTGTTAAATCTTATTTACAGGAAAATAAATGAGTCATGATTCTAGGGTTTAGAGTATTTATGGAGGAACATGACTTGGTCATGACATTGGAGAAATGATACACTGGACTGTCAGTGTCAGTCAGACAACCAGGAGACCTCTAGGCAAGGATTACATGCTTAAACAAACATGACATAAAATGTAGAAGTAGGAAAATCAAATTGAGTGAGCATGTTGCCAAACTGCCTAATTCAAAGCGTTAAAATGGAAAATCAGCGGTCCAAAGTATTTTTAAACTTTGTGTTGTGTGGTCATGTACTTTACTTAAATGTGCACGTCTGTCTTTGCAGTTTGCAGAGGTTTGATCAAGAATGGAGAGCGTCAGGATGAGGAGAGTGTTGGTGGTCGACGCAGAACTGAAGCCCTGAGGCAGCTCTGTCAGATGAACCCCTCACAGGCCCTGAACATCAGAGCTATGGTGGTCAGTGATACTATTAACATAATCGCATGACAACAAACTCATGCCAGAATCACACCTAATCCATATGCTCCCAAAGTTGATCTGTTTCAGAAGAGAGAATCCACCACAGCTGCTGTATTCTGCTGGAGATGGATTTGTTACAAATTTATGCTGTTATTCTGACTTTATCCACGTTAGTTATGGATGTTTAAAACTTTACTTTTACCTTTTTATGTTTACCTTTTACTGCTATTTGATACAATAAGTTGCATTACATGCCATGTGTTACACAGCTTTGTTAATTAAGAATGATTTGCCAAAAAAACACATTTGGAGTTGTTATTTCTGAACAACAGGCCTGTTCCACACAAAAGACTATTTTTTTGACACCGTAACACCAGTTTTTTGTAATAATTTCCAGTTGAATCAACTTGAATATATTATTTTTAGTTAGACACAAACACTGTTTTCATCAAGGTTAGAAACAGAATGTTTTTCTCTTTGCTGATTTATGTTGTGATACGCTTTGCAATACTATCCCTGAAGGGAGAAATTTGTCTTCTAGCTTCCCCCTTCTCACTGGGAGGTTACAGTACAAGGTCAGCTATTGAGCAAGGCCCCAGGAGGTGGTAGAAATCCATTGCCTTGCTGAAGGATGCATCAGCAGGACTCATACTTTGCTGTACTTTGTGGTCTCAGACAATAGGGCTGGGTAATTGATGTCATGTTGTGCTGAAATTAGGGCATTTCAGGGACTAATCTGCCATAGTTGTTGGTAGCTGGTGTTTGTTAACATATGGATCAGATGTTACTTGAGCGTAGACTAGGTTTTTGACCAAAAATGTCCTGAGAATGATCAAAAGAGCAAATAACACACGCAGACAAGTGATGCATGAAGCCCAGGAATGATGTACAGTAACAGTAGGATGACACGAAACAGCAGTGGGCAGTGATGTAACAGCAGGGATAGTATTTTGAAGAGGAATTTTGTTGAAATAACTAAAACATTTAGCATTACTTTAAATGTTGAATATACCAAAATACACCAACAATTAGGAGTGGGTTGGAGAAAGAATAATTTGATACTATAAAAAAAAAAAAAAAAAAAATACATACACAAAAATGAGGAAATCCCCAATATAATATACTGTGTGTTTGTTTATTCTGTATATCCCTAGGTGGAGGAGTGCCACCTGCCTGGCCTGGGTGTGGCTCTGACTTTGGACTATAAACCAGATACAGCAGATGAGGCAGTCAGTCCCCTCGTCTCTTATGTCAGCGGTTTACTTCTGGGTACCAATAGCAAAGTCCGTACCTGGTTCAGCATGTTCATTCGCAATGGACAACAGGTGAGGGGCAATAGTTAATTCTGCATTGCATGCAATGTTGTTTATTTACACACACAAACATTTTGTTTACATAGAGAAGATTGTGGTGCGATTAGATCCGCATCAGTATCTTAAAAAAGTATGAGCGTCCTTTTTATGTTGAGCAGAGAAGGTTTGGTGTGTTAGGTGACGAGACAAGATGTCACGGAGTACTGTTGTAGCACGTTACAACAGTGTCACCATGTTAAAGCCAACATATAGCCACTTCATCTGAGTCTACTGGATGAAATGGGGCTAAGTTGAGTTAAACTATGTCATGCTTACATGATTAATGATTTCACTTACTGGTTAGATATTGAGAATAACATGTTAAGATGTTCCGTGTCTGTAGTCATAGTAGCATCACCTTACTCAGGGTTGAGCCTGGGCTACTAATGTGCATGTAATGTAGTCATTATCCTGAGTAACAACTATGGACACATTCTCTCACACACCCCAACAGTGTCTGTCATTATCTATGTGTCTTTTTGGGACACTCAGATGGTTCTCTTTGTCCTCAACATCCAACTTCAAATATTGCGTGCAACCTTAGTTTTACATCACCCCCCCTTTCTTTGCTGTCTTTCCTATCTGTCAGCTCTTCAGTTAAGATTGTCCCAAATTTAAGCTAATGTTTAAAATAACACAAAAGTTATGAATACTTTTTACAATCAGCCTTTCACTACAGATGTCATCAAATGTTTGTTTCCTTTATTTAAATGTTAGTATCTCTTTTAAAGACAATAAAGCTCTCCCTCAGCTGTGTGGAAAAGGCTCCCTGCAGCACTGGGCAAATGTATTTAAATTTTCTTTACATATTTCGGTTTCCCTACTTTGTACATTATAATTTGCATTTAAGCTGGTGCTGCGATGATTGTTCAATTAATTTATTGACAGAAAATGAATCGACAACAATTAAGTGTTAAGTCATTTATCAAATAAAAGGGCAAATAACACTGGCTTGTTGGAGCCTCAATATGAACATTTGGATGGAAGCTCAGCTGTTGACTCATGCCTATCCCTTGCTTTTTCTTTGCACTGCCAGAGAAAGAGAGAAAGCAGCTCGGTACTGTGGCAGATGCGCAGACAGCTGCTGCTGGAGCTGGTTGCCATCCTGCCACGCTCACGCAGCACCCACGTGCCCAACGATGGTGACATGGAAGAGGGCGGCTCAGGGTACTCTGGCCTCAGAGAGGAGCATGTGGTGAAGGCCAGCGCCCTGCTCCGACTGTACTGTGCCCTCATGGGCATCGCAGGTCTCAGGTAGGTAAAAGAAGATGCAGTAGCAGTAGTCTGATTTTGATACTTCTTTGATCATGATTTTGATTTTTAATTTGTTTTTAGAGTTTGATTTTGAGATTTTTGCCGTTTCCCGAATTCTTTTATTACTCAGAATGCTTACTTTAGTCCAGTCTTTGTCTTAAAGAGAATACACTTTTTGTGATCCTGCTCCAGGCCTACTGATGAAGAGGCAGAGCAGCTGCTGCAGCTGATGACAAGTCGGCCTCCGGCCACTCCTGCTGGTGTTCGCTTTGTCTCCCTGTCCTTCTGCAAACTGCTGGCCTTCCCTACTTTGGTCAGGTACATAAAGCTAGTCTTATTGGTTCCTACTTTTAGAAGTCTTGGTTTTATTCAACAAACACAAACAGATTGTTTTCACAAACTCTACTCACCTAACGTGTTGTCTTGCCTGAAAAAAGACTTGTCTGTAGTCTTTTGGTATTTAATATTGTCCTATGTTATATGGGGTGTGAACGTTATCCTCTGTGTTCAGCACTCCAGAGCAGGAGCAGCTGATGGTCATGTGGCTCAGCTGGATGATCAAAGAGGAGGAATACTTTGAGAGGTAAGAAGCTCTACATATTTATGCTAATGACAACGAGCTTTATTTTAATGAGATATAATGCTTTACAATTCTCTAAGTGAACAGTTTAAATGTGACCCAAATCTGTCACAACATGAGATCTTTAGGACTTACTTTAGTAATATAATAAAATATGAATATTAAAGTAATGCTGTGATAATTATCACAATATTCATTTTGTACATAGATGTACATACATGCAGTTTGCAATATAGCAAAAATGTTTTGTTTTGCACTGCTCTTAATTACATTTCCAGTCTAAATATTCTACCAGCTCGAGAAACTGTTTTATAATCCACCCAGCACCCATAATATATCACTGATTAATATTGTAAACCTCTAAAACGGTCAGTGAAAACATTTATGCTGATATGTTGGAGATGGTTGCTTTTACATAATTAGTTACATTAGCATTATTCATAATTTATAAATATTAAGTGCACAATGTGTAATTCTGACAGCCATGCTTATTTTGACAGGGTTTCTCCTTTCTATTGTATTTCATTATTAATTGTTTGTCATTTACATACACTAATTTATAAACTTTTACTCTTATGTCAAATTATTATCTCTCATTTAATGTTAGTACTGTCATCAGTAAATGTTTGATAGTTATGGTATTCAGATAGTAGTACACTATCTTCTTTATTGTTGCGCTCACCGTACACTTGTATGGTCTTGGTCTTCCTCTCTAGAAGAGCATGTGAGCCACAGAGTTTATGGAGACTTTATGAAAGAGAAGGAGAATAAAACAAGGAGCAGTAGAATATGGAATGCATATGGGATTCATTAGCTAAGTCAGGAAGCTGCGATGCCTCGTGATTTATTGCTGCAGTTATTGGACATCAGACTGAGGTGACAAGTTAAATGTGGTAAATCCCACATCTGAATTCACACTTTAATGCATGCGTGTTAGCTTTGTTTACGTCCAATCTTTGGAGGCATTTGATATTCCCTCTGTAAATGTTTGCTCTTCACGGGAAACAGGCGGTGATAAACTCAGCAAACTCAGATGAAGCTTTGGTTTGTTTGTATTTTAAAATGGCTTTAATATGGCCTGTGTTAACAACAAATTATAACTGCAGTAGTGTGCATATGAGTGTGTGTATGTGCGTGTTTTTATGACTCTAGTCCATAAAGCATAAATCATCACAGAGTCTTAAGTGACTTAAGGGGGGACTAAAGGGATACAGTCTGATAAAAGTGTGTGTGTGTGTGTGTGTGGGTTGCAACTAGCATAATCAGTTGATTAAAATTCTGTCCTGTAAGATGCAGGATTAACAACAAGTCTAAGTGTCTTTTCTCACTTGCCTCGCATGCATATGTGTGTCCTCCTCCTTACAGCGCTGCAGGCGTATCTGCTTCTTTTGGAGAGATGCTATTACTGGTTGCCATGTACTTCCATAGCAACCAGCTCAGCTCCATTATTGAGTTGGTGTGCTCTACTTTGGGGATGAAGGTAAGGTTTGTAGGTGGGAGGGAGGGAGGCAGTGATCAATACATCAGTCTGGCTGACCAGCCACTGGCCCCACTCCTCCACTGCAGCAGTGGCGCATATAAAGACTATATCACTGATGAAACACTTGCAGCATACACATATCTACCAAGACACTCTATACCCTGTGGCCAATTTGCTGTTTTATTACTTATTAAGTGCACTATTGTTTCCTGCCTATGTGCTAAGTAGTTTTCCTGTCCCAGTGTATTTTCCACTAAGATGTGTAATGTAATTGGATTTAGAGCCTGTTTGTTTCCACCTCTAGGGCAATCCTATCAATTCAATGTTGTGCCTGCCATGTAGAATTTTTCTTATGAAATATGAAAGGAGGGAATTACAAAATGCCAGCACTGTTGCCTGCAGGTTGTTTTCACTCACAGTAAACCTACCACTGTTGATGTTCTTTATCTTTTTTTGTTTGTTGGTTTTTTTTGCCCATGTTCAACTTTCTACAGATTGCCATCAAACCCAGCTCTTTAAGCAAGATGAAGACCATCTTCACACAGGAGATTTTCACAGAACAGGTACCTGCATTATAAGTCCACCCTCGTCTTGTACCTGCAGTGATGAACTAGCTCCCTGCTAATACAGTGTTCTATGATTTTAATTTTTATCAACACTAATTTATTTTCCCCATCAAGAGCTGCTGTAAAATCAGGAATGTAGCAGCATATAGTGTAACAACTTGTTAAAATTAATCAAAATATCCCTCTGAAAGTACAATATTTTAACACTACGCAGTATTTTTTGGGGGGGGTGTCATGTTTACATTATTATTACATTAACTGTGATCATAATTACATGCTACATCATGGTTATTATCACGTCATCAAATAAAGATGTCTAACACCCTTTATAAATTAATGGTAGCTTAATTTAATAATGTGATGTTTGCTTAAATGGAAGTATGTACATTTATAATTTTTATATTTTATAAAAATATAAATTGAGTTCATTTCAGAGTGACATGACAAACTGTCATGATGGACAGCAGTTTATCCTCTCTACATATCATGTTTCTTTCTTGTTGAGTAGTACTTGTAGATGTCTGCATTACATCTGTGTGGGTTATTCAATGACTGTATACGTAATCTTATATCTATATGTTATGATATATCAAAATGAAGTTGTTCAAACTCTTAACATGATGGGAATGTCTGTTTTTTGCTACTCCAGTGAATTAAATATCTGGAAAATCAAGAAACTTTATCATATTGAAAAAAATCCTGTAAATCCAAAATATCATAATGTGGTCCTGCTCAATGAATCACCTCCAATAGTGAAATACAGTCTTACAGTATATATCATCATATGGCCCAATCCTACATCTGTGTATGTACTTTATGTATGATGTAAGTCATGTTTTTCTCTCTATAATAGTGAGTGATGTGAAGCAGTACCATTCTGTAGGTGTCCTTTGTCAATTTTCAGTTGCTGCTTTATTGACAACTTGTTTATTATATCTGCTGTGTAGGTGGTTACAGCCCATGCGGTGAGGGTTGCGGTGACCAACAACTTAAGTGCCAACATCACAGGATTCCTCCCCATTCACTGCATCTACCAGCTGCTTCGGAGCCGAGCCTTCACCAAGCACAAAGTGTCCATCAAGGTAGGAGCTGTGCACTAAATGACTCATAATAATGACTAGATGGCAAACTACTAAGTGTTAGGTCTGTTTAAAACATTAATGTTGCCCTCCGGTGCTGTCCGTGTGTGCATCCTCCAGGATTGGATCTATCGCCAGCTCTGTGAGACAACCACCCCCATCCACACCCAACTGATTCCCCTAATTGATGCCTACATCAACTCAATCCTCACACCAGCATCCAAGGCCAACCCAGAGGCCACCAACCAGCCTATCACTGAGCAGGAGATCCTCAATGTCTTCCAGGCCTCTGCTGGGGTGAGTCAGCCTTAGCAACTGCACCTTTAACAATGGCAGTGTACATTGTATATGTGGTTCAGTTTTCCTCATTTTATTTATATCTAACAGTGTGTGTGGGTATTTGAAGGCAAAGTTCTCTTCTTTAGTTGTGAAAATAAGGAGTCCACTAAGTCTCATAAAAGACACTTTACAGACTGTCGCCTTTAATTTCACAACTTCTCTTTCAGTTTCTCTGCCAACCTGAATTTACTATACTTTATAATTGTTATAGCAGTAATTATTGTTGGATTCCAGTGACTATCGTACTGCACACTGTACGTTATATTCTTCATCCCCATCCCTCCAGTTGCTTCTGATCTGTAAATAAATATCCATTTGTTTCTATTAGGATTCGGGAGTTATGGATTATATGTAACCACATTACAACACTGAGTATTAAGTTGCAGCATTATTAACACCAAAATTAAATCAAATTATATAGAATTGTATATCTTTTTAAAAAAGTTTAAAAAGTTACATAATGTAATACGATATTTTTTTAAATTTGGAGTCAGAGTAAATTGTGTTTTTGTAATGGTAAATACCTCAAGTATTCTACAACATTATATTGCAGATGAACCTTTTGAAAGTATCCATACCGACATTCATTGATGAGGTGGAGCCCTGTTGTGCTGCCTGTCCCTGACCTGTAGTTGTTTTTTTGCTTCTCTCTTTCTCTATTTTTTAGCAAGGGGAGGTTAGTCGAGGAGGACGACAGCGCTACTCCATCACCACCCAACTCCTTATCCTCTATTACATCCTGTCTTATGAGGAGAACCTGTTGGCTAGCACCAAACAACTGGGTATGTACAATAAGGCAATAACTGTGTCTCATACAACAGCGTGCCCGGTTCTCTTCTGTGCTGTTGGCTCACTTCCTTTCTGTTTCTTATTTTCCCCTTTTCTGCCTTACTAAAGAGCATCCATTGTCATCTCCTCCACTGAAGGAGGCGTTGTATTTGAGATGGAGGGAATTTGTCAGGCAGTGAGAGGAGAAAGGCAGCTTTTGTCCTCTGTTAACTTGTAGGAGATTCTCTCACTCTGGATGTGCAGTCATTCATCCTTTTCTCTCTGGGCACTGAAAGTTGGCTGCTTCATAGAGAATAAATGGAGGGCTGACAAAGAGCCAAGTACAATGGCTGCGGTAGCTAAGCTAACTAGGACAGCTGTAGGTTAGATTGAGCATTTGCAGTTAGCCTAGTCAGTGTTTATTCTCTCCCATGACGAGCTCTCCTCTTGCCCTTCATTAGGCCAGATTTATGTGAGAGTTTATGCCCATCTCTTTAATTGCTGTGTTTACCCAAGTGCTCCCACAGCCTTCAAGGAAGGAGTAATGAAGCCCATCAGCAGTGGTAATGAACCCACGTCAATGAAAAATCACCTCCGCTCCTCTAACGCATCGGCACAAAGGCTCTGGCGTCCTTACACTGCCAAATAAAACACTTATGCTCTGTCTTGTCCTTTTCTGCTTTATGTTTTCATTCTCCATATTTCTGTATTATAGTTTCTTTACTTCACTCATCCTATTTTCTCTTCTTTTTTTTTTTTAAAGCTTTGATGCAGAAGAAGCCAAAGTCCTACTCAGCAGCCCTGATGGACCAAATCCCCATTAAGTACCTGGTTACCCAGGCCCAAGGACTGCAACAGGAGCTTGGGGGTGAGACATACCGTTACCGTTTGGTTGCAACTCCATATCCCTTTTTTTTTTCCTAACATGTATTATATGCAAGTCACAGGCCAAGATCATAGTTGTAACTTCACATTACATATCACTTTACTGTAAATATCCCCAGTCTATTTGTTTCATTTTCAACCTACTACACACCCTTTTTTCTGGGCTGTGATAAAGAGCCCAGGTGATCAGTTATACCTCCTGCGGGTAATGAACTGACAAATAACCTCCCTTTCTCTTTCCCTGTCCCCAGGTCTGCACTCTGCCCTGTTGAGGCTGCTGGCCACCAACTACCCCCACCTATGTCTAGTGGAGGACTGGGTGTGTGAGGAGGAGGTGACTGGTACCCTGCCCCTGCTGAGGAGGATGATGCTCCCCAGCAACACCTGCAGATACACTCAGAGCCAGCTCCACCAGGGTGAGCGGGGCGGGGATAAAAAAGAAATGGGGTTAGGACAGGCTAGTAGTTCTTATTTTAGAGCTCCCATGCCTTTCTGTTTAAGTTACCAGATTTTCAGAAATGTGGGAAATAATATAAACATCTTTAACAACCAGTGCCACACATAAAAATAATGGAAACAAAAATGACACTACTTGAGTTAATAAGATACAATTAAAGGGTACAGTGAAGTAGTTTAGATTGAAAAGAGGAAAACGATCTGGCATTTACAGGTGAAAGCCTTTATCTAACTGAAATCTTATCTCAGTGGTTAATCCTTCAGGGTTTAGAGGATTATGCTGTAATTGGCTCTTCTTTGACAGAGATCCTTGACCAACTGCAAGTGTAACACAATGGGTTTCACACACCATCATGCAGGTTAACATACAGTCTACATTTACATTTAATTGACACCTCAACGTACAGTATTTATGCAACTCTGTGCAATTGTGTTGTGGTAATACATCTAGGAGTGTGTTTTTAGGATCCCGCTGCATTCTGACCATCTTCAGGATAATGTTGACAAGAATGAGAATGATATACTTTAGCTAATTAATTAGAAAAAGACAAGTATGGTAAGAAATAGAAATATTGTGTCGTTCCTCTGCCTTCCTGGGCTTGGTGGTGGTAGGAGGTGAGCGGGGGTCAGTGTGTGCATTTAGTTCAAAATTTAAGGGAACACAACAAATCTCCACAGCAGACTTTGAAGATTGATTCAACTGTTTTGTTTTCCCCTCAGCCTTCCAGAAGTTACCATCCAGCAGTCCCAGGCTGATGCGGATCCTGGAGCACTTGACGCTGCTTTCACCTGGAGATCTGATCCCTTATGCGGAGGCCCTCACCGCCAGCACGGCTCTGCTGCTGGAACCTGCTGTGCCTCGCCGCATATTGCAGACCCTCAACAAGCTCTGGATGGGCCTCAACACTGTGATGCCCCGCAGGTACATGCTCTGGCCACGATTAGATGGTGTGGACATAGAATAGAAAATACTGCTGTGAGAATACCACTGAATTTCACTTGGGAATAATATATGATGTTAATCTGAATATTCAATTTCACAGTTTTTTTGTACAATATAATTGATATTCCTTGTGGATATGGTATATTTTCTGCCTTAGTGTTATTTTTGCTATTAACTATTCCTTCAGTTAATGACATCTCTTGGGTATTGGGACTCAGAATCAATAAAGAGTCCAAATAAGTACCACAGAAGTATCTTAATTAGATATTAGGATCTTTAGTTCAACTTTATAGGAAAAATATTAATATGAATCCACAGATAAAGCTGTTCGCTAACCTCATAATTTTGTCTTTTCAGTAAAAGTAGTACAGGAGTACTTGACTTGGTGTCATCTCTCCCAAGGCTGTGTAAAGTTGCTGTGAGACTCAGTAAATGGATTAAACGAAGACCTGTGGAACAAGAGTTGTTGCCCTTAACCCCAGGCTTCTTGCTCAGTGATTATTGTGTGAATAGATCAGAGGCATTGAGCCAGGCAACTCTGTCAGCCCTGCCTGAACTCTCTAGACAGAAGAGGGTGACCCTCATTGTGCCCCTGGGCCAACAGGAGCACAGTTACCAAAGCTCTGAGCAGACATCCTATCGATCCAAAAGGGGTCTGTAACAAGAAGAGCTCAGGGCAGGAAAACTAAGGGAGACTCTCCATGAGGGAGATGTAAGGGATTGTTGCCCCCTCCCTAGACTCTTCCTCACTGCCTCTCGTAGTATTGAATGTTGCAGAGGGCTAGACGAGAGGCTCTTGAGAATCTAGGAGGAGGGCAGCAGTGTCATATTTCACACAGATCCTCTGATTGATGCCAGTGCGCAAGCTGCAGGAAGGCTTGAAACTCCAAGAGTACCCTGCTGTTTTATAGTTTAGAATTGGTCTGATAAGAGAGATTGAGGGTGAAATGCTGCCACAGGGTAATTTGTGAGTGACTGAATTATTGAAATCAACCCCTACCCCCTGAAGTGTGTGTCGTATCATATTTTAGTAGCAATAGTGTTTTTCCTCCAAAATCAAATAAATCAATTTTGGAAAAAAGGTGATTATTTCATCATTAGTAGTTTAGTAGGATTAGCATGATATTTTTATGATGTTACTGTTATCCTTTAAAAAAAACATGTGTTTTCATGTGCTATTAGTCTTTTTAAATGTTAAGACTCAACAAACTCAAAAAAATCATTTTAAAATGAAATTCTTTGAGTTATGAAGCTCCAAAAGTGTGATTATGAATGAAGGTTGAAACTCGTGTGTTTGTGTTGCAGGTTGTGGGTGATGACAGTAAATGCTCTCCAACCTTCAGCCAAGCTGCTCAGACAGCAGAGGTACACTCAGAACGACCTGATGGTGGATCCTCTCATTGTACTGCGCTGTGATCAGAGGGTCTACAGGTAACTACTACAGGACTGTGTCATATTCTCAAGAGCTGCAGACACAGTTCTGTTTATGCTGCGTTATGTTTGTTGTATTGTCAGCAGGTTTTGCCCTTATTGTCATTTGTTTTTGGCTGCACGTGGACAATTGGACGTGCAGATGATAAAATTGACGTTAAACTGTATAATTTGGATTTAAGAGAATAAAAGGGAAAAGTGCAGATTGTCTGATGAGGTAAAATACAACAGAAGAAAAGGCTGTGTGCAGAATTTTTAAGATGTGTGTCCTTTAACTTGAAAGAAATTGTTAAACTTTAAAACACTATTTTAGTGTTTTCTTGTTATGGCGTCTAAAAGGGAATAATAAAGAAAAAATTTAAAAAATGTGGAATTTAAATTTTCTATAACCAAATAATTGTGGCTGTATGTCAGTATATTATCATATTTTTATATTAGACAAATATATAAAAGGCAGTTTTTTTTTAATTTAAACACACATTCAGTAAGAGTTTTTGTAGTTTTTTTTAAGGTGGTCCCACCAAGTATGGTTATTTAATCTGTGGAGCATTTACTCTTTCTAAATTTGGTTTGTTATGGCAGGTGAAAATAATTCCTGTCAAAATCTGGTCTCCAACATTAATAAAGCTTAAGGGAGCTCTGATTCCACTGTGCTGGTATCTATTATATTGCTGTTGATTTCTTTATCCAGCACTAAAGTTGTGTGGATTTTACCTGTTGTTGATTTTTTTTTTTTTTGTGCATCATGATGACCCCAAAATGACCTGCAATTCATACCAAAGCAAACTTATGTTTTTGTTTGGTTTTTTTCCTCCAGGTGTCCTCCTTTGATGGATATTGTCCTTCACATGCTGAATGGCTACCTGCTGGCCTCAAAAGCCTACTTACACTGCCACTTGAAGGAGACGGCTGATTTTGATCGGCAGAGCCAGACAGTCTCAAACCTGGGTGTGCCTGGACAGCCAGATACACCCGAGGTCACCAGGGAGGAGCTGAAGAACGCCCTCCTAGCTGCGCAGGTATCTAACAGACACTTTCACAGAGAATACAATTATTTTTATTTTCATGTCATGGGAGTTTGGTGAAGCATGAATGGAGAAATAATATGACATGAAATTACACTGGAAATATGTGAGAGATGACCTTGCGCACCTAGCCGTGGTAACCAAATGTTCCTGTTTAACCCCAGGATAGCGCAGCTGTCCAAATTCTCCTGGAGGTGTGTCTGCCAACCTCCGAAGAGCAGCAGCTGGGGGCCAACACAGAGAGCCTGCTGAGGAGCATTAGGGGCCCCATGCCAGGGAAATCGAAACAGGGAAGCCTGGGGCCGAGAGCCAGGGGGAGCGTGAAGGATGCTGAGACAGAGGGAGGCTTGCTCAGTGACTTGAGGGAGGTGCAATGTCTCATCTGTTGTCTACTGCATCAGATGTTCATTGCCGACCCCAACATTGCCAAGTTGGTCCACTTTCAGGTAAAACACAAATGTGGAAAAACATGCAGCAGGCTGTACATTTGATACTTGTTTTATTGTGACCGTGCGAAGGCTGGCATGTTTACAGAGGCAGAAACATAGGACAGAGAGTGTTGTAACAGGACTGAATCCAGGAGCAACAGGGGTACATGTTGCTCTTGAGCCTGTGGTTTTAATCACCACCCTTGGGTAGTACTATATGACATTACTGCTTAACTAGATTTTCTTCCTTCCTTCCAAATATTTCCATTAGAAAGTAATGTTATAATGCAAATACCATTTGTATGAGTAGTTGAGTGGATAGTGCCATATTGCTGAAGATACCTTTGAGTTTTTCAAGAAGAGCCAACTAATGTTGACCCCATTAGTCATCACATTCTGCCATGACATTAGTGGTAAGTGACTGTGGAACTCCCAGAAGTAGCAGACAGCCATATGGTGGACTTCATCAAACCAATCCTTTCTCTGTCACGCTAATCCACCCTTGACCACACTGCCAAGCAAAAGATCCTGCGAGCATCTGCATATACATACACGGTCGATATAAAAGTACTTGTGTGTTCATTCTTGGTTTTTATCATAAGTTTTATATTTCCTGTTCTCTCCCTTTTTCTCTCTCTCTCTCTCTCTCCCTCTCTCTCTCTCGCTCTCTCTTCCCCCCCCTCTCTGTCTCTGTCTCTCTCTCTGTCTCTCTCTCTCTCTCTGTCAGGGTTACCCTCAAGCTCTGCTGCCTCTAACTGTGGCAGGCATCCCCTCCATCCATATCTGTCTGGACTTCATCCCAGAACTGCTGGCCCAGCCCCAGCTGGAAAAGCAGGTGAGGCCTCCCAACCTCCCCTCTCTTCTCTTTTTCCTGGCTTGAAACCCTAGAGTTGCCCTGGGCTTGTGCCAGAGCCTCTCTCACACTGTTGTGTTTCTTTTAAAGTAGCTCTACTGGGTGCACTCTTCTGAGTGTTTGCATATTTGCTCAATAAATAAATGGAAAAATGTTTGTAGCTGTTATGAATGTGTGTGTCCCCATAGATCTTTGCAATCCAGTTGCTGTCGTACCTGTGTACCCAGTATGCTCTACCCAAGTCGCTCAGTGTGGCCAGGTTGGCCATCAGTGTTATGGGCACACTTCTAACAGGTCAGTGAACAGCCTTTCTTGTCTTTACACTCGATTCTTTCATGCTTTTGGTTGTAGCCTCCTTTACTCACCTATACTTATTTTTTACTTTTATGTGTCTGTCATTGAATTTGACATTTGCCCCCAGCAGACTCACTGTAAACCATGGCAATATCAAGATATACCAACAGTATGTCTTGATATTTTTCTCCCTGTATTTGGCTGCCACCGTCTGGCCTTTGGCTGCTAGTGCAGCATTCTTTCTACATTACATAAGTGCACAGTGTGTACTGTGTTTACACTGGTTTTTGGGTATACTTTGTACTCTAAGTGTGTGTGTGTGTGTGTTTTGCTTTTTAGTGCTGACTCGTACCAAGCGTTTCTCCTTCTTCATGCCCACCCTGCCATGCCTGGTGGCCTTCTGTCAGGCCTTCCCTCCACTCTATGATGATGTAGCAGCCTTGCTAGTACAAGTGGGTCAGGTTTGTGCCTCTGACGTGGCCACCAAAGCCAGGGACATTGACCCTCTCATTGCCCGTAAGTATAGTTGCTCACTTGGGTGGCATTATAACAATTTGTTAAATGGCATTAAGTTTTTTTATTATTCATTAGGTTACACTTTTCATCAGTACACATGATTTGTAACAGTTCATTCTCATTGTTTGGGTGAACACCAGTAGCCTGGATGTTAATGGGTAGAAAAGTTGGATGAAAACATATATCATGAGGTTATCAAGTAGGAACCATCACCACCATCATCTTTCAAAAATATTAACAGAAAAACTATTTATACCTGCTGTCAACATTGAGCAGGAATCTGTTTGCATTTACATTGACAAATGCTGTCCAGATGGCATTATTCATGTTAGACACCAGTAATTCAACCAACATAAAATGACTCAACTGTAGTAATTGACACAAAAAATGACATTTTTTTTGTTTAGTATCAAATTGGAGATTTTCACTAACTAATATTAGTTAGTTTTCTAAAATTAGCTGTACCTACACGAGCTTAAACAACCGGCTCTCAAGATAAGTAGCAGTAGTGATATCGTGATAAAATAAAAATTGCCCTACATAACGCAGCACCACACTTTCCCTAAAGTAGGCCTGCATTAAATTTAATAAGGCTAATACAACTTGCATCAATATTTTTGACAGTTGAGTAGTTCTGATTTAAGAAAATGCATCCATTAAAGATCTTTCACTGGATTCCTACTCTGCAAATACTGTCTGTAGTTTTCCACCCGGCTAGAAGCACCTATGATTGCAGGTGCCCTGATTAATATCATCTGGCCATGTCATCTTGAGTGTGTAAATTTTGGAAAGTGCTCATTACTGGGTGTATGATTAATCAGAACCTCCACATGGTGACACCACACGGACAAAGAAAGTTAAGGTTACATTGTAGTTTTGTCATGTTATTTACGAATTTCTCATCATAATTAGAGCATAATTTATACATGGTGGTGAAGAATCTTTCTAGAGATAGAGTACCAGAAACTGCCAACAAATCTGTAGTGTGGATCAGTCACCACCATAACAATCATAAAGTATTGTTTAAAAGTTCTAAATAAAATGTATAAGCAGTTTGGCGTTTTTCCGTCCTCAGGTCTGCAGTATCTGAAGGAGAAACCACAGGAGGCTGTGGTTCCAGGAGAAGGCTCCTCCAAGCTGACTTTACCCCAGAGGACAGCAGAGGAATTGGGTGGTGCTGACCCTGATGTACAGATCTGCTACTGCATAGAGGCCACCTTTATGGACATCATCAGCTCTACCCTTCATGGACTATAGACCACACACACGTTTTAGAGGGAGAGGAGTGACCGGATTTAAACCAACAACTCTAAACACTGCCCCTGAAAGACATTCACACTCCTGAGAGGGCTACTGTCAGTACATATCCATTCACATATAACAAATGTCAAGGGCTTTCAGACCATGTGAGGTTGTGGGTTACTCTCATTCTGTGCACATGATGGGACATGTACTGTATATCCTCTGTACTCTGTTCCGTCTGGACTAAGTCAAGTACTGAAAAAAATCCTTCTCTACCATCAGGCTCTATTTTGACACCTTGTAAATAAATCATGATTTGCAATTGATTTAGAAAATTTATTTTTAATTGTGCTCTGTCACGACATGTAGAAAGTGAAATATGGCAAATGTTAAAATGGGTCCATTTTCTTGACCTCTGTAGGCATATTTTTTTAAACTAAGTGTTGACTGACCTTTTTTTTCTCAGCAACTGAAAAAAGGAAAATTGAAATGTGTAGAAATTTTGTATTGTATTTGTTTGTAATAAAACAAAAAAACACTTAAACGGATGACATGTATTTGAGATAAGTGGGAGACATTTAAGATGAAAAGAAAAAAATCTGCTCCTGTGATTTCTGCCTGGTAAGAAGTAGATTAATGATGCTCTGATGCAGGGCAGGAGAGTGAAGGGGCCTAACCTTTGTGATACCTGATTTGTGAAAATGGTAGCTAATGTTTCTGTTCAAACCTGCACACATTGTAACTCGGAGAAGGAGACGAGAGGACTTGTTAAATTGTTGACTAACTTAAATCTGTGTAGTCTGAAGTGTGAAGAACAGTTGATGAAAGTTTGTCACGCTGTATGGACAAGGAGGAGATGCGGAGAAAGCTGCAGGTGCCGGTGCCAGTGCCAGGTAAGGGGGGGGGGGTCTGCATTTATTAAACTGCTAAATGTGAAATTTTAGACCTAACTGAATCATATTTAAGTAGGTTTAGACTAACTGCCAAGACGTCTTGATTTAAAGGACCAGTGTGTATGATTTAGTAGCATCTAGCAGTGAACCAGTGCAACCAACTGAATACCCTACGGTGGCCGCGAAACTCATAAAAAGGCCCTCTCTAGAGCCAGAGTTTGGTTTGTCCGTTCTGGGCTACTGTAGAAACACGTGGAAGAGGAAGGGGACCCGCCATGGGACCCGCTCCCCATGAAGATATAAAGGGCTCATTGTAAGGTAACGAAAACATAATTCTAATTTTCAAGTGATTATACACTAAGATAATTATAAATATTATAATATATCCCTCTTAATCCTACACACTGGTCCCTTAACTGTAGGATAGTATGTGATTGGTCATGATAGCTGACGTTATCTACGTTATCTAAATGCTATAATAGTTTGGCTAACAGTTGGAGCTGTTGTTTACTAGAGGTTATGTCATGGCTAAATCCCATTTCGCTGCTTCAGTTTCAGGGTTTGCATGTTGGCTTACTGGGACACCTAATTAGAAGCTTGTTAATGTGATTAGTAACACCTGTGCTTTCCCTGCTATGACGAGTCAAAATGTCTGCTGTGAAAACTGTTTTTTTCTCGGATGCACCTCGTCTTTCAGCGGCAGAACTACTTTCCTTCTCCAGTTTTTTTGAGTTTAATCTATTTTCCAGTTATTTCGTCCCAATGAATGGGCCTGTAAAGGTTAAATACTTGTGTGATTGGCTGTTCCTGTTCTGAGGTGACATAAAGTGCAACCAGTGTTAGGCCAAGTGAAGAGAAGTTTCTGTTGTGGCTTTGTCAGCTGATAGCAGGCTGTGACTAGTGTAGGTCACTGGTTATTTCCTGATGCTGCACCTTAAAATCCAGTGGATTGTTCTAGATGGTTCTTTAGGTTGTATCACAACTCTTAAATGACAACAAAAATGAACTGACACACTGGTTAAATCCTTGTTCAAGCTTGGTCCTGGGAGAGAACTTGGTCTTGGCTGAGACTCGACTGTGGTTGATCTTGGACGTGACTTTGGACTCAACATAGGTGGTCTTGCCTACAGCTAAGCTTGTAAAAAAACATTCACTGGTTTGGCTTATGGTCATATTCAAGATGAATATCTTTAAAATCCACAATTACTGTCAGTCTCGTCTGTGCGGTTTTCATGGTAAAAGCATCTTATTGCACACATCAGTCTGGTACAGTTGCTTTCTCACATCATGCTCAGAATAACTCATAAATGTGTTGGCTTCTGAAATGGCTTACTGCATTTTGTGAGGTTGTAAATGGGTATGCTGCTGTGTTTATAATGGAAAAGTAACGTGCACACCAAGGGTAGTGAGGCGCTGTCATCAGCATCGGTTGTAGATGCAGTTGAAGTATCTATGCCAACGCAAAGATGAATTGTAAAGTTTGAATCAACTCATCGTTGGCATATTGTGCTTCAAGAAAGAATTGCAGCCTGTTTAGAGACATTTTGCACAATTCTGTGGACTACACAATACAATCTGTTTATTCATCTCAAAACCCACTGTTGAGTTCTTAAATCTTTTCAGTGTCATTGTCTATTTATCATTTAATACCCACTGTAAATGATAGAGGATTACCACTGTGTAACAGAAACTGACAGTTAACAGACAGAGCCTAGTTGAAGTGACTGCCCTCTTGTCTTTTATGCTACTCATTGCACTTATGACTTATGACACATTAATCAACATTATTGCAGCTGTACCATCATATCCTGGTGATTCACCAGAGGGCAGTCTTGCCACAGCGAAAACAACTGATCCATCCTGTCCGACTAAACACATCAGCTACATAAACCTTCGAGTCGAGAGGAGAACTTGAGTATAAGGTTCAAGGTTTGCACATATAATTCTAAAATGTAGAAATCACATCAATTTTATGTATATAGCCATACGACACCCTCCATAAGGAAGAACTCCACAGAGGAGGGATCCCTCTTCCACGATGTACTGACGTGCAGTAGATGTTGTGTATACAGAAAAGACCAAAGTAACAATATGGATGTTGATTTTAGAGCTATCACTGTTATAGAATTAACAATGTAAACTGTCCTATGATTTACATTGTTTATTAATAATGAAATGTTGCGAGGCGAAATAGTTTTTTTTTTTTTTGTACATCCACATTTTCAGTATTTCCATGGCACTACACACTGACTCACGACTGTATGAAGAAACAGAACAATCACGGACAGAAGAAGAATTGCAGGGGCAATAACAGGCTACAGACAGGAAGATATAATGTACATCTTATAGACATTTTAAAAATGTAACATTTTATAATATACAAATTGTTGTCATCTTTGATGCGAAGAGGCTTTGAGGGAGCGACTTGCTTCACAGATATACGAGTTCCCTTGTTTCTCCCTCTGTGTTGTGGAGGTATTTATGAAGCTCTGCAGCAGTTTGTTGTGCTGCCGCAGTTTCCCGATGCTGTGAGAGATGCCTGAAGCAAGCGAGGGTGAAATCACAGAGCAGTTTTGTTTTCACAGGCGTTGCCGCTGTGCTTCTAACACCTCGCACCTAAAATACAACAGCCTGCATACTGCAGAAAAAAAGGGGGGGGGGGTTAGAAGGAAGTTAGAGAAAGCAGATGGGATATTCTGTGAAGATGAAGGGAAAATTTAGAGTGAAACCCCTCATCTCTACAGTGGAGTGAAACATGTTGAGCTTGTTGTGTGATGGCTTGCAGCGATCGTTTTGCAGAATCGGAAAGACCTGATGATGACATCCATTAACAATAAGATGCTATTACACTATATCAAACAGACTGAGCTGATTAAGTTGGGAATGTGCGACTGCACACAACTCCTCCATTCATACACAAAAATATGACCTTGAGTCAGACATATGACGCATTCATTAATTAACAAAGGACTTCTTAAATATTGTTTAAACAAGCTGAATAAGAGGATCACGGCTTGTGAGAAGGCTGGCTAAATGTAACTTAATATTTGTTTCAAATTTAATCTTGTTGGTGTTGTGGAAAACAGAGTGGTGTTTTTTTTGAGGGCCACAGAGGTAACCAGACCTTCGTTTCTTGTTAGGAATTCTGTTAAGACACATGATGGTAATTGGGATTCAGTGCGTGGTGCACAGGCTCTGCGGACTTTGAGCTGAATCTCTTATTTGTGGCGTTATCTTTTTTTTTTTTTCTTCTCCCAGGCCTTGCATGTTAGCCAAGGATGTGTAAACACCAACCTTGCTGAATACAGTTTCCCAACAATGCCTCTCCCTCTTTCCCAAGAACGCTCGAGGGAAGCACTTAAATGGTGTTCTTAATGCACTTAGCCAGGTATACGCTACCTCCAGCTTTTTCATTTCACATCACAGGTCTATTTGCTTCTGTTTACTTGCTGGAAATAAAAGGCAAGCCCTTAAGAGGCAGCAGAAAATCCCACTTCAGCTAGTTACAAGAGTCATTGAGGTTAGCAGAGCATTCTCTCCCTGTTGGCCTTGTGGCTCTTTGTGAGAAAGGCACTTCAGGTATAATACATGAAACACCCACATACTGCTGTGACTACTGCTAAGCAGTCCACAAGGACAATGTTTGTCTCTCTCGTGCTCTTTTGGGTATTTGACTTTTCAAACCTGGTATTTGAATTTGGAAGGAAGGTCCCTCATTCTTAAAGTATTTTTATAATACTGAGGTTAGAGCACCAGATGTCTCATATGAGTCTTTTCCACACTGGATTTCTGGTTATTCCAGTAGAATTTTCACTTAATTTCATATATTATTGTATAATTTCTCTGCTTCTGTCTGTGCCCATGTTGGTTGAGTGAACAGCATTTATTGCAGATAAATACCTTTTTGTTTTTCCCCTGTCCTCGCTATCGGTGTGGCTCTGTGGATGGTAATATCAGTTGTTTGGTTAGGTGGTTGGTTGGTACACCACTTTGGTCCAGACTGAAATATCTCAACAGCTGTAGGATGGATTGCCGTGCACCTTGTTACAGATATTCATGGTTCCCAGATGATCTATCCTAACTACTTGAGTAATCCCCTGAATTTTCCTCTAGTGACACCATGAGGCTGACATTTTTTTTGGCTTTGAGCGAAATGACTCCACAGCTGTTTAATGGATTGCTGTGAAATTTGGTTGAGATATTCATGTTCTCTTCACAATAAACTGCAATAACTCTGATCTTCTGACTTTTCATCTCCTGTCATCATCAGGTCAAAATTTTAATGTGTCCAATACTTTATGAGCAGATACCTGCAAAACTAATGACATTCAGCCTCAGCTGTATTTCATTTGTAGTGACAATGAGCAAATGTTAGCATGCTAACATACTAAACTAAGATGGTGAACATGGTAAACATTATGCCTGCTAAACATTGGTGTGTTAATATTGTCATTGTGAGCATGTTAGCATGCTGAGTTCGTCTCACAGGGCTGTTAGCATAGCTGTAGACTAGTCTTGTTCCTGCTCTCCTTACTCTTCTTGTTTCAGTGACTGCTGGCTCTGATGATAATAATTGTGCTGCCATATTGGTCGTGACTTCCTCAAATTAGAGATTTCCATCTCTAGAGACCATCCAGGTCAAACAAATCAAATATATTGGCGACTGTGTGGGTGTGTCAGTTAAACACACGCTGAGAGGTTTCTGCTGGGTTTACAACACTGTGTGAGCAACAGCAGTGTGTGTGTGTCTACATGAAGATGTATCTAGTTAAAGATAAAACTAACTTATCATCATTATTTATTAGTGGTTAGGGGATTAGAAACATTAATGTACAAACTGGCCGTATAGTGAACTCTATATGGCCTAGAGGTCAATTAATGCTGACCTTTTTAATTTCCAACTACATCACCCAATGAATGAATATTTATCCTGCACAGATAAGGTGGTTTTCTCTTTATCTACATTTCTTCGATGTGAAAAGAGCCTTGTTTTGCCTGATCAAAGAACAAGGAGAGACAAGTGAGAAGCTGGTTTCTCTCAGATCTTCCCTCCACCCTGTCTTTTTCAGCTTGTAGAAGCTGAGGGAATTGATTACACGGAGCAGGAGCACTTTGTCAGGCCTGAATGCATTTTTCACAATGTGTTGCCAGGAACAAAGGGACACTATTAAAGCTTTCGTAACACCCTCTAAAACTTTTGATTTCCCCCTCGGTTGAGCAGAAAGCGTCAGGAAGACGGCGATTGAAAATTAATTGGCAGTGTGTCAGCGGCGTATTTACATTTTGTTCTTTTAAAGATGCAATTAATTACAAGAGATGAAGAACTCTGCAGAGAGAGGAGATGCGTTGCGTTGGTTAGCCTCCTCCCTGCAGACCATCTTCTGCTCTGAGGGAGTGTAGGCAGGCTTGCCAATTAACCACACACTAAAAAAGACCCAAAGCTCCCATGTTTCAGCAGGTAAAAAGGCCCAAATTTAAATTGCCTGGCAGGAGATGTAACAGACAGTAGCATGTGGTTTGCATACTCTTATGCTTCAAGCTACACTAGGAAGATGTAACAAAAATGTTCTCTTTCAAGAGTTTTGTAACTCCAGGAAACTATTGCAAATTAGGTGCAGGGCAGGCATAAACTGTAAGTGCTGTATGCAATAAGTTAAGGGCTCCTATTGCTTTTGCTTTTATCGGCAAATGAGCTTTTTTTTTTCAATGTATAACTAACAGGACTGAACTAGAAAAAAATGTGTCTGTAGTTACCCTCACATAAAGTCTGTCTGGCATTCATCATCATCATCAAGGGAGCAGTTACATCGACATCTCACAGCCTTCCCTGTCTAGACTGTTGGACTATTTACTGTATCTCACAGAAATTAACTGAACACAGTAGACAGCCAGTCAGTAAAAGAAATGAAACAGTTCCATAATGTTCTGCTCTTCCTTGTTTGGCAAAATCATGTTGATTTCTTATCTTTTTATATGTTGAGGTCTTGCTTTTTACATATTTTGATTAAACTCTGGAGTCCAGAATTTCAATTCCTGCATCTCTACTTGTGCGGGCTTTGGACAAATCTAGCCAATGTGGAGTTTTTTTTCTTTCTTTTGAGGTGCCCCTAATGACCCATACGTCCATCCTCCGAGCCGCTGGCCTCCCCAGACTTTCACAGAGAGCACACATGAGCGACAGGGCTAAAGAGAGACCCATGTCACAACAAAGCAAGGGTTAGGCTGTCTCATTCCTTTAATGCTAAAACACAAAGCGGAGCTGTCAGAAATGCCCTGAGGCAAAATGAGTATTTTTGTTCCTGTCCCTCTCCCCCAGCGACCACAAACACGGCGACAGCACCCAGGACTTGCCGCAGAGCGTCTTTAAAAGCAACATATGCTTTTGTACTGGAAATACATTAGTCATGAAGGGGAAGGAAAGGGAGGGAGGGGGGCAATTGAAGTCTGGCAATAACATCTCAAATGCCCCACATTTCCACTCTGGCAGTGAGTACGGAAAAGTTTGAGAAGAAAGAGAAAGTTTGATGTAAGAACATAAAAAGGAATAATGCTAGATACCTCGGGAGCTTGCTTGCTTCGCGCATTCCTGTGAAGACCAAAGAGGGCCTTTTAAAAAGCTTGTATAATTGATTCCACCCAGAGGTAACCCAAGGCAATCACCTACCTCACCAAAAGCGAACACTAAAGCCCTGTGTAAAGAGCGCCTGTTTTTGTGCCATGCTATTGCTCTCGAGTCCCTGCAATCTTTTTTTTTTATTGGTGCTTTCATCTGCGAGTGTGAATAACTGCGAAGTGAGGCAAAGCTGAATAAACATTGTCTGAATAGGTGATTGATGGATCAATTTGGGTCCCTCGTTTCCCAGCGCTGGTGGCGGCATTCACATTGATTATGTTGCCTGTGGTCGCTGGCCAAAATACAGTCCTTGAAATGAGTATGTCTGTTGGAAAAGGTCCAGCGCTGCCTCAGCCAAACAGATGGCTCCCAATGCTGCAGTCATATCCATATTAATGGCGTGATTACAACGCATTACAATCGAGAGATCTTGTCATTAATGTTGTGATTTAAAAAGCAATTATGGGTTTTGATTATCCTTTGCCGTAGCGATAAGGTGTGTGTGTGTGTGTGTGTGTGTGTGTGTGTGTGTGTGTGTGTGTGTGTGTGTGTGTGTGTGTGTGTGTTGCTTTGCCGGTGGGCCCGTAGAGATGGCAGATTGATTCCTCAGCTGAGGACTGTGTTTAGCCTCCTGACTGACACCTAATGAGCTGAAATAGCTTCTGCATAACGATGGATAGAAGCAGGGTTGAAGGGTGACAGTGGCTCAGAGGGGAATATGAAGATGGTGATAAGAGCATTATTTTGGGTGAGAATGGGTATCGGTTCAGAAGGAAGATTATAGAAACACTAATCTAAGGAAGTGGTATTCGTACATAATGTATAAGATTAGAAACCTCCTTGTTTGGTTATAGAACTGCAATAATTTAAAAGGAAAATTCCCCCAAAAGCACTTAAATATCGTCGCAGCTGTTGGAGATGTACCTTGCATTTGTGGGAGGAATTGTGTTTTTTTTTTTTTTTTTTTTTTGTCATTGCCAAGAAATATTAATGGATCAGTCCTAATTATTTTGGTGATCCCCTCAGAAGACCATTCAATGCAGCCACAAGATGTGTTTTAAAGGTGCAGTGTGTAGAATTTAGTGGCATCTAGCGGAAACGAACTTGGCAGAGATGGAATATAATATTCATAAGTATGTTTCAATTAGTGTATAATCACCTGAAAATAAGACACGTGTTTTCGTTACCTTAGAATGAGCCCTTTATATCTACATAGGGAGCGGGCCACCATGTTGCACCGCCATGTTTCGACAGTAGCCAAGAACAGACAAACCAAACACTGGCTCTAGAGAGGGCCTTTCACATTTTTCACAGCCACCGTAGGTTATCCTACATGCTTGAAAGGGGAGAGGGAGGGGTATTCAGTTGGTCCTGGTTCTGCAACCTCACCGCTAGATGCCACTAAATCCTACACACTGGTCCTTTAAGTAAACACGACACCCACTTGACTGGAAAACACAAGAACAATAGCAATACTGACCCCCCCACCCCCCTACATGATGAACAACAGATACAAGCAACAAGTTCATGCTGGTTGTGAAAGGTCCTGTAAAATGTAGAAAATCACTGAGTGAAGTCCAAGTAGACGAGGCAGATTGAGGGAAAGTGAAATTACAAAATTACAGTACTTCAGATGATGATATTTAATAATGTAAGAGTTTGCACAAGCATTTGTATGATTATAAAACCCCTGAAATCACACACACACACACACACACCCCTTCACTTCAATTTAGTCATTACAAAATGACAAAAAAAGTACACTTCGTACCAAGTAGTCTCACTAGATGAACAAAGGATGCAGGAAGAAAAATGAGAAGTAGTTGAGTTAAGTGCAGTGGTGGAAAAAGTATTCAGATATGAAAATACTCCATTACAAGTGAAAATCCTACTTAAGTAAAAGTACATAAGTATTATCAGATTGATGTAGTTAAAGTATTGTAGTAAAAGTAGTGGTTTGGTCCCTCTGACTGATATATTATTATGTATGACATCATTAGATTATTAATACTGAAGCATCAGTGTGTAAGCAGCATGTTACTGTTGTAGCTGCTGGAGGTGGAGCTAGTTTGAACTACTTTATATACAGTTTGCTAGTTTAGTGCAGTGGTTCTCAACCTACCCTAATATTGGATCATTTGAACATTCATTGAAATGAAACCATGTGAGAAGTTTAGAGGGAAAAATCACTATTTGGTAGAGCTGTTAACAACTCATAGACATCTGAAATGTGACCCCGACTACACACTGCTTTTTGTAAGACGTTAAAAGCCAAAAAGGTTGGAAACCACTGGTTTCATCTTTAACAATGTGTATTTTAAAAGCTTGTTATATTATCCATTGTGTCAAATCTTCATCTGAAAAGTAACTAAAGCTGTCAGATAAATGTAGTGGAGTAGAAAGTACAATATTTCCCTCTGAAATGTAGTGAAGTGGAAGTTCAAAGTGGCATCAAATAGAAATACTCAAGTAAAGTACAAGTACCTTGAAATTGCACAGTACTTGAGTGAATGTACTTAGCTATTTTCCACCACTGGTTAAGTGAACGTAACACTGTGTTGCTCCTTTAAAGAACATGCTAGCTTAAGACCTTGTAAAGGGCAACACAGTCTTCCCTGATGAAGAGAAACAGACGGGTAGCAGTGTAAGAATTTGATCCCATCTTCTACCTCCGCTCTGTTATTATCTCAGGTGTGAAATCCTTCCCTGCTCACGCCAGAGAACCAAGCGGGCGTGCTCAGCTGTGAAATTGTATCTTTTCTGCTCCCTCTGCCCCCCAACCCCCCACCAGCTACTTTCTCCATCCTCCGACAGGATGGCAAAATGCTTTTTTTCCTTGGCTTAAAAAAATGCAACGCTTCCTGTTGTGAGGTGAATCCATCCTGCTCCACAGCTGAATAATCAGATACCTTCTTCTGCGTGGCTCTTGCTGCTAATAATGAAGGGCTCAGAAACACCTTGACACGGCAGCAGTACGTCTGTACACTGCTGTCACGAGTTCAGATAGATGACTTCTCACATTACCGGGTGACTGGGCTAATGTTGGCTTGTAAGAGCACTCAGAGGAAAAGAATCCCACACAGAGCTGAAAAGCTCCATCTGGGGACATTTGAATTGAGATGTAAAGAAAGCACAGCAAAAAGGTGCCATCTGTTAACATTACAAGGTAGTTTGAGCACATTTTTAAGTGCACTCTGCAATGTTGAGCTGGTGCAGCGAAGCAGCTTGGGGCCTGCTTGCCTAATCCTACGTAGGTCCTCTGTGGCTTCTCCCATGTCTTGACAGCAATGCCCTATTTTCTCTGTGGCTTCCCCTGTGAGAACAGATTGCTCTTCCACACCTCTCAACACTGCCAGGGGGGCAAGAGAGCAGCAGTTTGCCTGGGGCTTTATGGCTCATACAGTGCTGGCCTGAACGATGACATGTCACAGTGGAATACATAACTGGAATACATAACCCAGAGGGCTCCCCCTCACAAGCTGGAGAAATTCGCTTTTATTCATTCAAAATATAATAGCTTTAAAGAAAATTTTGAGCTACTGTAGGTGAATTTTTCACAGTCGGGTTAAAGTTATAAGTCCCTAACAATTCAGTCCTGGTTGATTTGGTGACCTGTGGTAACAGCAAGTGCATTTTAATACCACAAGTCCCAGAATTCTAGGGGGAGCAAAAACACTCTTTGAGCAGGCATTACTTTGTCAGAAATACAACAGAAGAGTAACTATTGCATCTGTTTACAGTGCAGCCAAACAAACATTATTTTAATAAAGAAGTCAGACAATAATTGGCCTTTTTTCATTAAGACATGAGATCTGATTTCATGCTGCACACAGCACAGATTTCCTCACCACAGTACAGCACAGTTTAAAGGGCTGGTATTGTAGAAAACAAGAAAAATTGGCTTTGGGATGGATTAGGGTGATGGTGAAGGCCCACCTGCGCTGTAAAATTACTCAATTCTGTCTTCTCTGTCTTTTTAAGTTATTTGAATTTTTGAAATTCACGGCTCAAGAGCTAGCAGTGTTGAAGCTCGATCTGTTAGTACGTCACACGAGAAAGTCAAAACAAATATGCAGGAAGCTTTAGCACGAGCCCACCCCTGCCCACCGATACGCTGAGTGTGTGAATGTAACTTATGTAGTCAGAGTTTGCATTTCAGCCGGATAACAAGTAACGCAGGGCACTGGAAGTGTTGCTGGTTGTTCAGCAGCTAAAAAGTCTGTGTAGCCTTCCAGAGGATGGAGATTTATGTCAGGAATGGCTGAAATTCATTTTTGGAGACAATCTTCCCTCTGTTATCAGCGAGTGGTTGTGTGTGTGTGTGTGTGTGTGTGTGTGTGTGTTCGGCACATTTTACAGCGAACTGTCTGCTTAACGAGACTCTGTACACTCCAGGATTTTCTACTTTTTCATCTTCATTTTTTTGATGTTTTTTAAAATATCGTTTCTTTCTGTTACTCAGCTAAAGGAATGACGTCATTTGGAGCCAGAGTCTGCGCAGTAGAGTCAGGAGGCGGGATGACTGCCCGCGGGACCATCCTGCCGTCTGACGGAGGTTTGAGAGCGGCTGTCTCAGCAGCCAATCATGACATCACACCCCCTTTTTTTATAGCGTCAAATAACTAATTAAAAACAAACTTATCAGACAAATGAGCACTTGACATGGGAGGGAGGGAAGTCCTTAAAGACACAGGAGCTAAAACGGCCTATTTCAGACAGAGGCTGTAGTGAGGGACTGCATAAAGGGTCGGTATGAATTAAATAAGGAGTTTTTTGAACTGTAAATCATGCAAAGATATTCCAGTAGAGCCCCAGATGAAAAATATAGACCTGTAAATCTGCAGAATATGTCCCCTTTAAGGACATTAACTTAAAAAGAGTAAAACTAAAACACAAAAAACAGACACAGCTGTGAAGTCTTTTTCTGTGGTGATGGTTCACCAGAACTGAAACCGAGGTTCAGCCTCAAGCATGTATCATTATGATCGCATGTTTGATTCACTAGCTGGAGTGATTTTCTAAGTGTTAGCTTACCCCACTGGTTTGTCTTTCTCCTGCGTGATTTATTTCCCCTGCAGCACGAAATGTTGGTGAGATATATTGCATGCAATAAATCCCTTCCCTATGAAGATGTTTCTAAGGCTCTGTTCTACAAGGAAAAAATAACATTCTAGCTTTTAAAAATATGGCAATAACACCAGAGGGGGCATTTTTATGTGACTATAGGAGCAACAGTAACTCATTAGGTACAGGTTGAGTACTGCAGGCTGCACCAAAATGCCCATAATTCCACTAAAAAAAAAAAGGAGGGTTGAACCGATCAGTGATGATGATAACATCTGCGAAATTATGCAGATTATTACTTAACTGGGAAATACCAGCACATTTGGAACACATCTCTGTCCAAACACAGCATGGCTGAAACTGCACATTGTATAAATTCATATATTTTGATATACTAGCGCACCCTTGCCAGTCTGGAAGCCTTTCAACAGGCAACATGAGCTCCAAACCCTTTATAACAGAATTGTGTTTCCCTTCCCGCAGCCCTCAGTGGAGCAGGGCTGACAGTGTGAACGCCTGCAGAATAATTTAACAGGACTATGGGGAGAGCCAGAGAAAAGACAAAGCCCTCCAATATGATCTCTGAGGACCCCGCAGCAATCCACTGTTCTCCTCCCTCCATCGCCATTACTGACACTATTGATTATGGCCCTGGGAGTGATGATAGCATTCAGCTCTCCCCCTCCAGCGGAAGCCACAATCATGCTGCCATGTTGCCCAAATGATAGACTGTCTCGGAAATGAAAGAGGAGGTGAGGGCTGGAGAGAGAGAGATAAGGGTGATTGAGAGAGATAGGAGGGGGGGCAGGGGGGGGCGGTGGGAATGGAGGCTGGGGAGGGTGGGGGGGGGGGGCATTAATATGGTTCGGTTAGTTTTTCATAGCAGCTGAGGAATGTAATGTTCGTGTCGGCCGTATTAAAACAAGAAGACACGGTGTCAGAGTTGTGTCGGAGGCAACGGGGCCTCTGTGGAAACATGAAAATGGTGTAATTGCCTCTTTGCCTGTTTGAATTGCTAACAAGGGAGCCTGACATTTTCAAATGGTCCTGATTGCGGAGAACTCAGGACACCCAGGCAGCCGGGGCTCTTATGTTATCGGTTGCTTTTAAATGAGACAACAGACAGCCTGCTTGTACATATGGAGCGAATAAAAAAAAATCAACTGGATCTGCAATATCATCTGGAATGTCTGCATAAACAGGAGCGGCAACTTTTCATCTCTGTTAGGAGACACACACACACACATACTGCACGTCACACGCCAGGTGGCTCCTTGATTTAATTAGCACAGTGGAGCTCCAATTAGCTGCAATAGTAAATCAGATGGTGCTTTTCATCATGGCACTGAGCTGATAGACCCAGTAGGACTATATTCTCCATCTCCTCCAGGGAAGACAGTGGATCACAGTCAGCTGTAAGCGGAGGATTATAGAAGGATTATAAGTAGACTTTACCACTTCAAGCCACTTCTGTATCTTGGTCTTTGTCTTTGACCCTCGGGAACAGAGAATGTGAGTGTCAGACAAACAAGATCACCTTTGGTTGTTCAGTGTGAAGTTCGGTTTCCACGTACTGAAAGTTCTCTGCCCCGATAGTCAAGATAGAGCATGCACATGCTAGTTCAGTGCTGCGCTGTTTCATATTCACACAGTTGCACAAATTCACACTTTGGAGTCACCCATTACCCCAGTATTATACTGTACCTGTGTATGCTTCTTACCTGAAATCTATAGTATCTATCCATGTACTCAGCTCCTGCTGTCTCATCTGACATTCTCAGAAGAACCCTGTTATAAAGTCTACAATCAAATCATCTAAAATCAACTCATATCTCTCTTATTTTATCTTAAGACTGTTTACAGGTTAGTCAAATTAAAAAATATTGTTTAAAACCTTATTATCTAATTCCCCATGCCATAAAACACACCTTTTTAATAAATCAATCCTGTCTGCACATTAAATATTATAATCATTAGTACTGTAGTTATTCCCAAATATGTGTTTTATGTAAATTGGACTGCAACACTTACAAATCTTTCTATGACACAATCAGATTTTTTGAACAATCCTGTTGCATGATTGCAGACATTGTGCCATTTTTTTTTTCCTGCTGAGTACCATGGCCTCAGACTTTGAGGTGCTGACCTTCCTCACAACCACTTCCCACTCAGCTGCAGTGTGCGCTGGAGGCCCCCTGCCCGATGAAGCTGGCAAGCAATTATTTGCAAAGATAACAGACACAATCCTATGTCCATGAAACTGGATGCTCTCCACTCCTCAGGTGCATCTTAACATGCTGCACCTGAAAATCACTTGAAGGTGCATCAAGGCTCCCTATATCATTACCAACCATTTTTAACATTACCCTATCAATCATGGGTTATTCCCTCAAGCAAGGTCTGCAGGATTATGGAAAGTGTTCATTAAGAAAGTAAAATGCAAGTAAAAATAAACGTTGCTTCTATAGCGTCTGTGCAGTGTTGCTACGTCTTGTTCATCTGAGTGATGGCTGCTGAAACAAAGCTGTTTTTAAACCACTTTGTTCTACACCTTGGGACTATAAACCTCCATCCAGAAGGAAGAATCTGAAATTCACTGTGCAGCAGGTGGGAGTCGTCCTTTAAAATTGAGCTGGTTATCCGCTGTAAGTGTGTGGTGTACAGGGACGCTGGTTTAAGCTGTGACTCACCGATCTGCCTTCTAGACCATTTAATTTGAGAGTTTAATTGGAGAGTTTCTGTTCTTTAAAGATAGGTGATAGAATAAGGTCATCATGATTTTGTTAATGTAGAGATAAGACAGTTTCCTCAGACAAAACGAACACCAGTGCCCCTTTTTGCACGCAGCTTCATAATTTGCTTAAAAGTTCAGTTTTGGGTCAATAATTGTCCCAAGACTGTCACGGTGATGCAGGCAAGTGGACCCAAATGCAGGTGTCAGGAACTGAAGAAAATCTTTATTTAATTACCAGACTCTGGTTACTGGCAGACACAGACAAAAACAGAACTGGCTGATTTGAAACACAAGGAGCAAAAAAAAATAACAGCTGCAAACACCAGGAACTAAACCAACAACTCAGAGAGCAGACAGGTATAAATACACAAGGAACTAATCACGGAACAAGACAGCTGGAGTGGCACTTGAAAAGGAGGGAAACACAAGGATTGGTTAACAGCGAAGACAACGAGGGTGTGGCAGGCAACAAACGGCAAGACTAACGAGGCTAAACTCTGAACAGGTGTGCAGGGGAAACAGCCTGAGCCGGACTACAGCAACACATGAAAAACACAAGGTTACAAACTGTCAAGAATAAAACCAAAGCAAGGCAGAGATACAACTAAAGAAAACTCTGGACTCAGAAAAAAAACCAATACCAAGCTCAAGCACTACACAAAGAGACCCAAACAATAACCCAGAGCACATTTGAAACACACACAGAGCAACACCCCAAAACACCCAAAACACAAAAAGTCCAGAAACACAGTCCATGACAAAGATATTTGTGAGACTGGACACATTCCACTGTCTGACCCTTAATGGATATGACTTCATGTGTGTGGGCGTGTCTTCTAAAATCAATTATCATGTCTTTGGTTTTAGATATGTTTAACTGAAGATAGGACTCCTCACACCACTTGACAAAGTCGATGATGACCAGGCTGTGGCTGCTCTCATTGTCCTTGAGCTGACTAACAGTAAGAGTCATCTGCATACTTTAAAATGGTTCTATTTTCACACCTGCTCTGACACATATTTGTGTAGAGGATAGAAAATAGGGGTGAAAGCACACAAACCCTTGTGCCCACAAGGATGTGCACACTGCTAAGCCCTCATGGATTTATGGGAAATGCACCTGAAATAGGTTTGTCTATGAAGGCAGATTCTGGGATTGGACCTAAGTACCTTGCTGAAGAGCACTTTGCAGATGTTTGTTGAAGTTTTTTTCTGTTGTTCTGGATTTAAACTGGAACTCTACTGGAATGCAGCTATAGGAAACACAGGACAGTCTGGCTGGAGTCCCCACCGCCTGAGGCTCGACTGTCAGTCCAGATGAGGTTTGAATGACAGCTCAGTGTGTGGTCGAGTAGCTCTAGAGATACTGACAGTGTGCTACACACACACACACACACACACACACACAGAGGAAGTTCAGTTAAATCAGTGATAACAAGGTTTCCACCTGATTGAGCTGTCAGTACCTTGAGAGCTGTGTGTGTGTGTGTGTGTGTGTGTGTGTGTCACTAATTGAATTCAGGGACCTTGGCGCAATGAGACTGTTCAGTCTCTGCAACCCTGCTGTACATTTATTGTTATGAATCAGGCCAGCGTGTAATTGCTGTTTCGACACACATGTCGTGGTACTGCCTTTCTCCTGATTCCCTTCATCCACAGTCATTTTGTTCATATTTTTCGACCTGAGGAACATGCTATAACATGACTAATGTGACCTTAAACATTTATTTGCATACTGGTCCTGTTTGAAATGCTGTGACAGCAGAGCTTTGAACAGATTATATTATCATGGTAGCTGTGTAGCAATGATGTGTTACTCAGGCAAGGGTTCTGTGCCATGTAAATGTGCATATGGAACTTGAGAGGAACTACAAGTTCATTTATATACTGCATTATTACACAAAGGGGTTAACTAAAATCCATAGGGCTCATCCTCTGGGGACCAGGAATATCATCATGTATTTCATTTGCTTTAGAAAAAGACAAAATATGAGGCTCAGTGACATGATACAATTTTTTGTATGTAAAGTGCATGCAAGAAAAAATGTAAGCTATCCACCTTCTCATTCTCAACTGCAGAGACAGCGAGGCCCATCAAAGGACCAGATGAAAGGCTGACCCAGAGAACTCAGCTTAGCTCTCCAATTTAAACACTGACATATGCTGCTGCAGTTCCTGGCTGCAGCCACGGTGAAGGCCAAGCAGATGGAGGACGGCCCAGGAAGGTAGCATCAACAGTGGTGTGTGTGTGTGAGATGATGGGCGGGAGGCAGGGTGCGGGCTTGATCCTAGAGACTTCAGTGTCTTACGCCTCTCTCTCTCTCTCTCTGTTTTATATGTGCATTTTCATACACAGCTGCCACACTGAGCCAGCTGAGCTGCTGCAGGTTTCCAGATGTTCTGCTTTGCATGTGTGCGGTGCTGTAATGAGGGCCACTGCTGTTTTTCTCTACATGTCAGTGACACAATGAAGAAATGAAGTAGCCTGTGTTTTCAGACTTAAAATCAATAATTAATTAAAAACAGAAGTTTTCGACATTAAGTAACAGAGACTCATTTATTTTCCACATGTATGTTTAAATCCATTTTTTATGGGCTACTCCTGTGATCATTTTTTATTCCTTTGATAAAAGGTTAATTGCAGACAATGATATAACATCAAGGTATTTCCAGCACAGCTTCAGTAGCTCTTAGGTATAGCAATGTTGGTTGGTCCGCCACTTTTGTCCAAACTGAAATATCTCAACAACTATGGGATGGTTTGCCTTGAAAGTTTGTACAGACATGCATGGTCCCCATAATGAATCCTAATTACTTTGGTGATCCCTTGACTTTTCCTCCAGTGCCACCATGAGGTTGACATTGTGGTTTTAAGTGAAATATCTTGACAACTATTGGATGGATTGAAATGAAATTTGGTACAAACATTCATGTTTCCATCAGAATGAACTCTGGTGATCCATTAACTTTCCATCTTGCATCATTATCACTGCAAAATGTCAATACTTATAATGGCCAGCTGTTGGTTGTGTTTACTGCTAATTGGCAAATGTTAGCATGGTAAACATGCTTAACATTATCTGTTCATTATGAGCATGTTAGAATGAGCATGTTAGAATGCTGATATTAGCATTTAAACACTGCTGTGCCTAAGCAGCTTTAGAGAGCCGTTAATAGATTCTTAGTGTTGTTTAGCTAAATGTCAGCTTTTGGTGTCAGAGTGAATTCACCAACAAGTCCTCCAAAATAAACAACAAAATAAGCCATTTGTCAGTGCTTTCTAATGGTCCATGTGAGCATGTGAGAAACCAACATTGACTGTTGGTAGGAGACAGGCTGTGAACGCTGTAAGAAGCTGTACAAATGTTGATGTTTTTCAGCTGAGGACAGTCTTAAATTCACACAGGCCTGGTCTCTTGTAAGTTAATGTAAGTTAAAAGAGGTTGCCAAACTTTTTATGACACTTTTCAAAACCCTGCGTGAATCTAAAATATTAATGACCGATTGAGCATCAGAGTCAGGTTGTAAAAAGTGATGTGATTTCGCAGATAATACATGTTAATATGAATAATGGTTGGTCAGTGCCATTAAATGTCCATCTGACAGGAGAGGGTGGGAGGAAATGGGAGATGTGAGGAGATTAGATGGAGTGAAAAATGGGCCGTTATGAGCAATATTGTTACCTTGTAAAGTAGTAGATTGACAAAGATGGATTTCCCATAGTTCCCTGATGTCCAATATATCACCAGGGGCTGACTTTGTCCTTCACTGTAAACCCTGATAAGTACAATCTACCTTAAAGTGCCTTAAAACATTCAGGAATGTCACTCAACTTACTTTGTACGCCATTAAAAAATGTCAATTCAGTTAATTAACTGATGATGATAATGGATTGAACTACTTTTCTGGATTTATTGATGTTTTTATTTGTTGTTCTGCATTTAGCAAGTCCTAGTTCTGATAAGAGCCATTTTCCTTGATTTCTCCAAATGTAGTTGAATCTTACACTCCTCTACAGGGAGGTCTGTTTGCCATTTGCATCCCAAAAACCTATATTTAGACAGATTTCTTCCCCTAAAAAGCTTTCTTTGTGAACAAATGACTGTATATTTTGCTTTAACTTTGTTTTCTTCCTTGCAGGCTCGAGTGATCTGGCATTAGAATTACATTTGTGTGGCATCTAACTTTTAGTTGTACGAACCAATGTGTGCTCTCGTTCTGTTTATTATCTACCTGTTGGCTCTCTCAACTTCTTTCAATCCACTTTTGCGGAGTTATATTTCCAACATTTCCTGTATGTACTTTATTTCTCCCTCCTCTTCTGTGGTTTTGTTTCAAGGCAATATGCTTTCAGGGACAAGGTTTTTCTCAGAAAGGCATTTAAGGTAATTATTAACCTTTTTATCTTGATGAAAAGGGACTGGAACTGTTTGCTCCAAAATTGGCAGCCACCCTGTGAGTTTTTCTTGAGTCTTAACATACCCAGTAACATCTTAACTAATGTAATCCCATTAAAACCAGACGCAGCGGCTGCTGGCTTCCACCCAGCTGAGTCTGAATGCGCTCCAGGCCTATGAAGATGAAGGATGCTAGATTATAACAGCTGAACACACTGAGGCTAAAAACTTTCAGATGAACAGACAAGCCTGGGATAATCACATCCGTGGCTACTTCCATTTACATAGCTATCCATCTTTGATAGCAGAACCACGGCTTTGTTTTGACCAGAAGGAGTGGAATAGCTTCTCTATCAAACACAACAGTTGCTCTCTAAACACAACCAATTAGGATGACGGATGACTCGCGCCTCGGCAAGCATCCCACGAGAGACATGAACATACAACTCGAATAACAACACAAACAAAGAAAACTTAGAGAGCTGTGTGTGAAATATTGAAGTGAAGTGAAATATTTTTCATCCTGGGAATTTTTGTGCTTTGATTCCCTCCCCTTGGTCGATTGTTCTTTATCACGTCTGACACTGTTCTATTTGAGGAGATTTGTAGCGCAGGGTTTTGATGCATAATGGATGGGGGCAGACTCGGAGCAGTGCCTTGTGGGAAGATGGAGGAGAGCCGGTGAGGGCGTGCCGCTGTTGCTGATTGCTTCTTATTGAGCCCAGGCGCCCTTGGGATCGGCATTATGAAGCGCGCAGCATGCAGAAGCACTGTACTGTGTCATGCCTCATGCTATAACCTACATGAGTTACATGCAGTATGTCTCGCGGTGTTCACAAAAGAGCTTCTTTCCCCTTATTTACAATTCAGTAATGCACCATTATTTCCTTTAACTTCACATCCTGTCTGGGACGCTGAAGGTCTCATTGAAGAAATAAACCAGGTTGTAAACAATGCCGAGATGAGCTCCAGGAAACCAAACCTAGAGAGGTCTCGCTATAAGCGTTCTGCAGATCTGTTAAGAAAAGTCATTACTGAGAATTACTGGTGAGAAACCTGTTAAATGAATACTCTTTACCCTGAGGACAGAACTGCAGAACAACAGAGGAATCCTTATTGTTTTTCTTTCTACATTTAAAATGAATATCCAGGTGTCCAATGTTGCCTAGGGGTTATGTAGGATGTACAATTTTACAGCTATCACAAGTTATTATCAACATTTGTACATTGTACATTCACCCATGATGCATGTTCAAATTTGGGTTTAAATCACCAGCCTTTCTTTGTCATCCCTCCAGCTGCATCTGTCCTCATTCCTTTATCTTGCACTTGTCTACTTCCATTTTTTTCCAACATAGTAGTATCTTTGTCGGAGCTGCTGTAGCCTACTCAAATACGCTTGAGCCCTGGCTCTGCTAAAAAAAAAAAAAAAAAAAAAAAAAGGAGTTATGTTCAGTGATGACAAGAATTGATTTCCAATTTCCTCTACAATGACTGCATCATTTCCAGCGACTCAGGCAATTTGGCCTACATTACTGAGGTTGCCGGGGGCTGTAGATCAGGGTGACAGCTGTCTTCACCTGAGGCCCCGCTCACTGAGATCAGAGAGAGATATTTACTCTCACTCTTTTCACTGCCTGTTTCAGAAATGGGTTCTGTCCTTTAGAGAATTCAAGATTTGCACCCTTTTCATGGACAGAATAAATGTGCTTTGTGTTTGTTTGAGGGATATATTTGCTTCTGTGTGCGTCTGGGCAATGATGTTTTGTTTATGCTTTCATATATATAATAGTTTAACTTCACCTTATTTAAATGTGTGTTGCTGAGATTCTGATTGTTTAATGTTACATTTGACATTTATTTGTATATCTAACAGCTCCCGCCAGTGGTTGTCACCTAAAGAGCTCATTGAGGGGAAAGGAGTTGGAAAACAAGCCTGTTTGGATGTACTGATAGCATAAACACCTCCTGAATAGTAAAAGCATTCAGTACAACACAGGTGTTAACATTATTTTGAATTTGGTAATGTACTGATCTCATTCTTTATTCCAGAGAAGGGAATTTTTCACTTTTATGGACCACACTTATTGACAAACTTATTCTAACTGCCATGGAAGTACATACTGTTTAAATAGTTGGACCATCTTATCAATATCCTGCAAAATTTTGCATTGTCATTGCAATATTAATGGACCATCTAGATTCCAGGGCTATGAGATGTTTTCTACACATTTGGGAGATATGTTGTAGGATCTAACCTGCATCAGAAATGCATGACTATAGATTTCTTGCGTTTGCGTTTTGATTAATCTATGAAACACAGATGATATTATAGTTTGACATAGAAACCAAGTCTTAATAAATAGGTCATTTTATATGTCTTACAAACTGGATATACGAGGTTAAAAGCCCCTCATTTATGTGTTTTTCGAACTTTGGCTCCACCTGTATTCATAGCAACAAGCTCATATCTGAAGTTTAACTCACTCACCTTTGGGGCCTGAGTTTTTGATAAAAGTTTCAGCACAGAGGTTCTTATGCTGTATTGATTAGCTCTCCTTTTTCAAATCTCTCCGTCCCCTACAGGCAGGAAAATTGCCTCAGTCAAATCTACAGTCAACATCACCTTTTCACCACCTCACAAAATTAGATCAGTTAAAGTCCAGTTGAACTTTTCAGCACATTGATCCCAGATTGGCAATTGACTTGCTGTTGAGCCAAAGATGTTGCACCCGCGCCGCTTTTTAGGACTCCTCTCACTGACATATCCACTTTAAATGTTGTGTTTGTCGGTCATCCTGTGTGTTATGGGTCCTTCAACAGAGAATGGAGGCTTTGTTGTTTTTAAAGGTTGTGATTGGGGGAAATGTGTTGATTGTGTTTTCTGAGAGCGCTTCATGGTGAGCAGTGACAGAGTGATGGGCTGGTTCTGTGGCCGGAGGTGTGCGTGAACGTGTGTGCTATCTATTTTGAGATTGTGGTGATGGAGGGGTTGTAGCGATGAACAGCTAATCGACAGTCAACCTCCAGCTGTCAGCTCTCCACCAGCGTTCCTTCACCTCTGTTGGCAAATCTGCAAATGTCAAACTGTTAGGATAAGAGGGTCTGTCAATACACATAAAACACAAGTACATCCACTGCATGGTTTTCTCTTTGTATCAGTGACTCACGGGGGAAAAAATCCATGCTTTTCTACAGCTACCCAAAGGTCAGAGTTTACCTCTCAAAACCATTTCCTAAAGGCAACAAATCCTAAACCAAAAACAGCAGACACAGATCATGCCACAGTGCAGTATGACAGAGGCTAGGGTGACTGTTCACCCTTTAGAAAGACATCATCAAGTTTTACAAGTTCCAACTGTTAAAAACACAATAAAAACAGTGTTTAAAAAAAAAGAAGAAAGCCATCATCATTCAATTTACACTGCATGTAACGTGTTAAATTGGGTCTCTATAAGGTGACAGTGGCTCCTATTAGGCGTGGTGTGAGGATGGAGCTTTATCATGGTGCTGGTGCAGAGGGATAAGTGGGAGGCCATTTATCAGCTGTAATGCATTGCTCACAGCAGTTTTAATCAAAGAGCACTTTGTCCTTTTGATGAATGGTCTGGTGGAGGGCTGTTCAGCATTGAAAACGCTTTGTGGCCGTTTTAGATGGCAGGATGGAATTAAGCCTCAGTTACAGCATGCAGTACTACTGTATATGTGCCAGTGAGGGTGGTTGTTTTATTTTTTGCGTTATCTCACTATCTAAGCTGCTGTAGTGTATCAGTGGTGTTGTTGCTTGATGAAGAAATGCCAGCCTTTCAGGAATTTCAGTGAGAACAAGACTAAAGGTTTTTTGGAATGACACGAATAGAAATTAATTTGCCTGCCATGGTGCAAATTGACACGTAAGCATGAGTTGTACGAGTCTACAGACATGCTAGCAGCTCTGCAAGGCTGCACAGTGCTGTGATGGACAATGCAAACATGCTGATGCTTAGCAGGTGTCCATCAACGTAATTTTAGAATGTTTTGTGTCATTTGCTGAGGCTAATGGACAAGTCAATAGCTGTGTATGTATTGGTCATAAACCAAAATGTTGGACAAATTCAATTTTTGACCTGGTGATGGTCATCCTGAGGGGACCATGAACCAAATCTCATGACAGTCCATCCAGTATTGTTGCGATATTTCACCCAAAACTCAAGAAGATCAAGATGGGTCATTAGGATACATCATTTGGGAACCATGAATGTCTGCACCAAATTTCATGGACCACAGTGGTAGGCCTACTGAACGAGAGACCGACATTGCCATTCATAAAGCCTCGGTGCTAGCATGGCTAAAGAGCCTTCAGATATGACAATGCATTGTGTAATTTCTTTTTTTATCATTCATTTTTTTATTGAAAAATCAAGAACTCAATCGATAAAATCAATGAACACAACTGTTTTCTTTGAAATACGACAAAATGTAACATTTTGAAGAGGTGTCATGGGCCTATAGTCGTTAAACATGTTCACCTTGCTGCTGTCAATCTTCATTTCAAGCAAATGCATGATAATCACCACTGTTGTGAGGTTTTTAGCTGCAGTAATCCACATACTCTTTTCAGTATGAGCCTGACAGGGAAATTGTTCTCCATGTCACTTCAGATTTTTTGTTCTCCTAAAGGAATCAATTAGTAGATCAGAGCTTGTAGTTTTGGTACATTTAAAGGCTTCATGTGGAATTATAATTAGATGAGAAAGATATAGTTCGCCCCCCCGTTGGATCACAAAGAGAATGTGGTATAATTAAACCAATCCCAAGATGGCCATAGCCATTTATAGGAAAATTCATTACCTCTTATTCAGCTGGCAACGGGTTTACAAATCATTTCAGTTTTAAATACTCAACATTTAAAGCTGAAATGCAAGACTTTTTTTTCTATTTGAGGAAGGTGTCCTTTTTCTTCTGGTGTAAGCTTTAGTTCCTACATCAACAGCATTACACAAAGAGCTAAATATAATTCAAAGGTCAGAGCCTAAATTCTGTGCAAAATTGCTATGGTATGAAATGAGCAAAGACATGAAAGAGCTGAGAAAAGAAACAGAGTGTGATCTAAAGGAAAGAAATGGATTAGATTCTTTTAAAAACTCTTATCAAACCATTTCTTTCAATCTCCTGTTCCCTCAAAGACATTAGCCTCACAATTAAATCCTCACGCATCCATGTAATATTCCAAATAGCTGAAAATCTCTAATACTGTTGACTAATGAGTTGGCTAATCCAAAGCATGCGTTGAATCAATGTAGAAACCAGTGTCTGGATGAATGAGAGGTGCTGCTCAAAGTGTCTGGGCGCTTTCTGGTGGCCCAGCCTGTGATTAAAGTGAGGGAGGCGAGGGGGGAAAAAAAATCAATAGTTGAATTCATCTCTCAGATCACAGGAATGTATTAGCGTTGTTAAACACATTCCACTTAAGCAGCAGATGAGCACTTTTCAGACACATAAAATGAGTCATCATTTAAACCATCTTTTAGAAGTGTGTCTCCAGCCATTAAACGCTGCCAAACCGTCATTAAGCTACGTCTCATTTCTTGTCAAATGGTCGCGTCGATGGCACTGATTCATAGCTGCAGACATCTCTCAGCTGATGGGAAAGCACTGAAGGGTCTCATCAATTTAAAGTTAGGCCTCAGTTGACCTTAACTTCCTCTGCCCCCTTTTCTCTCTCTCTCTCTGTCTCTCTGTCTCTCTCTCTCTCTCACACACTCACACACACACAAACTGTTTTAGAGCACATTAGGATTACCATTATATGCAGCAGCTGCTTTAGTCTTTAGCAGGATTTATGGAATGATCTCATGTTCTGTGTGATCTTACACAGTAATATTGTTTTGTTAATACATGGATGCAGTGCAAGAGAACCACTCTTTGCAGGATCATGTGCTTGGCCACAGGGTGGTGATGTTTGCCTATGAATAATCTTTGGGATTGCGCGTTACTCCGGTCTGCTTGGGTGCATCATCACCTTTCCAATTTAATAAGCAGAGATACTGCACACATGTTTGTCTTCATTATGGCCAGATTAAACTGTGAGAGGGGCCCAGCCAGGGCAGAAATAAGCTCTTGGGGCCTTATTGACCTCCCACATACTCCTCCCACCCTCTGTGCATCGTGTATGTAATTCCCATTAAGCACCATTATTTACTCAGACACCCAGAAACCAACCAGCACTCCTACACTATGCTGGTATAATACCACCTGGCCCCAGGTTTTCTGTGTGTCATTTTGTTTATGGTAATTAAACACAACTTCACCATGTGAGTACAACAGACATTCAAATAATAAAAGCCTTAAAGCTATATTTTGATATAGGACCGCTCTACAAGACGAGGTCTCAAGATGAAAAATGCCGGACCTGTCTTTGTATTTGGAATTTAAGTAGCAAATTCTCCAACAAATTTGCAATTAATGGAATTCCCTGAATCAACTGACATACAGTGAACCTGAACCTTGAGCCGTCCCTCTTTCTGCAGCTGCTAACTCGGCCTTTTTCTTTCAAAATGTTCTCTATGAAACCCACACTTGATTTTTTGTTTTAACAGTACTGTTGTTCCCAAAACAGCAGAAATATTCATCTGCTCCTCTGTCTGTCACTCCAGTCTTTCAGTGTCTGTACAGTTATTTTATAGTGGACCAACCAGGAGGTGCTTTACCAGTGATTCACTAACTATGAGGCCAGTGTCTAAGTACTCTCCATTTCTCTCCTGTCTCTCCACTCAGCCGCTCCCAGTGTTGCTGTCAAAGCGCATGCCAAACCACGGTCTTAAAGCCTCGACCGAGCATGACAGCTCTGCGCCCAGCCGTTTCTAGCCCCACCACTCTTGGGGAAACGCCTTAATTGGCTCTCTTCTTGTGTGGCGACAGGTCCCCCTCTGCTCATAAGTCTTAAGTACAGTGAAGCATTAGCATTTGCTCATGCAAAGAGGGTCTTCTAAAGCTTTTCCCAAAGAAGTGCCACTGATCTTTCCCAGGGTTCAGTTCAAAGGGAGCATCAGCGCTGGCCAGATGGGTGCAAGAGAAGATCAGGCTTGCCAAATGAGCTCTCTCCCTCTCTCAGCCATCTGCACACATACACAAAAACACACACGCACACACACTCTCCTTTCTCTGATCCAGTCATTGTAACTCAGATCACTAGTTAAGCTGACCCTGTACGCACTGGCTTCATTAGAATAGATGTGACCCAGGGAGGAACTGAATATGTGCGGTGATAAAAAGAGGAAATCTGATCTGATACAGTTGTGTAATACAGGTGTACAGCTGTCATAACCTACAGTGCAAGATTTCAAAGAGAGGAAAATATTAGAGAGAATGCAGCAGAGGCAGAAGAAAGAAAAATATGACTAAGTGTCTTGAATAAGATGGATCTGCCAAACTCCACTCTGATTCTGAAGTACCTTTACAGCCAGACGGATCGATACACATAATGCTGCCGGGCTTTTGGCACAAGTCACAAATTCAACAAAACACAATATCCTGTTACCCACCGTTAAATTGGATCAATAGTTCCTGTTCTCTTCCTTTTGCTAAGTGTGTTCCAATGTGATATTTCTTTTACTCACAATCTTACAGTCTATAAAGGCAACCTACTGGAGCATGAGTAGAGATTTAGTGTAGCAGAAAGTCAGAAACAAGTGCTTCATTATGACTGGAGGGAGTAGTTGGAGTCTTGTGTAGTTACTCAGAGGGTTGTTTTGAAGCAGCACATGCTTAGTTAGCAAAGATGTCAGGTTCACTACATCTGTATCATCAATCAGAAGAGTATTTTTATGGAGATGGTATACATGCATCTTCCTTCATGGGCCTCCTTATATGAATCTCCTACTTACACTGTAAAGATTTATGATATTCACCAGTGTCACTGTTTCTTTTCCTTATCCGTGCTGGCCTCTCTCTTCCTTTCATTTGGGCTAAAGTCTGATTGTTTTCAAGGTCCAACAGTGAGCTTTTTTTAAAAAAACAAGATGAACACATTTCCTGGTGCTTTCTGTCACAGAAAGAGAATGTTCTTAGTTGTCCCATGCATAATGATGGGTAAGCTGACATGAAGTTGAAACTTTGCAAGAATAAACTTAACAATATGATACATGAGAAGACATTAGTGCCCTAATGTTGTGTGTAACTCATAAACGACAAATGCAACAGTTTTGGACAGAAAACTTGTATTTTAAATTCTATGGATCAGCACATCTTGCCTTTAAAATGCAAATACATTTTTTATTTTTTTTTTGACATTACAGAAGTACTGAAAGGATATTCATAATATTAATAATTCATAATGAATCCTTGCTCTTTGGCTGCTTTACCTTATGTTTGTGTAACTTGGATGTTTACATTTTTATACATTTATTGCTTAACTTTAAAGCAGATAATGAAATGTTTTTTCTAATTGTAACTTTAATGTCTTTCTTTATTTTTGTTCTTAGGATCTGGACGTGTTGATGTTAGACGCTTCAGTGACTGGATTACTGGATCTTATCCTGAAGAAGGTGAGATGTGCTGAAATGTTGATGGATGGAATTTAAAATAAAATAATTGCATACGTGTTTCCTCCCTTAAATGCTTTGTTTTTACCATATTTGCTACTTCTACACTGTCATATTTGTTCCTTTTCATCCCATGTGTTTTAATTAGTTTGTTTTGTAAGATGTGTGCTGTATACAGACAGTATAATATATGCATGTTATACACATATATACACATATATAAAAACATATAAATAAACAACATGTTTTATTGAGCTCAGTCAAAGGTAACCTATGTTACCTACCTACCTACACAATGTAAACTGTGTGTAGGGGCTGCTTCTGTTTATTTACAGTAACTCCTCTGTTGCCTCAAAATGATTGGGTAATGATTTATTGATCATCTAAAATGTTACATGCAGCAGAGCAGAGAAGAAGTGAGGCAGTAACGGGGGACAGGACGTTTGGAGAGCTTTACAAGCTACAGAGGTTTCGACATCCTAATTAGGATGCCAGGCCTCTGCTCATTAACGCAGCTTTATTTCCTTTAAGGGAAAAGGCTGCTTCCTCTTTCTCCTGGCTTCTTTAATCTCATTTTTTTCTGTCTCTGCCGTGAAACGCCGGGAAGGTACTGCGTAGGAAGATGTAGCAGACGAGCGAGACATAAAGCGGAGGGCAAAGATGTTGCCACAGTCAGCTATCAAAGGAAGTCATGTTGATCAGGCAGGAAACATGCCTCACCTTGCAAAGCATTACATTATTTATTTGTACAGCTGAAGCCTCTTTCAGAGCAAGCAGCACAACAGTACATCACTTCAGTTTGTGTCTTACCTGAATGGTTGATAAGCAGTGCTGGAAGTCAGGTTGCTGCAAGCATTGTTCCAAGTGAGATTCTTTTAAAAGATTTACGCTCTTGATAAGCCTCAAGGATGAAAGTGTACTCCAAGAAGTATAGACATTGTGGAAATTAGAAACGGAGCTTTAGATTGATTTGACACTGAAAATCGCAGACAAGAGATAAAAGCCAGAGAAAGACATGAATGAAATTGTTAATGAAGATGATTCTGCTCAGTATTTCATACACGTCAAAGGCAATAGTAAGGTTGTGGATATCATGACAATATAATTAGATCATTAATGTTGCCCTCGGAACATATGTTATACAGCTACAACTCTGCGCCAAGCTTTTGCCGGTGATGAACTGTCAAAACAGTTTCACTCATACTGTAATGTGGCTGGCTGGTGAGGGCGGAGAGAGCTAGCAGCATAAAGCAGAAGCTCTGCGGTAACTAGTTAGCTTAGAGAGGCCGCAGATAACTGAATGGGGATTTCCACACTGCTGCTTTACTCTACAGTACTTAACACCAACCTTACAATACCAAGTCTCCATGGCACTACATTCTCTAGTCATACGTGAGCAGTTGAAAATAGTCAACATGACCTGCACCAGTTGGACATAGCAGCAACTTTGTACACAGTTCTCAGCTCAAATGGTTCCATTCAGTATTACAGCAGAGAAACACTAAACTGTTAAATACACAACCAGGGTGCTGGGTGTCATTTGAAATTTTTGGTAACGATACTAAATGATACTTTTTTACACTTTACTGAGAAAAAAACAAACTAGGTGTTTCGCATGTTGCTTCACCAGATTCACTCTGATCACTTCTCTTTTTGTTTTTTTGAATGTAATCCCCTAATAAAATAGTGTATATCCTAGTATCCTGGTGTGCACTGAAATACTTTTTTGATTTTCTGTAATTTGCCCTGCATCAGCTGGCACCCAGGAGAGATGCATTTGCTGAGTATGGGGTATCTTCAATTTTTTTTGACCTTTAATGTCTTCACCTTAACACGAGTCAACCAATAAATCCAACTTTTTGTGCTCTGAATAATAACACAAAATAACAAGACAAAATGAAGTATTGTAAGTATGTGTTTGTGTGTGTGTGCACAAGGTGTAGAGTGTCAAACAAGCAGACAGCCAGGACCAATGGACAGATAAATGAACTCAGACACTTACAGACATTGTTCATATTCTCTCTTCTTCAGATTTCGGAGCAGTGATTTGTGGAGACGGGGGAGGAGATGTGGGCTGATGCGCTCAGATATCATGATGGCGTGCTGCTGATTGATGAGGACTCTGACCAGCGAGCTCTTCCTGCCGTCTTGTTTCTTGTTCAGGTCAGTACCAGACACCAGACAGAAGTGATGGATGTCAGGCTTCTGATTAACTAAAGCCAGACACTCGACCAGGGTTCCCGAAAGCAGCTTTGGAGTACAGATATATGTGTTCCACTTACCTGTTCTGATAGAGGATGAGGTTACAGGATGTTATGTGCGATATTAGATTGTTACTATATTGTTCATCTCTCTAAAAGTAGTCTACAAATCGAGTGAAACTTGATTCTGTGGCTTATTTATAACAGGGCATGTCAAACTTCAGCAAAATGTACCTCTAATGCTGGATAAATGGAAATAATGGGATAGCTTTTAGACTTCTTTTAGTTCAATGCAATGTAACTTTTTAAGGTATTCATAACTAGGCAGTGTTGGGTTGTAAATATGTGAAAACACCTCAACAATAATGTGGTTTTAAAATAAGTGGAATCAGTCCAGAATACATTGTAAAGCATGGTAATGAAATTACAGGCATCTTTTTAAAGATGACAGTTTTTGTCTGATACTTTGGTTTATGATCAAATTCCTGTAAAACTAATGACATTCCCATCAGCCTCAGCTGTACTTTGTGTTTAGTGCTATTTAGAAAATGTTAATATGCCGACACGTTCAACTAAGATGGTGATAATGGTAAACATTACACCTAATATCCGTATGTCAGCGTCATCATTGTGAGTATGTAAACATCCTGACGTTAGTCTGGGTATACAGTGGTGTAAGGTGGCTTCCAAAAACATTAATCACTTGATTCACAATCTAATTGCATTTCTAAAGAAGTAAGTTTGTTTTTGTAACCTGAATTTATGTAATACACAGATGGTGGTTTCATAATGTTATTCACCATCTAACCTCAGATATTAGACATTCCATAACTGTCCTACATGAGGACATTGAGTGTGTGGTAGGGATGTGTGTGAGACAATGAGAATGAAGGCAGAGTGGTTCGGAGCTGCCGAACAGACTGTCATTCACCGTTCAGCTCAACGCCCGTCATCATCTTCAGTCTAAATCATTTTCCCCTAGCAGCTGATTGCTTTTTATTACATGCACCACACTAATAATCTAGGAGAGAGCCTCCACACAGACACACACACACACGAGCGCACACACACACACACATCAAAGAAAGATGTCTGTTGATGTCTGACAGCTGTGTTCGACTCAGGATCACTCCACCATGTTGAGTTTCTGCCAGAGAGAAACAGAGAGAAAGCGTTTGATTTCTCATGCAGCTTGGGGAGGAAGGGAGGGTGGAGAGGGACGGCAGTGAAATTCATTAATTCCAGCGATTTGCCAGTCAAAGCTTTTTTTTCTTTTTTTTTTTTTTCCCAACCAGACCGAACATAAACAAACACAATCATGTGCAAATGAGTCCAAATGAGATGTGACAGTTCTATTGGGCTTAATTTATTAGCAGTGATTATGCAGGCCCGCTTTCCACTGGCAGCCAGCGGAGACGACTGAGCGTAAATAAAAGAAATCAGCAGCTTTATGAAAAGTGGATATTATTAATAGTGATGGCTAAAGCTGTTGGCATGATGAGATTCATTTAAGCACTGATATGCTCGGCCTTTATGAAAGGAATTGTATTTTTTCACTTCTTGAGCACTCAATCCAAACTAGAAATTAGCTTTTGAAGGCACTATTGTTACAGCACGGGTTAAATGGACACTATCAATTTTTAATGCAATATTTGGGGTTTTTACATAATAGCACACAGTGTGAGGTAAGCTTCATGGCAAGATGGAAAAAAAGATTGTAATGTAAAGATTGTTGACATAAATGACCTAAAACTGATTATCTGAAAGCTTTCCAAGTTTGCTTCCACAGTTTCTTTGCCTTGTGGTGTAAAGTTATCCCCCAAATCCAATTTGTAGTGGTGTTTAAGTTACACTCCTGTTAAACTAAACCACAGCATATGTAGGGAAGACTGTAGAAGTACATATAGCAGTATGAAAAACAATGATACAGCTTATATTGTTACTCATCATCACTGCAGTGGCAGTGAGGACGCCAGAAAAAAACTCATCAACTCTACAAAAACACATAGGGGTTTGTCGTGTGAGTCACATGATGCAGGACCTCATGCAGTGCATACAGTATCAGTGTGTAAATACACTCAGCTTTCTATCACTGTTGACAGCTGTTGAGAGGGATCTGTTTCCAGCTGTGCACTGTTAGTGCACAGCTAGTAAATAGTTTATATTCATCTGACTGAAAATCAACAGACTAGTTAGACTTGTAGATATACAGTACATGTATGTAGCATCTAATATGTGTGTATGTATGTGTATATATATATATATATATATATATATATATATATATGTATGTATATGTGATTTAATCAATCTGCTCATGCAGACAGCTCTTCATTTGTCTCAGTCTTTGTCTTCGGGCTATAAGCAGCTCTCCCTATAATCTAATGTTATGCACTTGGGTTTACTGTAAGTTTTAAGTAGAGACAGACAAGCAAGAAGAAAAGATGGCGAGGTGTGAGGCATCGATTTCACACTGTGATTACGCTGTGCTGACAGCTTGCTGTTTATCATCTCTGGTGGCGTGGAGGAGCTGATATCATACAGCATTACTATGAAGGGCCCTACATTGTCACTTAGAAAACCAAATTCACTGACGTCCCTCTGATTGATAATCCCGTCAGGTGGGCAGCTGTGACACTGCCAGCCGCTGGGACTTGTTTAATCAACCCGTCGGCTGAAGCTGTCCACGCTGCTCTAGGGGAATCGGGCTGATTTCTCGAAGGAGCGGCTCGCTCGGCTGCACAGGGGTCAAAGGTTACGGGGCCTGTGGGGGTTTGCGGTGTTATTTGGACACACAGAACGGTGGCTGACTCTAACAAAAGAGACTGTTGAACTTGTTTAGGGAATAATGCTTCCCTCTTGGAGAGCATTTTCTTTTTATTTGCAGTGCCATGCTTAGATCAATAATCATATTACATTTGATCAGCACATTACTGTTGACTAATGGATGGTAATAAAGCACAAACCATGAACCACAGAATTAAAATGTCTCTTCACATCATCATCATTCCATAGTCATATAATCAACTAAAATAATTGTCTTTTATCTGTGCAGGTTTGTTTGACAAGGTGTTTAATTTGCCGGATTAGCATAATTTGCATGTTAGAGATGAAAACAAAAACAATAGACAGAACAATGGTTGAATTAATTAGGCGTGTGAAGAAGCTCCATAATTGCTGTAGCTTTGGTGTTGTTGTAAATAATGTGTTTGTGTTCATGTGTACATATCTGTTCCTGTACTCTTTCAGCTAGATTTTGGGATAATTATAGAGGTTTATCAAGTTTGGATTAGGAGCATGTCTTTACAGAAAACACAAACCTGTGTGTGTATTGCGTAGCTGGCTGTATATTCTAACTCAATGAGGATTATGAATAGATTATAAATATGAAGGTGATGAATTTCATTCAACATGTCAATTCTGATGTCTGTAGTTGTTAACTATAATTAAGTGATTGGGGAAAAATCTACAATCAGTGGGCCTCATTCAAGAACATTTTCATATTATTATCCTAAAACTCTTTTTCTGTGAGGTTTGCTTGTACAAATGTTCAAAGTCAGATTCAACAAACTTTCTTAATTGCCTGAACTTGAAACAATAAAAAAAATAATACGACATAGAGCAGCGCTGTAGTGTGACAGAAACAAATGATGGGAGACATTCAAGGAAGTCACAGACATATTAGAGCAGAGAATATTATCACCTACAGAAGATGATACTGGACAGAGACCTGCAGAGAGACGTTTCTGGCAACTACTGTAATGTCGGCTATAAGTTGCTGCGCAAAATATGTGTGAACTTTAGAATTGTTTTTGCATGAAATGAGGACTCTGGATTTTGTCCCTCATCATTTAATAGCTTTAAGAATGTAATTTGGAGAGTGAGGAAGGTGTCGATCAAACACAGCCTGCACACCCCTACACACTCGTGAGAACAGCTGTAATCATCCAAAATAAGTGAAGTCACATGGCCACAGGTATACCATGAGTGTGCAGGTCATCATTTTATATGTCCCACAGGATGTTTCTGGAAAAGCTGTAGTTATCAAACCCACCAGTGAGTACAGTCCTCTAGATCAAACCTGATAGATCTGTCCAGACCTCCCAGTATGTGGTAACTGAAGGCTCTTCCAATAGAGTGAGATCAGAGGAATATTCCGCTTTCACTTATCTAATATTGACCTTTTTGGAGACATTCATAGTCACTGAGTGATGAGCCTGTAGCCAAGGCCTTAAAACCCATTACATGTTCTGATTGTGTCAATCTAATGTGCTAATTGAATGCTATCCCTGAGCCAATCTTCATCAGTGAAGAGCCCATGCTGGTGAACTGATTTGGATATAATTTGCACAGCGAGAGCTTCAATCACAAGAGACAAACATTTTCCCTCTCATTAAAGAGCACATTAAAGATTATCTTCTCTAGTTGCCACAGTGACTCTATCTAATATGATTTGCTGGAAGTGTGCAGAGAACAATTTCCCTGTGATCCAGTGAGACTTGTATTTTCTCTCCTCTCTTCTCTCGCCTCCTCTCTCTTCTGCAGTAAGTGAGTCTAAAGAGACCTCTTTGATCTTGTCTCATTGCTCTCAATACTCCAGACTGAATTTAAATCACAAGGCCGACTATTTTAAGAACAAAGCTGCCGTTGTGCTGAACAAGGGAAAAGAGGAGCTCACTTTTATTTCTCCCACTGTCCTGTCAGAGTGAAATTTGCTACACAGTAGTGGAAGCTGTGCTTACAGTATTTGTCACTTGAATCCATGACATGACATATGAAAAATGAGCCCTGTGGGCACGCGATGTGACGTTGATAGTTATATGCAGTGAAATAATATTTTGCCGATTTGAGACTAATTGCAAAAATGTGTTTGCCTTTACTGCTTTGACTTTGATTGGAATTAGATGTACCACACATTTTACAGGGAAGGAGTACTTAAAACTGTTTCGTATCCGTTGTCATGACAAGGATTGAAACGCCAGTAACAAAACAATTTCAAGGCTGCAAGTGAATAATTTATGAGTTACTCTTTCTATTTTGGAATCAGACATTAGGATTCATGTCAACTTAGTATGATTCATTTATTCGAAATTCTTTTTTTGTGTTTGATTAATTAGGCATATAGGCTTACAGTAAATGTATTATTGTTGTTTGGTGCTAAAGAAACTGCCCATGGTTATTTAAAATGTTAATTTAGGTTTACTTGCTCCATCTCCTCTAATGCAATAGTTTACCTGCTACTGTCAGAAAATGCTTAAATTACTGTATTTAATGCCCATTTAATTAATCACAGAACATTTAATTACATTACACAGGCAGGAGCTGCTCTGACCTACAGCTTTATTACTGTAGCCTTGAAAAGCTTATAATCTTTTAATTTAAGTTAAATTCTAAAGATTATCAAAATATTGCAAAACATGTAATTAATTAGAGATACAGCATGTTCAGAAGGCAACAGCAATAATAAAAATTTTTTTGTGACAGTGGTCCATAAAAACCATGTAGTGTAAAAATCTGGACTGACACAGGCACGAGTATCTTTCACATCCTCACACTAGTTACACTGGCTTATGTCTGATACTAAATATTGACCAAATCATAGCTGGAGCCTCCATGTTGAGCCTGTTTTTCTGTCCACCCTCTCTGCCTGCTTCTTTAGGTTCTGTAGGAATAATTTCTGCCCTCCAAGACACTTTGGGTTTTTCCAACCAGTTTGTTTCCTTGTTAGCATCGCTATCTGTTGAACATTATTCGAAGAAGCTCAGATGGATTTTTAGGATTGTCCAACTTTTAAAATAAGGGTCAAATAAGGGTTTTCATTTTCAGCTGAATTTGTAACCGCTTTTTTTGCAAGAACTCAACTGGTTTTATCTATACCTACTTTGTTTTCTTCTTTTGTAATACCGTGTGGTGTCACTGAGCCGTCATTATCAGTGTTCTAATCAGCTCTACATGCATTACAAACACTGTCACCAATTCAAAGGTTTTCCGGCTCCTTGTCAGCTTTCTGCCTGCTGTATGGAAATCCTTGCTCTTATTTTTCATGGTTGCCCTTTTCAAAAAAGCCAGCAAACATGCCACGAGAAAGGTCAGCAGGATCTGAATAACATTAAAGATCTTCACAGCCTCTTTTCCAGTCGTCTCTACCAGCCAAAAAACACATCCATCCACTCTTCTCCCCCGCAGGTAACTCTTAAGTTAGAAAAGTGTCTGCAGACCAGTTTCACACTAATCTGCGAATGCTGTCGCTCCTGACAGACTCTTGGCGCCTCTATTGCTTTTATTTTGCTGACTGACATGAAATTTACTGGCAGAGGGTTCCTTACCGTAAACAAGGAGGGAATATGTCAAAGGTTGGAGCGATGGGGATTTAAGCTTGACAAAGGATCTAGGCTGAAAGCCACATAAAGCCTTACTCATAAAAGGGCACGACTCCCCGTAGCAGGTGTTGAACAAGGAAGATGCATGTAATGGCTCTTTGCTGATAGAGGGCTGCCAGGAGAGAATAAGAGAGGACGAGCTACAATTTACGCCTTAACCGTTGAAATCCTTTCACATGGGGGCAGTGTTGCACCACCTGTCACACTTCCTTCCTCCACTCCCAGTATCTCTCTCCCCGTCCTCCTCCTCTTGCTGATGTGTTCTTCAGCTACCTTTACTGCAGAGGCATGCAGCAGGCGTTCTCCACCCTGGGTCTTCTCATTTCTTCCTCTCATGCTGCTTCTTATAAAAGACAACCGCAACAGAGACACCCGACAACACCTGAAGCACCAATAGGAAAGCGGCACTAGTATCGACAGCACATACAGATACCGGAAATGCCAGTAATTTTTGATTAAAGCTTTTGATTAAAGCTATTATTTTGCTTCCATATTTTTATATCTTTAAATTAACTTTTCATTGCTAAAAAAATCTCACTCAAAAATTACATGTTCAAAATTCTGTTACCCCCGGATCTTTTTTTTTAAATCAAGGCAATGAGATACGATTCCCAAGAAAATAATGTCCTCCTATTAGCAAACAATGTAGTATTTCTGCAATCTGCAATATTAGTTAAACTAAGTTTTCATGAATACTTTGTAAATGTGGAAAGCACTATAGCCAACATTCATTTTTTTTAATAAAAAGCCAAACTTGTCCAGATACTTTAGCAAACAAACAGCCAACTATTGGAGAAATGAGTCTGTCTGTACTTCCTTTGACCTCTCTCCCCTTACCGTCTCCCCTGCTTTCGTTCCTCCCCTTCATCCTTCATTGTGAAGTTAGTTATGGCTGCGATCGAGGCCAGATTGTCTGAAATTCCCCTCATGTGAAGCAAAAGCACCCCACGCAGTCTCCACTTACACAAGTTCCACAGGTGAAAGAGAGCGAGTGCAGTCTGGTTCAGTGTATCACAGCGGGCTTCTTTTCTCACTGGTTCACAATACCCATTGATTTGTGAGCTGATGCTGCGCTGTTCCCTAGGCAGTCTGAGGCATCTCTCCTCTCTGTGTCTCTTTCTATGCTTACTCACCCCCAGCCTGGCAGCAGTCATCTGAGGACAACTGCAGCGTGAGAAGAAGGCAACACATCAGCGGTGGGCGGGGTGTTCATTAAACATGACCCCGGTGGAGGACGCATGACCTCGGTGCACTGTGGAAGAGGCAGTTCAGACATACATTTATTTTGCCAGAGCTGGAGGGAAAGAGATGCAAACAAACTGATTTTGAGAAAGCTTTAACAGCTAAGTCCTATGCAACCTGGGATGAATTTCCTCTATATTCTATGATCATGATTTACATTTAGCTTGTGGAATCTTTCTACAAAGAAACACAGAGCTCTAGGACTTTCTTTGATTCTCAAGAAACAAAAGATACACAAGATAACACTGGATTGTTGTATATAAATTCAGGCTGTGGCAAGCACTGGAGTTAACTTATGTCTGTCTGGGCTGGAATGCAATGTGACCGTTAACCTCTCTCAAAGGCATTCCTGAGGAAGAAAAGAATCATTATAGAGCAGGATATTGGAACAGACTACTTCCAGTGGGCTCAGATGAAACTGATTACACGTAAACCATATTTTATATACTCTCATTTGGACGGACTTTTGCTGAGCTGTGTATTTTCCACCTGCTGATCGAAAGAGTCCTTTTGTTCATTCTCCCCCCCCCCCCCCCAATCTCTTCATCTGTAACAGCCTGGCTTGGGCTGCTGGATCTAAGGGATTGATGGGGGGATTTAAAGATGGACCGATTTAAGGAAAGCCAAGATCAGGGAACCAGGCTAAAATGAGGGCTTGGTTTGAATGCTGACAGAAAAGAAGAAGTGAGCAACTGATAAATAGGCTCTTGCTCTTTTTTTGCCACCGGTTCTTAATTCTTCTCTTCAGGAACCCCAACATTCCTGCAGTGAAAAGTCACTGCTGGATCCTATTTCTTACCAGCCTGCGCTGAGAGCACATAGAGACAAACACACATGGAGATTGTTACCCGTTCAAAAGGCCATGTAATCCAACCAGTTTCCCTTTAGGACTTGCCTTTTTCTTTCTTCCCTGACCGTAAAACACGGTTTATTTAAATCAAGGTTCACTCTAACCGCTGCAGTGATTTCTGTAAACTAGAATTAGCATGTGTTTATTTAGGGCCAGATAAGTGATCGCAACTTTTCCTATCCTGAAAACTTGGTCAAGTATGGAGGCTTGTGTCTTTCAGGACTCAGAGTGGAAGCCTGAGAGTTCTCCTCATGGGACAATAATGATGGATAGATGAATGTCTTAAATTTTCCTCTGGCTCAGGAACACATTCCATGAGATTCCACGGAGGGGGCAGCGCAGCGGTTGATGACCTGTTGAAATGTCTTTGAGGAGGACATTTAACTCTTAACCTGACAGTGATCTGAATGGATATGAGGATAAGCTCAGTACTTAGTACTGTACTTACACATGTGCTATGGCCCGTGTATATAAATGCTGTATATCCATGTTTTTCTCATTTGCTTTGGCATTATTGTCAAATCATTTTCTCACAACAGTATGTGTGTTTCCTTTTGCTTTCACAAAGAATTTAAATGCTGATGTACAAATATCTTTAGTTGACCCAGTGACAAGTTGGTGACCAAAACAGATAACACTACTCTTCTTATTTGACTTCACTGCTGGCTATCACAGAATCACAGAATTACTGTATGTAAGTCTCAATGAGAGATTAAATACAGAAACAATTCCTGAGACATTTGATTATCTTGACTTAAGTAATGATAGAACATTTTACTTTGGTGGCAGTCATGAGCTCATCGATGAAGTTATTTACTTTTGACTCATGAGTTAAATGTTTTGAGTGAGTGGCAGCCTTTTGCACAATGGTGATTGCAGCTATAATATTTTGAGTACTGCAACAGTGTTTCAGAAAATGTGCTTAAGCATTAGCTATACATTAGAAAAACTATCCTGGTCCTCCAGCAGAGCTAATACAGACATGCATTGATGCACATCCGTATTAGCTCTGCTCTGTGTTGCACTTTCATCCTCTTTTAACGCAAAGTCAGTTTTCTACAAGACATTAAGATTTCTACAGCTTTTTTTTTTCCACTTCTTTTCACGCATGTTATGTTGAGGATTAATTTTACATTCAGAAGATGTTACACTTTGTAGAGGACTATTTTTTTGTTTCTGGCTCCAGCAGTTGACAAGAAGGTGGAGAGCATAAAAAAAAAAAACATCTTTTTTTATATGCTTCAGTCCCGTGTGCAGACATGGCAGGTATAAACATTTTATTACATTCATTTGCAGATGCATTCTATCCCCTCAAAGTGTATTTTCAAACAGTATTATCTGTGACGCCAATGAAAAAATCTGGACATTCTGCGTCCCAGTCTGACGTGTGTGACTATTATTACCCTGTTCAGTGTTTGATCACCTGCTCGGGTCACTTACTGCCCACTTAATCCATTCTAATTAAAGTATTAGAGGGTGAAATGAAAACTAACAGACCTCTCACTCCTTCAGGACAAGAGAAGTCCATCTGTTCCATAAAACTCACCTCATATAAAAACACAGAAAGTCCTCATCGCCTCTGCCCTAAGCCCATTGTTATCCTTCCCCTCTACCCCTGTAATATAAACAGCTGTTGTTCTGAAATCTTGTATTTGGTGTGGAGCTCTGTAATTAGACTAATAACATTGTCATATTACACTCAGATGTGCTTTGATCCGCACAATCAGTTGGCAGTCGGATTAGGCTGAGCATGTACTGTATGTACAGGGTTGGAATATGTCTGGAAGACTTCAACTGTAAACTAGGCAGCTGATTGCACTGCATATTTCTCCAGTAGCACCATGCTTAACACTCATCTCTTCTTCAGTACCAAAACATTATAAGGCAATCATAACAAGATGTTTACACTGCATGAAATATTCATCCTATCCAGTCATTTACTCTCATATCGGCTCTCTTAAATTCATTTTAAAAAATGAGTGAACCGAAATCTGCAGATAGAGTGTGATAATTGTTTTTGTGACTATTTCTCTGCCTTCCTCTCAGGATGTTTCCCTCACGTTTAATGCCTCCTATCCCTCGCCGCACAGTGTTTTCTGTTCAGAAAGCCAATTTCCTTCAGGATATAGTGGCTCCAGGAGACCAAAGGAAACGTTTCCCAAACCTAATCCCTCACACCTCCAGGGACCCCGAGTTTACATGTTGAAGCACCTCAATCTGATAAACACCCCGCAGGCTCACGTTGCATCTCTCGAAGCCAGCACAACACACTCATGGCACCGACCCATCCTCATCTGCAAACTCCATTTATGCATTTTAAAGTGTTATGGACTGAGCGATATTAACTTTCCTCGGGATGTGAGAAGTGGAGATAGAGAAGTTTCCCAGAAAAATAAACAAATACTTTGTAATTGAGCTATTTTGTTGTTCCCTGTGAGGATGTCTGTACAAAGTCAATGTTTGAGATAGTAAGAGACTATAAGGAGAGTTCTGTCTGTTTACCAGCAGTCAGACTGTAAGGAGAAAAGTGTATGTGGATTGAACATGTGAGGAGTTCATCTGCGTTTTAGTCTTTGCCTCCTCTGTCAGTGAGCTACACCCTCATGAATGAGCTCTTGCAAATGTTGGAAATTCCAGTCAGTGTTTCAAAGCACACTTTGTCCTTCCTAACTGTTCCCATGGTCTTTTGACTGCACGACACTGATGCCTCATTGCCTCAATGTGCCTAAAGGATGCAGAATCCCAAGACACCACCAGAGTTTTGGTGTCACTGTACAAACTCTTTAGACTCTAGCAGGCACCAGGGAAATGCCCACAGCTCGATGTGAATTTTACCTGGAATCGCTGTTTTGTTGAGACTGTACAGTACTATATGTCAAATTGTCTTAAGTGCAAAAAGAAAAAGACAATTTTGTTAATAAGCGTAAACCGTAAGCAAATCTTGTACAGATTCACCGCTTTTTTGTCAAAGAAGATAAATTCCTTGAACCATACATTGGCTGTTTTTATTTGGCAATCTTCTCATTTTCACTGTAGAAACGCCACTTTAGACAAATATTATTCTTGCAAGTTACTTTGCAAACCCACTCTGGCAGCACTTCAGTTATAGATTTAGAGCTGGCTAGAGTTCAACTTTGCTGCCCTAACATCTTGGAAGAATATCCAATCTCCTTAGCAATTGTTTTGGATGTAAAGTTGTGGCAAAACTTAGGAAATATTTATCACAGCCATCTGCAACGCTGACACTGATGGCTGATATTGACTCATTTTTACTATCAACACTGTACTCATTTGCAGCTTGCTGTAACACCACCCCCAGCAATCTCTACGTAATATATACTGTATATTTACAGCTGGATGTAGTGACACAGACTTTGTTTTGGCAAGATGAAACTATATGAAGTCCGTAACATGAAGAAGAACAATGTCAGAGGTTGATTGTCTAGAGTTCCTTCACACCATACTGACACATACAGACTGTACATGAAGATATTCTATATTTGAATTTGCTAAGAAACTCACACTGAGTTATATCTGTCTATGAAAGAGACTGACTAAGTGAATTTAGTGACTTTACCTGTTAAGCCCACTTCAGTCAGAATGCTATGATAGAGATGAAAGTTAGGAGACGGTTTAAATAAGGACTTTTTTTTTTAGCCTTGAGCTATGGAGGCCTGTTTAAAAGTGGTTTTAATGCAGCAGTCCTGTGCTCAGATACAACATGCAACAAATATAGTAGGCAGCCGGTGTAACACAATTGCCATTCTACTTGAACAGTGGGTAGTAAATCATCAAGAAAATTTTCCATGGCAACCACGCTGGTTAATAGTTGTGCTTCGGCTTAATGATATGCCTGGTGAGAGAAAGTGAGAGACGGAGAGAGATGATAATAGGAAAGTCGTATGAATAATCATTAGATTAATGTCATCCACGTCAACTGCATGTCAATAAGTGTGAAATTAAACTTGAGGTTTCTCTTAGCAGCCATTAACAGTCGATCCAATTAGCCAATTGGACAGGGAAATGTCTCATTCTTTAATTTGTTCGATTCCAAATCAATCTAATTATAAATCAGAGGATGAAAAATGTGCACATCAGGCAATATCTGCTGTTGTGTCATAGCCACAGTAGTAATGATGTGGTAATACATGAGCCTGGCTGTGCTTTGTATGTGTGTGTGTGTGTGTGTGCATTTAGTCTAAAGGTGTAGACTGCAGACTTATCAGACTCTGTATTCCAATGCAGAGCCCTTGTCCACGTCACCAACCTGTAGCTGTCAAAGTAATAATCTCCTGCTCTTCATCACTCCCTCTCTATCCACTTTCCTCTCTCATAGCTGCACTTAAGTTTTCCATTTCTTGTTTCTCGCCTCACCTCTGGCTTCACTGATGTGAAGCAGAACACCCAGCTCTCAACAAGCCAGTGTGACAAACGTCATCTCTAATTAGAGTCACTTTGCTCAGATAAATGTCATAAATTAAACCTCTTTACTTCATTACCCAGTGATTTGTGAACTTATTACATCCTTGTGTCACAGATTTAATGGTTTAATGTTTATGGGGTAATTTACAATAGGTATGCTATACATGGTAAGCAAACATTTTTAATGATAGAAAATTAATATTTGTGCACTGGGGTGAAATATTTACTATAAAAAGTAATTGGTGATGGTGATAGACTGTTAGAGTGCTATTTCATCCCAGTGATAATGCCCAGATCATTTCTATCTATTAGAGTTTGCTGCATTGACTGAATGCATATTGATTTGATGAAGGTATTAAATTAGATTTTTGTAGAGGAAGTGATGCTTTTCCAGAAATCTTATTATTTGTCTGCTTTCTGTAAATGAATCCACAAACTGCAGATTTAAGTGCTTCTACAGTAGTCATTGGTTACCAGGATTTGTAAAATAGAGCCTTAAAGCTACAGAATGTCACTTAACGTGGTACCTTTAGACAGTACACTATGTGGCAACGGTGACAGTCATGCACTGTTTGAATTGTACAGTCACTGCTGTCTAAATGGATATGAATTATAATTTGAAATCAGTTTAGTCACTTTAATATTTGATAACACTGCTCAAAGTTATGTTATGTTTTTACAGCTTTTGTGTTAAATGTTGCTGTCATGATAAACAGCATTAGTTAACATTTTAGCAGAGGGCGAGCACACAGCACAAATGATCACTGCAACCTAATTTAGCTGTTCTCTACAACTGTGGTGAAAAATGTAATTACAAACAAGAGCTGAAACAGTTGAATTGATTAGCTGATCAACAGAGAATTAATTGGCAACAATTTGAATAATCCCAATTTTTAAACTCAAGCATAAATGAGAAAAATGTGGCAGTTCCAGCTTCTCAAATGTGAATTTTTGCTGCTGCTCTTCCTCTTCAGTGGTAGTGAATGCAGTATTTTTAGACTGTTGGTCGGACAGAACAAGATGTTTGCATTTTGCACTATTTTCTGACATTTTCTTACAGTTCAACGACCTTCAGCAAATCATAACACAATCAGTTTTTAATGAGCCCCATATGTACATGTTCCCTCCATGTTTGATGTGCACAAAGTGCGTGCAAACTTATTAGTAGCAGAATATATTGTGTTGAAGTGAGTTTATCAGCCTGTCACGTTCTCCATAAACAGTCACTCCCATCCACTCACTTGTAGAAGAGAAGATACCACTGTGAGTCAGCGACCTTGGGTGCACTTCATTTGCACTCCCCCTCTCTGGCTGAGTGGGGTCAAAGGTCAAACAACTTATATGCTAAGTCAACAAGTGCTGCCATCTGTCTGGTCATTAACGCCGACCTTTCGCTGGTTAAGTGGGGTCACCGAGTAGCAGAATAAGAGCAGCAGTATATAGACACATAATGGCTTGCCCTCTGTTGTGTGGGCTGGATGAGTTTATAACAAAGAACAAGTAGTTCAGCACTCGTCTAGAAATTTTATGTGAGTATGAGCAAGTCAAACTGTAAATGCAAACATCTGTAAAATATCCTTCTTTATCCCATCCAGAGATAGTTTTTACAATTGTCTTTTTTTGCACGATTGTATTTTAGACATTTAGAAAACTATTTACATTGTTGTTTCAGTTCTTCACTGGTATTCACTAAGTATGTCTGTGAGCTTGTATATATGCCTTGGCATATCATTAGCTACAAACAGCACATCTAGTCCTGAACATTCACACAAATGCACAGAGAGGAACCAGACCTCTCTTGCAACGATAGTGCATAGCTGCACCTACCTAGTATCAATCCTCTAATACTCACAAGTCAGACCACACACACACGCTAACAACAACAACAACAGACAGGGTGGCTGTAACACTGAAAGAGCCGAGGATTTGGCCGATAACAATTTACTGCTGATACCGAGAGAGAGGGAGGGAGCGCAGTTTAAGGAGTTGGCCCAGCGTAATGGCCTTCACCCGACCACCTGGCCTGATTTTACAGAGTCATGCTGAGGTGAAAGAGAAAGCGCGAGGGAGAGAGCAAGTGATATTTCCAGGCCTGGCCGGACATGAGTGATAGGAGATGAAGATAGTGCTGATAGAGGGTAATGATTGTGATCTCTCTTTCTCTCTGTCTCGCTGAGCCTGCGTCTAGGTTAATGGGAGTCAGGTCAGGGGGGGTCCGGGGCGCTCAATGTGATGGTCATCTGGTTATCTGGGCTGTATCATTGTGGAACAAATGGATGCTGATAGTGTGGTCACCTACATCACTGTGTGAGGTGCAGGTGTCTGGCCAGGTGGATGGTGGAAATGCAGCAAAAAAACAAAGCAGGGGTAAGGAGAATAGATGAGTTGCAGTTAATATAAAACATGTATACAGTTCACTGCCATCATTGAGGTCCAATGGATAATTGGCTGTGCACAAATAATGCATCACTCTGGAAACAGAGATAATTGAAATGGAAAGTCTACAGCCATGCTAGCAGCTCTGTTAGGCTGTAAAGAGCTGCTGTAGTGTACAGCATAGTAACATCAGCACGCTATGACATGCTCACAATGACAATTTTAACATGATGATGTTTAGCAGGTAATGTTTTGTATGGTCATCATATTAGGTTAGCATATTAGCATGCTAGCACTTGCTAATTGGCACTAAATACAATGTACAGCTGAAACAGATGGGAATGTCATTAGTTTAGCAGATATTTGCTCATTAAACCAAAGTATCGGACAAATTCAAAAATTTGACCTGATGATGGTGCTTGAGGAAAAGTTTATCCCAAGGGGAACATGAATGTCTAAATTTCATGGCAATCTATGCAATAATTGTTGAGACATGTCACTAAAATCACAAATGTAGGCTTCATTCTCTGGAGACCATGATGGTACAAAATTTCATGGCATTTCATTTATTAGATGTTGAGATATTTCAGTCTGGTCAAAGAGGTAGACAGACTGATGTACTGACAGGCCGACAGTGTCTTCCATAGAGCCAAGCCTCTAGCGTGGCTAAAAATAAACTTGTGCAGAGACGATCCATGTACAGCAAGTCAAAATAAAAGTGACTATTCCAATTTAATTCAAACTTTATTTCAGACTCAGGGTCCATATAAAAGACAGGACATTACATAGAATCAATTACATACAAAAGAACAATAAAAGATCATGGTTTAAAAAAGAAGAAATATATATTAATGTCTCCTTATGTTTGATAAAACTAAGATGATTTTCATTTTCAGAGTCATTAAGCCGGCAAATAAATGTATTTATACCATGGTCTGAGTGAATACTCTTTTCTGCAGGTATGTATTAAAACCGTTTAATGTGCCTTACATGAATTTTATGCCTTGTTCAGGCTGGCAGCGAGTACAGTGTGGCAAGTTGTCATGACAACAGTAAGCTCTTGCTTCATAACCTTTCAATTTTGAGTGCAAAACTTTCACCAAAAATTTGCAAATGCTTTTATTTTATATTTTTGGCAAATGACGAATGGTATAGCAAGGATAATAAACTTGTAGGTGTGCGTTAAACAGTTTTAAGGCACAACATGGAGGTGAATGACCACCCAACGTGAAGCGGAGGGTGATTATTCGCTCTTGCTCAGTGCTAGACCAATTTCAAAAATTGTTGTCCCTATTAATCACCTAGACACAAAAAGATGGGAAAATAGGGTACAGGTTGAAAAATCCTGAAGTTTCCCTTTAAGAGACCTAGATGGTGTAGTTCAAGTGAAATGTTTGTGGTTGCAGGAGTCAATACTTTCCAAACTGTTTTTAAGAAATCTCGTGTAAGGGATAATCAACGAGTAGGTGTGAATTAAGCAGTTCTCCATAGGGATCCTTTCTATAAGGTTGTCAGACACTTATGTGTAACAATCTGAGCCTGTCAGGGGCAAAAAACGAGCACTTTTAGTGAATGTACATTGACGGGGCGCTATTGCTCCAAAGGATTACATTGCAGCCCGTTTTGTGGCTTCCAGCTGATGCGCTCTCACTCAATACTGGACCAATTTCAAAATTTGTTGTCCTCATTAATCACTTAGACACAAAATGATGGGAAAAAAAGGTTGAAAAATACTGAAGTTTAAGTTTAAGTAATATTCTCATGGTGTCATTATAAGCTACCTAAAGTCCTTGTAAGCTTGCTTTTTTTTGTAGTTTGACCACAAATGTGCAGTATAGAGTGGCATGTAATATGCTCTGAACAGAGACATCTTCACTCCATCCGTACACATACTAAACTTGCATGAGAGAATGTTTGCTTGTGCGTACATCATGTGGCATTGCCTATAAATATCATCATCTGTCAGATATTTTACCCTTTTACAGACACCAATATTATTAGCAGACAATTTAAAGTCAGGAAATTTGAGACATTTGTCCTCTTTGGTACAGATCATGACAACACTCTTACTGGCATTGTATTTGATATCATGTTCCACACTGTACACAGAACATATAGTAAGAAGCTGCTGGAGAGCAGCGCTACATGGACTAAGATCATCTGCATATATAATGTTGCTCACTAGAGTATTACCAATCGTGCAGCCAGTATTACAGGCTTTAAATTGCTTGGACAGATCATCAATATATAGATTAAAAAGAACTGGGGACAAAATTTCCCCTTTGTCTGACACCATTGCTAACCCCAAATGGGGCCGAGACTATTGCCCCATTTTACTTGCATAGTCTGGTGGGCATACCAGTGAGCCAGAATTCTCACAATGTATTTTAACAACTTTCTATGATCACAATCAAAGGCTTTGGAAGTATCAATAAAACACATAAGAATTGATGAGTTTTGACCTCTATATTTGTTGACAATTTACTCTAAGGCATACTGAAGTCAGTGTCATGTTAACTTTAAAACCAAACTGGTTATCTGTGGAGTTAATAAACTCGTTTACTCTATCCAGCAGGATTCTTTCTAGGACTTTTGACAGTATGCTGGTTAAAGCTACGGGCCTGTAGTTATCTATGCTGCATACTTTACCAGCTTTGTCCTCAATGATTGGCACTAACAGAACAGACAACATTCAGTCTGGTAACAAACCATGAATCATAAAGCCAGTAAAACAAATAGCAAGGAGAGGAGCTATCCTCGGACTGGCATATTTAAGGTGTTCAGCAGTAATATGATCTAAACCACTTGCTATGTTATCAGACAGCTTGTTTATAGCTTGGTACACCTCATGTGACATAATCACCATTAAGTCATTACTCTCAATATAATACGCCTTATACAAATCACTTTGGACACAGTTGAATAAGATACTATAATGCTGTCGCCATAACTCAGCAATATTGTCTGTTCCTCAGATTCCATCTACAGTGCATGGTAGAGATGTTTTACAGTTGTTAAGAACTCTCACTTATTTCCAAAAATCAGTAGCATTGTTACTTAGCTACTTGTTAAGTGAATGGCATATTTATATCTTACATAAGTGAACTTCTTGTACTCGAGCACAAGCCCTTGTCTGGCTCTACCTGCCATAGTCCATGATTTCAAGGCTTCACAGGCTTCAGCATAATACTCAGCTACATACTTGTTCCAACCAGGCCTGATGTCATGTGTCTTATTTTAATGCTTGTAGTAGGGCTTACTGTCTTCATACAAAGCACTTACTATATCCTTATTCATGGAGCAGCAATCTCTCCTATGCTTCACATCCTTACAATTAACGTCACTACACATAATTGCCTCTCTAAGTTGATGAATATTATTTAAGCATTTGTCTGTGTGAGCATAGCAGGTTAAGATGTCTTCCTTTGTGCCACACCCTCTGGTATCCTGCCTCTAACTGTTTCCATGCCAAGGTCAGTTGTAGATGCCCCAGCCCCATGAAAGTCGTCATTGAGAGAGTTTAGTTTGTAAGTCTTGCTTTGCTACAAGTGTCTCTTACATACATAGTATGTCACAGTTCTCCAAAAGGTTGTCAACAACTATGCAACAAGCTTTATCCCCTGTGCTCTGGTCCAGATGCAGGCCACGACAGTTGTATGACAAAACCCGAATAGTCATTTAGCAAGTCTAGTGAGTGCCCATAGCACCAGCAGGCACGCTCATTCCCCCTGCAGCAAGTGCAGTGTTTGACCTGATAACTCCAGCCCTGTGTGGCTTATAATAGCGCCAGACAAATGGCCCTTCTGGCCGGCTTGTACATTCATTACTTTAAGGCAACTCTTTATGTTGTTGATGTCTTTCTGTGGCCCTTTGTGGGAAACGCACTGCTGTGTAGTACGGTAAAGTTCAAACAACACTTTCTTCGAGGACTCTATCCATTCGGGAATCGAAAGCGTTCACAGCCAACAGGGCGATCTCATCCTGGCTTAATTTTTACAGCGAGGAAGTTTAGCAGGTCATCCCCCACAATAACTTTGCCATCAACAGTCTTGTACATCTCAGGTTTTATTTGAGACTGGCTAAAAACAGGAGCAGCCGAGCCTCAATGTGCAATGTCCGCCATTAGCTAGTGTGTTGATCCATCCAGGGTAATCTAATAAGGTAACTGCCGCCCCTGTGTCCACAGTTTTTCAGATTTTTTCAAGTAAACACTTGGTATTGTGTTACTAGGTGCATTAACAAAGTAGCCAGCTATCCTGTCAGATAGCAGCTTAGAATGATCTATTCATAGTGAGAATTACGGGTAGATGTCATGGTGCATCATTCACAGTCTTACTTCACCCTATGGAAGATATAATATAATATTAACCTATGTGCTGCAGATCAGGTGAAGGATGAAGTTTGACAGGTGGCCATGTGGGAAATGACTTGTTGAGCCTTGGTACCCTGTGACTACTGAGCTCAGTAGAGAGCATGGGTTGAAGAAATATGGTAAGGACAATGAATTTACTGGCCCATCATCCACTATATCTGCAGATTTAGTTAGAGAGCATATAATATAATAATTCATATATGTTTCTGCGTAATAGTATTGTCAGGAAATAAATTGTCTTCACACTGAGGGAGCATAGGTGTAAATGTGTTTAGCTGCTAGTTACACTGGTACCCAACCAGAAAATCAGCCCTCATTCTCCCAGTACAACACATAAACTAAACCGTGGTACTTCTATGCTTTTCCACAGCAGCATGTTGAGCATTCCTCTTCTGTCTTATGTCATTAAGAAAACAATTACTCTGTTCCCCATACCTCATCTGGGACTACCAGCAGCAGTCACAGGCACCATATGGCCATACGTCACTGAGTACTGTATATCACTACAACACTGATGTTAGCCTGCAGGCGTGTTATTTCCATATTCTTCCTATTCATGTACTTTCATCTTACAACAAGACACTCGACTCTATTTTCCACTGACAGTGTTTCACCCACTTAATTTACCTTGTTTCAAGCCACGAAGACCACAGATAGTGTAAGAGAGCTATATATATCAACATAATATAGTGTTGTCAAGGAACAAAATTTCACTTCTAATACCAAATATAAGCTCTTGAAAGGGTTTATATTGTATGATATTTCTTGATTTGAAATCTTACTGTAGCCTATGTGCCATGGTGGAATGCACATTTACTCAAATACTGTACTTAAGTACAATTCTGAGGTACATGTATTTCCATTTTATGCTACTTTATAGTTCCATTCCACTACATTTCAGAGGTAAATATTGTACTTTTTTACTCCACTACATTTATTTCACAGCTATAGTCAGCAGTTACTTTTCAGATCTAGATGTGTAAAAAAGTAAAGAAGTGTAAAACACTTAAAAAGTTTTTTTTTTCTGTTGATCAGTGTAAAAAAAACCCACATTAAATCCACTTTGATTCAGTGTTGTAAAGCAATAAAACATGAAATATTCCAAGAGGAGTGGGCACTTTTTACAGGCACTGTATATCTGTAGCCTATTTATACTGCATAAAATATAACACTGAGTGGGGCCATTTTGAATAATGAGTACTTGATATTTTAAGTCAATTTATATACTTTTGAAATGTCAGTCACCTCCCCCATATGTGGAAAGGTCTCCACTTAATATCCTCTCCTGTTTGCTTCACAGTGCTTTTGTATGCAGATTAAGTTGTGACACTGAATCCACCACCACATGAGCTAAGGCCTTCTTGGTGCCATAATGCTTTTATACCAGTAAGTGCCTTTTTTTTATTTTTGCTAAAGCCATGGATTTATAAAATTAGTATGTCTCTTTGAAAATAAAGGCTCTTTTTGCTTTCAGATCACAGAAATGTCATTTCATTGTCATTCTGTGAAGTTTTAGAATTCCAGCCATTTGTGTGTGAAAGAATGATCTGTTCATCTGAAGAGGGACTTTGAATGCAAGACTTTATTAGCGGTTTGGGGTTGTTTGGGGGAGTTTTCTTGTAGCTCATGTATGCTGTTCAGCTGATCACTACAGAATCCTTGACTCTCATCTCTGGTGTATGGTTGTTCATATCATACTGGAATCTATTGCTGAACTCCTGCTCATTGTTCATTTGGTTCGCTTTAAGAGAGGAGAGGAGAGCGAGGCACAATTCGGTTGTAGAATATTTCCTTTGTATCAAGATACTATTAGTATCTTGCCATTTGTTTATTTGCTTGTAATCATTATTATTGAATTGCATCTCGGATGAGAAGGGCTTTGCTAGCATTTAGGGGACACTGCAACATGCTGTTGCATAGTTTCAGTATGGTGGATCGCAGTGGCTCTTATGTTTTTGGGGATTAGCTCTCTCAGCAAAATCCTCGTCATTGCTCAGATTCTTTCCGAGCTCCTTCAAAGAACAGATTAAATCTATCTGTTACCAGTTACTATAAATGGTCATTTCCTTGAAGTATCTCTGACTGAAATCATTGTTAATGAAATGTTATGCCAAGCAGAATATGCTTTGTTGTAAATACTGCTACCATCTGTTCAGCGATTTAATAATATTATTATTATTGTAGATTAAAAATGGCATAGGACCAATAATTTGACTCCTGTTGTGCTGCCATTCTCATGCTAGGAAAACGGAACTGGATCCCATCCATCAGTTCACACTGTGTCCTTACATGGAAACAATTTTCAAATGAAGCACTGCTAACAGCACAAGATTGACTATGTTTTTTGTCAAGGGAATTCACAGTATCTTTTGCCAATAATGATGTTGACAGTACAGTGTTAAATCTTGAATTTAAGCTTGTAAGCTGTTTCAGGCTCTGAGATTCTAATTCAACCTCTGAGCTCAAAACTGTATTTAGTCTAAAGAGGATCAATGCACTAGTAGTTACTTTATGAACTCTGAAGATGAGGAAGTAATGATTATGAATTGTGCCCTTGCAGTGCAGTCATTTTCAATGTTTTGTTGTTTCCTTCGTGTTGTATGTCATGTCTAATTCTAGTAAAATGTGTGAGGTAGCAGATCAATTCACAGTTCAGTTTTAAAAGTACAATTTTCAGGTCATGCTCAGGATTTAGCCTTCATCATTTTAGCACTTGTCCTTCAGGTATGCCAGAATATGACTCACAAAAGGTGTGTGTGCCAAACTGAATCAGAACACCCACAGCGGAGATGGAAAACTCTGCCTACTGCCAGTGGGATCCCCAGAACTGTGTGAGTGTGCAGGTGTCAAGAAGCATCTTGCTCATATTACTGGCATGAAGTGTCACTAATGTCTTCTTCTGAGGCGGTGTGAGCCCTGAATCAGCGCTTAGCAAAACCCTGAATGGAGACTTCTCCACTGACGTTTACACTCTGATGATCAGGAAAGCTGCTGCAGATGCTCTTGCAGAGCAGTCATCCATCTGTGTAACAGTCTTTCCTCCTTTTCTCGCTCAGTGCGTTAACATGCACTTAAGTACCTGGGTTACAGTCGGCTTTCTCCAGAAAGCTGATTTCTTAACTGTCATGTAAACAAGAAACCTGGTTTCTGTAATTGGAGTAGGGGATTAGAGAAACCAGGTGTCACTGGGTAGATTTTCCTGATCTAGCTTTCATCAGACAATAACTGAGAATCCACATAACTCTAGTATAGCAGTACTCTTGCCCTGGATGGTTATGTTTAGTTTATTGAGAAGCTTCTTGAACATATCTAGTGAGCAGTCTAGTCTTTGTGGCCACAGCACATCATGGAAGAGGGTCACAAGATCAATGTCCTCATTGCCAAGGAAAGTATTAGCTCCCCTTCAGCTCCCACAGTTAAGCTTGTCCTCCTAGACACCACTTGACCTCACAGCAAAAATGTCATTCACCTCCCCCATACTTGGAAAGGTCTCCACTTAATAAAATCCACCACCCTCGCAACCATATCCTCTCCTGTTTGTTTCCCAGTGCTTGTGTATGCAGAATAAGTTGTGTGACTTGGAGTCCACCACCACATGAGCTAAAGCCGTCTTTGTGCAATAATGCTTTTATTCCAGCGCCAGGCCAAATTTTTTTGTTTTTGTTTTTTTTTGCTAAAGCTTTGGGTTTATGAAATTAGTATCTCTTCAAAAGAAAGGCTCTTTTTGCTTTCAGATCACAGAAATGTCACTTCATTGTCATGAAGTTTTGGAATTCTAGCCATTTTTGTGTGAAAGAGGGACTGAATCTATTTTGCTTGCTGCCTCTTCACTCAGAATAGTACCACACACCTGTTTGATCAGGTTCTCTTGACTGTAGTGAGGTCTCTTTGTCTGGAAATGCTGCAGGCTTACTCAATAGACTGCCTTTACATAGCTCTACTTCTTTTTGAATGCAATGACTGACTTGCACTCAGGGACAGAATTGCTGTAGTCACTGTAGTTTTTACAAAATAAAGACAATGTGTAACAATGGCTTGCACTTCATTTTAATAACGCACAGTGTTATATCAATCATAGTGAATCAGATAAGTACAGTTCAGATAGAAAAGATGCACCCTTCACTCCCTCACTGCATCGGCTCAGGTTTCATATCAGAGGCTGGAATCCATTTCATTAACTACAGCTGTTTTTGACACAAAAACCGCTGACCACCTCTAACTTGCTCTTAACCTAAAATTGATAATCACTCTATGAAAGTCTTGCAGCATTGATTAAAATTGGATTATTAGTAGAATGTTGCTTGGTGGGGAATTAAAATCCCTATACACTTATCACACACCCCCACAGGTGGTTTCACTTATTGTGCCTGATTAGACCTCCTCTCAGGACAGTATAGGCCCAGGTGTTACTAATACTGTAACATTAACGATGGCTCCAGTAAGCCATGACAGTGTGACGCAGGGAGTAAAGAAATGGAATTCAGCCATTATTCATTTGATTATTTACTGTGCTTTCCCTACTGTGAAAAAGGCCAATGCTTTTTTTAAAGAAACATTTTTGTTAGACTTTGGTGACCTCACTTAAATCCCAACATGGCTGAGATGCCGGCAGTTACTGTTTCACTTCACCAAGGTAGGATAAAGATTTGTATCTTATCCGTGTAGTCCTGTTCAGTCGTGTTTGTATGCTTAGTGATGTTAGTAGGCTACGTCTGCTATGTTGTTTTACATAGTGGTGAAATATTAATACTGTGGAAAACAGGATTTTCTATTCGTTTAATACACAACCCATTCACATAATTATTTCCTGCTAATATTGACTTCATGGGAAATTCTTCAGATCATAATTACATCTTAAATGCTCGTGTTCTATGGTTTTCACTGCTGCTACATTCAGCTGCCCCACTGCAAAGTCTAAGGTCATATTCATGTACTGATGGTCAGTTTCTGCTGCTTATCTGACTTGTCTTAGCCTGCTGCTGCATATCAATAAATCAAGTTTATTTGTCACATGCAATCATTCAGGCATCAAGTGGATTGCTGGGTTTATCCATCAGAACTACTAGATAGTATATTCTCCGTTTGGGAATGGCAGCTGGTCCGTATTCACATAGAAAATCTGTTCCAGATTGTTGGCTGACTGAAAGCAGGCTTCTCAGATCACAGCAGGAACAGTTTTTTTAGGTCACTAGGATCCCCTAGTTGTTCATAAAGAGACTGTATAGGCTGTTGGATGACCTCCATGTCCTTGAGATCGCACCAGAGAGAATAGTCAAATTAAAGATAAGGTTCAAGGTTTTAACTGTTGGATGGAAAGACATTTTCAGCAGGTCAAGGACAACGGTTATCAGATTTAATACTGAATAATACAGTAATACAGTATAATACTGATGGCATTGCATATGCCCTTCTAATATGATAAGAAGAAAAACACTGCGTTTAAATGATAAAACAATGAACTGCAAAAACTGCTTTAGAACGTGTTTTGGGAAATAGTTTGACCTCAAATAATTGTATTATTCTGTGCTTTTTCATGGGGCAATCAGACCTAATCTGTTTTTACTGAATTTTTAAATACCATTAGGAAATCACAGGAGTGCTATAATCCTTGTTTGTTTTTTTCTTGCATAATTAGTGAGCCTGACTGAGGAAAACATGAATCCAAAATAATGTAGACTCAGCATAAAGAGGAGATATATTAATCACCAAATGAGTGATTTAATTAATGTTCTGTATACTAGCCCAATAAGGCAGTCATATACACAAGGTCCCCACAGACCTTGAAAAGCATTCAAGTTTGATACATTTTTAATTTGACCTTTTAAAAGTTTTTCAGAACCTTTTTAAAAAATCACAACCTTGAAAGTAAATGAGTTTTTAATTGGAATTTTACTGCATCTATTTTAAGATGTGGATCTCAGGATCAGCTGTTCCCATCCTTGGGAAACCCTACATACGCATTTTAAAATGAATGATTTTACCAGGATTACTTTACACGGCCGTTGGTACCAAATGAGGCCTTGATGATGTCTCATTTGGTATGCATGGTATCCATTTTATCTATTTTTTTTTATTCCTTTGTCCTGAAAGCTTTCTTGGAAAACTCTGTGAATGTGTGTTTGTGAGTTTAACCAACTAAATAATTTGAAATGTCTGTTTGTGCATCATTAACTTATCAATCACAACAGTTGGAGTTTTGCCCACAGCTTGACCGATAACCTCCACCAACAAGCTACATGTTACTATAAAAGTGTGAATACACACTGTACTACTGTATTTTTAATTTAATTTGTTTTTTAATTTAAAGTGAGTGAATATTCCTCACGTACAAAGGACTCAATTTATACTAAGTGACAATATCACATGATATCTACTGCTACACTTTGGAGAGGAAATTTTACAAATATGCAGCAATTTTGATCAGCTGTTGCGGTGTTATTGGGTTGTGAATTCCTAAAGGCTCCTAGAGGGCCAAAAGATTTGAACTTCCCTGATTAGATTAAATAAGTCCAGGTGTGTTCAGTGTTTGCTACATGCTAGCGAAGTGGCTGACGTGAGCCGCTAGTATAGCTGAAGACTATAAGTCTGGTTCAAATGTGTTTGATTTTATCCTAGTCAAAACAAGATGTGCCCGTAGTTGGAGAATCTTAGAGACTAGTTTAAGACGTATCTAATAAAACATAAAAAAGGAAACCGGGGAACAGGGGAGAAGGGAGGCAGTGGACACACACACTTTTCACCTGTTTTCACTGAATATTTTGAAAATGATTTGCACCAGTCAGAGATCTTTGTACACCTCATCTGAGAGGTTGTGTACCCCCCACATAAACCTGACAATCATCTGGGGAAAAAAATTGTCTTATAGTGTAAGCAGGATCAGAAGAGCAATTCCAAGATTTTGAAAGTCTTATTCTGCCCAAGCTCTAAGACACACGAACGTCTTGATTCAATTGAGGTCTGGCAATCCAGTCGTAGCTCCTTCACGTGTTGCTGACAATGTGACACTTTTTCTTCTTTGATGCTGACTTGTTTGAATTAAGTTTTGGTTTATTATATTTAGTTACAGTTTGATTTATTATATTTGGTTACATTTATATCATAAAGATTGTTAGATTTTAGGGATTAATTTATGTATTTCTTTGATAATGCTGAAAAAACCACAAATTGATTGGAATGGAGACAATTAGACTGTTTTATTGAGACTCTTGGCATGGCATGGGGATAGCAGTCAGCTATCCCCATGCCAGCATGCATTCATACATTCAGTCAGAACTCGCTTAAAGCAGCCTGTATTTCCATATCCCTATAGATTTTATGATACTTCTCTCTCAGATTAATGCGTTCTTCCTGCTGAGCATCACTGAGTAAATACCACCTTAGCGTTGATTTTCCTTTTATTAGTGGCAAAAATAAAGCGTTAGTGTAGCATGCAGCATTGTAAGGCTGGGAGACGGCATCATTGAGTTTTCCTCTTTGACAAGAACCCCCAAGGACATTGGTAGGGATCCATCTATTAAGAGCCAAGGGATCAGAGAGCTCCAGCTGGGCTAAGCAGCCCACCAGCTCCCCTGTGACTGGTGGCGTAATAGCGAAGCCAGTTAGCCTTCTTCCCTGGCTGAATTCTCCGGTCCCACTAGGTTTGCTCCAATGGGAGAGGATGGGAGGGGAGAGAGTGTGAGCAAGAGAAGGAAGAATAAGGAGTAGAGTTTTCAGAGCCATTGTAGACCAGACCTCCTCTCATCTTGGAGTCTGGAGAAATGTTTCTGATTAGCAGGGAATAGAGTTCACTCTCTCTGGTTTGCAGCGTGTGCTTGGTATGCAGGGAAGGCTGTCGGCCCATTGAACTCATGCTTACAGATGGCTGGCCCTGAGCTCACTGCTGGGTCCTGGAGCTCCCTTTAACTGTGGTAGTTAATGAGCGGTCCTGTTGCCCCTGGTAATGCTCTGACCCAAGAACAAAGTTGATGGTAATTGGCTGACTCTGGAGTGCTTGCGTGCAAAATAGGATTTGATTCATAAATTGGCCTTTTGAAATCGACTAAACATGAAGTTTGTTTACAGAGTTGCACAAATTAAGCCTAATGAATGTTTTCTTGGTTTTGAAACTAAGTATTTGTGTGAAAGAGGTCCAGATGAAGGGTAGGCATACAGCAAGTATCATTAGCCGTAATAAAAATATCCCATTCCCATTTAGCTTTTGCTGAGCTGTCAGGAATCCAATTCCCAGAGCACAAATAAAATATTAAGTAATGCTTTCAACTCAATTATGGGCAGCATGCAACTGTATCCCACAAGGTTTTGGTGGCGTGATTCCTTGCAGACTTTAAGCCCTGCCATCAGCTGCACTGAAGAGAGCCACCCCACCTTGTTCTTGCCTCATTTTGACAGTAATGCCTGTCAGCGCCGGTGTCTACCCGTCTGCCTGTCATACAGGGTCGACTCTGACCACCGAGCTGAGAGGATCTCTCCCTCTGCCAGGCTTCATGGAGAGAGAGCCTCACTCTTATCCTCCAAAGGCTCATCAGATAAGAAACGGGTAAAGGCACCAGAGAGTTTCTCCCCAGAGGGAAGAGATTTCAGCGCCTTTGTGCACTTTCTGCTCTGCTTTCTCTCCCTCTTTTTTTTTTTCTCTTTCTCATTTTTGCTCTCCTTTTCCTCTGTGTGTCTCTCTCCAGCTGGCTGAGGGAGAATCCTATCCTCCCAGGGGCCTATGATGGAAGGAAATCTCAGTAGTTCAGAGTATAAACAGACACTGTTAACATTTGAGACTGTGGGGGTTTGGAGCTTCAAGGAGTTCATTGTGTATTGTACGTAAAGAAAATAGTTCCAAACTACACACAGTGTTTTCAATGTCCACTGATCAGGGTTGGGTGATATTACCATGATCAAAAATAGTTATATAGTAAAAGGCTTCACAGAGGGATTAGTTTATATTTGAATAGTAAGAGTCCTAACTGTAAGCTACTTTACATAAGTACTGAACACCTTGGGGATTTGCTGAGCATGTGTTGGAGTGTTTGTTGGTGTGTTTTACAGCAGAAATTACAGTGATATATCCTCTATAGGCTTTTACAAAGTGTTGGCTCCAGCATTTGGAGCTTTGACAGTCCTGCTGATTGCACGGCAACACAGTGCTAGGATACCATGTTCCATATCTTCAGTGTTCTTATGTTTGCTTACCTTATGCAATTACACTAGGGAGAGTTACATCAGATCACAGATCCACTGGTAAATGTCTCATCCAAATTTGTCTGGTGTTTTTTTTTTTTCTTAAAAAGGGTACTTGACAACTAGGGAGAGACCATCTGACAGCTTAGAAAGACAGCAAACAGGAAGAAATGGACCCCTTTGGGACGTTGCGGGCTGACAACTCACAGCAGCAATATCCAGTCAGATTTGCTACACCCTTACTGAAGAGGAATAGCTCTCAAGTCTGCAGCAGCAGTGGTAAGAGATGACTCGCAGAGAGAACATGTTGAACCAAACAACCGCCTGGTTGTGATAACAAATGGCATGAGCACAGATAGTGGGGGGAAGAAGGTCCAGGTCCTCTCCTGGGGATGAGTGAAAGTATAACCACACCCGATAAAGAGATGCTTGAACAGTCAAGGGACCATTGATCGCCTCTTGATTCAAGTCATGTCATCTCATATTGTATTTCTAGAGTACCTTTTAACAAACCCACTTTACAGAGAAAAGATGTAAGACTAGACAAGTAAAGGTTAATAAAAAATAAAAGATGGGGTTCAGTAAGTGTATCAAAAATCTCTAAAAAGAGGACAAGGGTTAGCACCGGTTGGTCTCAAGTCTGGATATACATGTTAATTCCATGACATTGTCTGATTTGGGGTAGGTGCCCTGTACTTTTGATTGAATGGAGTGACAAAGAGTCCTGCCTCTTGCAAGGGGAGAGGACAGGAAGACCTGACAGGATATCACTTGACCCCTGTCAAGTAAGAGCATAGACACTGAAATAGTCTAAATGGAATCGAATACTAGAGTCATTTCGAGTACTTCTGCCGAAACAGGAATTATATCAACAAATTGAAGCAAGCATTATCAGCACTATACCTGTGTCAATTGAGGATGACCTTAACAAAAAGTAGCTGTATCATGTATGTATGGGAATATGCAGGAAAAGTGAGATAGGACTAAAGAGTCAGTTTGTTGACTTGTCTGAATAACAGACAGGACAAAAAACAACTCAAAAGAAAAGAACATTAGCGAACATATGCTGCTTCGAATAAATAAGTATGTTATATTGAATCCACTTTGTCATGGCAGAAAATATATTCACTTTTGGACCCATGTTTTTTTGGACATTGGAAGTGTATTAAGTTGAGTTTTTTGTTTTTTTTCTCTGCACAGCCTGAAAAACCTGGCCGTCTTCCAAAAAAACCTTCCTATATTTGAAACACCTCCATTTACACCACAGTTACATTTTAGAAAAAAGCAGCATTGCCAGGTGTAGAATCTCTTTTAGCCATAGCAGTGCTTTCACTGTGATAGTAATCATTGAGAGATTAAAAAGTGTTGTGGGTTGTGAAATGCTGCAGGGTGGGCTTTGATTTTGTCAATTAGGTTGTTCTTAGATAAGATGATAAGTACAGACTGAAAACTGCAAAACCACCTGCCACAAAACAACTGCTCGCCAAGAACAGATTTTTTAAAATGTCATGTGTCAATTGCTATGTGCCATGTGCCTATTGTCAAAGAAGAAGAAAAAAATCAAACACTAATGAAATATTTTACATTCATGAGGAAGCACAGTATGACTATGGCACAGTGGTTGTACAGAAATGTTAGAAATAGTATTGTTACAAATCACAAAGAGATAAATCCCCCTCCACTCAAAAATGTGTTTTTCTTGTACCTGCAGTCGGATATTTGAGCTTCTCTGTACAGAATGATGAAGTTTGACACTGGAAGGCTGTTTTCACATTCATCTGCTGACACAAGTGTGATGTGGAAACTTGAGGCCTCCAGTGCACATACACTGATAATGGACTTTACAGTGAGGGAGACATCATGGTGCAGGAGTAAACGTTTGAAATGTAACATATTTGCATATTCAAAGATTCTGGATTTTTCATTGACAGGAGAAGGAGTAGAGGTCATTTTAAGGACTTTTACGAGGTAATTCAACTATATTTGTGGAAAAACATTATGCACAAATACTTATTCCAGTTGCAGTATTTTTATATGTCTGTCTGGAGGGGATCTTTAAGTTTATTAAGAAATAAATAAAAACTCTAATAGCAGGTCACGAGAGTCTTGACTCGCAGACACAAAATGTACATAAAGTTTCATTTTTGAGGATCGAGCTGGAGAAAGTCTAAACAGATGAGTGGCCAACTAAAGCAGTCTGGGAAACTTGGTGTCAGAGCAACCTGGGAGTCTCTCCTCCATCTGTTCAGATCAGTCTCATTAAGTCGAACAAGTGGCCCAGAGCTCCTCCACTCAGCGCGCTGTCTCTATCTCTCATAGCCTACTGCTGTCCCGGGGCAATGATTACATGAAGCCTAACCTTGTAGAAAATGACATTAGAGAATGCAAAACTATGGTAATGGTTCGGCCGCACGGTCCACTGGCTGCCAGTTAACCCTGGCCTGCATGCAAGCAAATGCTAACGTGTGCATTTACTGGTAGTGTTGTAAAGGTTTTACAGCTTATTATTGCATCGGTGGATGATGGATGAATTGTCAGACTTTATGCATATGTATCTTTGCCTGTTCAAAGGTAAATGCACAGACATATGACCTCATATATTGTATAATGATTTGTGGAAACTTCTGGCTTTCATGGTAATTTCTAGCTGGACTGCATTCAGTGCAATGTTTTTGTTTAGTTTTTTCACTGTTCTACAGTGACAGAGTCATACGGAGGCGGTCAGGGTTGGACGGTGGGCATACAAAGTGCTGGTCTTTTACACTGGAATCCAGGCTTGGCATCCTGAGTGTGGCGTGCGGTTAGGTTTAGGCAGTAAAAGCACTTTGGTTAAGGTTAGGGAAAGATTGTGGTTTTGGTTAAATATTAATAAACACTTTGTGTCTCGTGCTTCAAGTCACTTTTGCATTTTTCAGTATTTAACCAAGACCACAACCTTCCCTCAACCTTAACCAATTGCTCTGAGTTCCTAAACATAAAAACTGTCATGTCTTTGTTGGTATAAGCACATACTATATTGCAAGAGCTGATATTGTAGGTAAAACAAATATAACACTGTCTGTGAAGTTTTTGCAGTTATATTCTGTATGGACATTTTGGGACTTGACAGACTCATTCATTAAAACATTTCCTCATGTTGATTGCGACATGTTGCACGTTGAGCAGTATATAAATGTAATTTCAGGGTTGGATGTAGTTATGGAGCAAAAACAAGTGATGTCAAAGATGGAGCTCCTCACAATGCAGGACAGCGGGACAACTGAGCATAAGGAACAGATGTTTGATACAAGACAAAGTCAGGCATCAGATCAGGCTGTCTGTGTATGATGAAGAGAGTATTTGATGAGGTCAGCTGCTGGCACTGATGTGGATTACGTGACTCCTCTGGGAATCCTTACTGAGCTCTGAATAACAGCAGAGGAGCTGTGGAGAAGAGCGAGTGGATGTGTTTGAAAGTGTGACTGCAGCATGAGTTTGTTTTTTTACATTATGTTGTTTGCATGCCCTTTTGTTCAAGAACTCTCCAGCAGGGTGGGTGCTTGCTGTCACAGAGGAGGAGACCCTCTCGCTCAACATGTCTGCACCCTGCGGCACTTTTTGGAGAGCTTGGTGTTTTGGAGATCATTGAAACTGAATGCAGTGCGCTGCAGGAATGGCGATGAGAAAAGCTGCCTTTCTTCACAGCAGAGGAAAGAGTCAGAGGAATAATTCTGAGCTCAGGTGTCTCCTTTATGCAGCATCCCAGTAGGGGTGGAAAGTGAAGGATGGACTGTTGTAGAATACTCAAACATAAAGAATAGTCAAAGGTTGTTCACTGATAGATCAGAGCTCATTACAACTCCCAAAGTTTCAAAATGAACAACACAGTTGGGCATTTTTTATTGCATTTCTTTAGTATGTCATTATAAAACTGGAAATTGCATTGTTTTTACACCTATACATCAGTTCCTCCTCCAAGCGATCGCAATAGTTAACGCAAATTCAAGTAATCCTGGAGGGACTGATATATGTTTAGAATCCCATACATACCTGTATTTGGAAAATATGTGTGCATCTCAAACAAAAAGACTCTTTCAGAAAAGCAAAATACACCCTGCAAAGTGGGTTTGTTATCTTTTACATGCCACACTTGATGTGTTGGAAAGTAATTTTAGGTTATGGTTTCACAGTGAAAGCCTGTGAGTGACATGACTACAGATTCACACTATAGGCAATTTGACCTCCTTTATGAAAGTGTGTCCTTTTCAAGAAAGTACTGCTTAATAAGTGAAATATTAATTCAAGCATTCAGTGAGAGCATGACTGATGAACATTGCATTGACCCTTGCAGGTAGTGGTGTAGCAGAGAGGTATGACTAGTGAAGTAGGTTGGTAAGTTGGTGAGGTGTGTTTGGCTGTAATGCTTGTAGACACTTGACTTGTCCCCCTTCAACTCTACCAACACTCACCAGTTCCCCTGACCAAGAAACATCACTAGCAAGGTTTAGGCTTTTGGATACTTTACATAAAAGGCTTTTACTGCACAGTATGTAGTCTAAACCTTCACAGCCTTTAGATGTGAGCGCTGTTCCAGATGCATCATGCCTGAAGGTCAGAGATTGTGCATGGACTTGAAGTAAAGTTCCAAAAGTCAAGAGATGTGTGAAGAAAAATAAGTACATGCAAAAGACTATTAGTGTTAAACTGTTCCAGTTGTATCCCTAAAGTTGTGAATAGAACACATTCTCTCAACCTTCAAAATCAATCAATCAATCCATAGTCAGTGATTCTTCTAATAATTTCTTTCTAATACTGCTGAAAATATTTAGATTTGTTTTGTGAAGCTTTTAATTACAGTGAGCAGAGTAAGCTGACCCTTGGTCTCTAGTCAGGGAGCTACCTGGGGTAAAATACACACACACACACACACACACACACACACACACACACTACTATTAAGTGCCTCTTAGTTACTGTGCATGCTGTGGTCAGAGTCAGTGTTGATGTTGGATATGGGACCTTGGCCATAGATTGATTATTTATTGAGGAGTACTAATGATTGACTAATTAAGAAGACATGGATCTTTGCACCCTTTTCCTGTATGAGCAGGCTGAGAGAACAGTAGTTCAGTGCAACTGTGATGCTGTGTTTTTATGGCCAAAGCGTATTGCACCACCTGCACGCTTCAGGGCTACTGCAGCTGCCCTTCCGTCGCCTGCCTCACACTTTCTTCTCTGTCGTGTCTGTGGTAGAGCAATTTTCTAATCAAGGTTTAATTAGAGAGGGGATGCTCAGCATCTCCCCTCTTAATGATCGACAAAGCAGCTAAATTGTCAAGCCTGTGGAGTCTCTAATGGGAAAAGTTTAGGGGCCCTGGGTGGCAATGCAGCCAATGAACCAGCAGCGTTGGAAGAAGGATCATGAATCTTCACTATGAAGCAATTACAAAAGCTGCCGAAAGGCCATTCTCTAACCATTCGTCCTCATAATAGCAACACAAACCACCTAATTGTTATTTCATTTGACTCTGTTTTAGACTGTTTTCATAAGAAACCTCATTGCAATGTGAAGTGGGAAATTCAGAGAAGATAGGTTATAGATAGACGGAAAGGACTTGACGATCATCTACTTTTTGCTCGAGGAGCCACATGAAACAATGTGACAGATGTGGCTGGAGTGGGGCTAATACCCGCTGAATGCCATTGCACTTTGGGTAATGCAAAGTAGCTTGACATTTAAGGAGCAAAGGCTGCGTGTAATTGGAGCTGTGGCCTTTTGGTGGCTACTCTCCTCCTACTCTGTCAGGACAAAGCCAACAGGGCACCTCTGTGAAAAATACTGAGCCCACTAAATGAACGACTGAGAGCCAAGTCAGGGCAAATTGGTCACATCCTCTACCTGTTTTTTAATGAAAGGAGAAGCAGGAGACTGCTCAACAGTGGAGAGCAATTTACATTGACAGTTCTATTTTAAGTAAGGTACACAATTTAAACATCTCCTTTGTGGTGGTGAGGAATCTGTGAAGTTCAAGGAGGTTTAAAGAATTATTGACTGGGCAGACATGGAGCAACAACTTATTCCTGAAGGTTAACCCTGCTAAAGACCTCTGCCTTAAGACTTGTCCTATTTAATTTGCCACCCAAAAAAGTGTAATTTCAATGGCATCATAAAATGGCAATAACCTGACATTAAATGGCATATTCATATGCGATCTTGCTCGTAAAATGATGTAGATTAATTGCCCCTCTCTCTGAAATGAAAGGGCAAGGGGCAGGAGAGGATTTATTGCCTTAATGACTGAAGTGACATAACAGTGTCTGTCTGAACATGGATTATGATGACAGTGAAAGTAATAATTTTACAGATGACATTATACACACCAACACAGACTCCAGGCCAGCTGAGGCCAGTGGTCCATGAACTCATTTTTCTGTTCCTTAGTATTTTGGACCTCCACCTATGAAATAATTTTATAAAGTTAGATATTATAATTGCAAAAATGCAGTACAAAGTGAAACATATTGTTAAAGCCATTTTCGTAATGATGCGTCGTAAGCGTTTAAAAAAAATATAACAGAACTGCTGATGGAAAATTTAATGTTTTGATTTGAAGCAGGAACATCATCAACATGTACAGTAGCGGCACGTGTGCCTTCATCTCATCATATAAAAAACATACCATGACCAAAAAAAATCCTTTATTTTGCTATGCACTGGAAGAGTCTTGAAGAAAGTCTGCATAATATATTCATTAGACTTACTTGACCTCTTGGAATTGAAACTGTAACTCTGGATGAGGAGTTACAGTGTATTGTATATTTATGTTTTCTGCAGAATGTTGTTAGTAGTTCATAGTAGTTCCATAGTTCAACATATGTAGAGAAAACAGTGGAGGCCTTTTACCATATAAATATTTCAAGGTGCACATCCATTGCCTGCATGGCTCTGCATCAGAAGGCTTCAGTTCCTGTAAATGCTCAGGAGCAGCTCTGCTCACTGATGCTTTATGAAACCACTGTGTAAAATACACAGTCATTTCCTCTGACTGTCTGGGTTGAGGGTTGTTAGAGTCCATGACCCTGTAATTCCCCCTCTCGCTCTAGGAGCGGCCCACCCAATTACACTTTTACAGACTTCTCCAGACTCCAGTTGCTTGGCTCAATTCTTCTCAATTTCCCCCGTCTGTCAATATGAATTGAGATCTTGCACAGATGGTCCCACTGTGGCAGTCAAAATGATGTATTATATTCAACGTGTGTCATATCAAATTACCTTCAAGGAAACAGCTCATATAGCATGCCAATAAAACTTTGACTGTGCCCAAAGGCTGTCACTGCAATGATTCCAAAGGGAAGCTGGTAGGAGGATAGAAGGACTCTGAGGACCATAATGAGATGTTCTTTGTATAGACTGTAGTGATCACTGCTCTGTGTAGCCCTCACATTGCTACACCTCCTCACTATCAAATCAAATTGCTGCTGGCTAATAAATTAAAACAACAGGGGGTGCCCCCACCCCCCCCACCCCCCCATTACCAAATCAATAGTGTCCCCCCTTGGCTGACAGCTTAATCGCCTGTACTGCCTGACCCAACAAAATAAAAGCCCATTGTGCTGGCCCAGCACTTTTTCTCCCCTCTCTCCCACTCTGACCTTGCTAAAACCAATAAACTCCACTCCTCCTCCTCCTCACTCTCCCGCAATGGTGTCTCATTCAGAGGACGGAGACCAGATAACACATGTAATAAGTGCATCCGTCCTCTCTATCGATGGGAGTGCCGATCCAAAGTAGGTATTAATAAAGAATGGGTGGTTGACTGAGGCAGGGCAATGATTTTGCTTGATACAGATATCGATAAGAAATTCAATAGAGGCTGTTGTCAGTAAAAAAAAACAGGGAGAGTATTGGTCCATTGTCTGCCTAAGATCCTCTGGCATGCTTTGCCTGATAGCAAGACAGAAGTGACCCCAGCGCAAAAATCGATGCAGCCGCTGCATTCTGAGGGCAAGGCTGTTTTTTCACTTGACTGCCTTTTTGGAAAACACAATCCAATCTGGCTTTATTGGCTTTACGGTGATTGTCGCTGATCTGCTCTGTTGGTTTATTGGAGCACAAACCTTAGAGTTAAAGCTGAAATCTATAACTTTATCTATGTTCAAATTACATTAAAGATGACAGTACAGTATAGAGTTGCATATTTGTTGTTTCTCCTCATCGGTATGCCGTGAAAACCACAACTCCTCCAACTTAAGCGACAAAATATTATGTTGGTTCAAGCACTCCATAACGACACATAGAAGCATTTTCTGATCTGACGCCACAATCAGCAGTTATTATTTGTCTGTCTGCCTTAAACTGTTAAAAATCACTGTTGAAAAATAATACATTTATGTAACAATGCTGTGGTTAAGGTCTGGTTAGGTTTAGGGAAAGATCAAGGTTTGAGTTAAAATGATCACTTTAAGGTTAGAGAAACATTGTGGTTTGGGTTCAAATTACTACTTCCTTAAGGTTAGGGGACTATTGTTGTCATGGTTACAGTAACAATCATGTGGTAAAAGTTAGGGGTCAATCATGGTCATGGTTTTAAAAAAAAAAAAGTTGAGTTGTGGTTGCAAACAGGAAATGAAGAGCTGTCTCTCAGGTTAAAGTGTGTGGACCCATTCATCCACCCCGATAAATTAATGTCACCTGATTTCCTCCTTTGCTCCCGTCATAATTACATAGGCCTTTAGAGGGCTTTTGTCAATTGAACATAAATATATGTTTTGAGGCACAACTGATTCTGTTTTCCGTTTTTCTCGGGGGGGGGACAGCCTCCATGAAAATGGGATCGACTGAAGTTTGGTATTGTCAAACAGCAGGTGTGATCCAACTACATCAACATTTCTCAACAGATTTGTCTGTATGTAGGTTTCTGTCTTTTTTGTGGCTCCGATTTGGTTAACCAAAGCAATGTTTAATATGTTGCATTGTTCCCTATGGCACAGCTGGTCCTGTCAGCTTTTGTTTATCTGCGTAATCTCAGGCCATCAGTGTTATTTCTGAGATTCCATTGTCCTAAGAATAAAGTTTCATATCTAATTATATCATGTGATTTTGAGATATTGTGAGAATATTTTTTTTTTGTCATGGTAGTTCTGCGTTGCTGACATATGACCCTAGGTGTTAATGCATACATATTAAACCATCATACAAGTCCCATTTCAATGAACACTGAGCAATGGATTTTGGTATACCAAAGACAACAAAAGATACACCAGTCTATCCATTTGGGGTAAGAAAAGGCTGCATTATTTGGCCACATTTGGATCAAGCCAAATGTGATGTATTCAATATTGAAATGCACAGGTAGAAGGAGGTGTCCCCTGAAATGAGATACCACTGGTAGTTTCCATTTTGCTGTGCTTGTTTAGATGTCCCATGAGGGACATTGAAGTGTGATGGATTAACATGCCTTGTGAATGCAGTTTACTCTCCCACGTCTGTCTGCCCACCTCACATTCTCTCCGCTTGTTCTGCTCCAATTAATACGCCGCTAATTCTATAAATATAACAACAGCTTTAATTAGGCCTGCCTGTAATCTCAGCACCGTGAAACAGATTGCCACAGGTAAAGAAACACTCCGTAGAAATGACACTACAGGGAAGGGGGTGACGGTAGGAAATGAAATGGAGCGATAAAATTGAAATGTGATCCCAACGGAAATTAGCATGCTAAAATGGGCCTGAAAATATTTATGATCCCATCACAGCTGCTTGTTTGTTCATTTTGTTCGTTTTTTTTAATTACTGCCACTGCCTACAATACCTCATTCAGAAGTGCATCACACACGCATTCAGTCAGAGTGGCAAATACACAGCAAGATACATGCTATCTTATTAGCAGGGGTGTGACCAAAGATATATTGGGAGGGATAAGCCTGTGCGGGGAGACTGCTCTGAGAAAACCTTGACTCAAACAGCCATAAAGTTCTTGTTACCCATGCGTTTGCAAATGTCCTAGAATTAATACATCACTTAGCTTTGTTGTTGCAAAGTAGATTCTTGCTAATAGCTTTGTTTGTACAGTAATTCTATCCCATTTAAATACCAAGAAAATGAAATACTATAAAGCATTAATCAAAAGAATTTAAGTACCCAGCACACCAACTAATAAGGATTGTGATGATTGTAATTCAAAGCTGAAGAAAGCAAACAGTTTTATATTTTATCTCATTATATGAATGTAGCTTCTTCACATATATTTATATTTAACGTTAAAGTTTACAGAATGGCTTACTTAACTGCCTGCACACGGTGTTCCAGGGCTATGAGGGATTACCACTAACATTTCAGGTGCACTCACTTGCAGCTGTACTTCCAAATAAAGTGGTTTAAATAATACACTTTTTCACAACCTGATGTTGCTGTGTTGATCTGTGTATGGCATTAATTATTGATAGGAATGATGGCAGACATACAAAAATGTCAGGATGTTTACCAAGTGCTGCTTTTATGCAGCAAATTACTACTTGCTATACAGTTAAAATGATGAAAAACTGTATACTGATGCCAAAAAATATCACTCAAATTTACAGTTAATCATGTCTATTACAGCCACATAAGACTCATACTTTAGACTGTAAAGGGTATCATGAAGCAGGATGAGTAGAGTGAACCTATATCTGCAAGTTATCCATTTATTATATCAATTATGTTGTATTTCAGTATAGTGATGTATGTGTTACTGTTATGTCTTTTTTTTTTTGACTAAGTCAAGTGCTGAACTCTAACTTCACATTAGTTTGATGGCTTGAAGTAACATTTTTGATGCAGTTGCAGATTAAGAATGTTCATATAAAACATAATAAAATGCATTGCTACAGATCAAACATCAGCATATAAAAGTAGTAACACTTGACACCTCCTGGACCATCTTCAACATGAAATTGGAGTTTACATATTAACTTATCAATAATTTAACACACTGAAAGGGGCCATTCTGCATAATGACTAACTTGTTTGCTGCTTTCCTCTTAGAAAAATGTGTGTACTTCCATCTACAGGGAACTGCAAATACAACTTTATCTAATACATTTATTTTATCATATTTACTTGGTAAAATGAGCAGCTGGTAATTAATCTCAGCATATAGCGTGTCCTTATCTTGTGTCTGACATTAATCTACCTGCAAGCTTGTGTATCACAATGAGTTCTTGACAACATGGTCCTCTCAGCAAGTCCTGGGTGTCCATATCTACGCTATGATGTGTGTGTTTAATTTTCATCATACCTTGTATCTTTTTCATCCGTGGCCTCTCCGGCTTTAGTCATACATTAATTCTTTTGTAATCTTTAAAATAAAATGACAGTAAAACAGTAAATCCCTGCCTAGAGACTAACATTTAAAAAAGTGATTTATACAAAAGAAGGTTTGAGAACAGGATGTTATGGCAGTCGTCGTGTTGGCCACTTAACTATGCTTAGTTTTGAATGGTTGCAGATTGGAAAGCTCTAGGATATAAGGGCATGATGTGGGTGCTGATATTGGAAGCTCAGCAGAGATAGGCTGTCGTCCCTTCAATCAACTGTAGTTGTTAAGTGGGACAGAGCAAGTGAACCCAAGTGCAGACCCTCAACAGTGAGGAGACAGGGATATGATGGGAACAAAGTATTTATTTTGAAGGCTGGGGAAAGGGAACGCAGGTCTAGGGAAGCTGGGAACATGGGGCTGAAGTTTGGGCTGGAAGCTGGGAAGAGCGAGGGTCCAGGGACGAGACGAGGGGCAGGAGACAGGGTTAGGCAAGGGGGGAAAAAAAAAAAAACAGACAACAAGAAGAAAACTGGTGAAGAATGAAAAATGGCTCAAAGCGTAGACTGACTGAAGCTGAGGCTACGATCTGGCAGAGCTGGGTATTTGTAGAGAGCTTGATAACAGTGATGAAGTGCAGCTGGTGTGGCTCTGCTCTGACTCCAGCACACCTGTCTCCACTCACACAATCAGATACACACACACACACACACACACAAGGAGAGAGCCACTGGGAGAGTGGCAGCAGGCTAGAGAGACACAAGATTATAACAGTAGTTTAGTGAAACTTAACTTGAGAAAAGTTCAATATGCTTTCCTTGCAATGAACTGTTCAGGTTTTCTTACATTTGTTTTCTCTCGATGATTTTTAAAATAGAAATTGAAGTAATTTAGAATGTCAAATAATTGAATGCTTGAGTAATTAGACCTAAGTGTTTGTAAATTACATGATATATTGTAAAAATACAAATTACAAAAAAGAAAAATACATTATTTTTGTAAATGCACTCTGACCCAACCCAGCAACAAAACCTTCATTCAGCACTGAAGTGAGATATGTGGTGGTGTATGACATGGAACATGCTGGATGAGGAAAATAAAGTGAGTGGTAGAGCTTTCTGCCATTTATATTAAACTATGAGACATAAAATTCACTCTTCACTTCAGCTTGTTGCCTTTCAGAATCAACTTAATTGACTCCTATTTCAAAGCAGTTCATCCGTTCGACATAGAGAACGCACGCCTTGTAGTCTCTCACAGATTCTCCCATGTCTTGCCACCCAAAGATCTTCCCATAAACTGCACATTGCATATTCATCAGTTAGAATTTGCCTTCATCTCTCAGGAATATCTCCTGAATAAAACGCACTCTCTCCCTCCCTGCTTCCAGCTGGGCTGCTCTGTCTTGCATTGGCCGAAAACACAAGGAGTGATTTTCATGTGCACAGCGCAGTGCCCTCTGCTCTCTGCATGTTAATTCACCAAGGTCACAGAAAGTCCGCAGCTTGTGCTATTTTGATCCCGTAGTCCTTCAACAAGAATGGCCATCCTTATTAGGGAAAGCACAGCTCTGGTGATCATGTGGTGATTAATATTCATAAGCAGGGAGGCAAGCAAGAGCCTCTGACTGCCTACCAGCTATTTTACCTGATCCTACGTGGGTTTTTATGTAAATGCCTTTCTGGCTCTGTATACATTATTGAGATCAACTGGGAAAGTTAGAGGACATATGCTCACCCACAGATGTTGTTAAGGCTTAAGGGGAATGGTGCTTAAGGTCTTTGCTGTCACAGTAGTTTTGCCTGCATGTTACAAGCTCTTTACATCCTTTGGTCTCCGGCTCAATAATCTTTAAGTCATATTTCACTTAAGGAGATTTTTTTTTTTTATAATGTGTGTGCAGCTATTGAATATGTGTTCCAACCCTATGGCTTCTCTGACTCGCTGCCTCTCTGTCAGAGCGTGTACTGAATGGAGAGCCGAAATGTTAATGGTGATCACAGATTGCCAGGTGAGCTGCTGTCAGAGGTGTTGCTGTTCACAAAATTGAGGGTTTGCATGTGACAAAAGGATAAAAAAAATGTTTTAGTCTCAAGGTTATTGGAGATTTAGTGTGCTGCAAATCATTAGGGGAGCTTGTATGGGCGCAGGTCTATTCAAATATTAACACACCATCTCAATAGCTATCTTAATTGCATGAAATGTCTCACGCTGGCTCTCAATAAGACATTCATATCTGAAATGGATGGCGATGGCCTCGGGGCATGGTGCTAAGAACCTGAACCTGTCATCTCTTCCTCTGTACTGAATGTCTACATTCTCTGTTGCAGGATTTAAAGGCTTTTTTTTTCATTTCTGCAGCTTTTTGAAATGTAAGTATAGTGTAGAACACATTTATTACATTTTAGTTTACATGCGTTTAAGGTGTTTATTTACATTTGCGTTTGAACCATATTGCCAGCATGCTAAACACTGAAATCCTCCACTGTCTGTGCATTATCTCGTCTGTAAATATTCCCCAGATGGCGGCGTATATAACGATATGACAAGACCCTGAAGCAACAGAGCTGAATGTAATGCCTCTCTCTATTAAACTACAGAAAATGTATTGACATCAAAATACAAATCCTGCTGAGTTTCACAAATTTTCTTTAATTGTCAGATTTTTCACTCTGCTTCTGCAATGTCAGTCAGTTAATTCCCATTTATAATCCTAAATACATTTTCTAGATTAACCGGTTTCCATTTACACCCAACACTATAATACTTATGTGGATTCAAGGTGTGATTTGTCCTGATCAGCCTGGATGCATCCTATTCCCAGGTGGAAAGGTGGTCACCGACATGCAGCCTCGCTATCTGCAGCAGTTAAAGGTTTGACTGTGCACTGTACAGCACATATTTATGCATCTCTGTTTAGATAAGTCACCCTGGCACCTTTCACCACCTCACCTCCTTTCATTCCCACCTCCATGTCCCACTGAGTAGTCGTGATAAAATGCTGGAAGGGCCACAGGAACACGCCTCAGCTCAGAATACGCTCTCTGTCAGACGCAGGCTTTGAATTCCATATGCACCAGTGGGTCATCGCTTTTGTCGCGTTCCTTTGGGAAATAAGATATAAAATTCAAAGAGATAGCGTTTGGCCTCCTCTCTTTGTAACAACCTGGGTGTTTCATAGCAAAGCCTTTTATTTTCTCAGGGGTTTGATCCATTGTTAGTTCATTGTTGTCCTGCTGCACACTGGGAATGCCTTTATACTGATTTGCAATTGCAGAGTCATTTTCATGCTGGATTCTGTTTGTGCGAGTGTTGATGCTCTGGGAAAAGGCTTATTGGTTTTTGAGTTTTTACCAAAAACTCTCTTGTAAGTAGAGGGAATCATTTTTTTTTAACTTTGTATGATCTAGATTTAATAGTACACAAAGAGGAATCCATGCTGACTGGATTATCTTGTTTTCTTTTCTCTCCATCCATTGTGCATTAAAAACTCTCCTCAAACATAATAAGAAATCTTTTCAGTCAAACGGCCTGCTGACACTCAGATCCAGATCAGATCCAGTGGAAGCCAGGCTGACATGTTTGGTCTATATCAGGAATCCTCTAGCAAGGCCTTCTTACTGTGCATCAATGGTGCCAAAGTCACAGCTCATTAGTTTGGATTATGGAGCTCTGCCAGGGAACAAGTCTGTTTCTCGTATGTTATACGACTGCAAACACGAAACTCAGAGAAATGCAAAGACTCCCCAGTCAACATGTTTTTTTCAGAATTTCGTTATCCATAGCAGGAATTTGTTTGTTTATTCAAGGCAAATCCTCAAGTGACTTATTACTTTTATAGCATAAAATGATTATTAACACATGTTTACGGACGGAAAATGTGCTTAGAATAATCAGAACAAAAGCCAGAGAAAAGTAAAAAAAAAAAAAAAAAAAAAGGAAGCATATTGGTTACTAATGTTAACATTGCCGTCAATAAATGCTTTATGAGTATTATAATCAAGATTAGCCAGAACAGATGGCTCACACAAAACTATCTGTGGTGTTATATAGGTTTTTAATTTCAAAGATGAGTGAACAGTTGTGGAGCACAAAGTAAATCCATATGCCAAGAAAATCACCATGTGTACCGACAATTAAGAATTCATTAGATTGTGTTGGTTCAATCTTTGAAGAAAACGGTGCAGTGATAGGAGAAGCACACTGCATGGCTGCAAGGCTGCAGGGCTGCAGGGCTGCAGGGCTCTCTAATATCCAGATTAGACACATTACATTTGTTAGATGTTTTTCTTTTTTGGCTTTTAAATTCATAAGCAATGGAAGTTCATTAGAATGAATTAGAAAACAGGTTACACAATCCTTCTCCAATATCATCAATCAAGAGTTGTACAGCCTGTTTTCTTATTTATCTACATATCCCTTTTCTCTACATTTGTTTTTTTTATTATAATCAGTGATTACAAGCAGCTAATCTATGACAAAACAGACTGTTTTATGGTTGTTTAATTTTCCACTGAGTTTCACACAGCCCTGTAGAAAGTACAGTGCATCGCTCCATTAAACTTTAGAATATTTTGCTATGTTCAAATTTAACAGGTTTCCCTGTAGGGCATGCTTTTTGTAAGAAGCAAACATGTTGTAAAAACAGCACATGAACTCTCACAAACATTTATGATGGCAGTTATTATGATGAAAGAGCTTTCAGGCGGACTTAATGTTTTTTTTATGATCCATCCCATGACATCCAGTGTGTCAACAGGTGATAGGTGGAAGCACACAACTGTAAGATGCAGATTGGCAAAGCAGCTGGTGTGGCCCCTCGGGTGCTGCCACTCCACCTTGAATCTCTTTGGGGCTTCACCCGCTGTTCCCGAGGAGAAAACAGAGCGTTTCCACATATCGACTCTCAGTCAGCTTAGTGCAAAAGATCAAATTGCAGTTACAATCTCAGAGGGGCTGACACTTAATCAGGTTCATTAGTTGTGAAGACACCTGGGACCAACTGAAGTGGGAGGTTTATGTTTTTCAAGTTAAAATTGATAGAAAACGTGTGACTGCAGATGCAGAAGGGCAGAGTGATAAATGAAAAAGGTTGTAATGGTTTTTAATAGGCACTCTCGACTTCACTTTCCCTCTAAATTTCCCATCGACAGCTCTGTTAAAGTGTGTCTTCAGTGTGGCGTTGACCCAAGCCAACTGATGCTTCCGACAGATGGCAGAACACTGAATCACTTAAACTGCACAGCAATACAATACTGAGGAGCAGTTGTAGTGGGGGTGAGTTTTCTTATTAATGTGAAGTATCAAAATGATAGTATACAAAATAGATCTACTGCTTGGCAATTTGTATTGTGCTGGCACTCTAAGAATGGGCTTCAGAGACGCTTTAGCCTGTTGGCTTATGTTCATTTATTGCCTAAACAGCCGCAGCAGTGAATTTCAATATTGTAGCCGAGTGCTTCATTCCCTTGCTTGTGCAGGCTACACAGCTCCGTGCACAAGATACCTGTAGACAGTCGCGGCAAAACCCGAGTCGGGGAACAAAATTGGTCCAATTCAGATTTTATAGAGCAGCTTTTGTTTTGTATTGTATTCCATTATCGGGGGCTTGCTTTAGTGGCTCAGTGACCACTGATTTTCTGCCAGAGCCCATCACATTCAATAGGCTCCGGCTCCCCCTCCTCCCAGATAACAACAGAAAGCATTTCTCTGGGCTTTTAAACACTTCTTGGAGACTTATCTATTGCCCTGATGGCCTGTCCACACTAATCCATTTCAGCTCTGCACCTCCCTTACCACCTTATTGATAAAGTAGTACTATTTTATTAGACTAGAAGCTGACAAAACAGCTCTTAAGGGAAATATCTTGTGTGTGTGTTTTTTTTAATGGGTTTAGATGGTGTGGGAAAGCCAGTTGAATTACATTTTCCTTTCTAGTTTCCAAATATCAGTCAAGGCATATAACATTTTAATAGTCCCTAACAAAATTCTTGTTTAAGTTAATGTATCATTAAATTGAAATAGATTGGTTTGTACAGTGTAATTTTCTCTGTTGTGCTTGAGGAGGGAGAAGAAGGGGCCTGAGCTGCTATCAGATGGTGTGTGAGTGTGTGTGTGTGTTGGGTGGGTTTATTGACACTCAGCCAGAGAAGAGTAATTGGAGCTCTGAAGAGAAATGAGAGAGAGGGAGACAGAGAGATAGAGGGTGAAAACAGGAAAGGCAGGGAGATAGAGGGTCTAATCTATGGGGTGTCAGCCCAATGCCAGATGAAATCCACCACTCCTTTAATGAGGAAAGGCCTTGAGGTGCAGATCTAATAGGAGGGATTGGGAGAGGGATGGCTCCAATCTACAGGCCAATCCTGTCCAGGGATCCCCACCACTGAAAGGACAGAGGGATTATCAGTGCTGAAGGCTCAGGAAAACCTTATTTGGCTAAATTTGAAATATCATGAACACTCCTAGCTGGAAAAAAGCTATCCATATCTGGGTGGCTACGAAGACGATTTTGGAAAATTATGATATTCAGGGAAACGTTTTATTAAGAACCTGTCATCTATTTGTCACACGAGTGAGGTCACTGCTAGGGGAGAGATGGAGGATGGATGAGGATGGAGAGCATGTCTGGGGCCAGCAGTTAGCTACGCCTTTAAGGAGCTAATGCTGTTATCTCAGGGAGTGTACCTGTCACTAATCTGATTGTGGTCCTTTCATTCTCTCCATGGCCGATTGATGTTGAATAATGAAAGGTGGTGGTGCCCAGACAAAGCACAAGGCCACAGGGATTAGTTCCCGTCCAGGAGACATTGATTTGGTTTTAATGCTCACAAATATTGATGGACAGCAGAGTGGATGGGCCAAAAAATACAAGGCTGGGTTTCTCAGAGCCAAGCCTCTCTATTTCCCCCTCTGGAATCTGTGGTGTTGTCCAACCACAAAAGAAGAAACATTGCCCGATCTATAAATGAAAAAAGTGTGTTCTTACAGTTCCACTCAGACATCTACTGTGCGTCTTGCCATTTCTAATGCCTGCTGATTGTGGGTGGCCCTGCCTGGCTCCAGAGGAGTTGGTGTGCTGCCATGTTTGCACACTAACTGGCAGCAAAGTAGGCACAGAGGGGCCAAAGATCTTTGATGACCAGTGGAGCAAAAAAAGAGAGAAAGCCCTCTGGAGGAATGGCTTTCATCCATTCTCTCTGTATTTCTCCATCTCTATCAATCTCTCTTGTTATGATGATGCGTAGCAACCAGCAACACAGAATGCACTGAATCATAGAGGAGAGCTCTGAACTCAATTGCATGCCATACAAAAGAGGTTTTGTATTCAATGTGTATAACAAAGCTGCACATCAAAAGTACTCATTCAGATCATTCATTTGCACAATCTACCCGCAGGCCATGCGTCGTTGCACTTGTTTATGCACTACCTGTGTGTGGTCGTGTGTGTGTGTGTGTTTGAGCATGTGTTGTGTGTTGTGATGCTGTATCTTGGCATTTGAGTAGGAAAAACTGCCAGTCAGCCTGGGGAAACTGGTGAGACATCAAATATGAGAGCAATGCAGGTCCCTCCCTGGGAAAATCTGAGGCTTCGTGGAGTTAGGATGCCATATCCTTAAATCCCAGCATTCCTTTCTCGTCCTCCGACTCTTCCCCAGAGTCGCTTCAACCCCCGTTATCACACAATACATACGGCAGGCCACAGAGCAAAGGGCCGTTAAACCTGCGTGGAAATTGCTCATTACCACAGACTTTGCCTTCCTTTCTCTCCAAGCAGGTATAATGTTATTACGCTGCAAGCCTGAGCCTCAGACGCAGTCTGCCCTACTCAGAACTGCCAGTCTCTCTCCTGTGGTGTCATCACTCAGCTCCAATGATGAGCTGATTGAGTTGCAGCTGTAATGGCAGATGCCTGTCAAACTCAGCGAGTCTGACAGATGGGGATTAGCTCCTCAGTCGACATGTGAGGAATTGTAAGAGTCCCTAATTTTATCCACCCGCAAAACAAAAGAGGTCAGCGTAACTGAAAGTCATTGCTGAGAAATACATCACTAACTTGAACAGAAGATCAGCATTCAATGTAACTGAGAAAAGATTGATCCAATTGCAATTTTATATCTTCTAGCAGCTGGCAGAGTTTTTTTTTCATAAACTGTGGATTAGCACGCCTGTTTCTCAGCTTCCTCAGTTGTAAAGTTTGGGGTTGAAGAGATGAGGTGCATCCATCATATACTGTACTTTAACTTAGTTTTCACTGTGATGTCATTAAACCTGAAATAAGTAATTACAAACACTAGCTAAATTGGCCTAAAAATGAAGGATACATCAATCTAGTTTTTGAAAACTGATTGTTCTGAGTTTGTACGATCACCTGGTCAGTAAGATGACCAGATTTTGTGATGTTGTGTGTGTGTGTGTGTGTGTGTGTGTGTGTGTGTGTGTGTGTGTGTGTGTGTTTTGTGTCTGGACATCTCAGATACTGCAGTCTCAACTTTCACTTTTACGTTTCACTGTAAAAGCTGTTATTGTTCTCTGCGCAGTAGGTCACAGTACTTTCTGATCATATGGCTAAGATGTTTATCAAGTGTCCTGCAATGATCCCTGAATGTTTGAGAGTAATTTTTCTTATGGACCATGTAAACTTCAAACCACAATGTGCTGCAACCGTGCTGCAGCAACACGAATGGTACGTACTTTGGCTAAAGCGGTGGGTCTCTTGTCATCTCTCTGCTGAGAATACCCTGAAATAATGAAAGCTTTATCTGACATCAAGGAAAAAAAGCTCTAGTGGTACTGATACAAAATTTGTCTGAAGATTAAGTTTCCCTGCGGACCTCCGAACTGTAGGAACAGAAACATCCTTTCATTCTGGTTCAAAATGCTTTGTCTTCTCCCTTTTCTCTGGCAGGCTTGTTCGTTTTGTTCCTAACAGATAAGAGGGCATTCATCTTTTTGTCTTTGTAGAGTAATAAAATGATTAAGTCAATTAAAAGCCAGCCAAGTTTCTCAGTGTGGAAAAGCTTCTGTAGCAGTAAATTATCAAGCCTTAGTGCTCTCTCTTTCTCACATGCACAAGCACACACTGTGTTCATTCAGCTGTATTCATTTGTCAAGGTACAAGAGAACACTGTGTCTAACACTGACAGATATAGTGATATACATGAAAACGGTTGCATATTCTGAGCCGATGACAGTCAGCAGTCCTTTATGATGTCTAATCTGTTTATCTTAAACTGCGATTTGCTCCAAAAATAGCAAGAGCAACATTCCTGTACCTGTTTCATTTGAGATGAAAAATAGGTTGATGTTATTTCTGTAGTTATGGTAGCTATCAAATTGGGGGAAAAAGCACAGGAGGCTACTTCACCAAACAACACCTGGAAAACAAATTGGTACGTACAAAAAAAAAAAAAAAAGACACGTCATCTTGCAAAGCTCATCATCAGCCTGCAACTATGTAAGGATCTCCCCGTGCTGTTTGTGTGTCTGTCTGTCCGTCATCCTCGGTTCAATGACAGAGACGAGGCTGGGAGCCATCACTCCAGATGACAACAAAAACCATCTGTCCCTCTGCTCATCATTAACCCTGCTGGCTGTGTCCCGGCCGCTGTGCTGACACAGATAGAGGATAGATATGGATGAGGCTCCCCGCTGAAATAACTGTCTCCAGCACAGAAGGACGATCCCATCATAGCCTGGCACATTTTGTTGTAAGCAGCAACACAATGATTCTTGACATTTGCTTTTTTTTTTCAAAGTGCTTCAGTGTTGCTGCCTGTAGAGAATGTCTTCAAGGCTGGAGCTGATACAGATATTTCTGTCAGGGAGGATGAGGATTTCTCTCTCCAGCATGTGCTGTGATGCCAGCTGTACACAGTGAAGTCATTCTAATAGTTTTTATTACTGTGATTACACGTTTGCACAATTGCACGTTGTACAGTTATGCATCTATTATCTTTCATTATCCATGATGTAAATCTAAATTTGATCTAAACCCCGGTGCAATTTATTTGTACGTGCAAATTAATCTAGCAACTAAACAACACGGTGAATCAAAACATGAATCCTGCAGTATTAAACTGTGGTGTCATCCAAGAATCGTATTGCAAATACAGATATGAGCATTTAAAATGACTGTTATCTCCTCATTTTAAGTGTCACTTTCACGGTGTTCAGTCTTATCAAACAGTACACAGATTCAAACATTGTATCACTTTAAGAAAATACCCAGATTCAAACATCAAAAAAGTGTCAAATACAGCAAATCCCACTTGTCCCACATGAGGTGAATTCCTTCCAACAGGATTTCAGGTCTCTTGGCAGTTAGGTTGGCTGTTTGTTTTGTACCTTTTAATAAAACAGAGGAATCTGATACCTGACATACTGTAAGTACACTTTTAGCTGCAGAAAGTCATCAAAGAAATGTGAGGCAGATATTAATTATTCAGGTGTGTATTGGTATTAACTCAGCCAACACAGCAGAAGCATTGGCCAGTTTAGAGATGCACCCACACCTCTTTTATCTCGCTGGAAAATGCTGACATATGAATATTCATGACTTTTTCTTTTATCTGAGACAGTAATGTGATATTAATGATGAAAATGTTCCCACAGACCCATGCCTTCATCCATCATTAGAGGATACAGTGCACGAGACTAGTAAAAAGCTTTTAATTGACCATTTCAACTTTCTGAAACTATGCAAAGATTATTCCCATTATAAATTCAACATAAAAAGGGAACCCCAGTACAGTGTTGTTTCAATGGGAAGACATGCTTAGTTTTTTTTTAGTTGTAGCTGGTGTGTCTGTGAAGCTGACTAATGTACACAGTTTTATATAAAGCCCATGTATTTCAATGCAACATACATAGTTTTCCAATTAAATAACAAAGCTCTAAACTAATTTAAACTCACCACATTCAGCAGCAAACTGCACACTATAAGAAAGGCAATTTGCAACCAACTGAAGTTTCATTGGGTTGCAAATTGCCACCAATAGTCACTAATAGTGCATTAAATTATACAAGGATGTGCACCACTACATCTCTAATACTACAGAGCTGCAGAATTGCTCATTACCACCAGTATAAATTTAAAAAAAAAGACAACTAACTAACTTTGGAGCAGGAAAAGTATATAACCATAACACTAAAGGCTTTGTTTATATATCACTAATTTGTTATCCCAATGACACTTTGTAGGAAACTTAGTTGCTGCCTGGATTATGTTTGCAGCATTTTTTCCAGTAAAGGAAGCACTCTATGTTTTTGTACTGCATGCAGGCTGTGGAGTGATCAGGACTGATCATGGGCATACAAAGCACTGTAGGACTAGGACACCATCGACTGGGATTCACATCCTCTAAGATCTGGGTGTGGTTAGGTTTACGCAACAAAAGCACTTTGGTTAGGTTAGTAAATGTAAATATCTTCTTTAAGAAAGAAAATGACCAGAACAAGAACAGAAAGGCAAATTAAATTGTTTTATCACCAAAGAAAGGATGCTGTGTCAGTTGTGAGGACACGCTTTGGTTTTGGTAAAAGATGAAAACAACACAATGACATATAAATTTAAACTCATTGCTAGAAAGTCATATTGACATCAGATGAAAACACCAAATTCTTTATTCATTTGAATGGCTTTGACAATAAAACAATGAGTGCAAGGCCAGCTGAGGCAGATGTAAGATCCGCTTGAACAGAACACCACATCTTACACACACATGAGTGGTTTTAAAAACAAATGGCTGCTCAATAAGAGATACAATCTGCCATTGCGAACATATTTCTCTCAGAAAGCTCTGCCGAAGCTGTACAATAAATGTCATGACAGAATAACAGCTGTGATTAAAGACTTCCAACATGTTGCCACAGATATATGTTCAAGCTGTGCCATAGAGCCCCATATGAACTGACCCTGCTCTTCATGATCCAGAAAAAAAAAACCTCTGCCAATGCCTTGCAGGTTGTAAGTGTCAACTGGATGAATGGGTCATGATGGATACGGTCAGGAGTTAAAATCTCTGTAGCCAGTGAGAATCTGATTCTGATGTTTCAGGCCCAGAAAAATATTGCTTTTACTGACCTACTGATACAATTCATCACCTCACTCATGGACATTTTTCATGATGCTGACAGACACACTGGTAAAAGATGTCTTTAGCTTTATCTACTGTACTTAATAAAAGTTGGCAGAAGAGATGATAGTGTTCATGGTAAAGCATCTGTGTTGTGAGAATCTTGTACAGCCCCATTCAGGTGGGATTTATTTCTCTAGTGGAGTGTCTTGGTGAGTTTAACATGGTACATACTGTAATTTAAATCCTGTCTGGAACGATGTCCTTGTATTTTAGAGTAGATCTCTACGTGGTGGTGTTTTTTTTCCATCAAAAAGCTGCTTGTTCTACTTTTTTTTATCGGTTCAGTGTGACATTTGACTTATATGTGAAAATGGCAGAAGTCAAAATATTTTTGCTGATCTGGTAGACAGATGGTAGACACATGTTAACACTAACATACAGTATAGGTCTATTTGGGAACCAATTTGATGACAGAAAGCAGAGCAAGACCCCATAAACACTGATCAAATGGGCCGTTGTAATGTCAGCTACAGGGAGGTACTGGTATTCTCATTTTTAGCCTAAATCTGTTTACATTTTGGCAAATTGGTGCCAGTAAAAGCTGAATTAGCTATTAGCAGTTCCTGTTTGCAATGTATCCATTGATGTACAGACAACTATCACTGGATTACTTTGATACGGAATAAAACTTTATAATGTGGTGATTATCAGGCAAGCTCTGAAGCATCTTTTTTCCTATGATTTCTAAGCAGAATTTGAATTATGACTCGGAGAAGGAGTACAATTTTTGGCTCAAATTCACCTCATGCCGCATCTTTGCTGTCCAGGGCTCCCCTGAAGAGGCTTTTGGTTTTCTCTTTTGGCTTTGTGCTATGGAATGTCCACGTTGGTTACAGACCATATCCTGTCATTTCCCCCCACAGTTAAAACGCCGTCCAGAACGATAAGTTAAATTACGGAGAAGCACAGTGAATATTTCATTACCCACCTCCCTCTGTAATGTTAATCCCATCCAAACGGGGCTTAAGATACATTATATTAACAAATCCATTTACACATCCAGAGTCGAGGAGAATATCTGTGTTTCCTACATATTCATACTATGTTTCCTTCCTCTTGATGTCTTTCTCATCATCTGTTTTTCCTCTCTGTCTCGCCCACATACACATTTGAAGTAGGAAAACTTTGCTTTGAATGATGAGATATTGATGTGGCATGCCGGATCGGATCTTTTATCTGAGCCCGGTGTAGGAATAAGCAGTAAAAGGATCAGCCGGCACTGCCTGTCACGGGGAGTGCCCTTGATTGTCCATCAGTGCAGTGAACAACCAGTGAAGCATTCTCATCATGTTTGCCTCTCCAACATATTGGCAGTACTTGGCAGAAGGGCATGAGAAATTGACTTGGCAGTAAGTGGAGTGAGGTGAAGTGTGTATGCGTGTGAGAAAGAGAGATAGAATCGTGGACGTATGTGTAAATCAGACGGGGACCTCATGAGAGGCTGAAGAATTTGTTATTGTAAAAAAAAATATAAAAGCATTCTTTCCAAATGAAGGCCAGCATCTAATCCTGGTGAGAAAACACATTCCTCGGAGAATGTAGCAACACACTGTAATTGGCTCAATATAAATAGGAATGCAAAATGTCAGTTTTAATTAATGTATTGATAATTACCATCTCACTCAGAAGGAGGTGCCTGGGCTTTTGCAGTACAGCAACAAAGAACATGTGCTAGTGTATAATTCCCTGCATCTGTTTATTATATGTAAACCTTTGCCTTTAATTAGATGGTGTTGCCTGTGCTCAAGCAACGTGGTGAAGACATCGGTAAATGGAAAAAAAGGGGAAAAAAAATCTAGCCTGCTTGCTTTTCTTTGCTCACACCAACACAACAGATTTAATAACACCCACACCAGGTTGTTAATAATTTAATATGGCTTAATGGGAGCTGAAAACAGTGTGAGAAGTTGTATTTTCTAGTTTTCAATTTTGGATTCTGTCCAGCACCTGTCATAGAGGTTTAGGATATGGGTGGTATCGCTCAGTTTTCAAGGTGCACTCAAGCGATTTAGTATTAAACTTCCATCAGCCTGGGGGATTTGTGAGATAGATAAAAATTATGCAGCAGAAGCTGCAATATCCTGATTTGTAGTTCCTAGTCAGCCTTGATTGCCCATTTTGTTTTCACTTTGTTATTCAGCCTGAGATGGTGTTCATCTTAGCCAATTTGTGTGCAGGAGGGAGGTTGTCTTGCTCTAACCAATCAGGAGTGACTGACATGTCTTTCCTGCCGTTACAATTTTCAGTTGACACCTAAGCTGCAGTAGAGGTTACTAGGATCAGTTAACTTAATTGAGTGTGAAAGTTCATCCTTGACCTTGGTTTGACAAAAGAAAAAAAAATCCCCACAAGGTTCTCCTGTTTTTTGGTTGAAAGTTCTAGAAAAAGCTAGTAGGTGGACCTCGAGTTAAGGTTTTTTTGGCAACGTTAGCTTAAAGTTTGAAATATGCAGATTTAAGAGTTATTTCTATACTGTAAGTTGCCTCTTCTGTTGCAGTTTCTCTTGGGCTAGTTTTCTGGCTCTGGCACAGGTAATCCTGCCAACAAATCTCTGAATGGCTCTCTTGTTTTCCTGACCGGGGGAAACGGATGTCAATGAGCACATCATCAGACCTATTTGAATCGCTGAAACAAATCGAAGACGTGGGCAGCGATTCAGAGGTGAGGAACCTGGCTAGTCCCTGGTATGAGTCCAGCTCCAGTAACACTGCATCCTATACTTTCCATAATGCAAGTCCATAGCATCTCTTTATTAGACCCTCCCTGCCTGTTAAAAGCCCATTTCCTTCAGAGTCCACACTCCCAGTTTGTAAAGCAGGCTTTTTGTTAAAAAAATGTTTTAAAATCTCAAAGCTCAAGTTGATGTCATCTCTGATGATGTCATCAGAGTTATATCAACAGAGATGAAAAATCAGCTCCGGTGTCACTGCTAGCAAACTGTATTAGATGTCAGAGCCTCAGAGGCAACACCTTTAGCCCTTTGCAAATTTGGCCCAGTCCTCAGCCCTGAGCTGATTGGTGTAATGACCTCAGTGAGAACGTGGAGTAGAAATCAATATGACTGCCCCAGGTGTTTATGATGGTGTGGATGCACTCTCTGGCCCCCGATTTAGGAAGCTAACTACAGAATAAGCATGTTCATTTTTTTTACGGTCGTATCTCTCACAGTCTCAGAAGACTTAAATCTGCAAACACAGCTTTAATATCATTGTCATATAGTCTGTGTTTTCTTTAGTGTCTAATCCACTTTTATCCAGAGGAAAGTGGATAGAGTTCAGTTATACTACAGTAAAAATATCTGCAATGTCTATGCAGGCTGAACTCATGAGCCTATTTGGAAATAGTCATTTTGCTGTTTTCTCGATGACAAAACCACTAAGTGAGGGTGGTGGAGTTGAGCGGAGGATCTCACCCATATCTGCATCAACCAGAGAAACCACAAGTCTGCTGACTATTCTTCACAAATACAAACATGATGAAAGGGTCAGCAGACTGGTTAGAGACAATACAGGCACAGTGATTTATTCAAACTCACAATGCTGTTGTATAAACTGATCAGCTCTCTGTCCTCTTGGTCAGCCATCTTTAGGTCTTAGCTAATCAGCTGCCTCAGGTCCTGCCCCCCCGGTGGAGGATATAGAGCACAGACATACAAATGGATCATGTTATGGGAAAATACATCTTGAAATACAATTACCATATAATATTTTTATGATATTGTAAAGTTTCAGAATTTGAACCAGTCTACTTAAGCTGAACAGCAGACAGACTGTAGTCATGATGTCATCAACAGATAAATCCTGCAGCTGCTCCACAGACGGTAAATAATGAAAATCTCCGAAGTCACTATGGGAGTCACAGCACTGTGGAGAATTTACTGGAATATGGGCACATCCTCTAATTCACAGCCGTAAGCCTTGTGCTAAAATAAAACTCATTTGGATGTAGCATAAACTCCCACAGTGCCCACAGTGTAATTCATTTTAAATGGACCAACTCCATAACTCCCAGCTGTCAACTCAGGTCTTGACAAACACAAAGAGACAGTTTGTGTTTGTAGATATCGACTTGATTGTCCAAAATAACGGAAATAAAACAATATTTTTTTCTGTTTTTATGGTGAATTTTACCTTTAAACTACCCTGCATGACAGCTACCAAGAGGGAAGAGTGATTAATGGAAGCAACAGCTGGAACACCACCCGTTTTACGCCCCGGAGTGCTAGAGGCAACGGGTACTGTGAGTGTTATATAGGGGTGGTGGGGCTGGCAAAGATTTCATTCTCCATCAGCCCCATCTCAAAGCTCACGTCTACCTCAGTTGGTTCTGTGAATACTCATGTAGAAATGAAAGTGCAGTAAATTCAGTGCGGTGGTTTCTGGACGCTGCTACATGCATACAGTATCTAATCATACATTAATACACCCTGTGATCCTTATTCTCTTATCTGTGGCAACATATGCAGTGTTGGACTGTATTAACTAGAGATAACCTTGTGATTACCTAAATGGTCTAAATGGAAGAAAATCAAACTGAATCTGCTGATTAAGTTTGGTTTTCTACTGTATAGGTGAACATTTATTGCTAATAAACTGTTGGGGTCACTTGGAACTAGGATTAGGTTCAATATTACTGACATCTATGTTATTGATTTACTTGATTTTATTGTCCAAATGAATGATTCAAAGCAAATTATTACATAAAAATCTAATTAGATAAGTCATTCTGTTTACATGTGAGTTTTCTCTAATGTAATGCATAACAGTGAAACATTAGTGTATTGAACATTACAACATTGTTAGACTATTTTATGAAATATTCTATATATTCTAAATATTCACCCAGCCCTTTTGGAAACATGAAACACATCTGTGCACCAGAGGATTTTTCCAGGGAAATATCTACCAGACAGTGGATGGTTCAAACAGCATATGTAAAGCTTTGATATCAACACAGACAAGCAGAACAAAACCCAATTTAAATAATTTTCTAGATTCTGAGTTTAATTAGTTGGATTGTTAGTTATCTCCGCCAGGCGTAAGCCTGGAGGGGATCATGCGCTTGGTGTGTGTGTGTGTGTGTGTGTCTGTGCGTGTATCTGTCCCCAGCTAATCTTGCATACTACTGGACCCATCAGCCAGCCCATCAGCTAATATTTTTTGTTCACATTTATAACTGTATGCTCAAGGACATCTCGAGGTTGAGGTGAATCACAATTTTTAAAAAGTCTATTTTATAATGCCATTCCTTATGAGCCTATGGTAAAGCTTAGACTTTGGTCTTTTCAGCAGTCCTCGCCATTTTACGATATGCATTATGACATGGCAAAAGGCATTTCCGGCAATCGGGTAGGCTAAAAACAAGGCTTACCTAGTCTGCTGCAGGCCACATTTTGGCCTTTGTTGTGGCTCAAAAACTGACATCCATAGAAAAGTTTGGTCTCATCTTGAACCGGAGCATCTGCAGATTTATTCCATACCTGATGTGTTATGATCTACTAAAGTTAGGCATGATACGAGATGAATAAATCCCCATTTTTGTCATCTTCGCCGCCATCTTGACTATACACACCTGGTGGAGATCTGCACTCCACTGAGTGCACTCTTCTAGTTTAATGTGTGCTCATGTAAATTCAAGGACTAGCCATTTGTCATGAATATGCCCATATTAACTTTTTAGAAATGTAAAACGGAACACAAATCAGAAAAGATACATGTGTTTTGTCTCTTTGTGCAGCAGTATATTTTGATTTGTGTGATAGTGTGTCATTATTGTTGCAGAGACAAACTCCACTCCACCACTAGCCTCCCATGGTAATAATGATTGATGCAAATAATGCCTGTCCTCTGTCTGAACTTCTCCATATGCACACAGGGGGGATGTCAATCATCCTCGGAGTCTACAAAATATGAAATACTACAAGTGAGACAGAATGAGAGCTCAGACATTTCCCATTCTCCTCCGAGAAAAAAGACAAAATGCATGACTGGAAAGCCTCCTTAAAAGGATTGCATTATAAACACAGCCATTTCCCTCAGCAAGAAAGATCTTCTACTGAGCCAGGGTTGCATAATAAGGCAAACAGACTGCAGGATACATATTTACACAAACAGGGGTCATAAAACCAGCCCTCCTGAGTTATTTGTGCTCAGGGCAAAGTGCTCTCAAGGAAAGAGATTTATTTGGCTTCATTATGTTTGCATGGCGAGGCTTGTGCAGCCATCATTTCTATTAGACACTTTTCTGGCCCATTAAACCTCATTACATATTGATCCTGTTCCTCTGGATGATAATGTACCATTTATTTCCATCGGTTCCACTTCCACCTCTTTATTCTTTCATTGTTCATAAAGTGTCATTGAATGCACGCAGTTTTTTTTTACACTACGTGACAGTTCTCTCTGTCCTGCGCGTACAATAATAAACACATTGAAATATACACATTTCGGATCATTTTTGACATGCAAGTAAACATCTGGAGAGTGTTTATGACCCATGATAAAGTGTGCTTTGTTGACTTTAACTTATCTAGTAGACTTTTCCAAACAGACTATAAAATTGAGCTAATATTTACACATTGCTTGTGCTCATAAAGGCACTGATAGCAATGCTCGCAGGTAGCTGTGTTAGACTTGTAAAGGGCTTGTTTTCTGTCTTCTTTCTGTGAGATTGATGGTTTTATGACATATTATTATTCAGTTATTCAGTGTTTCATTGGGAGTGCATTTTACTGTGTATATATAATTATACTGCCAGACATCCATATACAGGGAGACACCACTGGATAATTCTGCACATATGTTATATTATAGACTTCTGCCTCACAGTTGCAGTTACTCTATTTTCACAGTCTCATTTCGCTGTAAACAGCTGCTGACCTGTTCATACAGTGATGTTACAGCGGATAAAGTTGCTTTCCATATTGTCACATTCAGCCTGCTTGTATGTGCCTCCATCTTTAAGTTGGAAGTGTAGACGGTTCTTGGGGAACATTTGCATATTTGCATTGGCACACCCGGCCAACCCGAGACAGTAAACATCCTCCCTTCTGTAAAATTCTCAGTACAGACGTAAAGGGTTTTATTTGTTGAAGCAACTTTATTTATTGTCTTGCTACCTGAATCCCACTCTCTGCTTCTTCCCATCACTATCGATACCCCAGTCTTGGATTTATTTGATGTTCTCCTTCCTGCACTTCTGCTGCTGCAAAGATGCAATTTCCCTGCAGGGATAATTAAAGTTTCATCTCATCTCTTTTTACATAAACCTGTAATCGCCCACCAGTTGTCCCTCACAAAGCACTGTATCATCAGTGTCCCTTAGAAACTTTTAATTTGCAAAGATACAACTTTTTAGGAGATCAGATTAACGCCTGACTGAATTGACACCTATTTAGCATTTGCAACGACTATGAATTGTTTTAACATATAAAAGAGAATGTGTGCAAATGCAATATTCAGTCAGCTATATCTGTGCAGTTTCACATCTAATACTACACTGTCATAGATCATCTGCAGGCCCTTTAGGTTGTAAAGAAAAGTTATACAGTTCCCAGTTTTGACAGTAAAAAAAGACTAAGACTGTTCTGTCACCTGTGCTCGGCACCAGTTGTACCAGCTGAGTAGTTTCCCTTTAGGCTGTCAAATCACTTCACCCTCAACCTTTGTTGTTTATCTGCTACATGATCAGCTGCCTACGAAACAGCATGCAATGATTTTTGTGTGCGTGGCAGAGACATGAACGCGGTGACAACCCCTCAGTGGTCGTTCTCGCTGTCACAAGGGTGAGGTCTCTGTCTGAGGCCACCTGGCATCCCTCGGGGGACATAATTTATGATGCTAATGAAATGTGAGCATGCATAGGCCATCGGAAAGCAAGTGATGAATCTCCTGCACTGAGCTCGTCATCCATCACAGAGGTCCCCCCCGCCTGTAGAAGCCTACAGGAAGCCCGAGCCTGTTCTTCTCTGATTAATGTTTAGACTGATGCACCTCTAAGATTATCTCTTTTGATCGTGTCATCTCTTTGTTATTGCCGCTGCAGGCTTTCTCCGATTAGATCATGGACTCAGGGCTCATTTTTAATACAAAGTCATTGTGAGAAATATTTGACTTTGCCTAAAGAGGAATTAAATCATCAAGCAGAATAACATAACATATTTACTGCTGCACTGCGAGACTGTTCTGCAGACCAGATTTTACTGCTGTTGTTCCCTTATTTAACCTTGCTTATTTTCCATTAGAGAAAAGTTTGGTTACATGCCAATTATACCAGCTAAATTCTATTGTTTAAATGCAGATTGGATCCATTTAGTTCCACTCAAAGACAGAACATTTGAACAGACAGTGGGGATTTTTGCAATTACATTTATCTGAGAATGTCCGTCGCTTTGTACACTGAAAAGTAATTTTGGTCAGCAGAGATTTGCAACCATTGCTACAGCTGCTGAATTTAAACAGTCTTCTAGGCGTGTTTATTAAAGCCCAGCAGCGTTTATCTGTGTGAAAGTTTTACCCTCTAGAATGGATGCATTAACGAAGGTGCTTCGAATATATGCAAATATATATACCCCTCCCTCTCTCTGTCTTTGTCTATCAGTGTATGGACAATTTTTATGCAAGCAGATGTAAGCAGAGATGCCAGATAGCTCAGTGGTGCAAGGCTGTTTACTTTGTGCATTGCAGCCTTGCATCAATACTATGGCTGCAACTAAAGATTATTTGCCTTATTGTTTTAATATAAATCAATAATCTTCTGTTTGTAAGAAAATAGTGAAATATAGCAATCACAAAGAGTTCAAGGTGACATCTTTAAATTGCTTGTTTCTAGCCATCCTGGCAGTGTGACTCAGGGGACAGCAATGCCAGTCTGACAGTCAGCCTACCACATTTGTCCAGACAGAAAAATATAACTATTGCATGGACTGACTGTGCTGTACCACTGACATTTGTAAAGAGATTTATGCTTCCCAGGGGATGAAGCCTACTGGTTTTGGTGATCTGTGACTTGTCCTCGAGTGCCTCCAGCAGGTTCACAGATTTTTCAGAGTGAAATGTTTTGACAACTACTGAATGGATAGCCATGAAGCTTGGTGCAGATATATGTGTTCCGTACGGGATGAATTGTAATCACCTTGATGATCCTTTGACTTTCCCTCGAATTTCAATTTGCCCAGTACTTTGGTTTATGACCATATACTCAAACCAAATGATATTCCCATCAGCCTCGACGGTACTTTGTTAGCATGCTAACATGATAAACTAAGTTGTGCAACATGATAAACATATCTGCTAAACATGTTAACATTGTCATTGTGAGCATGTTAGTGTGCTGACGTTAGCATTTTGCTAAAAGTACAACTGTGCATAAGGACAACCTCACAGAGATGTTAGGCTGTAGACTCTATAAACAACAACGAACAATCAAAACCCCAAATAATTTACAATCATATAAAAAGAAAAGCTGAAAAGACTCACATTTGAGAAACTGGAATCAGTAAATTGGCATTTTTGCTTTATAGATGACCTTATGACTAAATAAGCAAAAATGAAAGTTATTTTTTAAGGAAAACCGGTGTTAAAGGCACAGACAAAAAGACAAGTGCAGAAATCTCTCATGTGAAATAACCAAAACATGAGTTCGCACTTTGGCGGAAAGCTCCATCACTTAGAGTAAGAAGCTGATTGAGAGAATAGGTATTCAGGGCCTTTAAACAAACCAAGTAATTTAATAATTTCATCATTATTTTTTACTAAAAATATAGTAATGTGCTGTTTCTTTAACAATTTTGATCTTGACATGATGCCTTTTGCAGCCTGATAATGAAATGCAGATAATAAATTCAAAGGCTAACAAGTCACATTGACACAAGCGGCACTGTTACTGTACCTACTGAACCAGCAAGATGACTCCTTTAACATTGTCAACCTTTATGTCTGTCTGTATGTAAGATACATTAGGATCAGTGTTTGCATAATTAGATAGGAGTGGTGAACTAGTTAGACTACTGTTGGAACATCCTTCTCTTCACATCAGTGGTTACGGTTATCTGAGCAGCTTTGTTCCAGTTCCCTCAGCACAGTGGTCTCTGTAGTGAGTCTGCATGCAACAATCCTGCCAAGACGCCTCCTCCACCCTCACCCCTCCCCACCGCTGTCATCTCCAATAGCTTTCCACCTTGCCATGATAAAGTGTCGGGCTCTGCACCCGTTGCCCTCCCCTCATGCAGGCAGGCTGGTGAGCCAGCGGAGTAGAGAAAACAGGCACAGCTGGTGTGAGACATGAGGCAACACTTTCTGCACCCAGTATGGATGATGTGTTACTGGGCTGCACAGCATAAAAAGTAAACCACTTCTAAATTAATTAGCTGCAGTCAGAATGGTAATTAGTTTGAAAGTGCCAGGGATTTACTTTGTTTGAGATAAACGTGGGGGGAAAAAAGGAACCGGGTGGAAAATTTCAGTCAGTGAAGGAACAGAGTGTTACAAGAAGAGGAGTAGTTGACAAGTACCTCTGCTAATTTCTCACTTCTCTCTGACAGTGCTGCTATATACATTTGTCTTTAAAAATCTTCTTCATCTTATCCTCCTGCCTGTCTTGTTGCGACGCTGGCCCACTTATCACCGCTCTCTTTTTTTTTCGCAAACTCCTGAATTCTTTGCACTTGCTTACCTATGCTAATATTGTTTCTGAAGAGATAATGACCTTGAGGCTGACACTAATTAAAGAGAGCGACAAGAAAATATAACAGCCTTTCTCTTGTAAACAAATTTTAATGAATTCCTGTGGAAATGAGACGTGAAGTGGAAAAAAACCTTCATCATTAAGCACTCTGGGTATTCTTGTTCTTTGAGCGTCTTGTTTGTCGATTAATTAAGCATGCGTAGTGTAAATGAACACCCTGATACAGAGAGAGAAATTAATTGAACACAAGGTCTTGTGAGTTATGATGCGATTGTTGGAATCAAAGTATAGCTTGACACAGGAATCGGCTACATCTTTTTGGTTTAAACCCTGGTGTCTTCAGGATGTCTACAACTGGATAGCATATCAGTTGTTTGTGCTTGACACAAGAGCTACTAAGCGTGTATACAATATGTGAACTCACAAAGCCAACTGACTGTGAGATACTCCTTAGATTTGTTGTTTTTCTACTGTTGTAACAGCCTTGCATTTGTTAGACAAAGCTGTTTTCTCCACCATTACTCTCACCCCGCTGGAGGGGCTCGTGCTGTCTGTCAGGCAGCCTGGTATTCACAAATGTACATTTCTGCTGTGTGGGTGCTTACATAGAGATTTTACTCACGACGACTTGTGGCATAACTCCATTTTACAGCAGTCAGCCCCAGTCTGTCACCTTGTACAGAGGGAAATTGTAAATGTGAGAAGTATGCTCCTTGCTGACACATTCATAACCACTCACACTTGCAAAACACACGGTTTAACAGTTACTTTACAGCTTACGCAACCAGTTTTATTCTTATTCCAACCAACCGCCATGTCTGTATTTCTTACAGCAGCCAACGCTATACAGCAATCATTGCAGTAATTTCAAATATATGCATCTGTAGGGATTTTTTATGAAAAGAGGACTGCTTGCCAATGCCTTTGTGTGTTTGTGTGTGTGTAGAAGTTTATCTTTATTCATCAAGACATAATTCATTTGATTTGGCTGGACAGTGATATTTTGAGTGAACAGCTACAGTATGTCTCTTTTCATATAGTCATATAATAGCCAGTCATAGGTTTTAAAGCATGTCTCGCCAAAATGAAAAATCATCACTTGGAATTGGATTGTTCTTATATTTACAGGTATATATGACCACACGTTTTATTGAACACATGAAAAATATTGCATTAAAAAAAAAATCCGTCAATGCATCACATCATGATAGCCCCCCCTCATGAAGCAACTACTGGACTTCTGCTAACCTCATTTAAATCGGCTGTTGCTGGCCAATCAGGGTTCAGTATTCTGATTATTACTCTTGTCAGGACTTTGTCTAATTGTCATCATTTACTGTCAAAACAGCATGAATCATGTTATGTCAGTCTTTAACTACAGCATATCTGCAAACAGCCTTTATAAACTGTGTAGAATTGGACCTTCACCTCACATGTTGGCTGCACAGTAGGGATTGAGTCAGTGTGAAACCAACCAGAAAACAGCTGCAATGTGACAAAGGGGCCAACACAGACCTGATAGTGGCCTGCAAACAAGTCACCACATCAATTAATAACATTACTATAGCACACATAGCTTACATTAGACATGTCAAAACATTATTTTTCACAGTTCATTTGCCGTAACTGCTTTCTGTCATGGTCTGCGTCCTGTGGTGTGGAGATTTGAAGGGTCGGGGGTTCACGGGGGCTTTGTAATGGAAACAGATCTTTGTTGAGGCTGACCCAACAAGGCTTAGGAGCTGTAATGCCACATTGCGGAGCACCTGCATCCAGAAATCCACTCAAAGCTAAGCAGCTAGCCCTCATGTGGTCAGCATGATTACACTAATACGTTTAGCCCTTGCTGTCCTGTCTGGATTAGAATACTGGATAGCTAAGTAGAGGGAAACATGTTTTAGACCTTAAAGTAATAATCTCGAAGATTTTCATTATGAACTGGGTGTCGGTGGCAACATTCCCGGGAAAAATGCAAAGATGGCGCACAATTAGTGACGCGTTTAGCCATCACCCAGCAGTGGTTGGTCCACCAGAGAGGGTAGGCGGAGCTAACGCAACAGACTCTTGAGCTCTTCAACTCATTTGTGTGTGAAGCGGCGTGCTGTTTTTTCGAGAAGGGTCTATCTGCAGCCTTGCAGACCTACACAACACACCCACTTTACTACATGATCCCCACATGGCGGTGCAACATGGCAGGCTCCATTGAGGAGGACCCGCTCCCTATGTAGATATAAAGGGCTCATTCTAAGGTAACAAAAACACAATGATTCTTATTTTCACAAGATTATACACTAATTAAAACATTTATGAATATTTTATTCCATTTCTGCCAAGTCCATTCTGCTATGCCACTAAATTCTACACACTGCACCTTTAAGAAATTACTGGCTCCAGTCTAACTCTATCCTCCTCAACACACACACACACACACACATACTGTATATATATATATATATATATATATATATATATATACACACACACAGTGACATGCATGGTTGCTCATGCATGCACATCAGTATAATATACTTACTTTATAACCTTGATGGATAACAGAAGACAGGGGCATCATATGTTTCCATCAGTCACCTACATCATGCTGTTTGTCAAAGACTTGCTTAGTGATAATCCCTAAGATTCAAGTTTGTCAATACCTTCAGTGATGAGCAGTCATTGCTTCAGGGTACTGTTTTGCAACAATACTCACCCTCTGCACATTTTTCACATACATTTTTTACATGTATGCTTAATGAGCTACTGTTGTATTTTTTAATTATGTATCACAGCTTGCGCCGCTCACAGAGTGTTTAAATCAAAAACACACATGTGGTACGGAGTAAGAATTGTACAGTAAAAAAAACAAAAACACTTTCTTTTGTATTTCTATGAACATTCTAGTAAACAAACACAAACTCCTTCAGTTAAACTTACTCCCTGCTCCTGCCCCGGATATTTGGCAGCAGTGTGTACTCCCTTCTCATCCCTGCTGCCTTGAACCAACTGAGTACAAACACTGATTATTGACTTGGGTTGTGGTTAAGAGGAAGCGACAGTGCGATGAGTTCTAGACAACATGCAGCATTCTGGGGTAATGCCTATATTTGTAGCCCAGCGGGCCGAGCCATAACACTTACCATTTAATAAGCAACAGCCTGCAGGGAGCCGTGGGCTTATTCATCCTCCAGTAGCTTTCTGCTGAACACACGGCACTCTGCTGGGAGCAGGAGCAGACCAGTCAGCTGTGAGCTTCCCCTGGCCAAGGACACAATAATAACACTGGACTGGCCTGGCTGGAGCATCAGTGCTGTGGCTTATAGTGTATCTGTGTGTTCATTCATGTGTGCCACATGTGTCTGGATTTGACACTGGAGATTGACTCATGTTTACTTTAGTCATAAATGCATCAGTGGTTACATGTACATGCACAGACTGATCTGTCTGTTGGCTAGACTCCAGTAAAGGTTACATAGAGCACAGTAGGTTAAATTGTTTATGTGGATGTCTGACCTTTGACCTCTTATTTCCATGAATAAACCAGCAGAATATGATATATGTCTACCTGTGTGTCCTCTCCAAAGACAGAGTGGCCCACCAACAAAAAAGTAGGATGAGGGTGAAGTTAAGGATGAATGTTAACTGTGTTCTTTGAATTCTAATACAGAGAAAAGAAATACAGATTCCACCAGGGATTGTTTTTTCATTATGGATGAACCTGTCAATAACTTTTACAATTAACTGATTATTCATTTAGTCTTTAAAATGGCTAGAACTTTTTTTTTAAAAAAATTGTATATTAGTCAAAGTGAAATCACACTTAATCATCTCTTTTTGCAGTCAAAACTAATGTCAACATGTTTTTAAATGTACTCTTAATAGTTTTTTTAATCATTAAAAGGGGGGGAAAAAAATCTCTGGGGAAATATCAGAAATGCTCCTTTTCATCTCAGCTGACTGGAGGGGCATGTTGGTACCTGTGTTTGATTGACAGCAGCTGCCAGGCTGCCAGAGTGTCATGTTACACCATAGGGACTACAGACAAAGTAAATAAACTGCTGTAGCTACATGTCATGGACAGCCAGTGTGTTGTTAGCAGTGGTTTTGAAGAGTAAGGACCTCACCAGCATCTAACGGAACCAAAGTGACATTTTCAGGTATGTCAACATGTTGTGCTGCAGCTGGGCGGCTAATTGGCGAATCTAGCCAGCAAATTGTTGAGATATTAGCAGTGCACTTTCCCCAGGTGAATGTGTGTCTGGTGACTCGTTCAGGTACAAGATTAGATGTGTGTTCATGTTTGTAAGTTAGATAAGAAGGAGACTTTAGCTCCTTTAATGGGGGGACTTTAATGGGGCTCTTGTGTTGTGTAGCAGGATGCTGTCAGGCTTAGTGTGACCATATGCTCTGCCTATGATAGAACGCTGCTTTATACAAGATTTGATTGGCTGAGTGGAAAAAGGGTCTTCATCTACGTAGACATAACAAACGGTATTTCATCGAATTAATGCAAAACTGGGGGCATCATGAAACCAAACAATATAAAATATTAATTTCTCCCTTTTGGTTTCTGACGAGCAATTTACAGAGCAGACATGTATGCTGTAGTAGACCAAAAAATGCAATTTAATTTCAATTACACTAAAATCATCACATTTGAAAATGCTGCAGAAGTCTTAGTTTGCCACTTAATCCAAATGTCAAAGGAATTCAATGTTTGTGTGGCATAGTAACCTGTTCATTATTTGCACTTAAGTGGCTATTCTTAATTCCACTCCAGACATTTACATTCATTGGCATAAACCATGTTAGGTTAATATTCGGTGCCTGAAAACTTTGTCAGTGTTGTTGCCCATTGTGCTTTCTGTAGAAGTGATAGAGGGATTTTTGAATATTTTGGGAGACTATATTTTATATTTTCTTTATAAGCACCCCAACATGTTTCTTTGGTTAAGCTGTCAGATGAGTCAGTTTTTGCCAATCAGTATTCATAGTAGAGAGTCACCCTGGGATTCTCTTTTAGTCAACACCCATTTTTCCTGCACTGATGTCTCATCTCTCCTGATGTCTCTGCTTGAAGCCTCCTGTCTCTTTCCTTCTATCCTCTGCTCTTTTGCCCCGGGCAACACCTCTCTCCTAAGACAGAGATGTGATGGGTAGTGCTTGTGTGGAGAGGAGTGATAGAGCTTTTGCGACACAGCAGATGAAGAGTAAAAGCAGCTTGTCATACTTTTCCCCTCTCTAACAGATGGCAGATTTGCTATCACAAGCCTTTGTCTTCATATCTGAAGGAGAGATGGTTATTGTCAAACACCCAGGAAAGGTTACAGGATGCTATTGTCTCTTTTCTCAGTGGTGATATGACAAGAAATCAAATTTCATGGCATAATTGTAATCATCTGCTACAGAAGTGCATGTATTGTACAGCCCGCTGACAGAGCAGAGTTTGTCATCCCTTTATCCTGTCATTTATTCTCCTCTCTATTTTCTTTATTAAACTACACGGGTAGATAAATGCTTTCCACTTCCATCTAGGCTAAAACTTGTTATATAAAAGCTGTTCTTTTGCACTCTCCCTAAGGCCCATTTCCTCTTCTTTTCTGAGGCTATTAGCAAGGATAAAGCACTAGTAGGAAAAATCCCGCACCACCATGACTTATGGGCCATAATCCTCCACTTATGCATTGACGAGGCATCCTAAATACACAAAGTGTATCCCTCTCTATACTGACACAATCTAAAAGGATGAAGAGAATGGGACTGAATTTCCCAATGCCTTTTATCCTCAGTTCTCTATCAAGTTCCCTTTTCCTTCGCAGACTCTAGCATGCCGTCATGTTACATTTGTCGCTGAAATTAGATTAGCTTCTTATCAGATGAAGCGTAAGTCCCTCTGAGTTTCCCCTTCCATGTAGGTAATGTCAGGGTTGAGGCAACAATTCTTACAGCTGCTACAAAACATGCCAGAGAATGGTTTAACAGGGTTTATCATTTGAGGTATAGGTTAAATCAGGAGAGCATTTACTTTAGGCTTTCACTGACTACTTTCACCTATAAGCCTGGTATTCCTTTAAATGTCCAGTGTGTAGGATTGAGTGGCATCTAGCGGTGAGGCTGCAGATTGCAACCAAATGAATACCGCTCCCCTTACCCTCCCCTTCCAAGCGTGTAGGAAAACCTACGGTGGCCGCGAAACTCGCGAAAAACACGAAAGGCCCTCTCTAGAGCCAGTGTTTGGTTTGTCCGTTCTGGGCTACTGTAGAAACATGGCGATGCAACATGGCGGGCTCCGTGGCAAGGGACCCGCTCCCTATGTAGATATAAACGGCTCATCCTAAGGTAACAAAAACACAACAATTCTTATTTTCAGGTGATTACACACTGATTAAAACATGCTTATTATTGTTATATTCCATTTCTGTCAAGTCCGTCTCACTAGATGCCACTAAATTCTACCGCCCCACCCCAAATGAAACAATGTCATATAAATGCTTCACTCATGTAGAGAAAAGGAGGCTGAAATTTCATTTTGATATGTCCTTACTCAAGAGGATCAGAGAGATTCTTGGTTCTTAAAGGTCTCACCGCAGTCTTTTCTCATGTGCCCATGGATCACTGCCAAAATCTGCCTGAGCTGAGAGAGAATGGAGCTGAAAAGAGGTATTGTCTGGGCAGACCCCTGATGGAGAGATACAGTAGTTGTCTGTTACATTCAAAGACACACTGAATAGATGAGATAAAAGGTTAAATACACAGCTCTGATTATTCTGTATAGACCCATTTTGACTTTGATAGATTAATTCTTTTAAAACAGCAATGACACTTTCCACTTCACAGTACAATTTTACTGACATTAGTTACTGCTCCTGTCACTGCACTTTGCCAAAGGTCTGTGCTGCTGCTGTGCAACAGGGTAAAATCCTATCAGAGAGAGCCTGGATGACATACATAGGAGGCTTTTCTTGGATTAGACAACCACTGAGCATCTCAGCCTTGGTGACATCATTGGGTTTGTTTACACCAACATGGTTTACTATAACTCGGTGGCTTAAAGGGCCTAATCCTGTTGTCAGCATCCAATGGCAACAAGATGACAGAGCCAAATAAGTAATCAATTCAACACAGAAAGGACAAAATAAGTGAGAATTTTAAAACTGAAGAGACCTAGGTACTTTAACGCATTCATGACCCCCTATCCACAATAAAGCAAACATTTTCCAGAAAGACCATTGGAGTTGTTAAGTAAATACAATCGACTAAAAATTGCTATTGAAAGAGGGTCACATTTTCAGATGTTGGTGGTAACTTGTGTTTCAGTTGTCTTCAGTGCCTGCTGTTGTCTAAATTGTCTTTTATGCAACCCAAACCCCTTTTCTTGCTCAAAATCTACAAAGCAGAATAGCCAGAACACCAGAATTGTGAGCAACTCATCTGTATTCATAGATCTGTAATGTAATTTCAAAAGCTTTTGGTGACACTGTGTCATAGTCATAGTCAGTGACAAATATATGTAGCTGTGTGGAGTTGGTGGTGTCCTGCTTTCATTGGACTATTTAATAATATTTTAGCCTTTTGCTTACAAATGTCGCCACTAGTGTTAGTGACACTAGTGACGCAGTGTTAGTGACACTAACACCGCACTGAGCTCACCAGCTACCGTACAGTACAACTGTTGTCCCGTACGGTAAACAGTGCCGCGAAACTAGGAGTGCTCGAGGCGGTCTGCGGCTGGCGCTCCTTTACCTCAGACCATCTGGAACACTCCTACGGATTTGCAGCACTGTTTAGACACGCGGAAAAACCACATATCGTGCACATTGTCTGCACTGTATAGGGACAAACATGAGTACTTTTCTCCGAGCCATCATGCCAGATATTTTATTACATGACTATTTTGGTATAAACATTTACCCACCAGTGTGGCAGATAGCCTTCCAAGATTTACTTGCCAAAAGGAAATCTACCCGCATTTGGCGCTTGGCGGGTGTTAATTTCGGACTCTGTGCATAGGGATAGCAGCCCACTAAATAATTCTCAATCGTGGCCAAGAATGTGAAAGGGAGCTTTATAAAACAAAGCACAGTTACTTCACTAAGATTCTCTCTGACCCAATTAGGTTAGTGAAATCAATTTTCTGTCTTTTTGTTCTCCTGGATCTGATGCCTTGTGATGGCTTGAAATAGTAATAAGAAAACGATCCTAGAAGCTTAGGGTACGTTGTTCTGAGGTGAAATTGGATGGTTTTAGAGGTTTAAAGACCAGCTAATGGCACTCACTCCTGGGATATAAATAGAGCAGCAGTGGATTTACTCTGATCATGTCAGGAGGCAGTTGAAAGCAGGATGGGCAAGTTGTGAGAGGAAGCAAAGCAGGTGAAGGGTTAGTTGTGGAGTGAAATGGGGATGGCTAACATGAAGATTGAGGAGATTGTGGGTGTCAGCCTACCTGCCAGTGGACTCAAAGTAGCTGTAAGAAATAGAGGTGCGTCTCAGTGGCAGACAGAAGCTGAAATATATACACTCTGCAACAGAATTGGAGCAAATGTTTAAAACAACAGATCAATGCTGTGTTTCTGCGTTGTGCCTCCAGGTTATACAGTTTATATGCTGTTGTGACAACTTCCAAATTGGTGAGGCAGGCTCACAAATTTGTCAGCAGACATGGCACATCCAGGGTCAACAGTAGAAATGTCAAGGATGGGCACTGCTCATTTTTAAATCACTTTGTGTGAGAGAAGACTTGCTAGCTACGGCTTCTACATGTAGATTTTGCCGGTCTTACTTAAACTGGAAGATGTGGAGTTCGGTGACCTTTCAACTTGCTGGGTGGATTTTTTTTCTTGAGAATGTGGTCACGCTGTACAGATTGCGTTTACACCTGCCTGAGATCTGACCACAGTGTGAGCCAGACCACCTTCAGATGAGATGTCACAAATGACATATTTACACATTAACATGTGCTTTTATATCCAGACATAGATTGCATGTTGCCAGGTGTAAATGTAGGCTTAATGTTTCAACCCAAACCAGTTACTTTAAGAACTTGGCTCAACAGTTAAGGCCAAGCCCAATTCTTCTTTATAAGGATTAATGGTACCTAAAGTAAACTGAGAGAGTCTCTTTCAAACAATAAAACTAAAAAAAAAAAATTGCTGTGATATAGTAGCTCCAGGAACGGTGCTGCTCCACAGGACAAATGACTGTGAGACCAAGCAATACACTTTACACAAATACAAATTTGGCCTCTCAAGTGGAAAAACCAATGACTGAAATGCAAACAGAGAAAAAAAAAACTGAAATAAAGTAAGGTTTGATCCTAAGAAATATATAAATATGGATTTCTTATCAATGGCATGAGAAGCAGCTCCTCCTTTTTAAAAACAAGATACAGTGAGTGCAAAAATTCAAGATGCTCAGATGAATCTAAACTACACGAATAAAAGCAATATTTTCACTTTCACATATTACCAGTCGTATCGAGAGCTCAGTTCAGCTGCCTTATGAATCAGTGAATTGTGTCAGATTACATTTGTAACTTTTGTGGTGCAATGCTGTGACTCCGCATGAATAAGCCATATTTCTCTTTATAAATAATTTTTGAAATAATCGATTCCTTTAATTAGACAAACACGCACAGAAAAATATCAGAGAAATTATCCGGTGCTGTACAGACAGTAGATATAACATTCAGACAGAGCTACACACATGTGAGTGCACGCATACAGACACACACAAACACACACATACATGCCCTCAGTAGCTGATTAATAAGAGCACAGCCCAAGGCATTTACCACCACTCTATTATTCAGTTTGATTATCTGGAGGAAATGATAGAGTATTAGAGCTTTTAATGACTTTGGCATCCCCTCGTGTATTACTTGCTGATGAGGACGGTTTTAATCATTGTGTTGCTCTAACTTGGTCCAGAATCACAGCAGCATATTAATGCAATGTGTAGCAAACTATACACAAACACAGGTTAAGGGGCCTCATAAGCAGAAAAATAGCAACATGGGGACGCTAGCAAATTAAAATACATGATTAATTCACATATACTTCGGAGGAGCTGGGAATTTGTTCTATTGGACCTCTGACACTGTCAGCTGGGAAAATTATCCTGCCTGCAAAGGTAAATAAGCTAACAAATGCTGACAGTGGATGCACAGATCATCTCCAATTCCCAAGGTCTGACAATTTATATTATACACAAGAGTGTAAGAAACAACAGCACAGTGGGGGGGTGAGTCAATGAAAAAAGCTGAAACTGTCTTTGCATTGGAGTAGATTGAGAAAAAGGGTTTTCTTCTCTTCTTCTTCTTTCTTCTCTTTGTTTATCAGTGTTTTTCTTACAGTGCGTATACTGTACAGTATCTCAAAGCTCTAGCTGTGGTGAAAGTATGGTGAAATACATGATTTGTGACACCTCATGTGGAGGTGGTCTGGCTCACACTGCGGTCAGATCTCAGGCAGGTGTAAACACAATCTGTACAGCGTGACCACATTCTCGAGAAAAAAAATCCACCCAGCAAGTTGAAAGGTCCCTGAACTCCACATTTTCCAGCTTAAGTAAGACCGGCAAAAGCTAGAAGCAGTAGCTAGCAAGTCTTCTCTTACAAACAGTGATTTAAAAATGAACGGCGCCCGTCCATGACATTTCTACTGTTTTAACTGCATATAAACAGTATAACCTGGAGGCACAATGCAGAAACATAGCATTGATCTGTTGTTTTAAACATTTGCTCCAATTCTGTTGCAGAGTGTATATATTTCAGCTTCTGTCTGCCACTGAGACGCACCTCTATTTCTTACAGCTACTTTGAGTCCACTGGCAGGTAGGCTGACACCCACAATCTCCTCAATCGTCATGTTAGCCATCCCCATTTCACTCCACAACTAACCCTTCACCTGCTTTGCTTCCTCTCACAACTTGCCCATCCTGCTTTCAACTGCCTCCTGACATGATCAGAGTAAATCCACTGCTGCTCTATTTATATCCCATGAGTGAGTGCCATTAGCTGGTCTTTAAACCTCGGGGTTCAGTGCTTATGGTTTGTGGTGGACATTGGAGCTGGGCCAATGGGTGCCTGCAGATTTTGCGCAAAGGTCCTATGAGCTCAACGCACCGCAACTTTAGAAAATGCATGCAGATACACAAAACACAAGGCAATAAAGAAACACTAATCAACAACACATGCACAGCATTCAGAAAAATTATGCTGCAAAGAAATTAAACACTGCACACTATTCAGCATTACAAGACATGCTGCAAACATCTTCCATGGTTGTGCACATATATTAACCTATTAGAATATATTTTACACAGAAAACTCCTCCTCCAGGCTAAACTCATTTTACAATGAGTTTCTTGTATGGTTTCCCAGTAAACATTAACATTGTATGGATCTATAAGAATACATCTATTCATAGTTAACAAGCTTGCTCATCATGAGACTAAAACACGTCTGTAGCCAGCAACAGAAGTGTATCCATAGATTCATTGTCTCAGACTCATGGGCTCTAATCACGGGAGAGCCACACTGCCAATAACACTCAAACACAGTTCGTCTCTACAGAGTCCACATTACATATATTATTAACACATTAATATAAAGAATACAGTCAAAGTCAAATATATGGGAAGTCAAAGTTTCCCTCACACATGCTATCATTAGCTAGCACTTCTTTAGAAATCAGACACTGAGTACAACCCAGCTGGAGGTACTGTGTGTCACATGTCAGGCATTTTATTAGCTCCTGTAGATTGCAATGCTCTTAGTGTCAAAATTGCTTCATTTAGCAATTTCAAGTATCTTGATTGCCTCCATTAGCTGTGTGCCACAGTCACTGCCTTAGCTTCTACTGTTGACCCCCTCCCTCAGCTCCCCCTCAACTCTGTCAGCCCCCTGAGAAAGTGTGCCTCATAATTAGAAAACCTCTAATCTGTAGTGTACTGTATATGCATGTACAGCAGTGTACAAGCTAACATAGTCTCTATCATGCTGAGTCAATCTAGTAAGTAACTTGAGCTACAAACCATGGCAACACCTCGCATGCCTGGGTGTGTTGATGTTTTTGTTGTGTCCCCTGGAAACTTTTGTTCTGATATCAGTTGTGTTTTCTTCTGTGCTCCTTGCTGTGTTTCTGTATTTTCTTGTGCTTTTTCTACTTGGTTGTGTCTGGAGTTGCATTGCGTTGTCAAACCGGTGCAGGTGTTTTCTTCATCTGATTTTTTTTTTTTTTTTTTTTTTTTTCCTTTTTGCATGTGTTTTCTTTTGTTGCAGTGCGTGGAGCTCTCAGGGCCACCGCTCTGCTGCGATGACTTGTTGAACACAACTACATTTGTTTTCTGTCACTTCTTGTGACTCGGGATTAACCAGTTAGTCTGCAACTGCTCAGAGCTGACACAAATTCTAAGATACATGACGTGACAAGTCCCTGGATGTTTTATTTTTCTCTAGATACAATTTATAAATGCAATCAAAACCCTGACACACTGTTTTACAGCCTTAAACATGAAATAGCTGCTCACTGGTTCTACACACAGCGTGAGAATATGACTCCGGCACATAAAACACACACACCGCTGAGGTGGCGTCACCTCAGGCACGTCTGCCATCATCATAAACATATCTGAGCAGTAGCAGAATGATAATGAAGCGAAATACAGTAGTGCGTATCCCTCGCTCTGCCCCTGGCTATAAGAATGACCAGTATGATCTTTGACTATAACAGTGATGGAATCTTGATTTAATTGACTGAAGGATCATTTGATTGCCTGAATGTGACATTCATTTACACAGCCAAAGTGATATAGAAGGTCAATTTCACAGTTGAGTCAGGTGGATGTGTTAGCGCACTGACAGCAGAACCATGTGAGGTTAATCCCCAGCGCCGCTCGTCAGGACAGCGGGGCAGGAATTAATGTGACACGTAAATGACAGTGGTTTCCTAAAAAGGGGCGAGAATCAATTTTCAATATGCAGCAGCCTGGTCTGACCCACACTGGCAGACAACACCCCTCCCCCCCCCCCCCCTCCCTGCTCCCAGCAGAGTGTGTTAAATCCAGTCCAAGCACAGGGCTTGAATAAATCTGCATTCAATTATCGGATTAGCTACTGTTTAAACATGGCTTCCTCTCTTTGCCACTAATCCGCCAAGTGGGTGTCTGTGAATGACACAACGCAAGCGTTTTCAATAAGTTTGCATTTGAAATGGTTGGAAGATGATTTGAGGGAAGCGTCTCGTGTGTGTGTGTGAGAGGGGAAATGAAGATCTTCACCAGTAATACAGTCGGGGGGGGGGGGGGGGGGGTGTAATGTTTTTGATATTCTGACAGCAAAAGAAGGAAACCCAAATGTGTAGAATTTGCAGGGTAATAAATCATTTTGGACAGCTTGGATGTTGTAACGCAAAAGAGCTGACTGAGACCCAGCGGCTGTTATAAATAAGGATGTCAGAGTAATTTTGGATTGTTTTTATAGTTGCTCCCTCATTATTTCTTCACACTGACACATTTTCTCCACGTCTCTATATTTCTTTCCAATCTCACACACACACACGCACACGCACTCAAGCAATTTTTGGCTGCGCATACACTGATCCTATATAGACATTGTGGTGTGATGACATTTCCTCAAGACATTAGCTCACTATCATTAATATATGATCAGGGCTCATCTATTCCGTCTCCCCATTCTTACCCCTGACTTCATCTTCTCAGAGAGATGACGAGGAGTACGGCCGCATAAGCTCGGCCTCTCCTCTGCCCCACATCCATCACCCTGTTTCCCCCTGCTTCCTATTGATTGGATATTACAGCGAGCCATGACATTATCAATCCCCATTTTCAAGGGAAACATTGCAAAATGCATTAAGAAATAAGTAAATAAAAATGATGGATAAGATTGTTACGCTGTGTTGGTATTTAGACTGAAGTGCATTAAAGGATAGGTTCAGGTTTTTTCACATCTGTCTTAATACAATACTGATGTGCCATTATGTACGTGGAAATGGGTCTTGGTCGCTGTAACAATTCCTTCTCTCCATACTGACACTGAGGCTTTTCTCTCAGAACATGACTACACTGGAAGAGATGAGGGACAAAATCCGCAGCTCTCGTTCTGTGCAAATATGCATTCCAAAGTTAATCTGGAGCTATTATGATGCTTTAGCAGTCTGAGTCAACTAAATCAAGTTGGGTATCTTCCAAAGTTATAGCCTGTTAAGTAGGAAATTCCCTCTTTTTGTTTCTCCAGAACATTAATTGCGAAGCTGCAGCAGAGGGATACATGCTAGTAGTCGCATGTAGGAACCAGCTTATTATTCACATGTTACAAACACAGTGAAGCACGTACTATGTATTTGATTATACTTACACCATCATCAGCTGTTTTCATCTCAGCCAGTGACGTGCGACCGTGTTCTTCAGTCATTTTCTCGCAGCCTTTCTTCTACTGATCCTTGCAAACAGTGTATTTTTGTTCATTTTGACAGCTATTAGCCACAAGTCAGTCCTTTCAGGATCTCTCAAAGGTTATCTCCGGAACAAATTTGCTGCCCATCGCTTGTTTCTTTCAGAACACACCAGATAAACACAGACGTGAACCATATTCCATGTCTTACGCGCAGAGGCAGGAGCAAGTCAAGGTCTGGAGGAAGAGGAACAAGAACAGCCAGAGATCGACTCTGAGATGTCAAACGCACCAAAACACCCAAAGAGTCAGAGCAGATTGTTATCAAAATATTAGTATCAAAAAACACAGACTGTAAAATACTCCTACACTATCAAATCTGCAAACTTTGGAAGATACTGACTCTATTTAGCAGACTGCTGAAGTCGTCTTATAGCTATCTGAATTCTGGAATGTATACTTTTGAAACGGCGAGTGTATTGATCCCACCTGAGGAAGGCTATAAGTGAGAATATATCAGATGTTTTCAGCTCAACAACAAATAATATTCATTGAATGACTCATAAAAAATCAATATGGAAGATATATCGTAAAACTTTTGAACATCATTTGAGGAGATTATTTCTGTGAATAGATAACAATAGGTTTGTATAACGGCCCGCTTCAATATCGCACTGCATATGAACCATTAAAAGTCAGGACAAATACAGGAGGCAGCAGGAGGCCTATTCGGATAGGAAAAAAGCGAAAATTGTGAAGAAATAACAGGTTGTTGTATTGCTACTCTTTAGTCTTGTGTTGTGGTGCTGAGTGTTAGTGTGGTGCTTCAGTAAATAAGTGTTTGTTTTTGCAACCCAACTGTTATGGTCCTGTGTCTCCCTGACCTGCTGCCGCTCTCCGAGTGGTTCTCTCCCTCTCTCTCCCTGTGTGTGTGTGTGTGTGTGTGTGTGTGTGTGTGTCTGATTGTGTGAGTGGAGACAGGTGTGCTGGAGTCAGAGCAGAGCCACACCAGCTGCACCTCATCTCAGTAATCAAGCTCTCTACAAATACTCAGCCCTGCCACTTCCACTCTGCCAGATCGTAGCCTCTGCATCAGTCAGTCTGCGCTTCGAGCCGTTCTTTCAGGCTGCTCTGTCTCCAGCCCCTCGTCTCGTCAGCCCTGCTTTCCCTGCCCTAGATCCCACGTTCTTCCAAACTTCCAGCACAAGCCCCCATGTCCCCGCTACCTGCCCAAGCACCCCCAGGCCTGCATTCCATTTCCCCATTAATTCCCCTATCATATCCCTGTCTCCTCGCTGTTGGGTATCTGCACTTGGGTTCACCTGCTCCGTCCCACTAAACACTACCCGCTGTAGCCACTGTCAAAACCATATATTGCATCACTTCCTCTGACCTCTGACAGGAAAAACTTGTTTAGAAGAACACCTATAAATGCTTTAATAACTGGCTACAGTTTGTATCACTATTGCATAACATCAGATTTTGATAAAGAGGACAAAAATCAGCATTTATTTTTATGCAAATGTGATGGATTATTATTGCTTAGATAAAACAACTGGTGTGCGCGTGTGTGTGTGTGTGTGTGTGTGTGTAATGGAAGAGAATGGAATGTAGGAATCCTTTAATCACCGTGCCAATATTAATGGATCCCGCTGCTTTAGCCCCCCACTACAACAGCACTTCAGCTTTCCAATAACAGCTAATTAATAGAGCCCCTATCTGCATCCCAGGATGGAGTTAAAACAGTGTCACACTCAATTTATTTGTTCAATACAACACTCTATGGTGTGAGGAACAGAGCCTGCACACACATTCTCACGGACAGACGTACAAACATGTTTCCACACATCCTAACATTGCCACACACTCACACAGTGACACACACCTATTGACAAATTCTCGTGCACCATTTTGACAGCCTGCTTCACACAACCGTAGAAGCATACAGTACATTCACACACACACATATATACACACACACACACACACACACACACTGACTCCTCATTGAGAAGACAGATCTCTTGAGTTGTAGCCGACATCATGTACTTAGCGTGTCATACAGATGTCACAGCGATGCTGCTCAGTCTGCCAGAGAGCGCAGTCAAGTATGAATGGCAGAGCCTGCAATGAATTCCTACGTCTGCCACAGTCAGTCAGCGGACCGTCTCATGCCTCCACAACCCCCCCAATGAATTACTGAGATAAGTGGCTTTCACAGGCCTTGTACACTGTGTTTGTGTGTGTGTGTGTGTGTGTGTGTCTGTGTGGAGCTCCTTGGCTGATAAGAGGCTATATCACACCCAATAAAAGATGTTACATCCCCCATTGTATGCAAACATGAAAACAAAAGATTACACATTACGTCATGTTGGAAAACATATGTGCTTAATGGACGGGTTCACAACCACAAAGTCGGTCTTAGATCAACTTTTGAATACATCTTCGCACAAAACGAGGACTGTGGATTTTGTCCCCCATCACTTACATTGAAATTGCATTCAGAATGGATTTTCTAATGGTCAGTATGAACAGTATGAATGATTACAGCAAGCAAAACCTCTTTCAGTGCTTACATGAGCACCTGACTATTGTTTTAAGACAGACTTGAAAAATTGTGAATCTATCCTTTTAATCTGTAAACATGTGTGAGTGACAGTAACAGAGAGGAAATCAGTAAAACCAAGAAACATTTTTCACCACTCTTAAGGGACTTGAAGATCTCCTGAGCACTTAAATTCAATACTGAAATTCATCTGTATTCAGATGAATGTCTTCAACATATTAACTTATTCATGCTGTAGAGCTGCCATGAGGCTCACTCTCATTTCCCTGGCATTTGCAAGCCTCCTTCTTTAAAACAACTCTTCTTCAAATTCTGATAAATGATTGCCCTAACAGTGCCAGACAAATTACTCTCCTCCGTTGGCTCAGTGCAAAAACAAAATAATAACACAAATAATGCTAAAAGTCATTGAAGGTGTAAAAAAAAAAAAAAAAAAAATGTTTCTTGGTGTCAGCAGCAAGCTGAAGGCAGGAAAAACACTTCCTTCCTCACCATAGTTCTTGGCTTGCAGACAAGTGCGGTGTAATGACACTGTGAGCTAATGAACCATTCATCAAGGGAGATGATCTGCTGCCTAGATGTTGTGGTAATATTGATGACATAGGCGAACGTAGCCACAACAACACATCAGACCACCCACCACATCCCTCTGCCCCCAGAGGGAGGAAGAGACCAATTAATTACTGACTGTTAGCGCAATGGCAATTAGACCACTTGTGAGCTGGTATCCACTCCACACCACTAGCTTCCACCTCTCAGTGCCTCTATCCAAACCTCCTACGAGGAAAATGATCCAAGCGGGACTTGAATGAACCTCTTGGAAAAAATAATATAAGCATGAGCTGAAACGAGGGAGAGAGAGCGAAACTATGTGCAGTGAGACATATAATGCCGGGATCAGACTACACAAATTCAGCCAGATTTTGACACAATTTTAACATAACTGAGGAACAGTGATGTGGTGTCTGGGACGCCCCTCGACACCCCAGCGAAAAGTCTAGCATGTCAGAATTTTTTGGCATTTTCCTGCCTAGTTTAACAACTCCTATGACGTGTTTCTTGACATTGACCAATAAGATGACAGAGTGGTCTCTGGTGCACATATTATTATATTATTATATTAAATTAACCACATGCTACTGTAGAGGCAGGGGTAATCAGTCAAAAAGGCAGGGGTATTGTTGCCACTGCTCAACGAATCTTTCCTCGATTTTGTGACAGCAACAACAGCAGCATCCCATATAGTGCTTCTGCAGCCATGATTGACAATTTCTCAACCCTCCTCCCCGACTATAAACTTGATTGGTCGCGGTCATACTTGTAGTGTTGCCAGTCTCCCCACAAGACACAGCATTGTGAAAGACAAAAATATCCTGTAGTCTGATCCGGGCATAAGATCCCTAAGGAAATGAAAGTGGATTGTATTAAAGTGTAAGTAAGGTTAAGTGTCAATGGCATAAAATCGAGGGTAAACATGTCATCCACAAATGGGCAGCTTTAAATCAGAAATAGTCTCTATTATCCCACTTTCATTACAAAAATGGATTTTAATTAAATGAGCCAAAATAATAATGTCTATTATAATTGCATCATTGGCATCTAAGGTCTTACTTTTTAGATTAAAGAACAGGCTAAACTCTGTAATTCTATAGAGTAAATTCCCATCAGGCCAATTAGCGTGTGTTATACCAAACCCAAGTGTGAAAATGCATAATTCCCACCTGTCTCTTTAAAACGGGTGCAAAACCAGTACTGTCTGAAGAGATGTGCGATAAACCCTCAGACATGTTTTCATGGATGAAAACCCACGTTACAGCTCATAAGTCCAAGTACTGTAGAGCTGGAGTCAATACCAAGTCTCACAAAACCTGACCAGACTTAAAACTTGAGTCAAGATCAAGTCCAAAAAGACTGAGCTTGATGTGGGATTTGATCATTGTCCGTTGAATATATTTTGATTCCATTATTTGAGAGTCAGCACAACAAAACCTCCAAACAGGTTTAAATTCATATTTGGAAGTTGTGTGCATGCTATAAATCCAAATTTTGTCAAATGGGATGCAGCTCCTGTAAACAAATCTATTTATCTATTTTCCCAAATCAAAGTGTGACTGCTGCCACATACCTCCTGTCAGACTGAATACACCTCTGAAAGATCCAGTAATTGAATTTTTTTTTTTTTTACTTAATTAGTTGAACTTTTTCTGTCCACCCTCATGTGGGAATAAATAATACTCAGCTCACATCTGTATTTATCTATCAAAATGATAATGCTAGAAGTACACTTTGTATTTATATTCATGAATTACATATTCAACACTGTCTGCAGAGAGATAAAGAGACAAAACAATATTCACATCCACCTGCTGTATGCACTTCCACTTCCAAGCATGGTGCAGCTGCATTGAAAGCTATATTTGAAGTTTTGTTATTGTATTCTAATACTGTAGTGTAACTACTGTACTAAACTGAAGAAAGCATCTTGCTGCATTAGGAACATTGCAGGCACAGCAGCAGTGAGGATGATTTACTGTAACAGAAGGTGTAGATGCACATTCATATGACACAAGCATTACTTTTACAGTAGCTACTGTATATTGTCTGCAATATTGTCTCTGACCTCCAGCTGTCACATCTTTGTGTCTGTGGCTGTACCAGTAGCCACTGAGTGCTGCAGATGGTTTATAATCTGTGGCTGTCCTGCCTGTGATGACTGAGTCTAAGACCTGTTTGATCCTCCTCTCCCGTGGACATAGTTTTCTCTTTGAGGCTCCATCAGCCCAGCCTCTTATCATCTGGTTGAGTCAGAGCATGAAGGACTTCATTAATCCTCCACAGAGAGCTTCCAGGTGTTGGTTTCAACAGGAGGAGGTGAAACACGGGCTGTTCCTGGCACAGGGAGCCGATCGCCGTGTCCACCAGGTGTCTAGAGCAAAGCGATGGAAGTGTAGATTAATGACTACAAAAGTCTGTTCAAAGTGAAAGAATATACGTTTGATTTATTTTTTATTAAAACTGCCCCTGCTGCAGGACAGTGCCATGCACTACAGTGCAAAGAGGTTTTAAATTGGCCACATTGATTAGCAATTTTAGATCAAAGTCGCCTTGCTGAAAGAAAGTAGTTTTCATCCCCTTAAATATACTCAGAAAATGGCAGGTACTGTAACACAGGCTGCACTATTTTTGTCAGCTTGACTATTAAATATTAAGAGAACTTCACATTACCCAGCTGAGCGTTTCCAAGGTCAACTAAATCCTTCAAATTTTTCTGGTTGCTGGTAGTTTGGTCAATGTGTTGGTTTAGAGGAGGCACTTTTTTGTGGAATTGCTCTTTATGCATTAAACTCAGTGTGTTTCTGTCTGAGAAAATAATAATAATAGCTTCTGAAATCAGTAGATGCATATTAATCCACCTGAAGCCTGACAAAGTGTGTGACTGAGAAGAATCTTTAGATAGTTAAGCATTGTTTTGACTTGCTCAGCTAAGACACTCATCTCTATTTTATTGCTGCCCATTGGATTCTGAGGCACTCATTTTTAATGCATTAAGCAAATAATGACTGGAAGAAACTGGCTGAATGGACTTTGAGAAAGCTTTGGTAGTAGAAAGGAGGAATAAAGAGCATAAGAAAAATGGAGAAAAGGTTATTGATTGGTTGTATATTAACTCAGCTTTGGTTCTGCTATTTCAAACAGAATTAGTTTACATGTGCTCAAAAAGAAAAAAATGAAATCATTCTGTATTGATCTCATCTCTACATCATACGCAGCTAGTTTATTAGATCTGTATAATCTACTTCTATGTTTAAATCAGCAGAGTGTAATTACCATAACAATGACTCTGAATGTATGTGTTCATGTATAGTGTTGTTGTTGAGTGTGGTGTGTACGCGTCATCCTGCAGACACATTTGGCAGCATGCACACGTCCCTCGATATAAAGGTGCTTTCATGTGTCTGTCTCTGTGTTTCAAGCTACAGTATGCGTGTGTGTGTGTGTTTGTGTGGGTGTGTGTGCGTGCATGGTGTGTTTGAGCTGAGTGCCATCATGATGTATCTTGGCCGGCCACCTGTTGGAGCGGCTGACAGGGGCGTTTTCTAATCTGACAGGTAATCTGCCCAGCAGACACAGTGACAAACGCAAACGACTCCCAGTGACACCTCTCCTCTTCCTCCTCCTCCTCCTCTGCTCTCAGGCCACGACTGAATCAGTCACACAGCCAGATCAGCCCTTTAGGTACCCTAAAACTAACAGACACTTGATGGTGTAAGTAGGAAGAATGTGTGCACTGACATCTGTAGGACTGTAGATAAATCGCCCTCCTTATAATAGCCTCATTAATGGAAGCAAGTAGGTCCAAGATGATTATGTATGTTTGATTTATATTGCACAGGTCTTGAAGGGGGGGGGGGGGGGGGTTGGAGAAAATATTCTCTTGGGATATTTGATGTGATCTCTAATTAGATATTTACAGGCAGAACAGTTGTGATATAAAAATGATCAGCTCAACAGGAGCCTGTGTCACCTGGGAGTTTATCCCAGTGTTCCCGTTCAATCCATCTAAATGAGGTCACTTCAGCTCGCTGTACAAGCTTTACTTTTGCCTTTCATAGTTTATTGAGAAACGATGATCTACCTTAGCTGTATGACTGATGACTGGGACCTTAAGAGTACAAGCAACATATTCAAGCAGCACACGAGTGAGTACTCGTAAACAGCCTTGGTGGGACTCCTTGGGGAGAAGGGAAGCTAACTCATGTAAAGCAAATTGAACAAGGGAGCTAGCGTTCCTAAATTTACACTGCAAAGGTAAATTGCCCAAGGGGCAAGCCCCACCATAAGTTCATTCTCCCAATTATAAAGTCGCTCACCAACAAAAACCTCCTGCAATTTGTAGTTAAAAACTGCTTGAGGTAGCTTTAGAGTATTTTAAAGAAACTGCTAAATATTGTGGTTTTCCTGCAACACCTGAGGGTTAAGCCGAGACTTTGATTAATGACTAATATCTAGGTTGGATGTAAGAGTATTTTATATTATATGGAGAACAACCATTGCAATCCTATAATTAACAAGATGTGAAGGACATGCAATTTGACCATGAACCATTGGTGCTTTTTTTCCAGTAACAGCTATGAACAGCTGTAAACTCTTATTGTCATGTTGTCTGTGAATAGATACAATACAAGGTCTGTATGTTTGCTCCCATCTTACTGTGTTAAATACAATACCAGGAGTACATCATCCAGTTTGCTGAAAACACAATGAACATGAGAGGTAAACAGTATGCTGTTGAATCGAGTGGTGCAGTGTGTGATTGCTTCAACGCAAAGCAAAACATCTCACAAAGTGCTGTGAAATGGGCATGAACTTGAAGCACAGATTACGTGTTGTAGACACGATTAATACTGTGGAACGTTATATTCCTCCTCCACAAAAGTATAAATAACCATGGACACTCCATTTTCACAGTTCATGCACACCATTTTCAACAGTCAGGTAGCCTTCTCAGATTTGTCATGTGCTTTACCTTTTCCAACAGTTAACATATAAGGCAACTGAAGTAACTTGATTCAAACTAGGATCAAATTATCCTAGAATGTAGCAATTCATAATATATCTGGTGGTTTTAGAGCTTTGAGCTGTGATGTAAAGACAGTAAAATGCTATTGTAAAAAAAGTTAAAACCAGCTTTGACTCATGTTTGGCGCAGTAGGTGTAATTTAAGTCTTGTTTAAACATGAAAACCCTGTAATCATGTAATCCTTGGATGGTGGGGTACATGCATACATACTTTGCAATTTACAGTAAGACATCATTTTAATGAGACTAAGCTGAATCGTCAAGTAACAAGTCCAGAAAACGGCAGCAATGAACTTACAGTGCTACTGCAGTTGATGTGGTTGGTGAGAAAATATTACACAAGCAGAAGAGCACTGAGACATGCAACATCAAAAGCAATTTCAGTGCCTCGTTATAAATCAGACTTCAACATTCAACAGAGCTGTTGTGCAGCAGTTGGAATGACGGTCTGCACTCTCTATTGCCATGCTTCCTCCTCCTCCTGCTGCTGCTGCTGCTGCTGCTGCTGCTGTGTGTGTTTTATCGTAAAGCAGCCGCCCAGAAAGACAGGTTTAATCCATCAGTTCATTTATGAAGAAGCCATTACCAAATGTGGGCCTGGCGCAGCAGCTTGGCCTCTCAATTCCTCAATCTCTTCAGCTTTGCTCTGTAAAGGCTTCTCATTTCAGAGTGCATTGCTCTCTCGTTCTCTCAATAAACACAGATATTGGCACGAGCAAAATGTGACTATCTGATCTACTGCAGCAGTGCTGCTGTGCTGGGCTGTATTAGCAGACATTATAACAAAGAGCATTTCCAAGTGTTACAAGTGTTTGGGCAGGATCAGCTCCGTTTTCTGAAAATGAAGCCTTAAATTTTCTTTCCTCCTCTATTGGCTCTGTAAGATTGGTTATTTTCATTTACATATATAGCGAGAATATGCAAGCAAATGAGGCAGGGAAATTAGAAGAAAGGGAAGCCAAAGTGGTTCCAGGTGGTGCACTGTGATTTTAACAGGGGTGGAATAATTGGATGTATTACGAAATCATAAAAGATTCATTATAGCTGCTATGCAGGAAATGGGATGAGAGCAAGGCTGTTTGTTCTGTGTGGTGTGGATGTGCAAATCAGGTGCCATAGACAGGAGGATGTGTAACTCAAATGGAAATGTACTAAGTGGTTATGTGACAGTTTATTCTGAAGGTTGCTGGTAAATAACAGTTTCATCTGACTACATCATGACTCTCTCACTGCCATTATGGTTTTATGCTATTTGGTGGTATGTAATCACTTCGGTCCATAATGTTTATCTAAAGCTTACCTGGCTAAGATTTGTAGGATTGATCGTATCTGGATAGAAAAAAAGTCACATTTAGACACAATTAAACCTTTTTTTTTTTGCTTCCACTGATGCCACTGCCCTTTGTTTGCGAGATAAGCCGCTTAAACTGTAATTTAAGCAAAAATGTTGGTTAAAACAAGCAGTCAATATGACCTCTGTAGTAGCAGTATTTCAAGAGGTTTAGGTCTGCTTTGCTTTGCTTTGCAGGGGGGGAAATCTGCACTTGTCAGAGCTGTTCAAGCCTGCAGTATTGTCTGTATGGGGTCAGCTCTGGGGTCATCTGTATTGGGTATCTGCCTGATTCACTTGTCAAATTCACTTAGATGGATATACATTGGATGCCAGGTTCCTGTCATCACTGCAACATTTTGGAAAGGAGGAAAATAATGAAATTGGGAAAACAGACGTTCCCCATCATCACAGACTAGAAAAGACTCTTCTGTTCAGATGAATAAAAGAAAAATCTAATAAGGAAAAATCACAGGTTTTTTCAAGTATGACATGTTGGCAAACTATTGCGCTTTGGTTCCCTTCATAATGAGATTGGTTATATCCACCAAACCTTTCTGCATGTCATAGTTACCAGTTGCTGAACACACACACTGAACAAGATTAGGCTAATATATAAATATCCAGCATCTGTGGATTGTGAAGAATTTATGAAACCTAATTAAGTCTTGTCGGTTTAATAGGCATGGGGTATGTTCATCATTAGGAGACTCATCACATATTAATTATCGACCTAATTGTGTGTCTTCCTTCCAGCTTTGGTCCAAAAAAAGCTTTTATATAAAAAAACTAACTGCACTGCTTTCATCCGTACAGTAGCTTGTGAAATCTCTTTAGGGTGCATGTTGAAATGACTGTTATAATGGTGTACTGTACCTTTAGGCACTGTCTGTTAAGCTCTGCCTTGTTCCTGCTGACTGAGGCACTGAACTCTTCAGCGCTCTTTTTTTGAATCATTAAGTGATATCATACGCAAACAGGAAACAATGGAATAATGGAAGCATGTAGTCACATATGTTCAAAGTGTATCGTATATACAGTAACACAGATGAAAGCGTGTGTAGCTCTCAGTTAACTGTTATTTCATTCAAGTCATTTGTTTATACAGTTATTTCATTTCTGAACATTTACCTTATAACTGCTTCTGTATAAACACTCATCATCATTATGTTCACAGTATTAGAGTTGACAACAGGCCAATCGCTGTGCTCTCACCGTGGGCTGAAAAAAAAAACCAAATAGTTATGAATAAAACTGCTGATCCCTGAAGAGGTGGGGGGGTTGATGTGGGATGTTGTTCATGTGAGGGAACCTTTAAATCTTGCCTCTAAGGCCAGTTAAAGCTGTACACATACGGGGCCCCACGCTCCCCTGTGGCTCATTGATTTCCCAAGTTCCCTTGAGCTAGGTTGCATTTAAAGCCCCTCTTAAATATGTTGTATGAATTATACAACAAGAAGCTGTAATCTCATTACTGTGTGCTGTACCTCAAACTGTACAAAAACAGTTTTGTAAACCTCACTGCAAAAAAGGGCAATTCCAAAATTCTTCAAAATATTATTTTAGAATCTTATTTTTTCTTAAATAAATTGGCTTGTCAAGCACTATACTGTATGTAGGCCTGTTTCTCTAAGAAAGAGATTCAAGATATTCAATCTTCAGCAAGAGCTGACAGTCTGAGACGAGTCTGAAACAAATGGATTGCATTGTTGTTATACTCAGGGCATCTATTGAGAGAAAACTGGAAAGCTTTGCTTCTTTCAAGAATCAGACCAGACTTAAAATCAGGTAAGACAAATACAACACAGCAAATCACAGCAAACGTGTGCGTCTGATCCTTTCTTTAAGAGGGGAGAGCTAATGTTTTGTAGTGGCCTCTGCTAGTTTCAAGACATCCTTTCAAGTCATTGTAGACTTGATTTAGCTCACCTTGTGCAGATTGCTTGAGCTTAAAGGTTCACTTTACATGTTTGTAGAAGTGGATTTTACAGTGCTGTAGTCTTGTGGTTTTGACTTCTGTACTGTATATGATAAGTCAAATACCCATATTTAAGATAGGATAAGATGCAGTTCATTGTCCCCTAAGGGAATTTTTTCTTGGGCTCAGCATAGCTGCATCACTAAGCATTCACCTCCAGACATACTAAGAACATCCTTACATAAAAATCTGTAATTATACATAAAAATACATTTAAAAAAAAAACTAGTATTGCACATTCAACATAAAAGCAATACACATGCCAATGTAGACCCTAGTATGAATTGCTCTGTGACCATGTAATGGTCCACCAACACAGCATTTAACTGCTGTGATTTGAAATCTTAATGGAACAAATTAGTTTTTATAATTGCTCATTCTGCATTTTGGAACTCTAAACATTGGCCACAAGGTGAAAGCTCTTATTCATAGTGAAGGATGTGAGATGGATCGTTTATTATTTTGTGTGCCTCTCTAAGCACAGACTGCTCATATATAAACGGAAGAGAATGATGTTCTTTCTTCTCTGTAACCTTCATAGTAGTCTGCACAAGACAAATAGACGGATTTCCTGTTGAGTCGTGTCATATTAGAACATGTTCAACCCCCTTTACAGCTTTTATTTTATTTATCACCTGTATCATGCACGATATCAGACAATGGACAAATTGTCAATGTAATTGAGTGAAAGTAACATTCTTAAAGCATGTGACTGAAAAATCTGTGTTTACAGTCTGAAGTTCCTCTAGAGTTAATTAGATTGGCACCGCTATTATCCAGCAGGATTGTGACTGTCACACTTAAGCAGCAGGAATTAATTGGGTGAAAATTTCCACACATTCAATTGTGCATCTCTCTCACACAAAACTTCAACAGATTGCTACATATTCATGGCACCTTTTTAGTATTTACATATAGCTTACTGCTCAGAGACGAGCCTTTAACATATAAAGGAAACAGCTGCTGTTGTATAAATCCTATTCATTTAGTCGATGTTGATGTTGTCATGCTGCTATGTATCAAAACAGAAGGTTAAATCGCCTTCCAGCACTGGGGCCATGTAAATGTACTGTTGTTGTTTCTGACTGATATTCACACAACATTTGCTTTCTTCCCTTCCATATGCTATTATTGCATGAGTTGTAGGACAACACATGAACCTTTAGCTTTGGCTCGATGGCACGCTGCATGATTTTACAGCCTTATGTAAACAATAACTTTGATGTGGCGGTGCTAGTATAAATAATGCATTTCATGAATGAATGCGCGGGGGATTGCGAAAGGTCAGGGAGAGTTTACACAGCAATATGTAGCAGATGGAGGGCAAAAACCAAGAGTGAATAATTTAAAATGGGAACTGACAGTGTAGTGACAGAAGGACAATTCAGAATTAATCCAGTTTGCCAACCTCGTCTGCCAACGTATCTCGCGCATCTTCAAGGACCCGAGAGCAAAACTCGATTTTGATTTAACCTTCTGTCAACTTTGTTAAGTTCAGTGAAGCTCCATGTATCAGACACACAGCTGCTGATGTAGTGAATGGTTTGCATAGTGGCTGCTTAGCAAAGCCACGGAGCGACGAAATGCAAATGTGACATCAGTAGTAGTGAATGTAATGATTGAACCAGCCCGCCATTGAGTTGGCAAACAGTTATCAGACAAGCACAATCACCACTCGATAGCAGAATTGTGACACCGAATTCCCCATTGATTTCCAGTGACATACCATACATACTGTACTGTTGCACTGAGAAGAAGCAAAGCTGTCTGTCACGTAGTTAAATCTATAGCAGCTCATTGATTCTCTTTGCCAGCAGAGAGGTTGCACAAGAATAACTGACTGTGCTTTGTTTTTCCTTTCACATAAAGGAGTATAACAAAACCCCAGCAGTACACTCAGTATGCCAATCTCTTAATGTGAGCTCCTAGTGTTCATTTCCTTTAGGCATGTGTCTTGTAACCTAAGTGGAAATCTTGTTTCTTTCTTGTCGTGTGTTATGTGTCTACATGAGGTTTTACCTGCGTGTGTCCCCGTCTGCTTAAGGCTGCGACTGCGCGCCTGTAACTCTGTTGAAGAATTCTGGACACATGTCAAGTTCTTTCATGTTTTATGAGGGTGCCGGCCGAGGGCTTGTTCACAGTGTGAGCTAAAGGCACAACAAGGGCACCTGTCACTTGATAGCACACCTATTGTGCTTTCCTTTCTCCCAGCCATGTTTCAAAGAGAAGCCCTTATGAGATGGAGTTGGAGAGGAGTGGGAGAGGAGGAGGAGGCGGGAGGAGGCAGGAGGATGGGGTGGGAGAAGAAAAGAGGAAAGGTCTTTTATCTCTTACCTCTACTCGCTGCTGCTTCAACAATGGCCAGAGCTAATAATTGACAGTAAAAGCTCAACAAAGTGAATGGCATAATTCAGATCCACAGTGTCTCTGGCGACTGGGAGGAGTTTTGATGTTAAATGTTGAGATCCCCTGATGAATGCCCCCGGCATATCCTTTATAAATGGTTACAACAGTAGGCTGCATGACTTTATACCAATAAAGGTGAGATTTTCTATAAGACCTACATTCTCTAGTCCCTATGAAATACTTTCTTTTGGCAATATTTCTACTGTTGATGCATAACTACATTTACCTATTTATATTTTCAAACGTCTAGCATAAATCCCACATTGGATCAATGCTGGCATAAAACAGACAATAAGGCTTCTGTTTGAAATCGTCATGTTTTATTTTTGTAGCATAAGAATGTGTGAAAACATTACCTTAATTGGACAGTGAAATGAGAAAAGCACATTCTCTTTCCAATATATGTAGGTATTTAGGATGGTTTTACAGCCAGCATGTTGGAGGCAATTTGTTTCACCTCCCAAGTTGTTTATATACAGTATATTTGGTTAATTTAGAGGGTGAGAATAATGCAGTTTTGAGTGAGTGCCCATTAACTTCAATTGAATAGAATGACAGGTTAACAACACCAATAAACAAGCAAACGTAAAAGCTGATTTGTACTGTAGATGCTAAATGAATCAAATGTTCCACTGTTTTAGGAAAACAAGAAACTACAGTCATGCTAGTGGCTCTGTGAGGCTGCACTGAAGCAGCAGCAGTGCTTTGAGCTAAATGCTAATGTCAGCATGCTAACATGCTCACAACGACAATGCGGATGTTAAGCAGGTATAATGTTTATCATGTTCACCGAACCAAAGTATTGGACAAATTGAAATTTTGCAGTGATGATGGCGCTACATGGAAAGTTAAGGGATCACCAGTCATACAGTTCATTCTGATGAATACATGTTTGTACCAAATTTCATTACAATCCATCCAACAGTTGTCAATATATTTCACTTAAAATCACTGTCAAACTCATGGTGGCACTAGAGGAAAAGTCATTAGGATGAAAATACACATTCAATAATTGTAAAAGCCAAAAATGTAAACCTGCTTGTGGCGTTAGTGAAATCAGGGGATCACCAAAACCAGCGGGATTCATCCTCTGGGGACCATGAATGTCTGCACAAAATTTCATGGCAACAGTAGTTGAAGTATTTCAGACCAAAGAGGTGGACTGACCGACAGACATTACCATCCCTAAAGCTACGTTTGCTAGCGTGGCTAAAAACTCTTTGTGACTGTACCCTACAAAATGATTTTACCACAGTGGTCACCAAAGTGAATTTGCAGCTGTCTGAAGGTAGTTTGAGGAAACCTGTTTGTTGCCTTATAGAGCTATCTCGCTTGCCGCCATTCTTTAGAAATCATCCTTAGAGACGCCACAAGCCCAAAGTCAGTATCTGATCAGTCATAAGTCATAATTTAATGACAAATAATTGTGACATCACTTACTGACAGCGCCCACAGACCTGGTACAGGCAGAGCTCAGATACACCAGCAGAGAAACAACACCCACCAAAAGGCTCTGAGGCTGACCTGAGGGCAAAGAAACAACACGCAGTACATCTCTCTCTGAACAAATGCTCGCAAATCCTGTTCAAATGAACTGATTGACTCTTATCCTCCATTTCTGAAGGAGAGTGAAGGCTCCTTAGGCAAAGACTGAACACTTATTAGAAAAAGAAGTAGATGACACTGATAAGACTTTTTTTTTTTTTTTTAAGAAGCACTCTGGGGGACTTTTAAAATCCCTTGACATGTTGGCTTGTTAGTGCATTAAACACTAACAGCTCTGCATTATCTGGTAGCCAAAGAGCAACTGTGATGGTAGAAGCTCATTTCCATGCTTTTCCACCCTAACAGTACATTACAGGCCCGGAAATATAATATGCAAGTAATGCAGCAGGCTCTTGTTTCTGCTGTGAATGCAACTCTCTCCCAATTGTAGTTTAATCCAGAGTGCTTTAAAGCCTTTATTGCAAATCATCTGCTTAGCTATTAGGCTGGGTTGTAACTGTGGCATTTATGGCTCATAAACAGTGCTTTCATACACTAATGATCATTATACACTGTTAAAACCAAGTGTCAGAGCATGTCTTGGCACTACATAGCTGCAACAGTAAATGGTATTTCAGGCTGGTTAGTGTAGACGTTGAAAGGTTGTCTTAGGATAAATCAAGATGGTGCTACTTCATGTTTTTTCTCTACATTATGCTTAATGTTTGTTGTTGTTCCTAGGCTTTATATGATTGCACTGTTTCACATACAGACCTATCATTTAATTTGATTGCTCAAATCTTATAATGAAAGTTTGTGTACATGTATTGAATACATTTGAAGGTCTTTCGCTTTGGTAGATTTTTTAAAGGCGTTATCTCTGTCACATTAAAAAAAAAACAGAAATGTGTTTTAAATGATAAATATTTTTTTCCTCTAAACCTTGATGTGATTCAGTATGTGCAGAATGATAACAGCAGCAGTTGAGTATGCTCAGTTGTTTTGATCTGTTTTGATGTGTGCTTCAGCTTGTAGCGAGAACGATCTGTTAATATATATCATCATGTAGAGTTAAAGAAATCAGTTAAACATACTTCACTGTCATAAATAACATCATCCACCCAATTCAAACTGTGCTTTTAAATCATCCTTAACGCTGCTGTCTATTAATCTGTCAGGCAGAGTCTATTTCTTACTTTGACGCGTGACAACTGTGACACTTACACACTTTGGCTTAACTCGCAGCACAATGGGTGAAATATATCAGAAAGCAGTGTGCATGCATTATCCCTCCCGCACGCCCCCCGACAACATACAAGCACATGACTTTCAACTTCAAGACCTAGAGAAGGCAAATGGGCTCTTTGCTTTCTCTTTCAACCAGCAAAAAGGATTTATTTACTGTGAAAGCAGCATGTTTCTCTCCAGTCTCTTATTTTCTCTCAGCTGTTCGTCGGGCCTCGGTGCACCGTCAGCTCGCTGCTGTATTGTGGGGAAAGCCTGGCAGCACCGGGATCTGTGTGAAGTTTCACAGGCATCGACAGGGAGCTCTGAGTGATCTCCTGGAAGAAGATTTAAACTCTGAGCCGTTTAATGTGTTTCTGGGGAGACAGGCAGGTGGGTACACAGGCCCCATCATCTCCCCCTGGAGATGATGTGGATGGTGCCTGAAATGTGAATAAATTAGGAGTGAGGCGCTATGTTGATGCTCCAGGAGATAACTTGGAAAAGTGGTGAGAGATTCTTCTGCAAATAGTTCCCTAAGGTGGAAGCCGTGTGAGCTATAGCAAACTATTCATCTTGGCATGTTTAAGCAAGGCATGGTTGTGGTCTGAGCCTAGGGCGGTGCAGTGGTGATTTATTTTCATCTTTGTTGCTTTGGGTTATTTCTCCCTTGCCTTTTTGCTCTTTCCCTCCAGGTAAATTGCAGCTCTGTAATGGGAGCCCAAAATGTCCTGTGTCAATACATGCGCTTGGAAGTTAATACAATTTATCAAAATTGCACAGATGCTAAAAGAAAAGATTGACATATCATCGGTCTACCCCAAACGTCTCATTAAATGACAACCAAAATGCAAATAAACACGAGGCAGGAGACTTTATCAATAATTCATGAATTGTTCCCATAAGCAACAACAAATCAATAATATTTCCCATCCACAATCTGATCTCAGGGAGCTGTAGATCTACAGCATGGTTAAACAACAAACAAAACTTCAGTTTGAACAAGTGAAGGAACGCGAATAAACCACAAAATCTTCCTTTTCCAATGTGACCTGAAGATCCCTCAAAGATTTTCTAAACAAAGTACAGAACATGTTACACAAGGTTTCGAGGAGGAGATTTAAATAGAAAATTCAGAAGTTCAGGACACCAACAGGAATTTGGAGAACAGTATGAACATCCAGACACTAGACTGTGCAATACCTCTCTGTTCATCCCGGTGTATTCATCTTCCTCTGCACTGTCACTGTACTGTAGTTTTCAGAATCATGATCACCGTCGTCATCGCTGCCAGTGTCCTCTCCTCAAAGTCAGTTGCATTTTGACTGAGATCAGCTCGCCCTGGCAGTAATACTGCTGCCTAACATTAACAGGATGATGCTGTCAGAGCCATATGCTTCAGATGCCTCACCTAGAGCTGTGCAGATGTTTAGTATGCATGAGCTTGCAATGGAAGACTGATAGCCGTCTGCCTCAGGCCTTTTAGCTTTTACAGCCTCCTTCTCTGTGTGTCCCTATCATCCTTAATGATTCACTCAGGACCTGATCTGAAAATAAAATCCCAATGCAAGGTTTGGAATATGCCATTAAACAAGCAACAACACATTATGCCCAGGGTCAGTCGAAGCCATTAGTGGAATTGGATCCGTTTTTAGGTTCATTACCTCTGTGTGAATTGGATGGCCTCATGGAACATTTCGCTCTCCAGACTGGCCCTGTTAAGACCAAGCAGCACAGGTGCTATGCCCTGTTAAATACATACTACACTACACAAATTATTTACTCAAAGGCAAATAATTAATGGAATTCAATTCTCCTTGTGGAGTGATAAGCCTCAGTGGAGTGTTTCTAACTACTGTACATCACGGCACGGTAATAAAAATAGACTACAAGGTGCTATTACAAATCTAAAGCTGAAAAGACATACAGGAATATTTTTAAATGACATCAACACAACAAAGTGATTTTCTTCCCAGTTGAGGTTAAGGTTTCTAGAATAGTGCCGTGTGTATGTTCTAATATTTTCATAGATGTGGTGAAGAATATGCACAAACTCAAAGTAAAATGACAAAATTTTCAGCATACATTACACAACACCTTTCAGAGACAAACCGCATATGACAAATTGTGCTTTATTCACTAAGGTCTATTGCTTTTGTGTTTGTCCTGATTGGGGGGAAGCTATTACTGAAGAGATAGAGATTAATTAAATCGTCTGTCAGACCTTTTGAAAAACACTGTAATCAAACAGCTGCAGTTCAAATTCAGTTCATTGTGTTGTTATTTCTGATATTACGTGAAGGGAAGCATATGAAAATTAAATGTGAATATCAAGGAATTGACCAGACCTTGACTTTAGCTATTCTTATGTGCTTTTGAACACAGTGGAAGTGACTCTTACCTTAAATTTGCCCACTGCCACCTACCCAATGCTGTCAATCTCACCAACAAAAGGTTATAACTGCTACACATCTGTGACATCAGAGGTTTGGAGCTTTTCGAGTTGATGAAGGTAATTTCACACTGTTTCATAAAGCAGCTGTCAAGAATGTGACTCACTCAGCTGAAAATTGAAAATGGTATTGCTTGAACAGTAGCGCTAATGTTATGAGTGGGAAAAAATGTTCAAGAGTTCAAGAATAGACAACTGATATAACCATCCTCCTCTATCATGTCCTCGTGTCAACCATTATGACAGTCACAGCAGCGCTTGTATGTCTGTGTTCTGGGTTACAGTTCATATGCCAGGTCTCAGTATAGATACAGCCTCACTGTCGCAGTTAGTAAAATCTCTATCTCACTCATATAAACTGAAATTTATTCAAACCCATAAACAAAACGCGTCATATTTAAAATCCCTGCTTACTTCAGCAGTACAGTATCTTAGGTATTTTACTCCGGTGCCTCATACAGTACTCTGCAAACCATATTTATTGACCATAGAATATAATAGTTATATGCAGCAAGAAGGCCCCTAAAAAATAACCATGTAACTGCAGAAAGTATAAAGCACTGACACTGCCATTTTCACACACATTGTTGCACTATTACGTTTCTCAGTCTTCTTGTTTCAGGGGTGCTTCACATGTGCTATATATGACATACATAGTGTTGCTTCCTTTGTATATGTTTTACAGTTTGCTGCCTGTACAACTTTCTCACTTGTGCACAGATCTACAGCACTGAGAAAGAATGACTGCTCCCCAACTTGAAAACAAGATTAAGATGTTATTCTGCAGCTTTTTGCGCTCAAAATGATACAATCCAGTTAGATTGTATCCTAAAGCAGGTTCCATTGTATTTTGGAAATCATCCCAAAAGACTTTAATTTTTTGGAGTCCTGAAGTTTTTTTACTCTATTTTTTGACAAGTGGAGGCAAAGAGTGAGAGCAGAACAAAAGTGTGATATGTGAATGAGGGCCCTGCTACACAGGATTACTATCTCGTCACAGTAAATGTATGCAAAGCTATTCATGCGCTGCAGCTCCGCTGATCCACACAGATGCACAGGCACTTACAGATGCATCAGTCTCGAAATGCCAGATCGACATGCTTACATGAGATGTCTATTGATTGCACTCGAGGGTAGGATGATTACTTTCCAAAGTGTTAATTCTGTTAGACATGCCATCCAGGGAATACCCATGCATTCTTGGTTTATTTAGCACCTTGAGAATGTCCTGGGACTTTTTCTGCATTCAAGCAGAAAAAATTATAATCTAGATGTTTAAAAAAAATGACATAAAAGAAGGTCTGCTCGATTGCAATCACAGCAGGAGATTTTACAGACAGATTAGCAACATGTGTACTGTTACGGTTTAGATCAATATGGATAACAATTGACTCTGAGTCAACATAATGAGATTCCTATTGTCATTCTCTACGCTGGAAAGATAGATTTTAACGACTCAGAAAAAAATGAGGTAGCATTTGGCATTGTCTTTTAAAAAATAAGTTGACATTCAGACAATATAATGAAAACAATAATTCATGGAGACAGAGGTTCCTGGTGGGATAGTCTTTTAGTTCCATTTGTTTTTCTGTGGTGAAGTTTTAAAGTCAGTTTTTATTGTGATGTTGGCTGTCATCTTCATATCAGTGTTAGTTTGTGATGAGATCTGCAGACACTACTCTTGTGTAAATGTGTGGTTAAGTAGAGTCAAAGGTTATGGATTACAGTGGATACTAATTGCAGCATGGCACTAGGTATGGCAATAAGGGTCCGTTGATTGGTCGGTCTACGACTTTAGTCCAGACTGAAATGTCTCAACAACTACTGGTTGGATTGCCATGAGATTTGGTACAGACATTCATGTTCCCCTCAGGATGAATTGTAATAACTTTGGTTATCCCTTAACTTTTCCTCTCGCGCCATCATCAGATAAAATATTTAATTTCTCCAATACTTTGGTGCAATACCTGCAAAATCCCATCAACCTCAGCTGTACTTTGGGTTTAGTTCTAATTAGCAAATGTTAGCATGCTAACACACTAAACTTAGATAGTGAACATGGTAAAAATTATACCTGCTAAATATTAGCCTATTAGCATTGTCATTGTGAGCATGTTGGCATTCTGACATTAGTATTTAGTTCCAAGCACTTCTGTGCTTAAGCCTCATGAAGCTAGTTTCTGGATTAAACATAGATGTCAGGAATCCTTGTGGCCTTGAGATTAAGATGACTTGCATCTAACTAGTGACCTGAATTACGTCTCTCTCTCCCTCATTTCCAGTCGTCTCTTTACTGTTGTCTGTAATAAAAGCTAAAAGTGCCCCCCCAAAAAATAGAACACCAAAGATTCACAACCATTGTAGAACGTTGCAGGGAAACGTTGCAGCAGTGTAAATTGGCCTGTCTCAGCTCGACGCAAGCCGGCTGGTGGCGTCACCTGCAACTCAGCTTGTCAAGTCACCAGTGGCTTCACCAGGCACATCACCTGTTTCAACAACCAATCAGCTCGTAGCAAAGTCAGCTGGTCAAGTCAGTTACAAACTGTCAGACTTTTGGGCAGAGGAAAGAGAGGATCACGTTTTGTTAATGTTTTCGCCATTTCATCAATGCTAGAAATGCAACTGTGGCAAGTAACTCACTATCACTATCCTCATTCATATTTTAAGATGCTACAAATTATCCAGCTCCAAAAAAGCCTGAAAAGAGTCGTTGCTATGAAAATGATACACCATCTCGTCTAGTGGCATTGGTGTAAACTGGCAGGTTTCAGAATGTTGCAGACCAGTGCATTGCAAGTAGCTGCTAGTTTCAACGTGTCTCTTCGTGAATCTTTGGCCTAACCTGGCCTCTACATTCTGGCCTGAATACTGGGAATGGGCGAGTGTTTGTAGTGCCCATGTATTCATTGTTTTACAGCCCTTTATTTGTAATGATTGTGAATGGGGAAAAAGTCTTTTAGGCCCCAGTGTGTCACATGACTTGCAATTCTGACTGTGGCCACTATGCCAAAATCACCGCAGAGCCCAACACTGTTCGCAGGGGTTAAATTTTAACCCAAATATCATGCATGCTGGGAAATGTCCTCAAATCAACAAGAGACCAATAAATCATGTCAACACATTTTCATTACACTTCAACAACTCTGTAATCGATTTAATTTACATTACCAAAATAAATTGCTCAAGTTTATGTAAACTAAACAGCTGTACTAAGATGGAGCTACTGAATATAGATGAACAAAACCAATAAAATATCAAGCAGGTCATAGCTATTAAAATGTAAGATGCAGTTTTTTACTGCACTTCTCTGCTTCCATCTCTTTTAAGCACTGTGTTGGAGAGTACTGTTACAGACTGACATTTTCCTGTGGTTTGCTACTCTGCAGGAAGCCAGACGCCTCGAGATAAAACAATGTAACGAGTATTACTGTTGTGTGTGTTGCTCAGCTGTATGCTAATCTTATCTTTTATCCAGTTTACATATTCTTTGATCACTGACATTTATCTCCAGTTTATTTTCTATTCTCGCAGCACTTGCAGTGTCCGGGGTCAACGCCGTCTTCACTTTTTGCCTTGATGACGGGCAAAAAGTGTTGTCAGCTCACCCTATTAAAGCAGAGGTCACTACGCCGAATAGACAAGGGCAACAGTCACCTTTTCATTTAGCTCCCAGCAGGTTGTTGACATGAATCAGAACATGAGCTCAGCAAAAAAGGACAGGCACTACTTGACACATGATTAGCTTGGCAGAGACGTGGTGGTCCTTTTCTATCACAGCTTGGGTGTGTAGTCAGAGATATTTATGAAACTTATCCCAGACATCAGTGGTTGACTGCCAAAATGACTTTCTAAGCAACACTGAATTGTCAAATACCGGTACCCTGTGAAGTGTGTTAAAGGGATGTTAAAAGAAACAGCTTCTACTTTGTGTGTTGAAATTCTCCCATTGTGGTTTGCAGAATAGATTTTTATAAACCTTCACTTCCCAAACAAAGCTCTAGTTTTGACAGTTCTAAAGATGCTATTCTTCTTCTTCTGCTCCACAGTGATGCAACATCTACCAACAATATGCATGAGCTTGGATATACTGAGAAACCTGGCCTCCTTCCTGCTGCTTTGTTTCCTACTCTTGTCACTCCACCCAGCCTTCTCTTTCTGCCGCTATCTCTCTCTGACATAGCTCATTACATTAGCAGGGCTGCGTCGTTAACACACGCACACACACACATGCACACACACCTGGCTCATTGGACTATAGCCGTAGCGCTGTCACGCGCGGGGGGGGGGGGGTTGTGGGCAAAGGTTTGACAGGAGACAGCGGGCTGTTGCTTAACAGACAAGCGGTGAAATGCAAGTGTAATTGCAATGAAGGGATAATTTGACAGCTGCTTGGTTATGATAGCTTGCAATTCTCTCATTCTCCCTGAATCCTTACACTGACACACTCACACACACACACACACACACACACTGCATACAAACAAGGTGCAGAAGCCAAACCCCCAAACCTAGCATTACTCATGTTCTTACTTTGAGGCAAAGCTTTATGTTTCTATGTTTGTCCTCACATTTCTTCTTCTATTAAAATCCTCCGTGTTCAGGAGGTTATAATCAGCATCAAGACATTTCAGCACAGAAGAACTAACTATAATGTAGTTCTTACGTGCCATAGTGGTAGATTTTTCTTTTTCAGAGAAAGGTTTCAATTCTCATTTCATCGACACTGACAGCGCAATTCATCACTGGCAGGTCTATGCGAATGCCTTCTTTAAACAATGCCAGTGCATCATTGCTCAAGGACTAAAAGAATGAGCACCGCATACCAGCCAAATCTTGTCTTTTTTTCTTTCGCTCTCTCTTTCTTGAATGAAATGAAGCTGTCTTGCTTGTGTTTCTGTCTGCTCAGGCTCCTTCTCTGCTCAAGGACATGGATGAAACTGAATAAAACATGACTTACATCTTGTCATCTGGCAGAGGACGGGCTGAGAATGGGAAGGGAAATAGGAAATCTCACCTCTGCTTATTTGTCAGGATGGACATAAAGTCGGGGGGATGTAGATGTGCCCATGGAGGAAGTCTGAACCTATATTTCAAACTGTGCAGTGTATGTGAAATGATTTGAAGCTAGAGAAAGCACTTGGTGTGACAGTGAGTGAAAAGAGTTCATTACACTTGTCTAGCAGCTACCACCCTTCTTTTATCTCACTGATCAGTGGTTTCTTAAGCTTATACATTAAAACTGCAGATCCTTTGATTACTCAGGCTGCCTTGTCGGGGCTGTGGTAATAGTAATGCTTGATGTCTCGGTAATCACACTGTAATCTTCTTCTGATCTTAATCCAACACTGATCTTTTTCCCTTGTTGATCATTCTCTTCCTTCCATAGCCAACCCTTCTATTGCTAATTTCCTCAGGCTCTCTGCTCTTATTCTCCACATGCTGGTGTATTTTCTTCCAGATACATCAGACAGAAAGCCTTTCGCACACTCCATCCCGACAACCCCCCTCTCAGTTTGAAGTGGCATGATGTATGGCTTTACACTGGGCCTTGTGGCCCCGTCGCCGTAGCTGCAATCACATGGAGCTAAAGTCACAACCTAGGAGAAGGGAATACACTGCCAGCACACGTGGTGGGGTAAATGGATACATGCATACAGGCGGACTTTTTCATGCTGAACAAAAGGGTCACTCTGTAGGTAGACAGAACAGAAGTGATGAAGACGACGATGAGAAGTGACGACTGATCATAGACATGAAATTCACAGTCGTTTGTGACTTGTGTGTTTTTAAAAGCTATACATTAGAAATTTTATGCCTTTCCTGATTTCCTGAAACTATCAAGATCAACTATCAAGACTGTTGCTACAGTATGTCAACTACAGCGATAAGTGTGACCACACGTGGAAAACACATACAGAAATGTAGCAGTTTTTCTATGATTGGCAACCATTATGAGGCACTATCCAAATGAATGTGAGAATAATACATTTAAGTAAATATTCTACATGTACAGAAACACACTTGTATACCTTGTAGCTTTAGTTTTTAGCCTGATCTTTTAGTCAGTTTTGTTTGGAGTTACATATATTACCACAGGTAACAAACATACAGTACATATTACTATGAGATATTGTATATGTCTCTTTCAAGCCTCTTAAATTGTTCAAGTGACTTATTTTATTATTGAGCTGAGTCAGTTACAGTAAGTTTGTGTTTTTATTTATGAGGACAGCCCGATAATGCTTGGCTCACATTGAAACAGAAAATTGTATCAATTCAATGTTTAACGTTTGCTAAATATGAGTAGTTATGCTTACATTTAGCTTTAATTCAAGGGTATTTACATCCATATCCAATGGCCTGTGTAAAAATTGTAGCTCTTTTTATGCATGCCCTCAAAATACCCTTACAGCTGAAAACTCACCACTTTAAACTCAGAGTAAGTGTTTCATTTGCAATCCAGTGTTGTAGAGTCCAAACAACATAATAGTGAAACAGGTTGTCTAACTCAAAGACTTTGCCACATAAAATAAAATGGGAACTTTCTTGCGTAAATATGTGAAGTGCTTCCTACGAATCACTTGAAAACCAAATAACTGACTTTTTGCTTTTCAAATGAAGCCTAAAAACAAATCAATTCCCACATCTGCAGGTCAACACATAACTCTCTCCCTGAAACATATAATCAAACACTTTATTCTTACACTGTCCACATTGTTGGAACATTGTTTTACATACATTTGGTGGAGAATAGACAGACATTATGGTGAGAAGTGTGTACTGATGGGATCGTCAGACAGGTTGCTTGTTGGTATTCATTTCACATCAAGATGCAGCAGCTGCTGGAGGAATCCAAGGTAAAATTCTGCCTCGTTCTGCAAATACACAGTGGAGCCATCAAACCAAATATCTCTGCTTAGTATTTCTTTGCTTAATTTCCAATATTCTTTCTGATTATTTTGTGCCCTGATAAACAGATGTTTATAAATTACAAGTGTTTTGGTGTAAATGACAAAATCATCCACTTTTCTGACTGCTTGGCTCTGAAAATGTGAATCGCTCAAGTCACTTAAACTCTCTCCGACAGCTGTGCCGTTGACCTTACAAGCGAGTTGGAGGAATCTCTTCGACTAGAGCAATTAAAAGAACAGCGGGATATAGATTTCCGTTGGCTCCAATAAATGTGGTTGGGAGAATTATAATGTGTGTGACTAATGGTATGCTCACAGTATTTAAGCATGATTCTCATTAATATGTTAAGCAACCGGCGCTTAGCTTTGTCTCCTACACTTCTCCTGAGATCCATTGTTCAGTGCTGAGCTCAAATGATTCACCCTCCCTATTGTACATATGGGTGGACATACCCATTGAGATTTCACACAGTTCAAATTACTTTTACATGGTGTTACAGGATATCAAATGGGTACAGAACAGCCTCTCAGGCTGCAGGGTATTATACAATTTCCCTAGCTGATATTCAGTCCAGTCACAAAGGTAAGAGAGCTGGATTTGGAACTGTAGGCAGGAGATTTGATGGAATCTAATAATCCACATCATCACTCCTGAAAAAGTATGAAACAGTTATAGTTAATGATGGATGGTTTATTAATAATGTCATACAGGGTTAGTCATCCTCATCCGGGCTGGGATCTGAACTGCTTAAAACTTGAACTGCACTTCGAGTCTGGCAGGCAAAAGAACAACCTGCAGTATTTCTAGACAATTTGCCAGATTGGACCACTTCACTGTCCATCTGTCACAAGTAGTCTATCAATTTATTTTGTAGTGTACCATTCAGAGCTGTTTCCGGCACTTCTGTCAAATAGGGTTCTAATGTATGTGTCAAGATATAGTGGGCCAACAATCAATGCTCTCACCCTCCTCAGTGGATTCATTATACCATACGGCCCCATCAAAGCCTTCAGAAGTATTCCATTACCTCTAGGCCTGTGAGACGCTTGTAATTACAAGCTGTGTGTGATCACAACCTGCAAGCTCTGAGATAAAAAAGCATAAAGACATACAGTATACTTTACATAAGATCTGAGGCAGATCACCATGGCAACCCTCAGTGTGTTTTTAAAGAGTCAAAACTGCTTAATAGACTTTAATTTGCCTTGGTAACATAATATTCAAATTTGCCCGGTGCAAATTCAAAAAGCCAGACCTTGTGCTAAATGTTAATAGAACTCATTAGAATCCCCATTAAAATGATTTCAGTGCAGGTTTTCATGTGGAACTGAATATATTTTAAACTATTGCTTAGGAAAAAGCTTCACATAGGCAAACAGTGTACAGCGTTAAAGGAAAAGATACCTGCCACCATCAATACAACACTGAAGCGAAGCAAAGCCTTTTTTCTTTTGTTAGTATTTGTTTTTTTTCTAACAATGAAATAATTAGTGTATTGCCAAAAGATGTCAAACACTTTCCTCATCTCAAGACAACATTAGCTTTATTTTAATCACAGCTGTATTGCATGTTGTGATAATAAAATTGTTTTCTTTAAATGACAACTTAGGTAATTGTCCTGTTTTCCTGTGACAGTGTCTTGGAGCACAGTCATCCTTAGCTGTGTTTATTGGACTTAAATGTAAGCGGTGACAGACAATGTCACACAAAGGAGAGACCAGCGATGATCAATGAATTAGATTTTTGCTTTCATCAAATTCTATCACATGCAGAAGCTGCTCGGTGCCTCTCTATCACATTCAAATTGTACTTGAACTGAAGGTTTCTGCAAGTTGTTGTCTCAACTAAATTAGCTTAATTATTCATCCTCTCAAGAAAAGTCTGATATCTCAAGATAACAAATAATAAGTTTGTCATCTCATGATCATGGAATCAATCATGCAAATATGGCCACTCTTAATTTATTTATGAGAACAGTTGAACGGTGCATTCATATTGAAGTTGAGGAGAGATCCACCTAAAATGGCATTCTAAGTAATTCATATTATTTAGTGCGTGAATCAGATTTCTTTTTGCCAGGGACAGTCTGTAGTCCACTATATACTACATGTAAACAGATGTTCTCAGATAAACATTCACGACCCTTTGTTTTTTTACTTGTATTAACAAAGTGGATTTGTACTAATTTTGTATTCTTTTCAAAAAGATGCAGTTGTGCTTGAGTGGGTGTCAGTGTTGTGCCTTGTTTTCTCAGGCTTAGGCCATTATCATGAGTGATCTACTTACTGTAAGAAAAAAAACTGGTCAAGACTCTTGTGCATGAGATTACAGCTGCATCATCAGCCTTTTTGCCCTGTGTCGCGCATTTGAGCAGATGACGCCGCGGTTATGAGAGTAATTTTTCATTTGATTTGAGAATTCCACGCTTGGTTCGGTACAGAGAGGCTTTTTGAGGCGTTGCAGTGTCTACCTAGCAGGCAGAAACAAAACCTGTGAACCGTGTACCAGTTCACTCAGACAGACAGCAAGGTCAAAGAAACTTGACTCTCTTACAGCATAACTCTAAGGTGCCTCACCTTCAGAATAAACAACTCCTTTCTGCCATATAAAGATGGATGAAAGCAAGTGTTTCCTTGCCAGTTTTTGTCATCTGTTCACATGAGGTGATTTGATTGATTTTGACATTACCTGTAAAATTACAGCCTTTAAAAGGTTAAATAGTCAGGATAAAATGACTGAAATCCATGTGATTACTGAGATGGACTCTGTTGATTGAACTGTAATGATCTGTATTCGTCAGTACTGGAGCTTAAACTATTCATGACTCCTTTTTGTCTCTCGCACACAGCATGCTTTGTATGTAACAGTTTTTCTCTGCTCTACTACTGTCGATTCCACTCTCATGAAGGATTTATGTTTCATGATGTCTTTAGCAATTTTTCAGTAATTGCTTGCCAATGCATCAGTCTTGAACAGTTTGGGAGAGTGCATGTGTGTATGTGTGCGCACTTGCGCGTGTGTGTATGTTCATACACACAGCCTGTGTGCATTTCTATGAATATCCGCTATGTACTGTATGTCTGCACAGTGTACATTTTGTCTTCTTCCTTTCCTGTTTTTGCTTAGTCAGATGATGATTAATAATTCTGTAGCTTAATAAGATACTGAGCCTACAGTGTGTCTGGAAAATGACAGCTCCCAATCAAACCTTACTCTAACTGTTGAACCATTTAGCCTCATCTGACCTCCATCCTACAGCGTCCAAATATAATTTGTGTTGAATAGAGTTCAGTCGGTTCAAATTAGCCAAATGACATTTAAAATTTTAGATTCAAATAAATTTGTTCTGCAGACAACCACAAATTCCACCGTCTCCTCCTGGCTGACAGTGTGAGAGAAATTATTGTAGGAATATGTATAAATGCCTGTGTGAACTTGTGAAATGTTAAAATGCTTAGTGATAGTCATAGAAATCATGTTTGTGCATCTGAACAGTATGTTCCTGTGTGAAAGAGAAACAAGGAACATCTGTTCATTCTGAAACAGATCCTGCCATGTCTGTTTGGGTATAATCATGCATAGAGTAGTCACAACAACTCCTTGGTGTGAAACAGATTAAGAAGTATTTGCCCCACTGTTTGGAGCTCACTACTCTACAGCAGCTCGTATGTCTATATCGAGTGTGAGTGAGCCATGCTCTGAGCATCAAAGAAAGTATGACAAAACTATATCGAGAGTTGTCTCTTTCCTCAGTGAAGTCAAGTGCAAGAGTTAAATTGCCGCAACAATTTTGGGGCTCGTCCGGGATGCCAGTCTCATTCACTCCTTTGACTATTCTCCAAACAGGTCAAATCTGCGCAGCTGCTGAAGGGACTACAAGTTGCCTAAGACCCAGGAAGTCAACCTCCCCTGAGGAAGGCTCGTAAACGGGGTGAGAAGAGACTGCCTGTGAGGATACAGTATTGGAGACCATGAAAGATTTCTGAAAGGTAAAGACATTCGAGGGGTGATGATCTGTTGACAAAGAAATGAATGAATAATGTCAATTGAATGTCTGACTGATTGATTAAGAACATAAACTGAAATCAAAGGGTGAGATTGCTTGTAGTGCACGATAAAATGGGTAAAGGTCAAAGAAGTTCATAAGTTCTCAGGATGTGCGAAAATAATGAGTGATAAACATGGACCAGAGACTTGTAGGCAGTTACAGTTGTGGATTAAACACTGTGGGTTCCCTGAAAATGGCAGTTTTGGTTTGAGTCAAATTGAGAAATTACAGAGAGGACTTGAAGAATGTGAACAGAAAAAAGAAAGCAAGGGTGGATTGGAACGCATTTTTGCTGTGGGAAAATGAGATAGAATATAGAGACAAGAAACAAGACAGAGATCGGGGAAAGGTGGGAAGAAATGAATCAATGTCCCCAGTTCTCTTTCCAGAAAGACCTCTCAATGCCAACCGTCTGTCAATGCCAAAATCCAGGTCCGCTTCCAGACCAGTCACCACCTCAAGCAAAGGCAAGCCACACAACCACACAGACGTCCTGTGCCTGTATGACAGGGTTCAAAATGAACTGAACCAGATAGCGATGGGAGAGTCTTCAGCTAGTTCGCTCTCATCACCACCTCCTTCATATTCTACAGACTCAGCCCAAGAAACTGTCAGAACAAGCAAAAGTGGGCACAATCACAATCTACAGCCCCCCTCCAAACACACCAGGAGCAGAGAAAGGGGAAAAATCCTTACGATGCCCATGATAGAGGTCCCCAACCCCAGAGGAGCCAGTGGAAAAATAATGGATGTCTACCGCCCTTGGACACACAAAGAAATGGCCTCACTGGCAAGCGAACTCCCTGACATATGCAGTCAAGGGGGCCAGGAATATGTAATTGTCCTGTGGCAAATCATTGAACAATACAAACCCGCCCTGCATGAACTGAGATCTATGTTACGGCACAACTTGAAACTGAAATGGGGGAGAGTTCAGGGAGACTTCCCCAATGAAGATCATCATTATGACATGAGGGTTGGTGCCGAATACAGAATGGCTGTTGATGGATTGTGTGAGAGACTAAGAAACACTTTCCAAATGACCATGCAATGGGATGCTATAAATGCGTGAAAACAACAACAACAGAGTCTGTGACTGATTACCTAGTAAGGCTGACTAAGGTTTTGACAAAAGTGGCATGCAGAAGCCAGATAACCCACAGCAGGATACACCCTGGGAACAACAACTGAAGACTTTTTCCTAGATGGCATGAATGAGGATATCAGCCATCAAGTACGGAAACACTGCATTGGGTGGGAGAGAGGTCGCTTAAACACAATACGATACCATGCTATCCATGCTGACAAAAATCCAGACATGAGCAGACTCTCAGAGCAAAGAAAAATTAACTGAGAGACTCCAAATGGCCCAGTTAGAGGCCATCCACCCAACACAGCAGGGACAGGGCAGAGGTTGAGGACAAGACAGATCTTTCAGGGGCCACACATCCTCCAGAGGGCCTCCTGGCAGAAACAAAGAGGCTTGCTGGAATTGTGGAAGCCTAGATCATTGGGTCAGAGACTGTCCACAAGAAAATCAAGAGACACAGAGGTGGAAAACCTCCTAGACAGGTGAGGGTGACCCACCCAGTGGGACCAATATTACAATGATGAGGCATGATGGGCAGCAGAGGCAGAGGAGGCCAACACTTCTGGTGAATGCACCACCAACACCACACACACACACACATTCAGGATATAGATAAACACATTCGAATGACAAACATTTCAAAATTGCCTAGTTCTGAGGTAATGCCACAAATAACTTTGAAAATACAGGACAGAAACATCACGTTTATGGTAGTAACAGTATCAGTAATAAAACAAAGTGAGTTTCTGACTCCTCCTAAATTGAGCAGTAGATATATTTATACTGTAGGAGCAGCAGATGCTGCAGTGAAAGAGAGATATACTACCCCTTTAAGGGTCACCACAAGTGATAGAAATACACTCAAACACTCTTTTCTGTTGTCAAAATGCTGCCTGGTAAATTTGCTGGCAAGAGATTTAATGTGTGCTCCAGGGTTAATTCTGTATTGCACCGAAGAGGGCATAAAGGTAACCAGGCAACAACCAAACATGGGCCAATTTGTGCAAATGGGACAAAGCCAGCCCCTATACATCTGCCAGTGGGACCTGATATCAACTGGTCTGCGGTCTATTGCCTCAGAACTATTATCAGCAGTACACACACTGATGTCTGACTCCCACATGTTTATGAAACCAGCTGACCTACATTGCACAGCCAGGGTGAGTGAAACAGGGGAAACAGATTTTGAAAAGAATTGGTTCAGAAAGGGGCAGTAAAGTGATTTGTTGTAGTAGTATGTTATATTGGAATGATGAAATGTGTGCATTGTCAGGAAACATGACCATTGCGGTCACTAAATTCTTCCATGTCCACTGGTCACACCCACACTCATGCTTGCCAAAAACATACAGATGCCCATTTGTGAGTTTGTTCACTGGTGAAATCTGTACATTTAACTCAGAGTAATAACACGCAGAGGAGAAGAATGTTGACGCTGGTAAAAAGTAGGCTGGTAATGCGGTGGTAAGTGACCATGACATAATTAAAGCTTCATGTTTACCCAACCATCTTTCAGCCCAAGCTGCAGAACTCACATGAGCCTGCATACTGGAAAAAGACAAAACATTAACTGTGCACACAGATAGCAGGTATGCATTTGGAGTAGTACGTGATTTTGGTACATTATGGAAAATGAGAGGATTTTTAACTTCCACCGGAAAACCCATCTCACATGGATCTTTAATCCATACCTTGCTAACATCTATTCTACTTCAGCAAGAAGCAAAGCAGGAAGTCCTGGTACAAATGTCACAGGACACTGATAACTCCTTTTGCCTCTCTCACAGAACCGGTAGAAGCACAAGGTCATGCCTCTGATACAGAGAAGACAGCTTGCAAATAGGCTAACTGTTCATATGTGTAATATGTGGCAATCTCAGGACAGATGTCCATGTTTGCCTAAATGTTTGTTTCCTTTCTAGGTTGCACATAGGAAGGGCCATGTGTCAAAAACGGGGGGGGTGGGGGGGGGGGGGTGGATGCACTGGTTCACTAGAGCCTTTACAAATTACTCAAAAAAATGTTCAAAATGTTTGGTTTGCTTAAAAAATAATATAATAAGCGGACATGAAACACAAGCCTCCAGTCACCCAGCCCGTGACCAACTGTTCGATCACTTGGAGATGGATTTCATCAAACTAACACCATGCAAGGGGAAGAAATATTGTCTTGTAATGGTTGACATGTTTTCAATCACTCCCAGAGTAGTGGAGCAGTGGAGAGGGAAAATGCAACACTGAAAGCTAAAATTGCTTAAGGGTCATTCTATGTCAAATCAGATAAGGTTGTTTCAGCACCATCTCTTAGCTTGTATTAATGACCTATAGTAAAATGAGTCTACAGAAAACATGTATTTCTTTACTCCAATCGATATTTCAGAGGCTGCTTCTTCATTATGGACGTTTTTTTCCTAGAGTTAAAACAATGCCTTTAACTATGTATATTTATCTATGAAGGGAACATGGAAGAACATCGGCACTTTGTCCACTAAATGACCATACATACATTTTCATGTTCCTACAAGCCACCCCACATATAATTTTGGTCCTATGAAAATTACCAACAAATGCTTTATTTATAATATCTCAAATATTGGCAAAAATTTATAAAAGATTGTATTTGAAGAAAAAATAATAATTAATACCATATGGGTGCAAAAAAATAGGTTTATTTAATACCCTCAATATCACTCTTATTTAGAATTTTGCGTTTTTGAGTTTGTAAAAATTAAAAAATATCAAGGGCAAAAAATATATAAAAACATTGGAATTGAACAAAAATGTTTTGCAGGCTTTAGTTTTGGGACCCAAACATTATATAGACAAACAACGAACAAAATCTGAGATGGTGCTTCAACCACATTCCTGGATTCTGTCTGATATGACAAGGAATGACCCTTAAGTGTTGTGAAGAAACAGGTTTAACATGGGTAAAAGCTTTGCCCCTAGTGTTAATGGCTATGAGGGGAAGAGGAATAGCAAAAACAGGTCTGTCACCTTTTTAAATAATGATGGGCAGACCAATAAACACTTGAATCTCCCTTCCCTCACAGCACAAAGCTTTGAGCCCAGAAACAATGAAAGATATGATCCTTAATTACTGTGTGCAACTAAACAAAATGTTAAGCTCTATCCACGCGCAGGTAAAAGCATCATCTCCCAGCCCAGACCAGGAAGAGAAGTAGCTGATAAGGTGCAACAGACTCCCACCTATAACCTAGGATGAGAAGCAGACGTGGCCTGTTCCCACTGAGGTTTAAAAACCTAAAGGGAACCAAGGGTTGTTACACAGCTCGATAGAAGAAATAATAACTCTCCCAATGGAAGGTTAAGTACTGGTGACCTCTGACCTCAGAAGAAGGATTGACGAGCACCTCAGTGCTTTGCAACACCAGACACCCTGGAGTGAAGATATTAAGATCTAAGACATCTGACATATTGTCAGATCACTTGCCATCAAATCAAGTGACGGTCATTTCATATTGTTGTGATATTCTGATTTATTTTGATTATTTGTGATTTGAGTTAATCACGCTGCTTGCTTTTGACATGCATTTGGCTTGCTCTCACATGCCTCCTAGTACCGCCTGTTCTGTGATTCTTGCATACCCCCAATCCAAACAATAAGGAAGCATGGCTGACACACCCCAAACCCCCACACGCCTACACAATCAACACCTGGTGGCGTTATGCTAACTTCACTGACAAATTGTATCATCCAAACACTTCCTGCTATGTCTGCTTTGAGATGCCACATGCTGTAGGAATTCCCTTTAACAAAGTAAGAAAATTAACAGCTATCATAACCAATTGCCAAGCAGGGCTCACAACACACCCTGGATTAAGAGTAGTTCAGTCTGAGGCAAATTTCAGCATTCCTATGAACATAACTTGTTCACCCATAATCAGCTCAAAGTGTTCAATGGTCAAGGAATTGTTAGTCTGGCCACAAGTGTTCAGGAAATTCCCAACGCCAATGATAGTACCTCACTCACTGATTTTCCCAATCTGTTTCCTAGGTAACGGTTCTCAGCAGTTAGGATTTTTAGACAAAGTATAGTGCCAACAAATCTATGGTCACTGCCCCTACAGGAATGAGACACAGTGTCTCATTATAGCTGATATAGACCCAACGACTGAACGCATGTGCAAAGAATGCAACATGGTGTATTCCATGTCCAAACTCCCTGTCCACAGGTAAACATTTCACTGCAAATTGTTCAGGCATCGCCCCACCAGTGAGTAAAGCTCTAGAGTACTGACAGACACATATTGGTTATATAGACATGACACATATTCTCACCGCCCAAAGCCAAACTACCCAAAATACACAAAAGAAGAGGACCATTGAATTTGTGCCACACAATTCAATATGGGGTTCTGATGTTCCAGAAGACTACAAATTATGGTCTGAAAGCAATAAAGTAGCTTTAGTATTGGATGGGAGTAGCAAAGAATATATTAAGGTTCATGTATTTTGTCAATGTCTCTATAGCCACAGATGCAGCAATTAGTGATGAATTGGGATCCCTTAGACTGACAGCAATGCAAAATTGCATGGCTCTAGATCAAACCACTGCTGTACTGGTAGGTGTATGTGCTATTATTGGGACATCATGCTGTACCTTTATCCCAGCTAATGATGACAGTGGGCAGGCTATTCAATCAGGTCTTCACAACATGGCATCTCTGGCTAGGGCTACGCAGGTAGACGTGATCACAGTCAAACAGGACTTGCTGACATTATGGTTGACTACCTGGAAATTCACTCTTACAAAGATTGTCCTAATTGTAATGACTGTATTCCTTATTCTCTGTTGCTGTGCCACCTGTATAGTGCCTATTTTCAGATCCATGCTCACTGGAATGATCACTCAATACGTACAGATCTCCATTAAACAAATGGCTCTGCAAGAACTGCCATACAATGATGAGGATGTAATGTAAACCAAAATCTTGGGGGGACATCAACAGGGGAACTGTGAGGGAAATTATTATATGAATATGTATAAATGCTTGTGTGAACTTGTGAAAGGTTAAAATGCTTAGTGACAGTCATATAAATCATTTTGGTGCGTCTGAACATTATGTTCCTGAGTGAAAGAGAAACAAAGAACATCTGTTTATTCTGAAACCGATCCTGCCATGTCTGTTTGGGTATAATCATGCATAGAGTAGTCACAACAACTCCTAGATTTGGTGTGAAATGGATTAAGAAGTATTTGCCCCACTGTTCGGGGCTCACTCCTCTGCAGCAGCTCGTATGTCTGTATTGAGTGAGTGAGCCATGCTCTGAGCATTAAAGAAAGTGTGACAATACTATATCGAGAGTTGTCTCTTTCCTTATTGAAGTCAAGTGCAAGAGGTAAATTGCCACGACAACAGCTATCGGCATCCTGCAGCATCAGGAAGGAGCCTAAAGTTGTAAATACATCACAGAGTTGTCATTTATCTCAATAAAAAAGAAAGCGTGCCTTGAGAGTAGCTCATCTACACTGCAGCACGCAGCAAACCAGCCCTGTTGAGACAGAAATATTTTCAGCAGCTGGCATATGGAGGAGATGGAGTCTGAGACAGGCTGAGCTAGTACAGATGGAGCTTTACCAAAAGCACAAATTCTGCACAGTCTCATGGGAATCTGAGCGGAGAGAAACGGCTTGCCATGTAATAAAAGTTTTGACGGCACCAAACAAGTGTTACCCTTAATAATCCGCTTTTAATTGTGCGGTTTAGTTATGGTGCAGGGATTATGTGCAAGTATGATTGTGAAGATCACTTGCTTTTATTATGTTAATCTTCATAACACAAAATTGACAAGGAAATTGGACAAATTCACTTGGAAAACCTTCAGTTTTTAAACTGGAAAAATGCTTTGGCATTATTTGGCCTTATGAGATGTGGACGCTGTTTGTTGTCTGCTTGGATTTAAATTCATTCTGTCTATGATGACAGAACCACTGAAGGGAGAGAGGCAGAACAGGAATATCATTTCCACTTTTATGTCCTGTAGTTTGTAGAAAGGTACGCGCCGACTACATATTCTATACATCATACTCAAACCATAGTGTTATTTGAGCAAATGTGTTTCTCAATTCACATTGTGCATCTAAAGAAAGTGTATTCTCTACATATTCTCTTTATGCAAAGGTATGTGTATTTGTAGCCCATGCAGTATCTATCTGGTTTGATGTCAGAGGTGAGTCTCTCAGGAAATGCACACATATCCTCATCTATATTATTTAATGACTAACACAATCTAATTTAACTTTATTGTGGGTTACTCCATGCTTTCTGGGATTTTCATAAAGGGAATAGCAAGTTTCTATTAAACAATAAATGGTAAGTATGAGGAGCTTAAGTTGTAGTTTTGCTGTAGTTTTTTCTATCATTAGTTTATTGAATATGAAAGATGCAAGTATGTGGTGACAGATCAGACCATTATTCCATATTGTTTCTATTTACATTGTTTACATTTGTTTCTTTTTTTCTGACATTTAGTGTCCTTTCGATGGCATACTGTCTCATTCTGCCACCAAATAAAATCCTGAGAAGAAGAGTATACTGCAGAGAGATCATCCTTCTGATCCTCATAATCTGTCCAAATCCTCGGGAACAATGCCTCTCCATTATGGAAATAGAAAACATGAGCATTACAAGTTTTATCCCCGGGGGCTCCCTGCTAGTCTGCGTTATTCGTGAGACCACACAGTTGTTGCATAGGCCACTGTTTTTATCACTGCTAACAGTTTCCATATTTATATTACATTGTGTGTTTATGGGCGCCTAATGAAACACATGTTGTAAAAGCACAGTCACCCCTGAGGTTCCATTCTGATGACGCCAGCTCCTTCCATAATGGACTTCTCCAGTAGGTGGGCCAGTAAATTAACGACTGTAAAACGACTCATCTCCAATAATACAAGCCGGCAACTCGTTGCAGTAGGAGATAAATGAGAATCAAATGGAGTCATAGTGTATTCACCTCCCTCCTACTCTCTCCTTTTCCTGTCACTTTGCCACCTCTGCTCATCCACTGCTCCCCACAGGAACCCCCACCCCAAAGGGAGAAAAAAAAAAACATTTCTCATGTCATTTTGTCTTTTACAATCCACTTCATTTGGAGGCTTACAAATTCTATTAGGGTGATCTTGTGTGCATTGCACGGTTGCTGCAGGGGAGAAAGGAGGAGGGCTGCCTGGGAGGGGGGAACAAGCCCCTAATACTAATAAATGAGCTCGACTTTGCCTCCCCTGCCCTGTGAGATGGGAGGGAGAAGGGGCAGAGTAATTGGAAAATATCCCTGCCTCCCGTTCCAGAGAGACCCCCTGCCCACACACACATACACACACACACACACACCACGGTCCCCTCTCTATGGTTTAACCAACCACTCTCTCTCTCTCCTGGAAGACGACATACAGTCTGTGTTTTTATTTTAAAGTTTAAAAAAAAAGAGAAAACAACACAATTAGTCTGATTTCCGAAGTCTGCCTCCGTATATGTGGAGGAGGGGTGGGGGGGAGTCCAAGGTTAACAAAAGGACAGAGAATATTACTGTATGTTAGGCTTTCTGTGTCGTGCAATCTGCAAAGTGGGATCGGGGATGAGGGCGGAAAGGTTCAGTAGACACCGGTTGCAGTCTGGGACTCTGTTTGAGCATGCAGGAGGACACTTGCCCAGCAGTAATGCGGCTGATGTCAATGAGAACCCAACACGAATCCCAATATCTATGGTAATCAAGAAAAAAGAATTGCAAACTTGTTATTGGTGATGTTAATGGAAAAAATGAGTGTGTAGTTCATATTTACAGTGCGAGCTGGAGGAATAAGAACAGAAGGCAGAGCAAGTGATCCATGTCCAAGGAATAATTGACACACCAGGCAGTATGAACAAGTGAGACTCGAGCTTTAATTTGAAACCTTTATTATTCATGAATTTTACATTGTAATGACAGAAATAATGCAACACATCCCCCGACCTCACAGTCCCTCTGAAGACCCTCCATGACTTCATTTATGTTGGAATTGAAACCACATGCTTCTATCAGGCCTCAGTTGGACTTAACAAAAGTAAAGCTGGCGAAAATCATTCTCTTTCATCTCAAGTGGCTGAACTGGATGTTGAACTTGTTGTCTAATGAAGTAGTTGGAGCTGGAGGTTTCTGTTATTGAGCTGTACAGTAGATGTGCTGTTCAGATGAAGAGATTGCTGTGTTTTGTTTGCAGTGTGTACATATCTGACAGTATCATTAGTTTAAGATATGTTGTTGTTTTAGTAGGTCAGCCATCATTTTCAATACTCTTTGTCACCATTCAAAGAACTGCAGTGTTTTATTTTGGTTCCACACTGCACAAGGTAAACATAGAGGCATGTCGGCTTTGTGTTATTTTCTGTTTCCATCTCCTTTTTATATATTTTCCATGAGGTTATATTTGGAAATGATTTTCATTTATTTGCACAGATGACAGATTTGGAAAATTACAGTACTCCTCTGAGCCGGAGAGAGAAAAAAATAACAGCTTAAGTGCATCAACTCCTCTACTGAAATAAAGCATACACGAGTAAATGATCTCCTCTTAGAGCTGAAACATGCAGTGAAAGGTCATCCTTGGCATTTCAGATGAAGGGGAGTTCACAGAGAGACCTTCAGAACAACTGACATCAAACCTTGGCCGGCATATATTTAAAACAGAACAATTCAGCTGTTGAATACAATACATGAAATAATCTTGTGCTACAGTTTATTCTGAGACTTAGAAGACCTTGTGAGAGCTGATTATTAGTTTGTTTCTTCACTTCTTCAATAGACCTTTTTCACTGCAGATATTTGGACTTGTCGTAGTTGTAAACTATGACGGTGTGACAGAGCCAGCACGCAAAATACCAGGACCCTAAAACTGAAGCAGCAAAATGGAATTCAACAATCATTCATTTTATTATTTACACCTGCACTTTTCCTACTGTGACATGTCAAAATGTCTTCAGTGAAAAAGACCTATTAGATGTAGATATTATTCCAAAGTCATGTCCTCATATATGAAAACAGCCAAGGAAAATTCTTATGTAACATCCCATCAAATGTGGCCTTGGATTAGCTCTTGATACATGCAGGTATAGCTGCTATAAGGTATTATACATTTCATACATGATCAACAAATAGATATATTATCACAATGGCGTCCCCATAGCAACTGGTGTGTGATCATATTGCAATTTACCTTGATTTGATTATCATACATGATCAATACATTTCCAGAAATGAATGCCCTGTCCTCATTTCTCTGATGGCAAATGTGGGTCTTATCAAATGCCCAAATAGTCAGTAGTGATTGATCGTGCGAGCCAGCTGAAGAACCATGAGCTAAGAGGATTTTGACAGGCCCTATACATTACGACCAGAGAGGCTTTTCTGTCATTATTACAGGTGCAAGCCTCACTCATATTGATCTTGTTTAATCAATCATTCTAATTCACATTTCTGCTTTAAGGACAGTTTCATCTTCCCAGTGAAATGTATTGTCACGTTATTCTGTAGTACTGCACATGCTGCTTCTGTCTTCAATCTGACACTGGAGGCACATTGACACTATTTGTAATTTAGGTCATCTTTTGAACAGGGGGGGTCATGTGCCACAATTTAGCAATGGATATAACATGCACTTTGAGGGCATTAACCACTTGTTACGCCTTTAGGGACAAGTCATTAATGATGAATATTAAACCTCCCACTAGCTATTCAACAACGCTCATAGTGTCATTACATCCCACTTGAGTCTCCTTCCTGAGATGTAGCGATAATAATGTTCAAGATGAACACAAATAAGATAAAGGTAAAAGACAGTAACAGACAGGTGTGAGAGAATGTGGGGATGTGTATGTTTCTATTTTATGAATTTGATTCTCTAATTACCACCATCTGTCTGTCTGAGCTAAATGCTGAAGAGGAAAAAGAGGGAGCAAAGCGCTGCGTTCTGACTTGGCAATTAAAGATAAATAAGTACTGTAAACACATTTTGTTTCTTCCCAAGGTAACAGCAGTTACAGAATGGCTGGCCTGTGATTGACTTCTCCCAAGAGCTTCATCCTATTACGAGTTCTTTCCAGGCTTGCATGGTATGTGGAAAATACCTACACCGTAAAATCTTTGTAAAAGCCTGATAGGATGTGTTGGCTTATCACTAAATTTTAAGTATGTGTATTTTCTAACACATAAAATATCTGTTCTTTTCAATTTATTTTCCTCCTAGGTTTTGTTTTCCATTGTTGAAAACAATGGTTGATTGACCTTTACCCTATTCACAGATGGGGGTCACGGGACCATTATTATAGCTGTTTGGAAAAGCTACATTTGGAAGAGATTAGCTTTGACTCTTGTTGTGTTGAGAGTTGTGGAAGCTGGACACCACAGCTTTCCAACCTCATGCTTAGTGCTACTGTTAATGTGTCCACTTAAATGACCCGATAGCTTCGTTTTAATCATTAATCAAAGTGCTAAAAATATGTGAGAAATCAAACCTTTCCCTTGGTGCCAAAAAAGACTACTCCCTCCTATTTTCACAGTTCATCAGAATTCATGTGCCCAGATCCAGAGTGTTGTGTGACAGTGAATGAAGCTGTGGAAGCAGAGGAAAGTTGGGGCGAAGGTGTAATTAAAGCTGATTATGGCAAGGCAGAGGGGAGGGTAGAGCAGCACATTTGTCTTCCCCGCCTAATGAGTGGAGGCTGGGAGAGCTGAATTAGCTGCCTCGCTGTCATCTCTCTCCTGCTACGCCACTTTGTCACAAGGACACTCCTCGTAGAAGATGAGACGGGGTCAAGTGCATGTGTATCCCCTGGCATTATTCTTACAGGCTGGTGGGGTCCCTGTTCCACTGGGCACTGGGAATTGAGGCACTTTAGCAAGCTCCAAGCCACACCACTCAGCCTCTGCATCATTAAACCAGGCTAAAAATACACAGCCCACCCATGGTCCCCTGTTCACAGAGGACCAGTTCATTGCCGCACTGAAACAAGCGCTGACTCCTGTTCATGCAAGGTCTGACACCATCATTTTTCTCTCGCTCTTTAAATTTGATCAGTGTTATGAGGCTATGGCAATACAGCAACAGTATGCTCAACAAGCCATTATTAAGTGCCCTTCTCCTTCACCCACTAATTCATATAATAATTATTGATACCACTACTAGCATACAAATTCACACTGTTGTGTTCACAATGCTGTTAATGCTCATCCCATGGGCATTAATGGACCTGGAAATCAATATTGGTTGGTGTTATTCTGGTTTCATGAGTGACATCTGCCACAAGACATCCACTCAATACTGATGACAAAGCCCATACTGTACTGTGAAACTACTCACGTGTAGGGCTGCAATTAATGATTATTTTCATTATTGATAATGTCTTTTTTTTTTCTATTATCGATCTTTAAGTCTATAAAATGTCAGGAAATAGTGACGATGTTAATCATAATTACTAGGAAACCAAGGTGACGTCTTCAAATTGCCTTTTTTGTGTCCGACTGACTGTCCACAACCTGGTTAATTTTAGGGCTGCAATGATTTGGCGATTAATTGATTAGTCCATTGACAGAAAAATTAATTATTTTGATAATCAAATAATTGTTTTAATAATTTTTAAAGGAAAAATACCAAACATTAGCTTGTTTCCCCTTCTCAAATGTGAAATGAAGAAGGTTACCTTTGACTCTGGGAAATTTTAACAGGCATTTTTCACTATATTCTGACATTTTAATGATAAAACAGTCGATGAATTGAGAAATTCAGCAGATGAATCTATAATGAAAATAAGTTTCAGCACTACTTAATATAGTATCACAACTGTGTTGACTTTTACCTTTACTTACATTTAAAGCAAATGAATTGTTAAATTAACATTTCATCAACTGTACTTGCATAACAAGAGACACTGACTCTCGTCAGTACTTAATGCTAGACTCCACAGCAAGGTGTGAATACATTTATTCCTGGCAATTGATGGATTCTATAGATTGAGAATAATGGTTGCTTGTTGGCTCAAATGTGATTCATTTTCAAATTATTGTATCTGGCAAGAATAGCACTTTCTTTGTCATACTACAGTATAGTGTTGCAATGCAATGGGCACTGTAAACACTGCCTGGCACTCTTAACCACATGATTCACAGGTGCAAGTCATTTTCTGATTGCATGGGTCTGAATGACTAAAAAACTCAATGCAGAGGACCAGTTTTCCAAGGTAAATATAAATGTCAAACGGATAGACTGAAAATACGCTATGCTTATTTAATGTTAATTTAATGTTTGCTATTCACTGCTACAGTACTGTAAGGTCAGACTTCACTGTTACTGTGTGTTGAATAGAGAGATAAGTTAGTTGGCCCAGGGTGTCCCTGAAGCAGAAGCTTCCAGTGGCTTTCATGAGACAAATGATAACCTGACATCTGAGTCAGCATGCAGCCTACAGAGATGGTTTTTCACTTATGTGTATAACTTAATACATAATTAGCATGATGTTAGGCTACCATAGCTGACGCAGTGAGTAAATGGGTATGAATATGTAAATGAATGCTGTTTGCATGCTATTTGCTCACTTGTTGCCCTTTGCGACAAAAATATGAATTCACCAGTTTGGTGAATTAATATGAACAACAGCTTTGTGGGAGTTACTAGCTTACTTTTTAATTTAGCTACTGTTTGAGTTTCGGTAATTATGTTAATAAGTGCATATTATTACCGCTTCTAAACAGCTTTAATGATAGAACTTAAGTTCATTCATACTAAGTATTGACCAACCACTGCCGACACGTAACGTTATTTATTTTTATCCACAACTGTCGTTATCATTATTACATACAAAAACTTGTCACTTGTACCTGTGCACCTACTTCTATTTACATTTTTTGTGTTTAAAATATACGGCAAACAAAAAAAGCCGGATGCATTTTATTCCGAAGTTAAAAAAACAAAACAAGGTGTGTAAACGGACTTTATCTCGGTTGCGATTCAGCTGTGTTCCTGGTTATATTGTCTCTTTACAGTAGCTCGGAGTCTACTACATTTCCAGAGACAGCACTATTTGCGCCGAGGCGGAAGCTTGCAGCCTGCAAAGCGGCACTGCGGCATCGCCATATCACTGCGCCCCGGTCCCCCTTCTCCGGGATCCTGAAGCTCGGGTCTGGGGAGAGGAGGAGATACCCTATGGTTTTCCGTTGCGGGATTTATTTTGTGAGCTCCAAACCTTCTTGTGCTTTATCTTTTTTTTTTTAAGTGACCGAAGGCCTGCAACTTATCCGGACGGTCCCTCCCCACTCGCAAGGGTTTGCATTTCTTGGTTTTGCATGACGTGTCTTGGAGCAAAAAAAAAAAAAAAAAAAAAAAGAGAGAGAGAGAGGCTTGCTTTTGTTGTGTGTCTTATAGTGGAAAATGAAGCTTGGAGAGCCGGAGCAGGAGGCAGTGCCAGTCCGCTGCTGCTGTTGTGGGCTGGACTGGATTACAGAGCCTGAGATCTCTACTGACAGCACAGACAGACAAAAAGGGACTGTGAGCGAAGACCAGGGAAAGAGTCTTTTACTGAGCTGGAGCCAGGGCGAGTGCTAGAATACAGTTTTTTTCCCAATAAGCGATATTTTGGGAGCTGTTTGTGCAGTGTGTGTGTGTGTGTGTGTGTGTGTGTGTGTGTGTGTCATTAGATGAGTGCTGGCACGGGGCATCAGGTTAAAGGCATAGGTACTGTGGAGGGGGGGTGGGGGGGTTTAGGACCGTTATCGTAGTAAAGGTGGTTTTGCCTTTTTGGGTTGTTAGAATGCAGAACATCTGCAAGGAAGGAATATTTTTGAATGGTTGCTGCATAGTTAAATGTTGGCATGCTGGCTTGTTGGATGTGTCTTTGTTAAGTATCCATTTAAAATGAGCCATTTTTTTTTTTTAAATGGATGTAATTATGCATGTTAAAAACATTTGTCACTTTGCAGGGTGTAGCAGAGCATCTGGGCACTACATTTATGTTGCACAATCCAGATGAGCTACATTACATGGCAACCTGTGTCCTAGGAGACAATGTAAAGTTGAAGATGGTGGTTGACTGTGACAGATTGGTTTGGGTTTGTGTGGTGATGCAGAAAAGGTGCGATTCCTCTGTGTCTGAAACGTCCACCAGCATTTGGAGGTATGATTATTCAGAGAAAGGCTTCATAAAAGCCTGCAGTTTGTTGATTCAGTTTTCTTCCACATAGAATACCGTTTCTGTGATGTAATGGATGAGAATTGGTATTCTGGACACACAGAGAAGCCATATGTGTTTTAGACTACCATGCCAGAGTGACTTTCAGTGGCTTTAGGCCTAGACTGTAGGCTATGCCTTGGAGAATGATGCAGAGTAAGACTGCAAGCTGTTGAATGTTACATCCTAAAATCATAGGACTGTCATAAAGCAGCCAGATGCCTTCAGTGTCACACAGTGAAGGTATGTCCTCCTAAGCGCTAAAGTTAAGTGCAGGTTGGCACTATCAAAGGGTCTTCACATTTCTCTTGATTTCTTAACTGTGTGTAAAACCTCAAGGATATTTCTCTGTTCAATTAGACCTGCTTGCATTCATGAAAGAGAGCGCGAGAGAGAGCTATTGATGTTTTTGATGTGTGGAATATGTGAGTGAGCTGTTTCGTCCAAGGTGATACTTTGGAATAGATGAATGGTGAATTGAAAAGGATTGAATTTGTTAATTTCAGTTGCAGTGAATGCTTTTTGATGGATGTCTACAAATCAGAATAGTTTATTCAAGAAGAGCTTTCAGATCACTAAAATACTTTACGTGGGCAGCTCAGAGGTCTTTAAATTATTAGGCCTTAACTTTAATAGTGAGGATGTTACACCCTACATAATCAATGTGTGCCACTGAAATGTACCTTGATACAAGGTTATGTAAATTAATACAATTGGCAAACAAGTAAGAGCAGCAAAAGTGGTAGATTGACTTACAGCTAAATGTTCTTAATACAGCATTTGATTTAATAAAGGCTTTATTTGAGGTGTAAGATCATCACTGTTTTTATTGTTGTATGCCCAGTGCGCTGTGTATTACTGATATACTGTCACACTTCATCATATACATTCTCTGTAGGTTACTTATAATTAGCAGTGACCATGCAGAAAAACAAAAGCTAGTTCATGTTGAGAGGCTCCAGACACCCAAGTAACCAAGTAAAAATTCTGGTACATAATTATCTCCGCCAGGCGTAAGCCTGGAGGGAATCATGCATTTGGTCGTGTGTGTGTGTGTGTCTGTGCGTGTATCTGTCCGCAGCTAATCTCACATACTACAGGACTCATCAGCACATTTATGACTGTATGCTTAAGGACATCTCATGGTTGTGGTGATTCACAACTTTCAAAAAACCTATTTTATAACGCCATTCCTTATGAGCCTATGGTAAAGCTTAGACTTTTCAGCAGTCCTCGCCATTTTGCGATATGCATTATGACATGGCAAAAGGCATTTCGAGCAATCAGCTAGGCTTAAAACAAGGCTTACCTAGTCTGTTGCAGGCCACATTTTGGCCTTTGTTGTGGCTCTAAAACTTCCATAGAAAAGTTTGGTCTCATCTTGAACCGGAGCATCTGCAGATTAATTCCATACCTGATACATTATGATCCACTAAAGATAGGCATGATACAAGATGAATAAATCCCCATTTTTGTCATCTTCGCTGCCATCTTGACTATACACACCTGGTGGAGATCTGCACTCTGAGTGCACTCTTCTACTTTAAAGAAATGTAATCATTAATCACTCAGTTTAGGTTACAAGCTTGGCAAAAGCGTCAGACACTAGTAAAAGAGCTCTTACAACACATAATCATCTCATCTTGGGGCTTAATGGCCTGGTGGTGTAAGAAAACACAGTATACTCAGCAGATGAGACTGTAGCCACCCTAATAAAACATTCATCTTGCATTATGTAGAATGGCAAGAACCTTCTATACAGTGTGCAGCACTTTTTTTGGAGAATGGCTCATTGACTAAATGCACAGTTGAACTTGCTGAGTGAACATGTTGCAAATGCTTGCTCTCTCTCTCTCTCTATCTTGCAGGAGGGAGAGTTTGCTGACCTTGGTTAAGAAGAGCAGGTTCCTGGAGAAGAAAGATGTGGCGTCACCTGCTCAGCTCACCATGGCAGGACATGTTTACTGAGCAGACATTTGCTTTAACTTGAAAAGCTCCTCCTCTGGCGGAATTGACAGCTTGGTGATAACGTGTTTAATAGATCATTTTACACCTCTGTCGTAGGATTTGATGGACTGCATTCAGGGATCTTTGCTTGGAACCTAGCTTGGTTCAGTGACGATTTGCAGTTTTGCATTTCCTGTAAAAGGCTTCATCTGTTGGATATTACATGGTTACCTTGGATCTAATATATTGATAACATACGCTTGGATATTGCGGAAAATTCTCCTCGGGGGTTTTCACACAAGTGGAGGTCGAGCAGTGCCAGTGTTTGGCCCTTGAAGAGTTTTATTCCCTGTGAGAGGAGGGTTTATCTGGATGTTTCCTATGAAGGACATGGATGGCCCTCGATCTAGTGGCCTCCACAAGAAGAGGAAGTCGAGGTCAGAAAGGGATCGGGAGAGGAGATCAAATGGGATAAGGAACAACCATGTTAAGGGCTCCGTGTTTCGCTTCTCCTCCGACTCAGAGCGGGAGGGCGACAGGGAGCCCTCCTCATCCCGTCCCAGACCCCCACGCAGAAAGCGTAAGGAGTCTACTTTTGCTGAGGAGGACATCATCGATGGCTTTTCCATCACGGGGTTCGTGACCCTGGAGGCTCTAGAGGTGAGTGCTGAACCACAAGGGGTAACCCCTTCAACTCTCTCCAACCTTGTGTGTGTGTTGAGCTTCTTCCATGAAAATCCAGTTGAAAATTTCTTAACGCTGCGTAAAGATGTTTATTATTGTGTGCAGCCCAGTGTTTTGGCCTCTGCCTGCATATTTGGCTGTTGTGTGAGCTGGAGTTCAACAGATGTAGCTTTAAATGTAGCTCTGCAGCCAGAGATTACTATCTGTGTCACTGAGAGGCTGTTGTTGTTGTGTGCACTGCTCTGGATTTGTTTTCATAGGAGTTTTCCAGCAAAGCATTACACTAGATGAAGGGTGTTCAGCTATGGTTGTAGTGGCTATTGCGCTTTTGTACACTTCAGAGTGAAAAAGCTATTTGATCCATGTTACAACAGTTTATTTAGAGTGGGAGTAATTTATTGTGCACTGGCTATCCATTTTCCTTGGAATGCAAACTGGGCACAGGCTGCCTTCCAACGATATACTTCTGAATTATGACTTACACCAGCAAGCCATTCATATATATATATATATATATACAGCTGTATCTTTGTGTAATGGTAACTTACACATAGGTGTCAAATTAAAGCAAGAGTGACTCAGTGAGGTATTGTTGCACCACAAGCCTCCAGTACAGCTTAAGTGCTCCTTGGCATAGATTCTCCAAGTGTGAGAAACTCTTCTGGAAGGATGGACTTCCTAAAGATATTCCACATTAGATATTTTGACAGTAATGGAGAATCCCCCATAGGTGTATAGTTGGTGACTATTAAGGCCATAGCATATGTAATGATATGATAGCATATGAGACCCTACGGCCCTGTATGGAAGCATTTTCTTTCTCATTTACAGTGGAGGAAATAAGTATTCAACACGTCACCATTTTTTTTTCAGTAAACATATTTCCAGTGCAGCTGTCCACATGCAATTAAGAGCAGACATTGGTATTAACTCAATTAGACAAATACAGCTAAAGAAATCATAACATTCCAATCAATAAAAGTTTTGTGCATTAAATTGGAATGACACAGGAAAAAAGTATTGAACATGCTAACTGACATGTATTTAATACCTGGTGGGGAAGCCTTTGTTTGCAATGACAGCTTCAAGACGCTTTCTGTACGAAGAAATGAATCTCACAGTGTCCAGGGGGGATTTTGGCCCATTCTTCTAAGCAGACAGTCTTCAAATGTTTAAGACTCCGGGGGGCCTGCTGGTGAATCTTTATCTTCAGTTTCTTCCACAAATGTTCTATTGGGTTCAAGTCGGGTGATTGGCTGGGCCGTTCCAACACCTTTTTATTTTCTTTCTCTGGAACCAGTTGAGAGTCTCCTTCGCAATATGTTTTGGATCGTTGTCCTGTTGGAAGGCCCACCTGCGTCTCTTCCTTATTGTCCTGGTGGATGCCAACAGATTCTTTTTAAGAATATCCCGATACATGGCTTCATTAATCTTCCTTTCAACAATTTGGATTCTGCCAGTACCATAAGAAGAGAAACAGCCCCATACCATAATGCTTCCACCTCTGAACTTCACTGTAGGTATGGTATTTAGGGTCATATGCAGAACTGTTTCTCCTCTAAACATTGCACAGCGTATTATTGCCAAAGATTCCAATTTTTGCCTTGTCTGATCACACCACATTCTTCCAATAATCTACAGGCTTCTCCAAATGTTGTGTAGCAAACTTCAAACGAGCTTCAACATGTCTTTTCTTCAGTAATGGAGTCTTACAGGGTGGAGACCGTGGCAGTGTCATGCATCTCTTTGACAATTGTACCTGCTTCTTCCAGGTCTTTCTGGAGCCCCTTTCGAGTGGTCTGTGGATCTTGGGCTACTCTTCTGACTTATTTTCTTACTGCCTCGTTAGCAATCTTGCGAGGAGCTCTTGTGCACGGCCGGCTGATAGTGGAGTGATGCTGCTTCCACTTGCAGTTAATGGCCCCAGTGGTACTCTCTGCCTCTACCCATCATGAGTTGGTTCTAGCGTGACAGCTTGGTAACAAATGATGCATTCACAGATGGCTAAACCTTTTTAAAAGAGTGGAAGTACTAATAGTTACATGCACTAACCCAGCTTATTATAATTAGCACAGGTAAGGGGACAAATTAGTGGAATCACCTGGTTCAGTGCTTTTTCTTACTGCATGTTTAATACTTTTTTCCTGTGTCATTCCAATTCAAAGTACATAACTTTTTTTTATTGATTTGAATGTTATGATTTCTTTAGCTGTGTTGCTTTATTGAGTTAATACAAATGGCTGGTCTTAATTTCATATGAATAGCTGCACTGGAAGATATGTTTAATGAAAAAAAAAGTTGACGTGTTGAATACTTATTTCCCCAACTGTATTTAGGTTTCTATTATGCTTGTCAGCTGTCGATATGTCAGTGTTTTCTATTGTTAATTTTGCATGAAAACATTACCCGTCCACAGCTAATAATTTTGCAAACATTTTATAGCTTAAATTCTGTTAGGATAGAGTTTTCCTGATCTTATTTCAGCAGGATGTGAAAATAGTTTGTGTCTTCACAAGGTTGGACTCTGCAGTGTCCTGGGATAACAGTTTGACTTGTACTTTCTAATATATGCAGTGTGATAAGATTCTTTTGTTCGTTGGGGTGACCCATCTCGGGTATATGTGCTGTTGTATTTGTCCTCACTGTATCGCTTTGTTTGTCAGATCAACACAGCTTAAGAGTGTCTTATTGTTATGTTTTTCCTTACTTTTACTCAGAATTACTGTATTTAGCAGGCATGGACTCTTGTGCGTGTGCATTCTTTCTCTGTCTCCTTGCTTTGTTTGACCTTCTTTCCATTGTTCTTTCCACTGATGTTGTCTGCTTCCGTCTCTTAAAGCACTGCTATTGTCAGTTTGAGTATTGAGTTTGATGACAACTCTGTAGTCAGTGTGGGAAAGTTTAGTGAGTAGTGCTTGAGTTTGAAAGGCCAATGTACATACAGTCAATAAAATAAAAAGTGGCCTTAAGCTTGAACAAGTTAGTTTTCATTGTTCAGCTCTATTGTTTCCCCTTCCACTAACTTTTAATAATTCTATATTTAAGTTTCATAATCAGAATCTCTACAGTTTGAATCAGATTGACCTCTCATGAGAGCCACATATAAGCAATGATGTCATCTATACTTGGCTCAAACAGTTTCCTGTTGGCATGAAAAGTTCTACTACTCTTCTTATATGACTCTAATATTACATCTTATGAAGGTATCCACTCCCCTCCCCCAATTCCCAGATATTGTGTCAGTACGTTACTAGTATGTTAATATTTCTGGGCTCTTTATCAAGAGATATATGATGTCCTAACATTCAACCAATTGAAATAAGTGGAAATGATACTGTAAACCCCGATTGTAACAGATTTATGGGCATTATGTATTATGTATATTATATGTACATTAGTAGAGGTGATTTTGACATTTTATTACCAACAAAACATTGTTTCAGCCTCTTGCTGCAGTCAACTGAATGAAAAACAGACTAATAAATCAAAATATATTGCAGTATCAAATTGAATTAATATCAAATCACAGTGATTTAGAAGGCATTTTTTACAAAACAGTTTTGTCACAGAGTGGTTTACTGAGTAATAAAAACGTGCAGAGTTCAAGCAAGAGCAGGAGAAAAACAAATTACCCTGTGTTTGTGTGTGAGTGCAAACACACACACTCACATACAGGTGTGGTTCTGTGAGAATTTGACAGAACTTATTAATGCGGTACCATCTCGCAGCGAAGTGAAGGGAGATGGCAATATTGAAATGCAATACTTCTTAGACTTGTTGGAGAGCTCTTTAAATATAGCAGTTTGTTGCACTGCATCCCAAATGTAATGACAGCATTAATAACAGGCTGTGCAGTGATTCATGTTTCTGTACACACAGTCACTGAAAGTAGGATCTGGACTGGCCCACAAAGCTCCTTCTACTGTGTTAATGACCTGCTGTAGTGCACAGCCCTTTTATGCCTCACTTCAGACTTTTTGTCCAGATTCATGTGGTTCCAAGGTCAAAACTGTCATGTAGGCTTAATTAGTCTGCTCTTCAGACTGAGTCTTTGGATCCTGAAGCATGAAGAGAGCATCATAGATCAACTGTTTATGAAGTTCAAAACTGGCTTTTCTTCCAGTTTTAGATGCAAAGAAAGTGACAGTGCAGGTAAAGACCCCAACCCAGCGACTACCTCTGAAGTACCCCTGAGCAAGGCACTTGACCCCCACACTTACTTTTCTTTGTAGCTGTTCACAAGCCAATAATAGACATATTTTACTTGGCACACTCTCTAGTGTGACTGTGTTAAAGTTATGACTGAGGGTGAATCAGGGAGTTTCTTATACAGATAAAAAAATCAGTAAAAATTGCCAGATTAAATAAAGATAAATGCCCCCAGAAGGAATCTTCGAAAGGCAGTCTTGTTGTTTTTCCTTCTCTAATGACTCCAAAATGACCATTTCTTGAGAGACCTTTTAAACAGATAAATGCCATGTCAGAAAAGCTCCTCAAAATTACAAAATTACACATAAAGCAATCCCATTAGATTTTTCAGGATAGACGGAGAGATGTTTCTTTTTTCTCTTTAATCTTTAATAATGGATCAGACTTGTGAGAGCTTTTCTTGCGTTTCACTGCCTCCATAGCTTTGTTCCAATTGTGTAATTGGATTTCTGTTTATTTAATGCTTTTCGGTATTATTTTGTAGATTTTCATGACAGTTTTACTGCACAGATCCCTCACTGTCATATGTAATATTTGGACGGTATTTCCATGTTCTCCTGCTAAGTATGCCTGATTCTGCCTGACTCTGAACGGCCGTATGTCTAATGTCTCGATCTTTTCCTTTTGCTGCTCTGTTTTTAACGCCTTCTTTGCTATTGTGAGCTGTGTTTTAATTCTTTGTTTGTACCACACAATGTTAAAAGACTCTGTGGAACTGTGCACAAGCATATCACAGCACCAGTGGCTCTTTTTCTGTCTGGGTAAAGTTAAATTCTGATGAGGTCAGACCCCTGGAGGTATATGCTAGTGCTCTCCATCTGTCACCACAGTGCTGGAGCAACACTGCTCCTAGGCCTGCTTTTCATGTGTATGCTGATATCTTAGCTTTGCATTTCTCTTTTGCAGTCTTGGTGCGGAGGCCTCCGCGATGAGGCTCTTGAAAAACTCGAGTTGCTGTTGGAAGTTGTTCTCAAATATATTCTTGTTTTGATTACTGGCAGTGTTTTTTGGTGTTTGGGAATGAACTGTTGGTTGGAGCAGTTGAATAAGAAGTCGGGGGGTGGGGGGGGGACCTTGACCATCAGCTGGAGGCAGCCAGTGAGAAAGAATATTTGTGTTTATTTGCTGTCTTTTGATCAGCGTGACCAGAGACACTGTTCACCTACAGCCAAGTCTTAATCTAGCAATGATTTGCTTTGCACTCATACATACAGGATGTGCTTCTAAAATTCACACTGTGTGTTAATGATTGTGTGATTTCAAAGAGCTCTTTGTAAAAAATCCCCCATCTTGGATGTAATAAACAGCATTGTGACTAAGAAAAGCTTTTTACCTGTATATGCCTTGACCTGTTGAGTAGATAAATAAGGCTATTCATACTTAGATGAAATTGAATTGAAAATGTGAACACAAAGCAAGGCTACAGAACAACTGCTTAGCAGTGAATAAATGGGCTGCGTTCTTTGAGCATAAGGCTGGTCTTTTCTTCATATCTTGAAGGATTAATGGTTGGACAGATTCTTGAATAGGCCATAATATTAAGTGCAAGAGATAGCTCTAAAATATTTCGATATTCTTTTAAGTGGAGGCACTCGCTGTCGAGTTTCATGCCATGAAGTTTTCTCTCATTTGTAGTTCAGGGACAGTAGATTGAATACATTGATACACAGTGAGCTTATTGGGTTAATAATGCAGTGCTAAGGCCCAATAGAAGTATGCTGCAATATCCAACAGACCATTGACCATTCGCTTGCTCTTGTTTCCATTTGATATTTTATTATTTATTTTTATGTCTCATTGAGTTTGGGCTCATTTTACCAAACCTAAACTCTTTCACTTTAAATTGAGCAAGAAATTACAAAGAAGTGTTGAGGAGTGTTCATTGATTTCCCTGCGATCAAAGTACACAGCAGCCATCCTTTTAAAGGAGTTGGTTTGGAGACAGATTTTATTGAGAGAGGCCTGACCAGCAACCTATTGCTCTTCAAGAAATTACCAAATTATTGAGTGGCCTCTCCTCTAAAACCTTTGCTGTGTTGCCATAGTTAGCTCACTGTTCCACTATTTCCCCATAATTAGTAGTCTCTCATGTCTATATGTTTGTGCCACACACACTAAGATAAATTCTCCTTTCCTCCATCTCTGCATCTAATACAGGAATGATCAGGCCCCTTTCCAATCACACCTTTTACTTTTCCAACCTTCCTTTCACTGCTGTTCAGCGTTGCACCTGAAGGCCAAACAACACCTCATCTTCTTGCTCAGCAGGTTAACAGCAGTCTATTACATGATTGACTGCCTGTGATAATACGATGAACAACACAAAAGCAGTATTGTGTACATTAGTACATTTGCAGTGTCTTGTTTTACCTTCATCTTGCATTTAAAGGTCTGGAAAGACTTCTTAATTCACAATGTCCCACAGAGCTCCTGCAGGTTTTGTTGTTCCTCTAAATAATTTTCCTCTCTAACTTAATTTGTTACACACCATAAAAAACAGAAGACAACAGATTCACATAATGCACAAACTGCGTACAGAATGGCACTGGGCACATAACTGCGTAACACCACATATGGGCGAGACAGGGAGAGCAGCCTAGCATTGGGATGGACATGCAGAGCTGACACAAGCAGTTTAGGGCCTGCAGTGTAGAATGGCTCCTTTCATTACTTCATACTACATAAAAACATTAAGAAATAACAAAATAATGATTGTCGCTTAATTGATAAGACGTTTTTGATTTGTGTGAACATCTAGCAGTTTGTTAGTCAGATTCTACAGATCCTGGAATTTTTCTTTTTTAATTAATTGTAATTATGTGTTTGCAGGTCAGTGCTCACTTAGTGGTAGAACTTTAGGATCATTAAGGTGGTAACTGACAGTAATGCCGAGACATCATATTTTTTACTGGAAGGCCCAGTCGTGCCAGAGTGATGGTGACACAACCGAGACAGGAAAGTAATCCCAGAGGGGAAAGCGCCCGAAGTGAGCTTGAGGAGCACAACTAATGCTAACTGCCAGCCATTGCTGAATAATCAAATGGAAACTTGACTTTTATTAGTGGCTTGCTTTGATGTAACCACTGCGGTTATAAAGTAGATAGTTGGGGGATTTTGTTAAGTTATATGTTGCCCTGGATTTGATTAGCGGAGGTGTTTTGCTGTTACATTTTAGGCCGCACATGACTTGTTTTCTCTTAACAAGATTAGCTACAATAGCTGGTCTTATTGAGGCTACACAGGCTCCTCGGAACAGCTGCTATTTACTAAAGATAGCATCCAAAACAACTTTACATAGTGTTATAAGTTAGCATACACTTTGTACTGTCTATTAAGCTTTGTGCTTCACAATGCTGAAACAACAGCAGCAACCCGGCTCCGGCAGGAGAAAAGCATCTAACAGCACCACGGGCCCTGCTGGTGTGTCTTCCTTTCTAGATAATAGATCGAGACTGAGATCAGCTCAGCAATACCTGATCCAGCTATTTGAGTGAATATTGGACCTGATATCTGATATCAGAATCAGATCGGTGCATCCCTATAATTTAGTAATTCAGCTGATTGTTTAGTTGGTTGGTCTGTTTGTTCTGCTGTATGTTCAATACTTTGATCCAGAGCAGGATTTTTTTACAACAAATAGCCAGATTATAGTGGCTATATGGACATCTATGGTCCCAAAGAGGATGATTTCTAGTTATTTTTGTTGCCCTGTTTTGCCAAAATGACACAGCCTAGCTGAAGCATTTTGTTTAGCTGTATATTGGTGAAACAGTGTCTAAAATTGTATCTGTTCCTTTGTTTCTGTCAATCTTTTGTGTTTGATTAGTTTTGTGTAAGCAAGAGATATGTAATTACTAAAATTACTAAGTCTGTCCTCCCTGAAAAAGCAGAACAAATACCAGAAACAAATCCCTCCTTTTGCAGCCTAGCTAGGGGAAAAAAAGACATAAAATAAGAGCTTAACTTGTTTTTGGCTGTTGGAATACATATTACATCAGGTTGCACACTAGCACTGGATTTGTCATGTCATGCCTAACTGCACCAAACAGAATACTACTAGCTGCTGACCACCACCAGAGAGTGAGGAGATAGTCAATCGATTACAAAGAGCTTTAATGCCTTTCACTGCAGGCTTCACATCACACTGACAAAAAGTCCATAAGAGGGGTTATGTATAAACCATGTGTCTGCTGGTGGAGAAATGTTTTCATAAGAGCTGTGGAAATCCTCTGCCTGTGCTTTTCCTGCCGTTTACATTTGATTTCAGTACCACTGATGTGCCACGAGGACCTTGTTGGTTCCAATTTAGTACCAATTTCTATTTATGGTTTCTGCTGTGCCCATCAGTCATTTAATTTTAGGCACCAGCTTCACACCCATCTATCACACCCACACTGGCCTCGAAGATGTGACACATTCAAGCTGGGGCATGGTGGAGCATCATAGCTCATGGATTAAGTTGAGTCATCAGTGTGTGTGGGTGGAGGTGGTATAAAGTGAGGAGTTCAATAAAATGATAACAGGTTCAATGATAAGTTGTCAGACCTTCAAATAACAAATAATATCCAGCTAATTAATGGCTATTGACATTTAAAGTGGAGCAGGAGTTAAGGGACAGGTCTGCGGCCTTAGCTAAGAGGATCAACTGCAGTAATTATGTCAACAAAGGGTATTCCTCTCGTATGGCCAAATGAAGATGATGAATTGCAGTTTAACAGTCTGGCATTTTTCTCTTCTTGTATGCTATTCGTGGGATGATGCTGTCGGCTTGCCAGCATTTCAAAAACAATTGATTTTCTCTGGCACAGCCCTCAGAAGTCTGCCTGGAGGAGGACTTGTAAGTGCAAGCAGAGAAGAACACATTGATTGCTACTTCATTGTAAGAAGGAGGCTAATGTGAAATCAAATGTATTGACAGCTTGTTTCCAAAAGAACGGGGGGGAAAAAATGACATTTAAAACAATTAAGAGACATAAGTATCCAACCAGGTTTTCTTAAAGCTTTGTTCCTGTGAAAATGCAGGCTGATGAACAAGGACACCTTTAGAGAGCTTTTTTTCTTTCTTTTTTTCATGACGGCTCTCCTTGTGCCAAGCTGCCTTGACAGATATTTCTGTCTAGTGAATAATACCACTTTTCCAGCCTTTTAATTAATTTTCCACCTTCCACACATATATTTATTCCAGTCTCTTGGCAGTAATGGCAGATATTCATTTAGCCACATTTTGGAAGTGTCAGAGTGATGTATGGTATGCATTAATGTGCTGTGACGGCCCAGTGACTGACATGTTAATGAAATAAACTGTCATCTCTGGATGTTAAAGAGCCTTCCAGATTAGATAATCTCAGTCAGATAATAAGTTATTTGGTATTTCTAGTTGGATTCTACTATTTTCTACTATTCTACTAGTGTACACTCACATGTGTATGCTAACATTTAGATACTGATCAAATTCCGTTATCATTCCTCTGTGAGTGTGCAGTCATTTTAGAAGATGAGTAGGTCTTTCATTTGGGCATAAACTGAGCCAGGGCCCTGTTTAAAGCCTCATTGATCTCTTACCAGTGTACATTCAGTATCTCGGCTGTGTAATCGACCACTCAAGCAGCTAGTCTATTGTGGCACTGATGGGGGACCTTTTTGCCACAGATGCAGATTAATTTGTAGAACTTACTGTCTGCATTGTGGGGCCATGTTACATGCTTTACAACATGACTGTTATCTTTCCCTGCAGGTTTGTTTTTTTTTTTTTGTTTTTTTTTTTCCTGCCTCAGTTGACAACCTTTCCATCTGTTACTAACATGTGTCTTGGGTGATTGGACTGTAAACTGCATAGAGCAACAGGCCATAAAATCCAGGTGTAAATCCACCCAAGATACATTTTAGATCTGATCTCTCAAAGCAGGACGTGATACGTTTTGGCACATGTACATGTAGCAACAGGGAAAACAGAAATGAACATTTGCATTAAACATTTGATCTGAAGAAGGAAAGCGAAGGAAGGAAGCAGTTTGTTTGCGAAGGAAAGAAAAGTCTGATTTCACCATGTAGCCTAAATCTAACAGAGCTGTTATTATTTTTGTGTTTGAATGTAAATGAGCTACATTGTATACACACACAACTCGCGTATAAAATGCAAAGTGTAAAGGACTTTGATTGATGTCATGATGTGCGGTTCAGCTCATAAAGGCTTGAGTCATGTGCGCAACACCGACACCCTCATCTCACTCGCTGAGGTGAAAAACTGCCACCAGTGCATTCGGATGAACTCAGGCAAAACAAATAGCTCCGCAGCAGGGGAAATGTGCAACAAGCAGCATTGGTGTTTGGAGTTGACATACAGGCAGAAGGGATGGGACTGTGGGATGTTAGAGCAAGGTGGAGGGATGATCAGCCTTTACACACTCCTTCAATCTCTATAAACACATTTTACAATGGTTTTCTCAGTTATTTTAGCAATAGTATTGTAGCTACAGCAAACTGTGTTGACCTCTCAGGTGTATGATGTGCTGAGAATCTGGATAATGTGTTTCTACATGGAAAACTACTTTACCTCGCAGGTTAAATGGCAGCCTGCTCAGCCGTGCGGGGACCCTGGAGAGTTTAAACCTATAACCAAGACAAAATATTCACACAGACGTGTTTTTAACTACTGATCATCAGCACCAACACCCGATCAGTTCACCCCGAGCCCGACTGAAGTTTATGAGGGCTGGATGCCAGGTTAGCTTGTTAGCCTGGATGCTAACTGTGGGAGGCTCACGTGAGGCTCTGTGGAACCCTACAAGCAAGAACTCTGCATGTGAGACGCTGTGCGCCACGGGTGGGATCCTCCGGAGCTGCTGGACTGGACCAGGGGAGCAGCTGAACATTTAATACACATGCATTGAAGTGTAAAACAAGAAGGGCCCAGCCTCATTAAAAAAGAAGAAACGTGAACATAGCGCAGTTGTGGCAGTTGCCTGCCATCCACTGCAGTTGGCTTGTGTATATATATTACAATATTGCAGTTATTGTAACAGTCCTATCTGTAAGTTTCTGTACTGCCCAAAAGTTCTTTTAACTGCATTGACACCTAGAAAAAACAGTTGAAATGTCACAGTACAGGAGACAATTCAAAAAAGGAATATTTGTTTACAAGCAGTGTTTTCAAAGACTGAATGCTGCTGTTTCCGAGATTTATGAAGGACAACTAATACCAATTTACATACAAGTCTTCCTGCAGCTTATGCCTATATTAACAGCTAATCTTTGGCTAATGGTGCACCCAGAGTGGCTGAAGAACATTGGATTAATGCTTCCACCTCTTTAAGACCTAAGTCTCCCAGACACTTGTTAATATAGCAAACAGCTATGAAACAACATCACCATGTATCCTTATCCAATAATTAGCACAGAGGAAAATCACACCCTAAAATAATTGACTTGCCTCAGTTAAGAAAAATACATTTCCCTGGTCCGTGAGCCACCAGCTCGCTGAGCCCAAGCCATTTTCTTTTCCATTTCATCTTTGTCTTCATTCTGGCAGGTTCCAGTGACAGATGTGAGGGGAAAAAAAGATAAACGTTTGCGGAGGCTGATTGTAAAATGCCATCTCTGAAGTAGAGCCATGGCCAGAGTCACACTCTCTTTTGTGTGTAATGGCCCCCATGATGATGCATTTGGACAGATTTTTTTTTTTTTCTACTTGAGAGGAGACCCTTTTCATGCTTAACTGCACAGTGCATACTAATGGCCGTGCAGTTACAAATGCGTTGGCGTGTGTGTCTTTGCACCACGGGGCCTGTGGACTTACGGACAGAGCCCTGTTGAGATCTCTACCTGCAGCTTTGAACCTTTGATCCCCTCTCTCCTCTCTGATCCTTCTTTCAAACCGAGCCAACCCACCGCTGTTTCCATTTCCATCTGTTTTCATTCCTGCACTCTCAGATAAGCTTTGCTCAATAACTGCACTGCTTCAGTTCTTTTTTACATGAATTGTTTACACGAACCTGAATGCCAAACTATAATCCATAATCACATGCTTTTGCAATATTTAGAAAACTGGCATATGTCATAGTAGCTAATACCAAACAATTTGCTTTGCGCACAGCACCTTGGTTATCCCCAGGCTTGGCTATGTAGTGCAGGATGCAGTTACATCTTTTCCAGGTCAAATGATATTGAAATACTAATTAAAGTCTCCATAGCCGTGTCTCAGTATGATGTCATCCCCCCCTGCCTTCGCCTGTGGAACTAACTGCTCTAGATGCTCAGTAGGAGGGCTCATGTGGACTGAAACGGCTTTAGATGAGAGTCACTCAGGTCCATTAGAAGGAGATTTCAGTTTGCCATGTTATGTACTCATTCAGCATCCACTGTGAAAATGGTTCTGGGCCATCCACTTCATGTTTGATCAGTGATGGAAACATTTGGCTTTTGGAAGTGGCATTTGATATTTTACCCAGTGGGAGTCGAGGCATATAGTCCATCTAGAACCAGTTTAATATAGTCTTGTAGTTTTAGCTTTCAGTTCTTGCAAACTTCAGGGCTCCTGGCTCAATAAGTTAGAGAGAGGAGGATTTCAGAGGGTGTTCTTTAATGAACTGACCTAGAATATGTTTAAAAATAAATGCATAACAAAAGATTATTTTACTGTCCATCAGTCTATAGAACCCTATAGGATGCTACAGATCCCAGGTTTGAAACGGTACTCAGTATGATTATAGAGTGATTTTTATCTACAGTGATTTTCAATACACACATGTACACATGCGTGTAAAAGTCCTACAAAGGCCTCACATTTTGCCTGTAAAATGCATTTTCTATGATAGAGCATGAAGGCACAGGCTGTACCTAGTTTTAACATTTACATGGCTGGAATATTAAGCATGAAAGCCCAGGCTTAGGAGGAAGAAGCGGGGATGACAGTAATACTGTATTTGAAAGGCATGGATCCTGTGACAAATGCTCTTCCTGGGAATTCCTGACAAGGTTTGGTGGAATAGTGAAAGGAGAGCTGCAAGTGCATGTCTGTCTGGAGCTGTGTGCTGCTGTGTGTTTAAGTTGCGTAAGTGTGAAAATGCTTGTAACTAATGGTTTAGGCCTGCCATCCATCGCCTTGCTGTTCTGCATGTGAGATTGTTGCTATTTATGCCATCACTAAGGACAAATCCGTACACGCTCTGTGCAAGGGTGAATAATACATTAACATTTGTATGTGTTACTGCTCTGGCTATTCTTTTAATTGATGCATGTAGCAGAAGTAAATTATTACTTTCAGCTACAGAAACCATCTAAAAATCAAAATGTTCAGCTCTTTAAGGATATTTATGCTGTGACTTTTCTTCTTTCTAGCATATTCCAGTGATTTTATATAATTAAAAAAAAAATCAAATTTAAAATGGAAAGTCTATGGGAGGAATGTTTGAAAGTTGATATCTCAAAAACTAAAAGTGCTAAAGTATTGATACTTCATGCACAGGGGTCCCATGTGGAAATGCTTAACATAGTAAAACATGGTACCAATAGCGCCACCATGTGGTCAGTGTGTGAGATAGTTTTGATTGGGGAGTTTGGTTCACTTGATTTATCGTGAATAACTGATCCACAAGGCTCTTTTTAGGCATTGATTAGCTAGGTGGCTACTGTAGGGCACTACCAGCTGGAGGGGCCTCAAGAGGAGGAAGAAATCCTTTTGTAATTAATTTCAGATGCCCAGTCTACTAAAGTCTGTCACACTGACGTCCAATGCGCACATTAGTTACATACATACACTGAACTAAACAGCTGAAGCTGAGAGGAGTCAACAGACAGACTCAATGTGGAAACACTCTACTAGGAGCTGACACACCCTGTCATGTCATTAATTGAAACAGTTGGCTGTCGCTTAATTTGTGACCCTGCGGTTCATTTGCTCACACCGCTGTGTTAGAATCATGTATGAATTATCTGGTAACTTAAGTTCAATGCTAACATCATAATGAGTCACACCTCAATGTGACTAATAAACAGTAAATGGATACTATGTGTGCAGGTGCGTCCTCCACACATAGTGGTCTGTAAGTTAGACATTACAGAAAATATGGCTATTACAGAAATACTATAGGACACTATACACAATACTGTAGGAGTATAGTGGTATACTGTACTAGCAGGTTATATTTTCTTAATGCAGAACTATTCAGCAGGAAAACTAAACTGCTTCACTCATTTTAACAAAGGCCTTCACTCCTCTATAATTTGTATAATGAAGGGAAAAAAAGTCAAAACTATATAAGAAGGATGGAAAATATACATCATGGTGTGAGGGAGAAAAAAATCTGAGTGTGTGTTTGAGCGTAACTGTGTGCAGCAGGGACGGCTACGCTCCAGAATGCCAGATGGATCCGGAGCTCTCTACCTCAAATGAAAACATCGGCTTGTATTGTTTTCAGTAAGTGCTATTCGGCTCATGTGCCTTCTGCTGTAGGGAAAAGAGAAAAGAAAGCAGGATCCCACAACATTACATCCACAAACAGCACTTCTCAAGTAAAAAAGCCACCGTGGATAAATGTCAGATCATCACGCTGGTCATCTCTATTTTTACACGGCTGGTCCTATTATTTTATTTATTTATTTTGCCACTACGCGCCCCTCTAACAGCTAAAAACTACATAGAACTGAAAAAAAAGAGCACAATCTGTTTTAAAAATGAGTGCAACCTTGTGGGTTTTTTTTTTTACATTGCACATTAAAATAAATCAATCAAATCAATGTGTATCCATGATCCTGTAGTTAAAACACTCTAGTTAATTTATTCAGTACCAGTTAATATAGCCTACGCTTCCAAACCCTGCATAATCAACTGCATTATCACTTGGTGAAACTCAGTATGCACGCAGTGACGGAGAAAGTCTGTGTAGCAGGTAGAAAACCACCGCTCTGCCCCACCTACGTGATGCGTCGCGTCTGTGCCTGATGTATTTCAGCTGTAAGGGGGCTCTGTGCATCTTTACATTGTTTATGTAGATAGTAAGTGGTATTCTCACTTTTTCACAACATCTTTTAGTGCTCTGTTTGTTCTAGAGCTGTAACAAGTAGTTGATAGAAATTTAATTGGCAACCATTTTGATAATCTACTATTTGTCTAAGCAAGTAAAAATACTAAAAGTTCACTGGTTTCAATGATATTAAATTAAATATCTTTGGGCTTTGGGTTGTTGAACGGACAAAACAAGCAATTTGAGTATGTCAACTTGGGTTTGGGTAAATAGTGATGTCTTCTTTCTTTCTTTTTTTTTTTTTTACTATTTTCTGACATTTTATGGACCAAAGAATTAATCGATTAATCAATGTAGTATGACTGAAAAAAATTGTTAGTTGCAACCTTAGTTTATTACAAGCAAATCACAGTTGCTGCAACATGATTTGTACTGTAATACATATCACTTACGTGTGATATGGGATTTTTGCTAGTAACGATATACTCACTAAAGCAACCGTATAAGGAGTGTACTCCCATCACCATTGGTGATGGGAGTACAGACAGGCTGAGACAACATGAGCAAACATAATTGTGATAGTGACATTATCATTATTTTGTGATAAGCTGTCAAAAATGTTCCAATGATGAAGAATTTCAGCAACCAACACAATTTTTTTCATGATCAGTCAATAATTACTTTGTGGTCACAGGAAATGACAGCTTCTAATGTTCAGATCATGAAATAATGCTCATATGAAAATAACACAAGATAAGTAATATCACAAAAAAATGATCCAGATTTTCATATGAGAGTAACAAACATTCATCTATGTGAAAATATCAAATTTTTTTTGACTGGGAAACCCATTCATACAATTTTTAAAAATCACTACATTTGAAAGTTTCTCAATCATAACAAGAGGAATCGTGTATAAACTACATTTTAGCATGGCTAGGAATTAGCATGATTGTTATGAACTGTGTGCTACAGGCAAAAATGGAAATGTTTATTCTCAACTAAATAAGCTAGAGCTAATTAGTAAACATGGAAAAAGCAGCCAGCCAAATCAATGATATTTCCCAGACTGCAAGAATATTTGATGAAGGCAGAACATTCTCTTTGAGTTGATTCTTAGGTGAAGCTTGTGTGTTAAGCAGCCAGTTCCCCTGGTCTTTCTTCTGCTGTATTGCTTTGGACACACTGTTAAGCCTTGCCTGAGTCTCCTGGCACTTCTCATTACAGCTGAGGCAGGTCGGGGTAGCAGGGCTATTGATGGACTGTCTATATGACCCCTCGGGGGTCCGGTGTATCACTCACCTGAACCTCCACATGCTTCCATCTATATGGCTTCAGTCCCCCGGCGGGGTGTTTTCATTAAATATGTGCAGGAGTTTTGTAAATGGGAGGTTTACACTGAGACAAAAGGTGCTCTTATGTAAATGCCAGCGTGGTCTTTGTTGGTTCAGTACATCCCAGGATGTGCATGAAGCATATACACACGCATACACATGCTGACATGCATTAACACAGACACACACACGCACTAGCAAGGCAGGCTTTCAGGATGGATTTGGTTTTGCCTGCTAATAGCAGGGTATCAGCTGCACTGTACAAGCTGTGAGTGGAAGCAGCCCGTAGGCTATCCACACAGGCCTTATCACTCAGCAAGCAGACCCCATGATAAGGTATTATGTTTTTCACAATAGTCTGCTGTGTTTTCTCCTGTTTGTGCAGTTTCCTCGTAGCGCGTGCTATAATAACCCAAGGCTGCCAATTACACAGACGGAGTGTGTTAGTGGTGCTTAAGCCTCTTTCGTCATATCCGTGGGCTTTAAAATGCTGGTGGTGATTCAGCAGTCTGAGTGACAGTGAGTGATTTCCAGAAGCCTGGATGTCTAGGCCCGCACTAGATTTCCACTCTGTGAATTTAAGAGCACAGTTATCCTGCGCCCTCTTCATTTATCTGCTCTGTGGGATCATTTCTGGTTGAACTCTGATCCTCTCCATGTATCAGAATGCAGTAGTCTCCTCCATCATATCGATCTCTTTCATTCAGAGGTGTGGGGAGAGCTTTGCCAGCATCTTGAAAGAAATCTGATTTGAAGAAAATGGAATATTGTAATTCCTTTCTTGTGCACTGGCTTATGCATGTACTGACATTATTGGATTCCCTCTTATGAGTTTTTCCCTCTGTATTATAAGGTATGTGGGCAAAGGACAGTCAAAACATTCTTCTGAATAAAAGTGATTCATGTGATTCAGTCAGTTTTACCTACACACACATGCGCACATGTGCGCATTTATTTGACATACAATTCATACTCTCCAATCACACTGTGTGAAAGTCTGCAGTATGTTTTTTCATTTTAGACTACACTGTTGTCAAATGTCAACATTTACTTGCTCTGTAGTTGCTGCTCTTTTGTCTGTTTCAGTTTCAAGGTGCTAATGCCGCCCTGCCCATTTCAGCTCTGAGATGAAACAATCAGCGTAAGCTTTCTGTAGGTGGCAGGTTAGCACTTCTGAAGATTGGCTTGCAGAAATATGTTGTCACTGTAACTGTTATGTGAGGCAACAAAACAATCAGCTGTGGAGAGACTCACACAGATCAACCAACAGTCTGTCAGTGGTGTTTTTTACATACTGTAGCTTATTGCCTTCTTGGGTGATGAAAATATATTCATATGGCATTTCACAACAAAATAACTCACAGTATGTCTAGCTTCTTCCTTGATGTGTCAGATGTCAGATTCATCTTATAGGGAAAAATGGCAATAATAATAATAATATGGGTGAATTAACACAGCAGATAATGTTATGATTATATCACAAGTGTTAAAATGATATTTTAAGATAAACTGCTTCTATTTCTGCATGTCATAGCTTCTTTATATGTAAAAGAACATTTTAACAATCAAGATGCATGATGCTACCAGCTAGTTGAGATCACATTCAAATAAGTGATAATTACAGAATAGAATAAGTAATTGTTATTGTGCCTTTCTTTCTAAACACTGCACAAAAGAAATTTGTCTTGTCAGTAAAAAGGTTTTTTGTCAGGCAGTCAGTAAACAGACAGAAGGTTGATTTGATGTTCCTCCACTACACTGGTGATTTGTTGGCTGCCAGTCTTTCCCACTTTCAACAGGAGACAAAGCATCAGTTAAATGGATCAATCCACTTGGTTGTTCCAACTCCTGTGTTGTTTTGAGCTATTAATCCAGGCCTGTCTTTGTGCTTCAGCCTTACTGGATTTACCAGACAAGCAAACCTGCGTGCAGCCTCAAGGACAACATTTCTTGAGTTGTGTACTCGTCTTCACAATCTCTTGTCATGTGGAAGCTAGAAATGCCTGGTTTGATTTAGGTCTGTACATAATTCACATTAATATGTCAGTGCTGATTATGAATATTTCCACCATATGCCTCCTTGCAAACATCTCATTTACAGCAAACTTGCTTCATGTTAAATATTTGACATCTTTTAAAAAAACATGTGCTTAATCTGTGTCCATGTAACCTCATGTTCCCTACAGAGTGGAAAGTGTTTGGTTCTGTGCCCTCGAGGCACTTGACATTAGATAAGTCAGCTGGCACGGCTCCACATGCAGTGAAAGTGATTTACTGCTGGCTCTACAGCCTGTTAAAAAAAAAAAATTCACAGTAGAGCACATATACAGTACAGTGTCGGCATAAATGCACCGTCGCTCATCACGTCTCCCATGGTCTGTACATTAGAGTACAGTGTCACAGTGGAGTGCTTCTCTCTGTGGTGGCCCAGTTCTCAGTGCAGCACAAATGGTGTTGTAACTTCAGTACTGGGAACGGGGCAGTGGTGGGGGGTTGGGTTGGTGGTTGGGGCTCCTGCTTGTCAACAGCTCTTCGGTGTCTGCGGGGCCGTTGGCATCCCGACTCTCCCACAGGGCTCAGGCTTCAGCTCAACACTGGGGACTCGTGCTGTCTATCTTTGCGGCTGTCTCTCTCACTGCCACTCAGCTGTCTCTCTTCCTCCTCCTCTGAGCTGCCTCTCCCCCAGAAGGACTTCGGTGAAATGAAGCATTGATTGCCCCTGTGCAGACGGAGCATAATACATAATGATATTGCTCTGCACACCCCCCTGATTCGACAAAGATCAGACAAACCAATATAGGGTATTTGGCTGATATAGGCTTTTAGATTACTTTTGAAAATAACATTTGGATTCTTTGATTATATACAATCTTTGGTCTGTTTTTGCACTTAGTTGGCCACCAGATACTGTCTGCTTATGAGCAAGTCAAAGCAAAGCAATGGCTCTATATCAGATGTATCGGTTTCCACTGGCTTCAGTAAACTAGGAAGCTTTAGCTATGTTCTTATGTGACGAAACATTTGCTGTGGCCTCACAGCGTGACATAACCGACTGACCTACAATATCATGGTCCTGCTTGGGAGCAGGGCCAAACTGTGGGTTAGCGTACTGGTTCTTGGCAGATTGACCAAAATGTAAATTTCAAACAGTGGGGGAAGTGGGCAAAGAGGAACCGGAGGAAAGATTAAATCTAAAGGCTCACACATCCAGCCCTGGTTGGCTGACTCCATTCTCTGCTCTATTAGTTCCATTACTGATTAGAAAACTCCTGCTGCTGCTAATAAATTATTGAACATCTCTGTTTCCTGGTGTAATTTTAACCTCAGGCAAGCATTGACAGATATTCAACCTATTGGCTGTTGGTGTGATGGAAACTATGAGAGTCATTGTTGTTGTTGCACTGAACTGAGATTTTTTTATACATTATTATTGGAAAACTGACTAGATTTGGTGACAAAATTAATGGGATTTTCATAACTGTAATTTTTCTTTGGCTTTCTTGGCAAATTTTATAATCTGAATACCGTACACGGCACTACAGTTGCACAATTGGCTTGTTTCTTGCTTTCATTGTAGCCAATGTAGAAATTCCTGGGCTTCATTTCTACCACAAATTTGATGGATGGCACAGTTTTAAGTTAGATATAAGGTGCATTAAAAAGGGAAGAAATTATGAAATGTACTGATGAAAATGAATTTAAAATAACTTGTAGTACCAGTAACCATTATCGGGATTAATAGGGTGTTAATATTTTTTATAAAAAATGCTATTTTTAGCATGTAATGGCCTGTGAACATTTGGTAGACAGTACCATCCAACAAGATAATGATCTTAATTATTGTATTTGCTTCAAATTGTTATTATAGTTCCATTTGCTTTTCTGTTCATTAGAAGTGATAAAGTGTTTGTTGTGGTGTGCTGCTGAATGCCAGCCAACAGTTTGGTTAAATAGCTTGCTTCAGAGTGGTCCAGTGAGAGGGAATATAGCTCCCCAGGACATGTCTAGAAATTTGTTAATGATATGCACTGTGGAAAGAAACACATACACCTACACACACTCACGGACTGCAAATACTCGCAAAGAGTTTATTGCGTGCCAAGTAAACAGTTTAGAAATTAAAATTTAATTATGACAGTACAAATGCACGTCATTAAGCTCTGTTTCATACTGACTAGACAGCAAGACAAAGCAAGATAAACAAAGTACTTTGACAGGAAGTCATGGCTTTATCCTTTAATTTTATGCCAGCACAGATCAGGGGTCCTGATGATTTCTTTTTTCTTTGAGCATGAGCTCCTGTATACACCTTAGTTGCATTTCTGAAACAGTGATCAAGTTGTGCATGTTATGTGAAGAACCACAGATGAGTGCTGCAAGTCAGTTGTTTTACACTCTGTAGGAAACAGTGACAGGCTTTCAGTAAATGAAACCCCATATTGCTAATTCCATTAAAACCACTGATGATGCACAAATTGTGCCTTTTAAGTTTAATGATTTGTGTCGTGTTTGATACCTTAAAAGCTGATGAGACAGACATATAAATATTTTGGTGAATTAAATCGGCCACAAAAAGACTGTTACCCTTAGATACAGCATATAGCCTAATGACCAAACTCTAGTGTTAAGGGTCATCGCTTAAAGCAGTAAATTACTTTGAATGGTTTGACTTTTTCACACTCCACAGCTCCATGGATGTAGGTGGCTGATGATTCATAGTTGCCATAGAAGGATCATGGCATTTTGAGCTGTCTTATTTAGGTGTGGAGTACATTTTGCTCTTAGTTACCAAATTAGCCTCAAGTCACCATTCTGCAGCTTCAGAACTGCGATAATGTCTGTATTAAAGTAGGAATTTCGGGTTGTGAGCTGTGGCTACAGCAATGGGGAGATTACAGCTGTAAAAGTCAACCGGGCTTGTCCAGAGGCTGTGTAGCAAGAGCGGGATGATTTGAAGCATTATATTGAAGTTTTATTACTCTGACCCACAGAAGTCAGGACTTGACTTGAGTAGTTGTTGAGCAAGATTTTCTTTTCCTCTGGAGCATTTTGCTGCGACCACATCATACTTTTGGTTTGTGATTGCATGAAAGTGCTGGCGGAATGGTTCAGAGAAGTGTTAAGAAAACAATCTGGCAAGGCCTCGTCTGGGTATAGCCATAATTACTCTGTAATTATTCTCTTTCTCTGCCATCTGTAAGCCAGGGATATGTAATGATATCTTTGGAGATGGTGTCTAGGACTGAAATAAACCAGGGAAAGCACTCAGCAGGGTTCTTTTTATCAGAGGGGTAGCCCAGCCTAGAGAGAGGTGTCGAGAGGTCCTCCTTCCAAAACAGAGCTGTTTATTATGATAATTTAGGTTTTTAAAATGTGATTTAGTATGGATCCTCAAATTGATAAATTATGTATTACTGTTGCCACGAAGACCACTGGTTTCAAACCAGTGTTGTGTTTGGAGCATCCCAAAGGCTTGGCAGGAAGAGGTGCACAGTGAGCAGCCATAATACTGTGGGTTCATAGCTGGCTGAGGTTATGTGTGGTGGGCTGTCTGCTCTCTCCTCTCTTTACTCTTTACTCTCTCCATTGCATTCAGTCTGGAAAAGCAAAATACCTTTAAAACACAATGTAGCAGAATAACTTTTTGACACCAACTGTCCTCTCTAAGTTTATCTCAGAAAAACATTTCTCTGAAGTCAAAAGGCAGACATGGTTTCAAACGGAAGACCTTTTGTCTGCTTGGCAAGCTCGATAACGATCGCACTACATGAACTAGCAAGCATTGAGTCACCCTCACCCTCCTCTTTGTCTGAAACGTAAGCCTCTCATCCCGCTGTCAGCTGAGACTAAGGTTTGTACATTTGCATGCTGATTAGGACTGGGAGTGACTGAGACTGAGGGTGGTGCGCAAATGTGTGTGTGTGTGTGTGTGTGTGCATGTCTGTGTGTAGGGGCATTGTAATTGGGTGCGAGTGTTGGCCAGATTGAAAGCCCCACTGAGCAATTAGTTCAGCAGTGAGTTGCACTGTTAGACAATTTTCATTAGCTGTCAAGGAATTCAGTGAGTAAGATTAAAAAAACCTGTTTTTTATTTAAAGCAACAGTCAATCATGAACTAAAGAGCACACAGTTTATCTGAAGCTGAACACAGTTATCAATGGTATCTTGTAAATGTACAAGACAGGAAATGTTTTGACAGATTGTGTTGATCCAGTACAAGAGCATCTTAGTGGCAGTGTCAAGGATAAAAAATGAGTTATTATGAAATCAAACAGGCCAGGGCAAGGCAAGTTTATTTGTATAGCACCTTTCAACAAGGCAATTCAAAGTGCTTTGCATACAATATAAAAATGATTAAGAAACACAATATAAAAACTATTTAAAAGGAGTGAAATAAAATATACATTAAAATAGAACAAAATAGATTAAACAGGAGAATAAAAATTACAGTGCAGTATGAGATATGAATACATAGTCCCAAATTTAATTCAGTAAAAGGCAGAAAAAAAAAAGTCTTGACATAAAAGATCTGAGAGTTGTAGCAGATCTAAAGTTTTTTGGGAGTTTGTTCAGATATTTGAGGCATAAAAACTGAACGGTGCTTCTCCATGTTTAGTTTTGACTCTGGGGACAGTAATAATAACTTGCAAAATGGAACTGATACAAGCTGCAATTATAGGCTTATTCACCACAGTCAAGTCTCTACAGCTTCCACACGTGTGCCCTTTTATGTTTTATTAAAACAATTTTTCAAAAAGTCTTGTTAACAGATGGGATGTGCTATAGTCGTTAACTCACTGCAACACCCTCGATTTCAAAGTTCAAAAGCACGTCTTCAGTGTATAAAACCACTGAGTGGCTGAAACCTTGGTGGACTGTCAGACGACATCAAGAAAGTTAGAAGGGAGGAATGGAGACGGGTTTAGCTCACTACTTTGGACGATGTTATAATTCTACTGATATGAAGACCCCACAGAAGATTTTCTTCTGGGTGTTCACAGTTACCTGTGGGTGCCTGCAGCATGACAGCAAGAAATTGCAAGTTAATCAGGGGAGAAAGCTGGTGAAACTAGTTCCGTGACTACAGAGTTATTGGAACTGCTTCACTTTTTTTATGGGTTTGATTGCGTTCACTGGTAAGATGAATAGAGAATGAAGGTTAAGTTGGCTTTCAATGGGCTTATCTCTTGGCGACTGATTTAGATGTATGAATTACAAGATACTGAGAAAATCAATATGACCACAAAAACACTGAAGAACTAAGATTACACTCTGCAAATACTGTATAGGTCTGCTTGCTGCCTACAGCTCAACAGTACCTCGAATCATTTCAGAATGATCTGATTGTTTCCTCTGATGGATTCATCTAAAAATCTCTCTAAACATAAGTTTTCTGAAGTGTGAGTTTAAGACTTTGTCCTCCCTTCATGTAGTCAATGAGCTGACATTTACAAGCTTTATCGTGTACTGTTTTATCTGTCAGCTTTTCTCACAGTTATATTATTGAATATTACACACACAATATTACACACAAAAAAAATCTTGGCCTACTTCAGTATAGTTTATCTTAAAATGACATCTAATGCTTCTTCCTCATCCAGCATCTATTGTTTATAGGTACACAGCAGATGTGTGTGAGAACAGTCTTTTAGCATCAAACTCTACACATACATCATTCTGCACAACCCCAAACATCCAACTGAAGTAACAGTTAGCAAAACACATGTTTTTAGGGACTTTAACTGACCATAATGGCTTAGATCCAGATCCTGTTTTAGGGTATCATACTTGTCTGCTTTAATTTTAAATTTGAGAATTATGGATTTGAGTAGTTGTTCTACGATACCAGCATTTCTAAATGTCATTTCTAAATAAATAAACCATTTTTCAAGCAGTTTACACCAAAGTGAAGTTCATGTTTGGCAGTTGAAGGCTAAAAAGTACATGTGTGAAGATCCACTGTGCCAGGCCAGTAACGTCTGAAATGCAGCTACAAATGTCTGCCCTCTGAAGACTCTTTTGTTTGTGTTATGGCAAATCCATGTGTCCTTATGCTTCAGTGCTCCTCTTGCTCAGTTAAGTCAAAATCCAAGACAGTTTATTCTTGTATTCAGCTCTCACTTTGGCATTAAGCACAGAGCAAAGTGGTGTTGAGTGACATGGGAAGAGTATTTCATATTTGAAGAGTCATGCGGAGTGAGAACTCTTGAATGATTATGCTTAGCAGAGCTTTGCATGAGAGGGTGAGCTGTACAGACCTGTCACTCCACAGGCAAACTGAGAGGATCACTTCTTTGCACAGATTTTTAAAACAGATGAAACAAACCTTTTTTCAAACCACACATCCATTTACAGGACACATTGTGAGCCATCTCCAGACACTGCCACTGACTAAAAAAGTATTTTCTTTTTGCAGGTTGTTTTGTGTCTGTCGGTGTCTCTGTGGCTGCTCACAAATTTGTCTGCATATTGTACAACTGTGTATGTATGTACACACTTTTAGGTGACATTGTGAATGTCAAATCCAGCAAAGCCGGAGCCTGAAAGCCTGAGTTGTTGAATTTGCCTCTTGTCATAGCTGGGTCTTTCATCTCTGGGTGTCAAGAAAGAGCTGCTTTGCAAGGGAAATGGGGTTTTGGCAGACAGATCTGTAAAATATAATCAGAGACGCCAGAGTTGGAACTAGTTAGCTTGCCTACAGTCTGCCAGCCCACATTCTGTATGCTGTCACCATCATAAATATTTTGTAAGCCTCTCACAATATTGAAGAAAGCAGTAGAAATACAGCACTGCTGCCTATTGTCGTTTGTAATAGTGAGTGTAATATTACAGTAAAGCACAAATTACTGCATGTGGTTACACCAACATTGTGACATTAAATTAGTATTAAAGGGGAAGTTGCAGTGGTTCATGGAAAAGCTTGTTTGACAAGTGTAATGGTTTTATATATAATTGAATCTGTATAAAGTAGTTAGCAGTGAACTAAACACCGAGACTCTGCCCAAAAATGGATTTTAGGGTTATTACATCTGTAAAAAAGATAGTTTTAAAGGGGCTCAAATCTAGTTTCCTGGACTTGCTATATCTTTAAACAATCTGCTGCCGAGAGCTCAGATCATGATTTAACCTCTATTGCAGCTTCTTAGGAAAGTTAATGCTAGTTCATACGGGTTAATGCCTTCATACACCAAACCTCTTGAGACTCCACTGGTGTAATGATGTTCTAGAGGACTGTGGAGCCTCTGTATTAAATTAGCCTGATGGTCTCTGGGAAAGTGAAAAATCCTGCCATTCTGCTTTAGGTTAGTACACCCACTATATACTGTAGGGTGTGTAGACCCAGCATATGTAGTTGTCATGTTGTTAGCGTTGTTAGCAGTATGTAATCCTTAGGTAATTGTAATGAGTTGATCACACTCACTGTAGAGCTGTAGAGCAGTGATTGACATTTTTCACAATTTCCTGACATTTTATAGACCAAACAACTAATCAAAAAATAATAAACAGATTAATCGATAATGAAAATAATCGTTAGTTGCAGCCCTAGCTGTTTTATCAAGCGAGGTGGTGTACAGAGATGCACAGCAGCAGGGATATAAACAACAATGGCGTCAATAGAGTGTGACAGCAGTGTCGACAAAGATAATTCAGAATTTAGAGAAAACCCGATAACGACACTGGAGGCTTACCTTTTTATCAGAAGATGTTGCCCATGTTCCTACCATACAGTATTTAAATAGCTCAGTTGGTGTTGAAGAATGTCTTTTTGCACACAGAGAATAATAATTGTGACACAGTTATGTTTTTTTTTTTTTTTACTGGATCAAATAATCCAACAAAATCCATAGCTTATATATATTATTTATATATTTTGTTCATGTATTTTTGTTTTACATTAGTCAATGTTCCTTTCACGTTGGCATGTTCTGTGGCACAAATGTTTGTTGATGGGGAAAATTGCAATTTTTACATGTAAACAAGACCCTGGAAATCAGCTGTTGCAGAAGTCTTATTTAAATACTTTTATAATTGTTATTGAGAGATGAGCTCATGACCTATGAAATGTTACATGAGCTTATCTTTCCTATGGACTCTGTATCTGGGAGTTACTCTGCAGTGGAGACGTGCTGATGATTGGTCTATTCTAACTTGTGAGGTTGCATCGGACAGGGTTGAAATTGCCAATAAACTGGTGAATAGAGAGCTGTATGATAGGTGGTAATAGTCATACATTTTGGCATATGATGATGAGAAAAGCAGTATTACACATTTTCCCTGTCATTGTTAAATGAATGTCTTAGAAACAGTGCAAGCTATTATCCCTTACCACCAACTGTCAAAACAATGCTGGGCTTTTGTTTTGTCGATGATTTACATAATTGTTTTTTTGTTTTGGAATAATGTAGAATAATATACTAAATATAAAAAAACAACTAAAACTTGGGAGCCACTGGGTTTTGTGTAAGCATATTTTAAATATGTTCTTGTTGTCATAGTATTTTGTCCATGTGCTCAATTCTGTCCAATGAAGGATTCAAGCACCTCTTCTTTGCCAGTTACCATGGTAAGCTTTTATTCATTTGACTTACCATTGCTGTTAGTTTGCCACTTTTGGCATGAGAGACATTTTTCTCTAAAAATGTGATGGGCCTCAGAAGCAGATGAGTAATCCTGTCGTGTAAGGGCAAGTCATCAAATTACCTGTAAGTGGTATTTACTCACACGACTTTGACTGCGGGATTGTGTTTATTCGCCCCAAACAGCCAGCGAGCAACAGCAGGCACCGACTAGTCCCCAACCAGTGTGGTGATGTTACTGAATCTCAGCCTGAATGAACCCAAAATAAACTTAGATTTTGCTGTGATTATTTGCAATAAACAGATCAAACGGATGCCAAAATAGCTACATCATGCTGCCGATGTAAAAAGTCTGAATTCATCCTTTGTCAGGTCTGTCTGCAAGACGACAAGCACACAACTTTTAAAATGCTTGTCTTCTGAATGGGGTTCAGATCGAGCAGAGCTATGCTACCATTGTAGCGACGTTATTGTTTATACACATAGATATCTACATACTGTGTAACTTTAAAATTATATAGCTCACCGGCACTTGAGATGTTTTTTATTGATGACAGCAGCTGAGGTGGTGTGTGACTCCGGTGTTAACTTAGCTTCGGCTAGGTTGAGAAGCAAGTTTGAAGATAAATCCACTTAATCCCAAAAGTTTAAAAACTAAACTCCTCCTGCCGGTAAACTGCTCCAGATCAGAGCAGAATTGGGTGTTTATTTCTCCAGAAGATGAGACAGCAGCAGCAGCAGCAGCAGCAATGCAGGACTCTCTGGCTCTGCTCCCCGGCTCCCTCCTCCAGAGCTGGCCGGTGCTCAGCAGCCGTTGGTCGGCAAGCAGCGGCTCTGTCCGCCCATCCAGCCCCAGGATACGCGCAAATTTTTCGCCCTTAGCTTAGTTTAGCCGGGTCCCGGCCAGCGCTTGCGAAACAACATGGTGGACCTCAGGAGATTTAGTGGGTGAAGACTCAAATAGAGGCATGTATGAGGGCGGTACAATTTCAATGAAGCCCCATGTGACATAAGAAGGGGCATCAAATCTGAAGGGCTTGTTGAATCACAGACTACAGAGCGAGCGAGCGGACACCAAACTGACTGGGTTGTCTTATTTCAGTTTGTGTGTTAGTAGGCACATCAGAGACCCAATATACAGTATACATACAAGCACTGAAAGAGTTTTTCCTAATATGGTCCCTTTAAAGAAGAGCCACTCTGTTGCCTGATGATATTATTTTTCCCCATGGTAGTAAATTCCAAGGATTCATTTTGCTCTCACCTATTTGCAATTATTGACTATGAGACTTGGATATAAGCCTAAACTGTGCATTAGCAAATCTCCAAAACAGCTGATGGCAGAGATTTAAAAACACATCTACTAACTGAGTAATTTAAAATATTTCTTTTAGGTGGCAGTCTGACTGACTTAGATGTGATTTGAATTTAAAGTTGTTGTTTTTTATTTTAGTCTACACTTTTCCTTCCATACACTCAACCACATCTCTCTTTTTGATTATTTCTATTCTTTCATCATTCATCCGGGTCTTGACAGCATGTTGTCACCTGCCCAACTCCCATTTTGACTAAATGAATGTCTGGCAGATATTTTCCTCCCTTCCCTAAATACATCCTTTAGCAACAGTAATTGATATTGATGCCTGCTACAGGAAGTGCTCCTAAATCACAGCCAGACTAAGGGGACGGTTGTGAGTTTAGCTGTTCCAAATAGTGTGAGTTATGTGTGAATAAGTACCTGCCGTCTTTAATGATGTGTTGTTGCCTCGTGCTCCTGCTGGGGAGCTCTGACAGGCCTGATGGATGAAGTGCTCCTGATGTGCCCTCCTGCAATCACCTATGTGTGCTTTCAATCAATAGTTCGTTAGAAATTCTGATCACTCTCCAGCAGTGGAAGAATTTCATAGGTATTTGTTTGAGTTTTTTATTACTTACTGCACATGTTTGTTTAATATTGAATACATGATCAGTCAGTCACATAAATGTGTACGTTTAAATATGTTTTCTACATAATTTCACCTTTTAAATTGCTTCAGTCGGCATAGATTATTTTTTTTGTCCAGGAAAGTAATAGTGTTATAAATCTCCTCCGTTTCCCCGAGCATTCAGCGTATGTTGCATTTACTCCACCAGCGCTTAAGTTGAGAGGGTTCTCTATATTACTCACTGTGAAACATGCTCTTATTGTTGATCTGTTTTTCACACACGGTTTGCAAGTATGTGTTAATCAGTCTGCTCAGAGCCTGTGTTAAACAAAACCCCCCTCCTCCCGACTTGCCCTCCAAATGAATGGAAAGGCAAATTAATTTGTGCGCTCTGTTGCTTCGGTATCGACTTGTTTCCAGTTTGGCCCCGTCATTAGCGGCTGATAATTTGAGCACGGGGGGGGGGGGGGATTCGGAGACCAGGGCTTAGGCTGCTCCAACAGATCCATCTCATCTGGCAAGTTGATCAACTGTGGCTTTAACCAGACGGTAAATGGTTCCACTCAGGCTAGAAGGGTGCTCTGTGGTCCATGCAAGATAAAGCTGACTGCGGCCAGTGAGTGGTGTATAGTTACCCCATATTTCTGTAGTTCAGGAAAGGTTTATTTGGGTCAAATCACCCTTTCACTGTTTATTTTATGTAACCACTGGGAAAAACATTGAGCAGTTATATAATCTGTGGTTGGAATACACAAAGTTGTCCTTAGTTTGTGACATTACAGACAAGTTAAAAGTTTCTTTTTGTTGTCTTTATGGTCTTTTGCTTTATCATACATTTTACAGTGGCCTGAAAAAGAGTAAATATATGCAAGAATTTCCTGGGCCACATTCAAAATCATTCATTTTAATTGTGAGTGTTAGAGGTTGGGAAAAAATTCGATTTGCGATTCTTCTCTTTTTAGTCTTTTTTTTATTTCTTGCCTGTCTCTGCACCATTTAAGAAAACTTAAACTAACTGATTCAGTGAGCAAAAACTCTTGGTCCAAATCCTGTTTTATTTAAAAAAAACCTGCACCGATATAGTGTTTGCGATGGGTTTCCCTGGTGCTGGAGACGTTAATACTGTTAGTAACAGCACAGTTTTTGACTTAGATTTTTCCTTACTCCAGAGCATGCAGACTAACTTCAGTTTCTACAAAAAGACATTTAACCAGTAGTTGTGGTCAGTAAATTACATTTTCATTTCATTATTTTTATACCGACAGAAGACAATAACATGCATATAAGAAATATTAGACTACATAGACAATAAATAGTTTACAAATCACAATAGTCAACTTCCGGCTTGGTAATTGATATAGATTCAATTTAGACAATATAATGTATTTCATGTTTTATATGTACTTCACAATAATAAAACAAATCCTATATGATATAAATACAATAACTGAGGATACATAATATATATCAATATTTTGCCCAGCCCTGCTCATTTATACTTCCTGTACTATACTACCTGCATCATCAATCATATGAAACACTCTAGGTGTAAGTTTATTGTGGCTTGTTGAGTTACTCTAAAACAAAAGCAGTGTTCTCACACTTAATAGGCCGAGGTTAATTAAATCACCTCTTTGTCAGCCTCAGGTGCTAATCTGCTCTTAATTGAATGGATTGTGGTAAATCAGGGGAAACGTGCCTCTTGAGCTCTGAATTACACAATCCTTCCTAATTGTGATTGGATTTAGCAAAGGAACTTAACTCTCTGTTGCCTGGTGGGCATCAATGTAGGGGGAGGGGAAAAGGTTAAAGGTAATATACAATATGTGTTTGTATGGAAGCAGCATGTTATATTGAGTAGTAAGACACCGTCCTGTTCTCATTTTGTTTTATTAGGGGGGGTTACAGTTTGCTAACTGTCACGCCTGTATGAGTGCGTTGTGGTGAGAGGAGATTGTTTGACAGGATAGAGGACAGGATAGAGAAGAGAGGAGGGTAGGAATGGAGAGGAGGAGGAGGAGGAGGAGGAGGAAGTGGGGAGTTTGCTGTGGTAGCACATGACATTATTTGCTTTGTGGAAGGAGGCTCCCAGGGACGCTCAGAGAGGAGAGGAGGAAAAGACTGATTGTTTTCCTAAGAGGCTCTGCTCTGCGTGTGGCAGAGAAGGCCCAGTCAGCGGAGGAGACAGCTGGCAGTCAGTCAGACAGACAGACAGACAGAGAGGCAGGTGAACGGGACAAGAGGAGATGGGGAGTGCGGAGGCTGACTGACAAGTAAACATACAGAGAGAGAAAGGCAGACAGACTTACCAACACTCCTGACAATCAGTGGAGCTGTGGGCTCATCTCGGGCACGTTCAGGCACAGTTGGTGAAGATGGACAGCTCATTCCCTGTGCCCATCCACACTGTGACAAACCACAAAAATAGTAGGGTAGAGAGAAACATGTTGGCTGCTTTTTCATCTCATTCTTCTATACTACTCCCCTCCGATTCACCAGCAAATGATGCGAAGCAAATATGCACAGTGTAAGCACCGGAATCCAGGCAGTCATTAATACATGTTACTTTTTTATCCAAGTAAGGACCCATCAATATTATTTAATTTGAGGAATTAAATTATTTTTACAACATAGTGAAAATATGAATTGTTTGGAGTGTTGCTCAGGTCTGGAAGGTCGAGAAATAAATGTATAATGAAGTTGATAAATTCCGGGTATTACAAAGTTTGCTAAATACACTAAAATTTATCCACTTGGCTAAATCCTTAATTGCTAAAACAGCTAGAATTTGCAGAATTGTGCAGTCCTATTGCATTTCTATGACCTAAATCATGAAGAACAAGTGCAGTCCCAATCTCGCAGTGTGGAGGCATACATGCATGACTGCACATAAACCACACATGCATTGCTTTTACTGGGAGGGAGGTGAACGCCTCTCTGCAGTGGAGTCTTCCGTGCCTTCTAGGTAATTGCAGTATCTGTTTCAGCTGAGGGGTAGTGATTTCGGGGAGGTGTGAATTGTATGAGTGTGTGAGAGTGCAGTTTAGCTTGTAAGGTTGATGGCATCCCAAGTAGCACGGTGAGCATTACTGCCTCTGCGCCCTGCCAAGCGTTCTGATTAGAATTTCAGATGTGTGATCCGTCGCTTTCATCACCGTGTCCCAGCATTCATCAGAGCGGGGTCCCTTCTCTCCCACCTCCTGCTCCCATGAGACAATTCCCCTCATATGGCTTCTGTCATCATTGGGAGGGGAGGGACGGCAGAGGGAAAACACTGGCCTACAAGTTGTTGGTGATAAACATGTATAATGTGCTGCACATTTTGTTGTGCTTACACAGGAATTAGCGCACATATGGTTTTACTGTAATGATGTCTCATACAGTAACAGATGGCTTATAACATGCTTAATGCCAGCATATGTGTGTAGTCAGTTAAGGCCCTCCCATTTTAACTGGGCAGATTTTTTTTTCTTACCCAGACCTCCATAGGGAATAGAGCAAGAATTAGCCCAACACATTTCCCTGTTTAATTCCTTTAATGAAAAATGGGTCAGCAGTTTTAAAATTGCGAAATGGCTGTGATTCATAGTAAGCAGCATGCACTAGTGTCCGCTATGAGAGAGAGTCCTGTGAGGAAAAGAGCTTAACCTCATTCAATATAGGATCTTAATAGCTCCATTTTGCAGTTTTTTTCCCCCCACCTATTTAGAATGGTAAACTTCACTAAAGTCAGCAAGCTAAATGTAAAGCCTAGAATGGGATTTTGAACCTTTTCCCAAGGTCCAAGGGGAGGTCAGTCTTAACAGGGTCCACTTAGCTTTAGCAACGCAAGTCTTATTGGAACACACATCCATGATCTCATTTGCTTCTGTTGTTGTTTTTACTAAATGGAAATTGCCAATCATTAGTCAGACGATAAATGATGCCCTGACAAAACTAATAAGAGTCACGCAATTTAGAGTGAACTGGCAACAGTGGCTTTACATGATTTACATAATCTGGGGGGAAAAAAACACTCCACAGCAAACAGAACACCACTGTCAGTGGAGCATGAACACAAGAGGCTGGATACGAGGGACCCTAAGTGCTCTACGCTGGCATGTTTTGCTTTTCTCATGAGTAATGGGATAAAATAAAATGAAACCTTTTTTGGAGTGGCCTCAGCTGTTGTGCTGTTATACATTACTGTACAACTGCACAATATAAACGTGCTGTTGAACAGTAATACAGCTGCTGTGGTTTTCTTACCACTTATGAGGCTCCATAGGATGCTATTATTCCTGAACAGTCAGACTTTTATAGAGGCTTTACATATTATAATCAAAAGAGATCAGTGTATTCTATCTTTCTGTTTGAGACTTTCATATTCCCATTATCCCATGAAACAATAGGGCACAAAGTGCAATAGGGCAGGGTACAAACCCCATCTGATGTTTCACCATGGGAATTAAGTATAATCTGTTAGGAACAACATATACATAAAGTTTTCTAACATATCCCCTCATGTTGTATCCCAGTCCAGTTCCCTTTCAGGTGAAGACATTCTTTCTCCTGTTTTCAATCCTATAGTTGGGGCTATTTTCTGGGATGGTTGGTCATAAATATAGGAGACTATTCTATTCTAGCAGCCTCCTCTATTATTTATTTTATTTTGGTGTTCTTTTAAGTTTTAAACCTATGAAGCCAGCTTTACAGAAAGAAGAGAACTTTATATATCCATGGTCTGAAAAGTGAAGCCAATGCAGAAGTGCCTTAAACCTGCGTTCTCTCTATTGACAGCAGGGGGCAACTCCACTGGCTCCAAAAAGAAGTCCAATTGTATAGAATTCTATGGGAAAATGTCCCTACTTCTCACTTGATTTATTACTTCAGTAAACAGTTTCCTAATGAGTTTATGGTCTCAATCGCTAGTTTCAAATCTTCTTCAATATGGCATGATGTTCATTTTGTGAATTTCAGTCCCATTTAGAGTAAAATAGACGATAAAGCTGGGTATGCTTTAGGGCGTGGCTACGTTGTGATTGACATTGGTTAGGTAAAGTAACCATGGCATAACCCCAGATTCACAGAGTTGTGTAGCCGTCGTTATTTCAGTGTGTTTCCAGTTCATGAAAGTCAATTGTAACATTTTGGCTGCCTAAAAAAAGTCTTCACCCTCTAAGGAGTGGGATATTCAGTTTTACGGGTAAGTACATTTTGTTGTATTGATCTTAAGCCCGTTTTTCGCTAGCGGAAATTAGCATTAGCATTGTCACAGTTAACCATAAACTGTAAATGCACCGTGCTAACCAAGCTACCAGCTAGCGTTAGCGTCAGCTCCACTCTCTCGTCCAAATATGGTCACTTCTCATCACCTCTGGCACCAAAAATCCAAGATGGCGAAAGTCAAAATGCCAAACTCGAGGCTTCAAAACACGAATCAACAAACCAATGGGTGACGTCACGGAGGCTACGTCCGTTATTTTTATACAGTCTATGCTTTCTCCCCATTATTGTACTCTGACATCAGCGCTTGGAAGTTATGAACACTCATGCCTTCTTCCCCAGATATTTCAAATAAAACGTTTCCCTCTTCATCAAATTGTTATTAAAAATGGGTTGATATGCCTGCTAGTATATAGTAGATCATCCATGCATATTTAAGGAGTGGAGTTTAGACCAATAGCCTACCAAATAAATTAGAGGTAGCACTGAGTTAATAAAGTTTGAGGGCTAAGCTGTTCATTTTTATTACTGATAATGTGGACTGGGATCATGGCTGGCAGGTCCCTTCAGTTTTTAATATCTTTGAGCCGTTTTTGATGTCAGTAATTTACCTTGAGTATTGCTGTGATCTATCAGGCGATAAAGTGATCTGTCAGTTGATCTGTCTATATTTACATCTCTGATTGATGAAAAAATATTTGCTTCTTTTCCACACATTGAATAGAAGTGTTGCAGTATGCTAACCATCCTGAACTGTCAGACCTGACCCTTACTATTTGATTTTACATTACACCTCATGATTTCTTTTACACTTTTGCCACTGTCTACAGAAGCTACAACACTTTATAAAAGCAGTTTTGCATACTCTGCAGAAAACAACATTTAGACAGATGCTATCCATGACAAAGTGAACAGTTTCTCATTAGCATAGATTGTGTTGACTGTGTGGCTAACAGCAACACTAAGCTGTACTTCTGAGTGAGACCTTCCTTGCAGTGTTGTCGTCAAGTGCTCTGCTGTTGAAATGTGAACTTTTGCCCTCCAGGGGGACACACACCATCTCACTTGTGGTGTGAATTACACAGTTGGAGACAGAGCAGTTCCCATATGGACTGTGATTTTTATTCCATAAACTGTGGGGGTGCAGCACAGCCACCATCACAATTAATAAGTTAATGGGTTAAACATAGATAGGGGCTCTGCAGAACCAATATGCACAGAGTTCTCTAAGTATATAGTCTAATTGAATAAATGTGATTGATCTTTAATGTTATGAAACTAGTGTTGCCGTAATTGTGTAAAACTTTTGCTTAACACAGAAATACAGTAGTTATTGTTTCCTCTATTTTCCATCTATTAATCTAGAAGGCATTTTCACAGATTTACTCTTACCGTATGCCCACTGGCTCCCTACTTCAGAGCATGACTAATGACTTGTGTAGTTGATACAAATGCAGAGGAAAAATGCAAACATTTGTTTTTGCTCTATAGTAATTTCCAACCATGTATTTGTGACAAAATATTCAAATGTTATTTGAATAACATATAAATATGTTATTTTTACAGAACAAAAGCCATTGACCACAAGTGGCAGATATTAGGTAACAGCACAATAACTCTCAAAATTCTCTTGGGGCTTTAGGGGATTTAACATAGGTGTGTTTTATTGCTTATGAATTCAACTCTTGTAATAGAAAGAATGTGTTGTTTCCTCATTGAAAAGTAACATGTTTGCTTTATAAGAGTACTCTGCAGATTTAGTATTGCACTCCTATAACACTGTCAGTCATGATGGGCAGTTAAAAAAGGATCATAATCAATGTAGCAAAACTAGATATAACCCTCTTTTATTCCATGCATTCTTCTTCTGTGAAAAACGTGGCACCTACATTACCCACAATATTTGTAAAGTAATTGTTTGGTACAAATGTCTTTTGCTATATAATTAATTAACTGTGTCTTTGGTGTTTTACTCTCTAATCTACATTGCTACATCTATGTTGGATCAAGATCAGTGAACTTAACCACAGTTGATGTCTAGCAGCACTGGCAGGTCTAATGTTCATTGCTTCTCAACACTAATTATCTCTTGTTTTTCCAAGCTGTGTTCATACCAAAATCATACCACCGTACACAGCGAGTCAAGTCAGTGTTGCAGACATGATACTGTCTTGTATAATCACAGAAAACCTGAAGCATTAACACATCTGTAATTGCAGTGTGACTAAATGATTCCCGCCTGGATTAGCAGGTCATCATTTACTTTATTTTGACACTGGTAATTACATACGTTATGATTATGCAATTGTCAAAGCAACATGCTTGCACCTCTCATCACACTGTAGACTGGAGTTTCAAATTGGAATAATTATGACAGGATAAAAACAGTTCTGCTATAGTGGAAAAATGTGCCTCTTTATATGTAATTAAAATGTCCATGTGCATATGCCAACTGATAGACACACTCACAGGCACTCTACAGTCATTTTGGTGAAACTTGGCAGTTGAAGGGCCATTCAGTTGCAAAAAGACTTTGACTTCTCCTCTGCTTGCTGCTGCTGTGCTCAGCCAGAGGGGCAGTGTTAGTGCCAGCCAGCCAGCAGCTTACCAGACTGTCCTTCCTCATCATTCAGTTCACATACTCTCAAGGACAGTGACTTGTCAAAAGTACTAAGCTGTCTTTCTCTCCTTTTCTACTTTTTTTGCTCTGTCTCTGCCTCTCACTGTCTTACTCTCTCTTACTGCTACCATCAGGTAGTGTGCTGGCAGTGCAAACAAGCCACTAAGATTATATTGCATTAATTGGCCCTGCACTGTGATCATTAAGAGCTCATAATCCCTGAGTAACTATTGCTTTTTATAATAAGCATTTGGTTTGCCTCATTACGTTGCCGCTGTGTTTTCTGCGCATACTGCACAGATATGAAGATATGTGTGTATATATATATGTCTGCGTGTGGTCATCAGGTGGTGATTCTCAGTGCTTAGTTTAATTATGCCTACAAGGAGCAGAGCACTTCATGGGGCCGTTCCTGACTCTCTTATCATCGGTCATTTTAGCCTCTCAAGTTGTAAAAATGACTGCATTCGCTCTGTGGCACGGTATATTTGACATTCATTGTTTTTTAGATGGAGAACTAAGATTCTGTAAGTGTCAGCCCAAAGTGTTGGGATGATGGGAGCTGCTGACAGAACCTTTCTTTGCGTTAGGGAACAATTGGATGCATATACAGTATGTACAATCACATACATTTGTCCACTTCATCATCGTACTTATGTTCTGTCTATCTCTAAGATAAACAAGTGAATAACTACTACTTTAATTTACTGCATATGCTATAGTCTGGTAGAGAAAGAGGACATTTGGATTGGCTGAGTTATTCACTTGTTATATTTGACACCCATTTTGGAATGGGTGTCAGCCCGATACTGGCATTATTAAGGTATGAGCCAGATTTGATCAATCCACATAAATTACTTGAATATTTTCTGCTCTGTTCATTTGAGCTAATTTTGATGCATTAAGCTTATATTGCTACTAATCACTTTCTGCATGTGCTTCATAATAAGGCCTCATGTTAACTTACATAATGATCCAAATGAGTTCCATGGAGTGACATAGCGTTAAATAGATTTTAAATTTGCTTCACAGAGAACAGTGGTATTGGATCGGGATCCTTAAACCCATTAGTTATTTTAAATGGACTTAAATAAAGTGAAATTTTTGGTTCTGCCCTTTCCCAATTTAAACAGACCACGAGACCAACTGATAAATGTTTGCCACGGTATTCAATAAAGCTTGTCCTGGTTCACAGCAAGTGTCAGAAAACCAAATTCTGACTTTCCAGACTGACTCAGCCTGTGTGCTTTGTTTTAATGACTGTTTTTGGATGAGGGCCTGCCAGACGAGGCTGCCATCAAGCTGCAGTACCTTCTCTTTCCTTCACGTGCCGAATGTATTTCATACGGCAGCTGTGTTCCCTCCCAGCTGTGACAAAGGGTCATCCTGTTATGATGAAAACAGCTCAGCGGCGTGAGTCTCCTGTTTCTGTCTCACCCCAGGCTCTGTAACTCTTCTAAAGACACAAACAGCTCTTTCGCCTCATGGGGACGTTTTAATGGCTGCAAACCACACATCCATCTCCCCCTACATGTCACCTTCAAATAGGCTAGGAGATGGCAAGGGATGGGGGGACGGCGGCGGCGGGGGGGGGGGGGGGGGCATGAAGGGAAGGAGCTTGCTTGCTTTGTGTGCGTGTGTGTATTTGTGCGTGTGAGGGAAAACAGGGGCAGCCTGGGTAGATTTATCATTCCTGAGCCCTTCACCCCTGGCAGTCACAACAGAGCGTTTCATCTTCCTCTTCATTCATCTTGGATACATAGAGCCACAAAGAGCAGGAAAGCATAAATAATGCACTTTATACCACTGGGCTCGTCTAACAATGCACATGGGCTATACAATATATTCAGCTGATGATGCACTGGTGGTGTTTATTCCTGAACAGTATACATTGCCATATCATATAGAATACAGGGTAAAGGCCCACAGAGTGCAGTGATAGCTGTGTTTTAGAGATGTTCTGCTGTGTAAAGCCAGTTACATAATGGTACACTGTGGCTGTCTTAAGATGAAGTGGTTTGCTTTATAAGCAAACCACTTCATCTTAAGACAGCCACGAGGCTATAGCGACTGAACTGAGATCAAATTTCATCACATCATTTAAGATCATTTAAGTTAATGCGTCTCTGTTTGTATGTTTAAATAACACTCAGCGCCCATACACTGCGTGTTAATGTCAAATAAAAGCCCCTCTGGTTCAAATATAGGATTTTGGACGTAAGCAGCACTAGAATGAATTCATTGATGTGGGAAGGATTGCCAGATGACGATTTTTACGGAATGCAAATCAGTCAAGCTGCCAGTTGCTCAGCTGACAGCTTTATTGCGGGGAGAGAACAGTGTTTGAGATCTGCTCAAATAACAATGATAGAGACACACAGAGACAAGTCAGAGAAAATATGGGGTGATAATGATAGTGGGCAAGGAGGTGGAAGAGGCAAAGGCACTATATTTGAGTTCACTCATTTTTTTGGAGCATATTTCTTGTCTTTTACTGTCTCTGCTGTCAAATTGCTGTTGTGCTGTGTTTGGTCAGGTCTGCTTAAAGTTAATAAGTAATGTACATCATGTACATTCACTCACCATGTTTCACTTAATTTCAGAATTTCCATAACATAAGTTCTCATTAAATGTTTTGACAATGATGAATAATTATAGATGATGTATCAGCCTTCGCCAGTGTTGAACAACTTCTTATAAATAAAGTGTCACAATGAAAGCTGCTGTAACATCTGTAGTCATCCATCACTGTTAACTGCATCATTTTGTTAAACCAGGGCCAAATCTGTCTTTGATATCAGTTCAAAACAGTTTCCAAAGCTGTTTGGTTTGAAATGTATAATGTTGTTAGTGTTAACATCCGCACGTCATGTAAACCTGACCATGTGTTCATACTGTGAACTGTGATCAACATGTAAGCAGGAATCTGTTAATTTCCTGTAGAGTTTGTCCATTGAAAAGTTGTCCACAGCTTTAAAGACACTTTGATATTTTTTTTTCACTAACTTTGTCTTCAGTAACAAAACGTTTTCAATTCTTTCTAAGTATTGTTTAGGAGTTGCAGCCTGGAAATGTAATTGTATAATGATGTAGACTGTATGATGCACATAATCATGGAAAGGGCATGTTTTTATTGCTTTACAGCTAGCTACTGTGTTAATTTATCTAAACAGATCTATGAATAATGCATTGTCTTACTGTGTAAATCTACATCCTTGCTCTTGCTTTGTAGCTCTTTGTTGTGTTTGTGTGTTTTCTCAAATGTAGCTAGCTAGCACAGCCCCACTGGCTGGCAGACATTGTTCTTTGGTGGCGAGTGTTTGTGTTTACATTGGCAGACAGCTCTCTGCTGCAGGCTGATGGGACCTGACTGTCTGGATTTGCAGGAGGGCCCTCCATTTGTCTTCATCAGGGACTGAGCCCAAATAATGAGAAGGGATTGCTGCAGCAGAAGTGATTAGTTGAATTAAAAGGGCAATATCGCTTAATTAGAGAATTCACATCTGGTAATCTTATGGCCTTAGACAGTCCAGTATCTGTCTGTGAACACAAGGAGCTACTGTAACCCTGCAAAGCTAGAAAAATACACATCCAAATATTTAATGTGGTGCACTAAGATACTGTTTAAACGATAAGCATCGAGGGTGATAAACCACTCCCACTGAGGCCCAGTGAGTTGTTTGACTGTAGATCGTCTATCATCAGACTGCTCAATTTAAGTAAAAATGTCAAATTTGAAGTTTGAATAACACAAGAACAAGTGATGCAACATGATGATAAATGATGACACCTGGATGCCACTTAAGTCACCTTTTCATCTATTTTTATCACTTATGTGCTCATGTTTTTCTAGTTTTCCCCACTTGTGGAAATATAGGATTGACATTTTGGGAATATTTTCAAAATTGAAATGACTGTTACATTAGAACAGCACCTTGATTTATAACCTAGGAGATGTCTGGAAGTTGTACCTGTTTCCACCTATTCCAAATCCCTGTGGAGTGGTTCATTAGTGTGGCATCACAGATTAGACACTCTGTTCTCATTACTGCTCAACAAAGCAGTGTTACAGTAAACACTGAGTGAAACAGGCGTCCAAGAGTCCAGGGGAACAGGATAAGCACACTTCAAAGATAAAACTCTGGTGGTTTACTTTGAGGAAACAAACCTCACTGACTGTTCAGTTCGAAATGTCAGAAAATATGTCTGAGGACATATGTATGCTGAGCTGACACCACAGCACAGCCCATATTAATGAAATAAAAATGATGCATTGAATGATTTTTAACATGAAATGGACCTCGTGGCCACCTTAAGTCCTACCTGTAGATTCAAGTTAGTTGGCTGTTGCAAACAAAGAAGACTTTAAAATCTTAGATTTTCTTATCTTGAATGTTTTCACAGGCTTTTGGACATTAAATGAGTTTACAGCAGTGTTTACAGAGAATTATTCTCTCTCATCTCAAAGCAAGCAAATTCTGCTGCAGTTTCAAATATTTCAGGGGCACACACGGCAACACCAGCACTTTTTAGGGGGAAGCAAAAGATAAAAACATTTGTAAGGCTTGAGGTGTCACAGTAATTGTTGCTGTGTGATATTGGGCTTCCCAAGTAAACTTGTATGTAGCATCTCCTAAGTCTGTATGGTGGTTCACATTTGACTAGTTAAGTTGTGTGTTTTAGCCAAGCTAGCAACTTTAGGAACGGCTATATCACTCTGTCTGTCTTGCTGTACTTTGAGTAGGCCTACTGTTAACTGGTAAATATTAGCATGCGAACATGATAAACTAAAACGGTGAACATTGTAAACAGATCTGCTTAGCATCCACGTTAACATTGTGAGCATGTTAGCAAGCTGACAGCGTTTAGCTCAGAGCACACTGTGCCTAAGCACAGCCTTACAGAGCTGCTACTGTAGCATGGCTGTAGACTCTTAGTCTTGTTTGTCTTATGTGCACACATGCTTGAGAGCCCATCAGCATACCAAGTATCATCATCTCTCTGCTGAGGTCATGACCCGCAGACTGCATGGAGACTAAAAAGAAATACCAGGCTGCTGAAAGTGTGCGTTTGCTTTATTCCTCTGAGAGCTGCCGCGAATGTGAATCCTTCCCATTAAAATGTCCTCTTTTGTTTTTGTTTCTGTCGTCTCTGGCGGGTGAACCTTCACTGTTCAGGTTCAAGTGATTTTACAGGCCTGGCTGGATGTAAATTGCACTCCGTTCCAAGACAAACACAGGTAATGAGCTAGATCCAGCCGAAAGCAGAGACAGGGTCTATGTCGCCATTCCCACCCACTCCCTTTTGTGAGTGCTTTCAGTGGCTGCCATAGTGTTTGAATGGTTTCAGCTGATGGGGGATTCTCCAGTTAATCCACCCTTGAGACATCGATCAGTCCATCACAGGGCAGAGGGGAAATTATTACAGATGAGAATGGATGCTAGCTACTGCTCTCCCTCTCTCTTTGTTCTCTTTCTTTTCCCTCTCTCTGGTTCATTTTTTGCTCTTGTCTGCCCTTAGTAAAATCAGTGATGTATTGTTGAGCCTGCACATTGGTTGATTGATTTCTCCCTCTGTTTTCAATCTGTCTGTCAGCCAAGCTTAGTGTTCCTGTTCCACAATCCATACACTTGTTAAATTCCCAGTTTATAATGCTATTTTCTCTTTCTGTGGGAAATGTTCTTTTGGCAATGGAGTATTATTTAAATGCATTGATACTTCATATCAACATTAGCTCCTCAAAAAGAAGATGAGCCCTTAAGACTGAATGGCCTGCAGTTTGTGGCGACTGGCTTGTCTGTCTGAATAACTCAGACATATTATTTTTGCTTTTTATGTAAAAGAATAGAAACAGTTGAAAATCAGATGGAAAAAAATCAATTATGCAAAAAAGGGGCGCAAATGAGAAAATAAAAGTACCACATGCAGTGCAAACCTTTTACTTCAAACCTTTTCAGGATTTTTATCACTTCAAGGGATCTGATATGCAGTATCATCAGCAGCTCTTCTGAGTTTTCTGAGAAGTATATTCTGAGCTGTCCTCACCACAAAAAGACCCTGTTTACTGTGAACAGCTGTCAACAGTCTCTTCTTGTCTCCCGTGTAGAGTTTGCATGTTCTCCTTGTTTCTGTGTTTGCTTCCTCTGGATGCTGTGGTTTCTTCCCACAGTCCAAAAACATACAGGTTATGTATACTCTAAATGTGCCAAAGGTAAAACTGTGTTTTTCTGTGTAAATCATTTAAAAAAACAAAGAAATGTGTGTGTTCCTGTTGCTGGATATGCGCATTATTACAGCATCATTACTGGATAAGCCTGTACTGCAGTGAAAAGAAATATTACAGTATTGAATCAAAATACACTCAACACATTGTGCTCCTGTCTCCTGCAGAGCTTTCAGGCTAATAGACAGGTCTAGCCCTTGAACCAGAACTGTTGAAATGGTAATGACTCTGCAGAGGGCTCATCTTTGACCAGAGGGACCCTTCAGAGGAGCCAGGAGGCAAGTGAACACCTGTACATGAATGTAGCAACAAAGACCTGATAATATGAGGTCCTATTCAGACCTAGTGTCTTGTATCCAAATATATCTATTAAATGGCATCTTTTAATAATTGATTTGAGTACAAAGTACTTCATTCAATAGGCCTGTAAATGCTCAGTACTGAAGTACGATTAAATTAGTCATTTCATTGTGAGTGGTATACAGTGAAATTAATCTGCTACATTAATGTGTGCATCACTTGTGTTTATTCATAGAATCACAGTATTAAATGTGACATTAAGTTTTTACAGCAACTTTTTTAGGAGGTAGCCCTGCTATTTGATAGGTGAAAAATGTTGTAGTAGATGAGATAATCGAAGAGCACTGTGATAAAAATATGATAATATTATTTCTAAAGCTCAGCAATCCCTATAAGGGACAGATAATGCTTTTATCCAGTAATGTAAGCCATTTTAGTTGTTTCATTTTGCCAATAAATGTTAAAGTAAAATAATGACTGAAACAAGAATATATCCACACATAAATAATGTTCATCATCTTTATTGATTGTAAAGAGTCAGCTGATGTGGAAATACTAAGGAACTGTTTCAGTACCAGTGCACCTCTTATATCCATTGTCTATATTCAGTAGTTAATATACATTTAAATTTGTTTAGGGTGAACATTTGTGCCTCAGTATCCAAGTAACATTTTGTGCTTTTCTGCTTACAGTTTGCCCTCAATATAAAGATATGGACCCCCATGGGTTCATGGCTTCCACCAGGCAAACAAACTGGATTATGCACTTGAGAATCAACTGAAATAGTAAAAAAAGTATGAGGAGAAGCTGCTGTCACTGCTGTCCATTGCCACAAAATCCCACATTATATAATATTTAAGTCAAGACCAATGAACAGTCATACTTGGGGTCTTGACTGATAAGTACATCCACTTGCTGAGACACAGTTGACTTGGCAGTTCTTAGGGCAGTCAAGGACACATACTATTCTGCAGTATAACTGGTCACATGTCCTTGACCACCACCGAATGCAGTTGGATTGGACATTTTCTTTTTCTGTCTGTCTCTCCTCTGTATCCTTGGACTGCTCCCAGGCCTCTGTGGTGGCTTGGAGAAATTCACACAGATCTGTTTGTGTGTGTGTGTGTGTGTGTGTGTGTGTGTGTGTGTGTGTGTGTGTGTGTGTGTGTGTGTGTGTGTGTGTGTGTGTGTGTGTGTGTGTGTGTGTGTGTGTGTGTGTGTGTGTGTGTGTGTGTGTGTGTGTGTGTGTGTGTGTGTGTGTGTGTGTGTGTGTGTGTGTGTGTGTGCGCGCGCGCACATGCATGTGTTGGTCAGACCCATTGTTCCACTCAAGCTTAGTGTGCAGTACAGCTGTGTGCACTCAAACACACGTGGGGGAACTCAATGTGCCAGGCACTGCAAGACTGCAGAGCTCAGTCTGGGACAGAGACTACAGCCTATGTGTGTGTTTCCACCTACCAGTGTGCATCCTGTTATGTCTGACATGCAGGGACAATGTTTCGTTTTCCTTTTTCCTCCATGAAACACTTTGAGCGACTTGGCTTTCAAGTGTTTTGTGTTCCAAGAACCTCCTACATCACATTTGTCTCCTTCCAGTGTTCTCTGCCTTCATAGTCCTTTCACTGGCTTTGATCTTCACACGACAGCCTCGTACTGTCTGTGTGTGTGCTGCTTGAAAGGCTCCATCATTCATCTGTCTACAATACCACGGCATAAAATGCCTGGCTGCATACAAAACAGTTATTGGATATTGCAGATTCTCTGATTTTTGTTTGCAATCTTGTTCCCATCATGATGTCTGCATGGCAAGAGATGATACAAATATCTCAAATATGCCATTACGTCTTTGGGTTTTAAGAATGTGGGGATATGCTGTAGTTGTGGTGAGACTAAAAACGCAGCAATACAAATCAAATGCCAGTCAAACTAACAACACTAAGAGTCTACATCCATGCTAGCAGCCCCGAGAGGCTGTACTTAGGAACAACGGTGCTTTTACCTAAATTCTAATGTTAGCATGCTAAGGGCCAGGTAATGACGCTAGATGAAAATTCAGGGGATCACCAAAGTAGTTATAAATCATCCTGTGGGGGATATTAATATATTTACCAAAGTTCATGGCAACCCCTCCAACTGTCATCAAGACATTTTTTCTCAAAACTACAAATGCCAGCCTCATGGTGGCACTTAGGGTTGGGTACCAAACTCAGTACTTTTAAGGTTACTGACCGAATTACGTTGGTACTACCGAGTACCTATTCACATTAGATCAGTTGGTGCCAAATTTCGTTACCTTGAAAGTGAGTTGTGTTGTGAATTCAAATAAATATTGATAAGATTCCTTATGAGCCTTTAGAAAAAATTTTGGAAACATATTTGGAGTTATTTGTTCAGCGGATCAGTTAGAAATACTGCAGAGAGGAACAGTACAAGCAGAAACAGCCACAGTGAGATGTTTGATAGAGAGCTGTAGACGTGGCTCTCAGTGAATTTTTGGCAAACAGCACATCTCCAACTGGTAGCCAAAAACAACTTATTTACCTTGTTTACTATTAATTTATTGTTTATTGTTGTTTATTTTACCTTGCAAATGTTGCAAATGAGAAGTTTGGACTAATTTTTTACAACTAAAATCACATTTTTGTTAATACAGAGAGAGTAAAGTACCAAAAAAAGGTACTGTTGGGTACCGGTACCAAGTTCCAGGCACTGTTGTCGGTTCAAATGTGAACGGTACCCAACCCTAGTGGCACTAGATAGATTCACCTTAGGGATTTCTGTTTTGTTGTTGCCGCTAAATAATCAAATGGTTAAAAACATTGCAATGGCTTGCAGTTGACTTCAAGCCATGTTGGACCAAGTTGACTGAGCTGCTGCCGAGTTCTGTGTTAAGGGTGTAGCCGTGATTCAAATGGCCAGGCTTTCTGTCTTAAGATATGGTTGCTTCACTTCAGACAGCTTGTGTTGGGGTGTACTGTTAAAGGCCAGTATGTTAGCCGTATCTTGTTTTATCTTTGCTTGTAAAAATGTCATTCACGTGTGTGTATTTTTCTTCCCCTGAGTCCATAATCTCGTCTCTGTCAGTGATGTAAGCGAAGTGAAGGTTCATGTCATGTTTCTCTCCCCCAGTTACTCAAAGAAAACCTTTTCCCTGCTCCTCTGGCCATTATTTTGCTGACAATGTTGACTGACTGAAAGAAAATCTGACATGGCAATCTAAATCACCAGTGCAGTAAAAAACAGAAGCACTTGTCTGGCGGTTGTGGCAACTTAGAGACACCAAGCACTTTTATGTGTTACTGATCTCATTAGTTTCTTTGCCCATGGTATGTCAACCATGTCTGCTTGAAGCACAGAACACTTCTAAGATGTTGTCTGCCCATCTCTGGCCACTTGTGTCTGTTCATCCCACTTACTCGCACTTTGTTTTCCTCACATAAATGGTCTTACTCATCTGTTTCTTTGCCTTTTTCTTGCCGCAAACCTCATTCATCCTCTTTCTAAAGCTGTGGACCAGTGCATAATAACATTGTTGGCATACAGCATTTTCCACTTATCTTATTCACTTCAAGATTTCCTCACTCTTATCTGTCCCTTTTTAAGTGCTGCTTTCTGAAGCAAAAAGAGGCTGTCCTTGCTTGATTTCACACTGAGGACCTTTTGTGTAATTGCAATACTGCAGTGATAATCACTTGCTTCTGCTGCTTCTCTTCTCCATCTTTCATTGCTAGGCATGTCTTTCAGCAGCCACTTATCTTTCTCCTTTCCTCTACCTTGTCCTGCTTCCTTCTTTCACTGTCTCCTTTCTTCTCAGACTTACTCAGCACACACACTGTGACTTCTCTGTGCGATGAGTGTCTGACAGGTGACAGGTGGCACAGATTTCACTGAGACAGGGTGTCACTGCTGCAAAGTGCTGTCTCTCCTGGCTGATATATGGGGGATATCAGTGCCCCGGCAACCTGTTAGTTATGGTCAGGCACAAAGCACTGACATCATCAGCTGCATGCAATTGCTTTGATCATTTGAAAACCCTTAAATGTAGCGAAGGCAAGTTTATCCCAGGGTGACACATTGTGCTCTTCTTGCCTCTCATTGGTGGTGAAAGCTGTCATCTCTGCTTAGTGGTGACTTGAGGGAAGTTTGACAGACAGGTGGAAGGGGCAGAATGAACTGTCACCGGGGTCACAAAGCCCTGGCGCACTTTGGTCACACAGCCTATCCTCCCAGGGGACATGCCCGCCACGTTGAGAGAGAGCAGTGCTGCAGGGCAACCTCAGATGTGCAAGAGTGACAGCTAAACGCCTCAGATTCCACTTCCCTGTAAGACGCAGAGGCATAACCCACAGGATATTGGTCGTAAAAGCGGCAAAACCCATATTTCCTGCCAGTACTGTATGTCAGGCCTGTAGTGCATTTTCCAGCAGTTTCTTGCAAGCTGTAAAAGCTGTCATTTCCTTGGCGCTGCTCAGCTTGCCTTATACTGTGAGCACACTCCCATGAACATTAGTGCTTTGAGCTAAATCAAGCAGCCAGGCATGCACAGTGGAGCTAGAGTGAAGGCTACGGCTAGTGCACGTAGCACTCTAAATGGTTACCAAGTAGTGGTCTCCCTCCCCCCACACACCCCACCCCATAATAATTCTCTGTGTTCTTCTCAATATAAAGATCATGCCAATATGAGACCAGTGAAGACAAGAGTGATTGTGATGATTTGTTTCATTTACTGCTGTTTGTTCCAGCCATTCAGTAAGTGGATGTTTCATGTTTCCGCTGAGAATGTTTTATAGTGTGCTAATGATGTTGTACAGAAGCAGTGGAAATGTCTGAGCAGTTAAGAAATGCGGTTTCCTCCACAGGATGAGCACAAGAGTATGTTCCATCAATCTGTCTGTGCAGGTCTATGGGAGATGAGCTGAAATGCATCTTTTATCCGGCAGAGATCCATACAATCATTTGTCAAAATGAATCTGAACATTACAGTCTTTTCAACCTCCTATAGAGGGAGATTGTGACAGACAGATGGTGTAGTGAGATGCTGGATCACCTTACAAGGGCAAGAGAATGTGGTTTAGTCGATTGGGTTTGGGCAGTGAAAGCAATTCCGTTTTTGTAGCGGTGATACTATATGTTATGTTAAGCTTTACACCAAATAGCATTGAAAGAAAAAAGGAATGCATTCTTGAGGCAGGTCGTCTCTGTCTTTGTACTTTTCTTTGTCTTTTCATCTCTCACACACACTTACTTCTTGTCTCTCACTGTATTTCTGGATGTTCTCCCAGACTGTGTCTGCAGTCTGTGCAGATATAAATATAATACACATTCCTGACTCTGCAAAACCTGTCAAAGTAATTGATTTGGCTGAGTAATGGCAGGTACAGTGGAAAGTGTGCTATGTGATAAAGAACCAGGGGAGTGGCATTAAGATATTTTCCTGTAATATTTCATTAGCCAGGCTAATTAAAAAGTAACTTCTTTTGCACCTGTTGTCTGGGAATATTAATTCCCAGGCTTTACACAGATGTTTCACTCTGTGGAGATTTTTCAGTCTTGCTCTTTATTCAAGCAGCACTGCATGTTTTGATGTGGATTTAATGAATGCTAAGCAATGTGAAATGGATTAAGCATGTAATTGTAGCATATACTTCTACTATGCTAAGAAAGACATATGACATGTCTATCTGTTTGTCAATATTCAGTAGGCTACACCTTGTGCTCTGGTAATTGCATTCTGCTGGATTGTGATGATGAAGGAAAAAAGGCTCTGCCTGAACACAGTCTCCAGGGACTGGAACACAATGGCTGAGATAACATAATTATACAGACTGTTAACTAATGTTCAGATCTGCTAACCTTAGCAAAGCTTCAATGATTTATTTATGTTGACATACCTTCTGTTGTCAAGTGAGAGTGGGTGGGCAGACTGAAAATGTAGGTAGACCTGAAAGCAGCTTCCACGTGAGCTTTAAAGGTACAATGTGTTTGATGTGAACTAAATGACTAAAGGATGGTTATTTGTGCACCAGTTCATGTTGTGCAAGGTGCTCTGTAATATTCATGACAATGACATGAGAGCATATTCAGGATGTCTAGCCTCATCTTCAGTATTACCAGCGGGGTTCTTGTGCATTTGACTAAACCATGCATGCACTTCGGTTGGCCTTAAACCACTTAAACCACTTTTAATAACAAAAGCCTCCACAACCTCCATCATGCTTGTATTAGGTATTATTTGGAGGATAAGCTTCTTATGTTGCTTTTAGGCTTAGGGTGTTGTCACACGTAGGCTTTCTAAATGAGCCACAAAGAGGACAGTGAGCAAACAAACCATCTAGTTCTGTATCTTCTCTAAAAGAGAACTCCATGTCCCAGCCTTGCTCCTATCTCTCCCAGGGATGCATCCCCTATATGGATATGGGTATTAGGGATTACAGCAGGGGGTACAAAGAAACAGTATCGGCAGAAGGCTCAAACAGATTGGCCTGTTAGTGAATTTGAATAGGCTTATGATGAGCTGAATCTGAATGGTTAATTATGACTTGTTTTGATACGGCCCTAGGTAGGTAGGCGTAACTATTCTGCATTAAAATGTCGAAAAATGACTAGACCCATGTTATATATTTTGTTGAGTTGTGTACTTACATTATCCCAAATGTTTCCAACAATTTTCAAACCCAGAGAAATCTGTAACTTTAATCAAGGTAACGGTCCATTTCATTTGATCGGCTGTCAGTGGCGTCATACCCCCTCCAACAAAGACTATACACGCACCCAGTAAAAACCTCCTGCTGGTTGTTTAACAATGAAAACAACAACTCGCATGATCCCACGCTACTTCACAACATCATCAAAATCCATCTTTTTTATTGTTTTGATTGAGAGACCCCTAGCAGCAGAAATTACATATTGTGCGTTTAAGATGCATGTTGTGTGGAGAGTCAATACTAAAATGATCATTCATCATGGTACTTTAAGAAGCAAGAGGTTTGACAGAAATCATTGACTTGTATTATCCAGCAGTGTGTTTACATACACTTGAGGAACCAGCTTACAGTCGGTTTTCTCCAGAAAGCTGATTTCTTAACTGTCATGTGAACAAGAAACCTGCTTTCTGTAATCGGAGTATGGGATTAGAGACACCTGGTTTCCTCAGGTAGATCTTACTCCCTGGAGAACACCGATTTCTCTGCCATGTATATGTGTAACCAGGTTTATAATCAGCTTTTTACAAGCAAGCATGTGCACAATAACAGACTGCAGGCAGAGAAAGCACAGTGCCGAGCGGCTGGATGAAAGGAGAGATCATTACACGGAGCAAAACATCCTCATATCTAAAATAATAGCAACCAAGGTCTGACTGAAACTAAAACAAAGTAGCCTGTAGATGTCTAAATAAGTCAGTTTCCACCACTGAACATTTAACTGTTTGTTAAATTCGGACACATTGGCGCTGTGAGGAAGAGCTCCCTAGGTTCATCTCCAGCAAAGATACCAGACAATAACAAGGAGGTTTTTTTTTTTGTTTTTTTTGTTTTTTACCTAACTCATCTTAGGGTTACCTTCCTTTGATATATAACTTATTTTGACCTACTTTCACTTTGACATGGTCTCAGAACTCTCCTAGAGAAATAAATCAGCCAGTTGGACACTCATGTTCTTGGTTCTTATCTAATAATAACAGCAGGAGGAATAAAATGCAGTATTACATTTTATCAAAGAATTTATATTGTAGTTTGATGATAAAAACTTAAGTGATGTAGCCTTACGTGAGCAATCTCCAATTGATTTTGATGTCCCTCCCTTACAATCCTTTCTGCCACTTTGGTGGCAGAAAGTAACATTTATTAGGATTCATTTGAAGGGAGTGGGAGGAGTGGACAGAAAAGTGTAGGGGGTGATTACCAAGCAGTTATGGTGGATCATCATTGTAATCTGCAGGCATAGTGTGAACACATTGCATATTCAAATCACTCTTGTAAGCCTTAGTGAACATCTGTCAGTGATTCTGTTGAACTAGTTTCAGTGGTGATCAATTAAACTTTAAAATGGTAAAATGCTGCTGATTATGTGATTAAATGTTGTTGTACAGTGTTTTTTCAGCACTTTGTAAGCAGTGCTGCAGTTGTGCTCTAAACACATCCCTCCAGATTTGATTTGACAGAAGTGATTTAGGTGGCTTTTACCCTTTTGGCATTTCTGATTTGTGCCCTTTATTGTCTGTCACTTAAAGAAAAGCATCCACCCTGAATCACTGTGTGAAACAAGAGCTGCCAGTAATGTGGCCTACTTAGATTTCTGCATACATTTAGTTGTTTTGGGATTCATTTTTCTTCTCCTGTGGTGGATAACTGGCCAAATGTAGATGTTGTGTCATCGCACTGACATATTTCCAGCTAAAATTCAGTTCAAAGTGAACACAAAAATAGAAACAGAGAGCGAGTATCAGCTTTCTATGTCAGTTGTGAACAGTTTGTCAGAGCGAGAGCCTCTCAGACCAGTAATCTTACAGTGAAATTCTGCAGTGATATAGAGAAAAACCCACTGACAGAGAATATCTGTGCGACTGTTATTGCGTTCTCCACCTACAGCTAAAATGCTTAGATATTTTCAAAACATGTTCTCTACTGGTTGCTGAAAGTCACTCACTGAAGTAGAAAGTGGGCACAACAGAAAGCCAAATTACACCATTTTCATCTTTTGTGCTGTTTGCTGTGATGGCAAAGGCCAGCTAAAGCTCACAAAATACTCTAACATGCACTGTCTGCCTTTCATAGTAGCTTTGATTTTTAGTGAGCAATTCAGACACTTACTGGAACAGCCTTTATCCCAGGTGACGGGTGACTTCAGCTATTCATTTCTTCACCTGTAACAGAGTTAAACCAGTGAAATGAAGTGGAAAAAAGATCTTGCTATGCTCGACTACAATTTAGTGTTCCTCTGTACATTGAATTCTCCACTCCTTTAGGTTTAAATTGCAGACCAGTAATATCGGGCGTAATCATTTCTCTTCTCCCTCAAGGACATCCTTGACAAGTATGAGGCATGGTTTATTTGAGAATGTTTCAGGCTTGTGGTTTTGTAGCAAACCGACAGCAGGAGCAACTTGTTAACACATAAAATAGACAGGATTTCTTAGCTTACATTATAAAGGAGTTGTCATCCTGCCTTTCTGCATCTCTAGTCTACCTGTGTTTTGGGAGCAGACTATCACTAGGCTTCCTCTTCTTTCAGAGGTGTTGGACTCTGTGAGAAAGGTGTGAAAGCAGACAGATGGTCTGTGTAAGTACTGCAGAATTCAGACCGAATTATCATATGGAGGGGGAGAAAGTTGAAGGTGAAAACTGTCTTGTTAGTCCACAGAAGAGCTTCCCTCTATTTCCTTTCCTCCTCTGCTAACTAATTAATTCTCAGTGGCCTGAAATGGATTGCCGTGCCATTCACTTTGACTGGCAGTCATAGCAATGCTGCTGCCTGTTGTGCTGTTCTTCACTTCTGTCTGCCTCAGCTTGAATTACACACCTGGAGTGAGCTGAAGTCATAGCAGTCTAAATGCACTTGACTTTATAAATGGTGCTTCAAACATATTCACCTTTCTTTGATTTTCACTGGATAGACAGATACGACACTTGGGTTACATTGTTGACTACTTTGCTCTTTAAAACTGTACAAGCTTTATGAGTGGGTAATGTAATTTAAAAAGGTCCAGAAGAAAGTTTTTACAAATACACTCACTACTTGGAAAATTCCCTCATATTGCTTCACTGTGGTCGTCTGTTATCATTCTGAAATAACAAAGCACACCACCAATGGCAGAGATGCTGGTGTATATGTAGAAGCTGACTGATGAAATATAGCCCCCCCCCCCCCCCCCCCCCCCCCCCTCTCTCTCTCTCTTCAATGACTTTGTGTGACATTCCACAAGTGGTTTCATCTGTGCATTTGGTCTTTTACTGATAGTGTAGCTCACACTGAGGTAGCTTAGTAGCATACAAGAGCAGTCTGTCACCTTTTTAAAGGAAACAAGTTCCCAGTTGGGTTAAAGTGGTTCAAAGAAGCTATGTTTGATATGTACCTCATTCATGTTGACATTACTTGTTGCTACTGCATTTTCTATAATGGAGTAAAGCAGCATCAATGCACAGTATAGTTATACATCAATGTATAATGTGGTGTATTACCAGATGATTATATGTGAATAGTACTATTTAGAAAGTACCACAGTATAGACTTTGACTTTTTCTTAATGTTATTTAACCGCAATCAATAAACTAAGGTTAGACATATAGAAATGCAACATTAATGAAATTAAATTACTGTAAATGTGCTCTGTATTGATTCTTACATTTCTCAGGCAAAATAGATTAAATCTCCCATGTTCAGCCTGTATTTAGTCCTGTCCCTGCATGTGGTGTAGCCTCTGTACAATGCAGCCTTTGAAATGGTGTGAGGACACTTCTGTTCTGATTTGATCTGCTTTCTAATCAAAACTGCACCTGTGACAGATGAGTCCAGATACAACATGAGTATTCCACTTATACAATAGAACTAACAATCAAGTATTTTCTAATTAATAAAAATATGTAATAATAATAATAATAATAATAGGCCATTAAAGTATTCATTCTCAAAATTAGATTTTGTTGATGAAGTTTGGCTTTGACTTATTTTCTATACTATTCTGCTACTCTCTGTTAATAGTCTACTTCCTGTGAGGATTTGTCTCTGGAAAGATATACTGAGCAGTAGATGTTAAAGGTACCCAGTGGAGCTTGTGATCTCTAGTAGTGCAGTGGAGCAATGTTTTTATGAGTGGGCCCCTGTTTTGTTTGTTATTGTGTACGAGGACGCACATGCACACGAGTGAGTATACGGCCAACGTGTTGCATATTGCTGACAATGGCTTTATGTTATTCTGTTGATCGATAGATGCTTGTAGTAACACACAAAGATAAATAGTAATGCGGCAACAAAAGAAGACTACTAGCTAGTAAACATGGGTGTAAACAACAATATACGCCTTAAAGTACTTTAAAAATTGGCACTGCAAACATTTTATGAGGAAGGAAATGCATTACAACACATTTGTTAGACCTCAAAGATTCACACAATGTGTTTTGGTAAGAAACACTGATTGTAAACAGAACTTTAGACAGAACAGGCACCTTTCAAGAAAGCAAAACAGATATAAACATATATGTATGAAACTATTACTGATAATTACTTGAAACGCTGATGGGTGCTTTGTTTTACTGCTAATGAGGGGACATCAATAAGGGTACCAGTAATGGTTGGTAATGCATTTGAGTCTGAATCAAGGGCTTGCAATCTTCTTCCCAGTTGGAAAAAAATATAGCCAACCTTTTTAGTTAAAGTAAAACACAGCAGTGGTTTCACATTGAGCATTGTACCTTATAACTCTCAGATTGGAGCTGTCAGAGATGAGGCAGTAATGATCTCTTGCGTGAGTTTTTCTCTGCTGGATTTCACTTCTCATATGTCTATGATGCTCTCAAGTGGGACGTGTAGAAAATACCATCAGTGGCCAATAAACTCTGCTTTGTCTGTGACACTGTTAGACAAACACTTGTCTGTGCTGATAAATCAATGGCCTTGTCAGTTAATGTGGAAATGAAGGCACCTCAGTTGAGCTGTGTAACTACAAACTGACTCATGCGCGTTCTTAATGACTCTGGTGCGCTCACAACACAAAAGATGAAGCATATTACCAATCTTGGATCACCAGATGCTTGCAATAAATGTTTTAATTGCCTGTTTGTATATCCCTTAGTACCTTCATAGCTTCAGCTGCTCCTGTTACATCTGGCTCACTGTCAGACAGGTGCTTTTTTCCAGAAGCCTCACACTCTGTAGTGCTGTAATAACTTTATTTTTTTCACCCATCAGTGACGATGTCAATGTATCATATTTTCACAGTTAAAGTGATACTAATTGCATTGTTGAAGTCTGACTTCTTTTGTTAAACATTTTCATGGTTTATACAGATAGTTGTGTCTGTGTAGCAATGAGAAAGCTAGTGTGGGATTTTTCATAGTGTGATTTGTTGCAGGATTATATTAAATAGAGTTGATACGGGAAAGATGAAGTGTGGCGTAATGAGTACAGCAGGATGAAAATTTAAAATACTTCAACACAGCCAGTCCAAAATAGAATTTTAATTAAAGTAACTATGTAAGGTTAATTGAGGGAATCAATTAAAAAAAAACTTTACTTCTGGCAAACTTCAGTGTGCGTGTGTTCCTGTGCACTTCATTTGTACTTTTGTCTTTTGTGTGAAGTGACACATGCTAATCACATACAGCCGGGTGCTGTTGTTTGCAAAAGAAACAGCTGATTGTTAGAGACTTCACTAGTAGAGGTGACAGGTACGTGCTGGTTATATTTGACCTCACATCTCAATGCCTGACCTCAGAGAGGATTGTCGGTACTTAATGTTAAAATAAAACAAACCAATATATCCATATAATCAACAGTTCATGACTGCATAACATGCTGGTGTATTCTTAACACTTGAAGCCTGCCATTCTTACCAAATGAAGGCTTTAAACAGAATTGATAAATTTCTACCAGGTTTTTTTTACCTTATAATAGAATTTGCCTCTGTGCCTAATCCTTGAATCAGCCCTCTGGTGTGCTTTTGGCAGGAGAGCTCTGTGTAATCAACTGACCTCCTGCTCATAGCACACATGCTGATGTGCCACTCCCGAGCCAGCGCCATGCCTCTTATACCACTCACCCAGAGAACAAAGACCCGATCCTCTCCGATGTCTCATTTTCCAATCGCATTATCCTCATTCACTACAGAAACCTTATAATCCTGTAAGCCAGTCTTCCCTTCATTCTACTCATGTCATGCATCTCAACACTCCCTCAAGTCTCCTCTTGTACCTCTATGTAGTCATTTTACAGTTAAATTGAAGGCATGCTTTATGACTGAATATACTTATACTTTTTACATACAAAACTGAGTACACCCCTGTGCAATATCACTAAAATGTTAAATGATTCAACATTGTATTATCTTATAATACTTGTAGTATTTTTAGGGTGCAGCGTAGGGTATTATTTTATTTGTAATTAAAAACAAACAGGTTAGACAGACTAAATTGAAAATGCAGGCCTCAAAATACCTCAATGCAACTCAAGTGAGTACACCTGTGACCACTGAAACAAAAGTGATTACATTTCCATTTGAGACTAATTGCCTGAACAAGGTTATAAAAGAACCTGTTATCACCCCAACTTTGTCAATTTTGGCCTGGGCTGTGTCTAATGCAGCATGGCTCCACATGATAAGGAATTGCCTGAACAAGTAAGAAACCAGATTGTGAGACTTCATAAAGATGGGAGAGGGTACAAAATCATCAGTAGGCTACTGAACAGAAGCCAAAACACAGTTGCAGCAGTGGTCAGGAGTTACAGGAGGACACATACTACGAATAACAGAAGGTGCAGTGGCCGTCCTTGAAAAATGATGGCATGCACAATTCATTATTTAAGCAGCCTTACATTAAAAAAACAGACGGGCAAGTGCTTCTGACTTGGCACAAGGATTATCTGTGGAAATTGATGTTTGAGTGACTGCTCAGACAGTGTGAAGGACATTGCATGAAGTCAACTTCTATGGACGACGTCCAAAAAGAAAACCATTGCTCACAAAATGGCATAAAACTGCCAGATTAAACTTTGCCAAAGAACATGAAAAGCAGCCTGATTATTATTGGCGGCACATTCTTTGGTCAGATGAAACCAAAATAAATTTGTTTGGATCAGATGGTGTTCAGCATGTTTGGCGTGGACCTGGCCAGGACAACCGCAGAGACTGCATAGTGCCAGTCATGAAATATGGAGGTGGGAGAGTGCTGATACGGAGCTGCACAAGTGCAAAAGGTGAAGGAGAGATGACATTTATAGATGGCACTATGAATGCCAGTTTGTAAACCAAAATACTGAATGAAAAGATGACTCCCAGTCTCAAGAAAGATGGCAGGAGAGGAATTTTCCAACATGACAATGATCCCAAACACACTGCAAAAAAAGGTGAAAACGATGACCGGGCCAAATATGTCCCCTGACCTGAATCCAATGGAACACCTTTAGAGTATTTTAAAGCGGAAAGTAGAGCAACACAACCCCTCCAGCAAAGAGCAGCTGAACATAATGATCTGTGAAGAATGGCAGAACATCTCTCCACAGATTTGTTCTAGACTGGTATCATCCCTGCCCAGGAGGATCAAACCTGTCATCAAAAATAAAGGTGGGCATACAAAATATAAAAAAAATAATGAACGGTGTGCTGACTTTTAGTGCAGTTTGTTCTTAAATATGGACGTTTTATTATAGATTAATTAGTGAAACATTCTGTTTTTTTAATTAATTGGCTTAGTATTAAATGGACAGGATTTGTAATTGCTTAACATTTTAGTGATGTTGACCCGGGGTGTACTCAGTTTTGTTATATACTGTGTACTTGTGTGTGTGTGTGTGTGTGTGTGTGTTATATAATTGACCAGCTCAAATGCCATAGTATATTTTGTATTACTGAAACATTATTTCTTTGAACAGAATTGTGATGGTATGTATTAGGAGGCAAAACACTCACAATCTATATTTTTATTACTGTTGACAAATCCCATGAAAAGACCAGAACAATCAAATCAATACTTAACACCTTCCTCCACCCTGTCTGTGGCCCCAGGCCCATCCCTACTGAGGATGTAAATCTTTACAAATAGGTCACAAATATATACTTTGATTTTCAAAAAAGACGTAATAATTTCCTAAAACAGCTGTACTGTAGTTTTATGCTAACATGACTCATACAGGAGTGAATAGTTGTTGGGGACTATTTTCAGCTGCAGTTTTGGTGCTTTAGTGAGTATTTACAGCAGCAGCTTAAATGACTTAAAATAAACTACACTGTGTGTGTTCATGATTATAAAGAGTTACCCAGAGTAACAGTAGGGCTCACTGGTGTGTTTTTAATAGTTTTTGGGCAACAATGGCACAGAGGAATAAGCTATCGGGCTGTACAAGCAATACTTTTTAGTATGATCATTTCATAACGACACTACAGAAAATCACCAGGGGCCTGTTTCAGAAAGCAGGCTTAACAAACTCTGAGTCTAACCCTGAACTCTGAGTTTTCAGTTCCAGAACAGCTGATCAGTTCAATCAACTCTGAGTATGTTCACTCTGAGTTAAGCGCGTGCATGATGAATGAAAAAAGCCATCATCAATGGAGCTCTGATACTGTCATTCACCATGGCAACAAGTAAATAAAAGGCAGAGCCTCCATTTTAATCCAGTGGATGTAGAGATATCAATGCATGTGTATACGGATGGTGCACATTTATCTTTAAAAAAAAGAGCCTGAGTCAAAGCGGGAAAAGTGTCAATAAGTTAACACAATACAGTTTTATTCAGTGTTGTCCATTTATTCATCATTTACCGGACTTACATTTCCTTAATGATGATAAAGTGGAATCTGACTGTGTATCAGGCTGCAGCTACATTACATTTTAAATATATTTGTTCAGTTTTAATCTGACGGGGGACAAAACACAGCAGGCAGCAACTGAAGATGAAAAATATAATTAAAGATTTAATACATATATAGATTAAAGACATAGAGACTGACTGTAAGCTCTCAGTCTGATCCAGTAATAATGTGTTTGGTGATTGAAAAGGTGTCATAGTTAAAATACAGTAGATTTTACTCAGAAATATTAACATATAATCTCCAATTTTATAGGATATAATTATGTTCCATCATTGCGACCAATCACATCATGAGTGATAGAGATAATTATTAATTGATCCCACGTGTCTAAAGCTTCATACCGATTTTTTTGTTTTTTTAGATTTAAACTGAGATTACACATTATGTGCAGTAAACATTTCAGTGCAGAGGCTGCTCTAACAAACTGACAGCTGTCTTATGCGCACAGAGTCACAGTGTTATAAGAGGTTTTATTCTGAGCTGAGGCTGAATTCACGCTGAGTAATATTTCAATGTGAAGGCAAAAACCGCTGTTCAAAGAAATGTGCATAAAAGTGGTAACTTTAGATAGTCCTTGAGTAATTCAAATAAGATCCAACCAGGATTCTTACAGACAGTAAGCCGCCACTAATTAATGCACTTCAATACAGGCTGAATGAATGATGAAATGAAACAGCGTGTCTGGCTGTGAAAGAGGGAGCAAACAGAGAGAAACCCAGGGTTTGTTGAAGAAAACCTGCCAGCGAGCAGGTTAGCTTCAGAGTCAGTTACCGCGGTAACTGACCCAGAGTTTAGGTTAGCTCTCTTTGTAGAACTGAAAACCCAGAGTTTCTCTCAGCTCAGGGTGAACAAACTCAGAGTTTTCACTAATCCTGCTTTCAGAAGTATCTTTTAACTCTCACAGGCAGCAACATAATCTACTGACTGTTCATTCTTAATGCTGGCATTGAAAATCAGCCAATGGCCAAATATTAGCTGTAATAACAAATGGAGTTGTCAGCATTCACAGATAAGTGTATATCACTTCTTTAATGGTGCACAGCAGCAAAAAAATGAATGCGTTTCAGCCCAAGGCTTTCCTCAGTGTTACAAATACTAGCTGTAATCAGCAGTGTGCTGTGTCCACTGCATCTATATGGTCTTTAATTTGTTTCTCTTTTTATTGCATTGTGAACTGTAGTAAATAGTAGATCTTATTGTTATAAATGCCTCACCAAGTATTGCATATGGCTTACAGTAATTACAACAACTGGCTGCATTAGATGGTTGAGAACTTAAAGCAGTTGTTGCATGGAAACAGTAATCATTAAACGAGTTCAGCTACAGCTTAGCAACATCTCTAAATCCAGAAAAGTGCCTGGATTTCACTTCACTAATCCTGGAACAACAGTAAAAGAGATGTGGAATGTGAAACTAGCTAAGGAGGTCTGGAAGTGTAATCTGGCACATCTCCAGTGTGTCTTTTCTGGCACTGTCTTTCTCCTCCATTGTGGAGATGGCGAGCTTTCACTGGGTTTCTAATTACCAGTGGAGGGGCAAGTCTGCGGTCTCTTGTTACACAGTTAGCTTTAATGTCCGCTGGCTATAAATAGTGCAGGTGTCGGCTCTCTGGTGAGCAGCAGCCTCTGCTCACAGTCTTTATGGAGGCAGGAAACAGAGCTCTGCACGCACAAACACAGTGTGCTCCATTGATTTCACTTAATGTTAACTGAGATGAGGTAAGCAGTGTTTGTGCAATGCAGTTGCCTTATGGGAAGAACTAAACAGTACACTGTAGCTCCATTTTCATCCTGTGAGAAAGTGAGATACAGCATGGTAAAAAGAAAGTTTCACCTCAAATAACCTTAAGGCAGTAAATATGGTGTGAAGTGTACAGTGCACTATTAGCATTTTAGCTACTGACATCATGTTTGTATCACAGAGGAGGCTTACCCTCAAAGCCATCAGGAGATTAATTTGTCATTGATAAATCATTTTTATGCTTGCTTCCTCAGCAAGGATTTCGCTCACTGCTTGGAAAACTGTCCTCATGGTTATTAGTAATGTTTATTGTGTCCAGAAATAATGATAGATTAGTTATTATTTCAGTGAGTCAAATGAGTACTACGTGACGAGACAAAGGCAAGTGAAACAAAAGTAAGCAAATAAAAAGTTGTGATATGAACAGTTTTTAATGATGAATATAAAAAATCAATTTAATAATTAATAATCTAAAAATCTGTTGGATTTGGCTTGGAAGGAGTTTGCTGGTAGCATTTTGCAGCTCTCTCAGTTCCTCATTATTCACTGATTTGTTTATATTTTCATTCATTGCTGCATGAATTAGTTTGAATGACCTGAGGTGAAACACCACCTTCTTGATGCTGCGCTGCACTTTGAGACATCGGAGTTCATCCAAGGGAAGATTCGTATTCACTGCAGGTTGGAGCAACAAGTTCTCAGATACATAACGAAGGACTGAGTGAGCATCAGTACAATTTAATGATCCTCTTTCTGTACCCAGTTGCTAAGCAACCTGCACCATTCTGTCTGAAGCCACGGCGTCCCAAAAGAAACATCACGTCATTGGTCTGGAGAGCTGAGGAATGATAGCGGGGAATGCAAAGCCATGGGGGTTTAAGCATAATCTTATTTCTGCATGCTGACTCTCTCAACGTGCCCACATGCTATGTTTTCAACAGCACCCCTGTTTGGACTGAAGTAAATGTTTCAGTGTAACCTGTAGGTGTGATAATATGGAGAGAGTTAATCGCCTCCTGCTTGGTGGTCTTAGCATGAAGACATGGCTGTTACAGTAGTCAAGGCTGGAGCCCATTGTGTAAGCCTGCTGGGCTAATCTAACAACCATTCCTTGGCTGCAGAGCCCACAGAGGGGGCCTCTTTTGTTCAGGTGCCATTAACCAAACACTGGTGTGGTATGGGGAGAAAAAAAGGAGCAAATTAAACCAACTGCTGTAAGTCTCTCCTTCTGAAAAACACTGCTTTCGAGCCTGACAGCAGTCTGGTTTTGGCAGCGAGCAGGAGAGAAGCACATTCAGGACAGGAAGGCTTCAGCATCACCCACTATTCACTCCCTCCCTGAGTCAATTTTCTGCTGTGAATCATAGAGGTGAAGGGGAAAAAAGAGAAATAAGAGGGAGTGAGAGCTGTTGCTACAAAGCCACAGCTTGAGTGAAATCAAGCATTTCTGTTCTCTTCTTCCCAAATCCCAGGAGAGGGCTGTTTTTCCTCCTGTGGTTATTATTCTGGCTCCACAGCACACAAAAAACACAGAAAACAATGTGTTCTGTAAACAACAATGAACAACAAATGGCCTTGGTAAACTTCTGAGAGGACAAAAAAGAAGCACATTATTTACCCACTCTTGATGCAGTCATTGATGCTTTCTACCAATATGCTGTATATGATCATAGGTATTAAGTTATTCTTTAACCTTCTGTGCAGGGTTAAAGTGTTTTTGTTTAGTTTCATAGTCAGTGTAGTTCTACTTTGTTTTGGTGACACATTTGGTACCCTGCACTGCACGTAAACTTTCAATATAACACACAGAATACTTCAATTACCTACAAAAGCCTTTCTGTGCTCTAATAAGCCTCATTGCTGCATCCTTTGCTTACATCACAATCATGCCGCTGCTGCTGTTAGAAGTTGCTTCTTAATCCAACCTGCACATATGCAGCGAGCAGTCTATTGGTAGTGCTTGTTTCTCATGCTCAGATGCTCAGTGATCTCTCTGGAGGTGCTGATGACCACCTCTAGTCAAACCCTCATCAGAGCTCCTCACCTCAGTTTGTTTCAATAAGGCTTTCACATCAGGTCTGAATCAAGAGGGATGCTGTAGAAAGCTTTGCACCTCCCCTAATTTTTGACATGCTACTCTAGCAGTGCGCACACACACAAACACACACACACATTTTCTAACAATTTTCCATTGACTGATCAGGCAAATCCAGGGGCTGAGGTACTAAAATGGGACAGTCCAATGGACAGGTTAGGTTTTTATCATTGGTGTTTCCTTCCTTCTTCTTTCCTTTCTGGTGTCTTCCTCTGACAGGATAAGATAAGATGTTAGATGTCCCTGATGTTCAACAACCAATGACAGCTAAGATATATTTAAATCAAATAAGTAAGTAACTTTATTTATATAGCACCTTTCGAGAGCAGGGACGTCACAAAGTGCTTCACAGAGGAAATAAAGCATAAACATACATACAGACATAAAACAGAAATAAAAAACAGAAATAGAAAATAGAAAAATGACACAAAGGCAAGTGTAAACAAATGCTGCTTTTTAAAGGTGTCCACAGAGTCCACAGATCTTAAGTCCACAGGGAGAGAGTTCCAAAGTTTAGGAGCCACAACCTCAAAAACACAGTCTCCTTTAGTTTTAAGCCTTGTTCAAGGAACAACCAGCAAACCCTGATCAGAGGATCAGAGACCTGCTGGTGACATACAGTAGGGCTGCAGTACATCTCTAATGTAGGCCTGACTATGCAGAGCTCTGTAGGTGATCATGAGAGCCAGTGAAGTGCTATCAGAATCAGTATCACGAGACCTTTTGGAGGACCTGGTCAAGAATTTAGCAGCAGCATTTTGGACCACTTTTAAATGATCAAGGGGTGTTTTGCTGAGGCAGGGGAAAAGGGAGTTACAGTAGTCAGGAGGGGACAATATAAAAGCATGAATTAATATTTCCATCTCCACTTGAGACACAATGGGCCTGAGCTTTGCAATGTTTCTCAGGAAAAAAACAAGAGCAAGTCAAATGTCTAGGTATATATATATATATATATGTTATAGCTCAGTGCACTGGCAGTGTCTTTGTTATAAAGCATTTTCAAAGTGTTATTTATATTTTATATTTTAAACAAACTATATCTAATATTTATACATATTCCTATATAGGAAAGAATAAGGATTTCTTAATGCAATGTATGCTAGGAAGTAAATGCATGTTCTTAAAAAAAAACTTAATTTGAGTGAAGTTAATGATCAATTGGACATTTAATTAACTGAACTCAAAGTTCTGAAAGTGATAAACAATTTAAACTTGAAACTGATAAACTTATCTAATTGCACTGGGTTAGTGATAAAACAAAAGTTTATTCAATATAACTTATGAGATTTTTCAGTGCAGTAAAATTGGTTTTCCTGCATCCCCCAACTAAAGAACACAAGTTAACAGAACTTATTATCAGGACTCACTCGCCTTTGTTGAAGCAAGAGATGAGCTTGATTTGTCGGCACAATTTCAGTTTTTACTTAAACTGTTGATAATTTAGGTTTCTAAGGCCTAACTTGTTGTTAGGTGTTTTTACAGTGTTCTGCCTGTTTTCTTAAAAGCTTAGTTTTGAGAGGAAAGGGCGGAGGGTTGAAACAGAGAAAAAGATGCATTTGCAGAGTCAACCAGCTGGACATATTCTGTCTCCACATCACTTCTCCCAAGCTCAGTTTTAGCACCGAGCAGATTTCCTGTCACCATGTGGCAAACTTGACAATTTATAGTTAGTTGAAAACAAGCAGCATTGGGAGCAGTATTTCTGTGTGTTTGGTATGCATGTGAGTGTGTCAGTGCTGCTGGCTGTCTCCTAAATCTGGTTGCGAGCTTGGCACAACATACTTATTTCTTGAACATGTTTAGCTGTAGTTGGATGCAGCACTTTGAAGGAAGAAAATGTCTCATGCAGGATTTATGTTCTTACATACAGCATGTTTTTGTTGGTGATGCATCAGACATGGCATTTGTTGCCCAGAAATTGGCTTTTAGAACGTTGTCAGCTAATTTGTGTGGTTGAGTACATTATGGGTGGCTGGCAGACCTTCATTTTCGTTTGAAGTTATTTCTGTTAAATTGATAAGTGTTTTAGCATAACGGTGCTCTCAGCTATCACCTCAGTGACAATAACAATTTATCAACTTGCAACTAATAATATTGAATGCAGCTCCACATCACTTCGATACACAGGCCCAGAACATTTCCAGAGTGGCTATGGCTCAGGAGGTAGAACGGGTCGTCCACTAATCGGAAGATCAGTGGTTCGTTCCCCGGCTCCCCCAGTCTGCATCCTGCGTCGAAGTATCCTTGGGCAAGATACTGAACCCCAAATTGCTCCCGAAGGCTGTGCTATCGGTGTGAGTGCATGTGTGAATCATTACAAACTCCTCCTTGCATGGCAGCCTCTGCCAATCAGCATATGGATGTGTGGTGAATGTGTTCGGAAGTCTAGAAAGGCGCTGTATAAATGCAGCCCATTTACATTTACCATTTGTTACAGGATACTACAGCATCTTACCACAGGTTCATTTAAGGTGGCAGCATGTTTTTTTTTAAGATCACTCGAACAAAAATGGCTTTGCAAGTATCTGAGGGGCATCACACCATGCTTTTTTCTCAACATAGCTTGAGGCACATTTAATGGTGTGGAATATTTCCTTTGTATCATGATACTCATACAGTATTCACTGCCTCTCTTCCTGCCTTCAGCTTCCATGCACAGTTGTGTGTATTTTGCAGACAAGGAGTTCTGTTCAGTGTTATATCACCAAGCAAAATTGTACTACTTGTATATGGTCTAGTATTTGATTTAAAAAATGGTTAATTATGAATGTGCCATGAGGCCATGAGGTGCTTTTTTTTTTTTTTGAGAATGATTGTTGTCAGTTGTAGACAGCTAAACAAATTGGCCCATTTTGCAGAAAGTGAATTTTCTTAAGTAATCATGACTGGCAGAATCCAATAGAGGCTCTGACCTAGTGCAATCACTGTAAGCAGTCCCTCTGCCTGTTTAAGCAAATGGTTCATTTGCCTTTACATCTGTCAGCAATTAGATGTAATTATTTAAGCCAACAAGGGCAGCTTCAAAGGGTAAAATCCATCCCACAATGCCACTCGGGCTGGGATTGTTTTCAGTTATTTTCCCTCTTGTTTGTTCTCATTTGATCAGGACAGTCTGTACTTCATCTTGTTTCGCAGTATGCTTTGCTTATTCAGGTTGTCACCACATGGTTAGTGTGCATGTTATCTTGCTTTTGTTTGCTTTCCCCTGAAATCTTTTTATTCATATTCTAAACACAACAGATGACCTGTCAGCTGATGTCTGTGTCTGAAATGTTTTTCTATAGGTTTTCACATTAAATTCTGTGCTCTGATTCAGTAATACAACAACACAAACACTGCTGGTTTACATCTTTCTGCGCCCATTAAAGGGCCACTTTGCCTGCTCTGCTTACTCAGTGATTAACATGAAAAAACCCAGGCTGACAGGCTGTATCTGCTTCTCATGTTTATTTAATCAGGGTAAATGTTGTGGGTTTTTGTGGCTCATGCTGAATATGTTTGTTTTTCATTAAGTCCTGTGCTCTGCTGGCGTCTCTGCAGAAGGCCTCATTTCCCTCCTTTTTAAAAATGCACACTGGAAACATGTATATACACACACACACACACACACACACACATACAGTGCCACAAATACAAATGCACATGGATACAGAGCTACTGACTTTGGTGCTCCTGTTGGACAATATTGTAAGATACTTTTTAAAGAATAACTCCAACCTCCCACCCACTCCCACAGGCTTGGTGTTATAGTATATTGTCACTTTGGACGTGTCTCATTTTCCCAGTGTTATTGCGGCCACAGAGTGCAGCCATTTGATGGCTGTCTTTGATACGATATGTGTGGCTCACAGCGCTTTGTTTTATTTGGGCAAATCAGTTGTTGTGCTTCTCTCAGGACCTCTGATAAGACTGAAAGATATAAATGGAACCTGGTCGCTGAGATCTCCAATTACCCCATCTCTCCCCCCGGTCCTGTCTGCGCTCCCAGAAAGAAAAGAATCTGTATTTGTTGAACAGCCAGACACAACCAGGAAATCAGATCGTCATACACAGGATATCCCCTTGTGTTTTTTTCACGCACCCTTCTGACTCAAATGGAAAAATACTATGATTAGATTAGTGTCAGGAAATTGGCTAGGTGTCTTTGTGTACGTGAGTCGTGTGTGTATGTGCCTTTTTTTTTAAGTGGACACTATTTTGTCAGGTCCCACTATTGTTGTGACAGAGCTATCATGAGAAAGAAGGAAACTAATGCAGGTGAACAAACATCTTGTAGATGGCTCTGTCTGTCAGGGGAATAATTTACTGCCTACCTGAAAAGCTTTACTAGCCTCAGACAACCCCCCTCCACCCACGGACCTCTACATATAATGCTGACAGTGGTTCATCTGCTCCCGAAAATACTCAGCAGCTGTGTGTGTGTGTGTGTGTGTGTGTGTGTGTGTTTGTGTGTTTTTGTGTGAGCACCTGCATCTATTCCAAGACACTCAACAGAAGGGAGGCAGAGCTCAGACTGTGGTTTTAGGATGAACTGAGCTAGAAAGGGTTCCAGTTTTGAAGTTTAGCCTCAGCTGCCAGTTTGCACCTCCAGCTGCAGCTCCACAGAAATGATGCAGTAATATTGATACTCCCAGCACTTAAACTTGTCTGTGATATTAAGTAAGTGTCCCTTTAGTTATAACCTCTGTAGTAAAGACATCTGCTGGTTTCCATTCAGGAATACAGTGGTTTAAGTCATTTTCTATACCTATGTGCTGTTTTCATAGATGCACAAAAAGCTACATCACAGCTTATTTACACCTTATAAAAATTTAAATTGGATTTTTGATAAGACTGGTGTGCTTAGGTAAACAAATGAATTCATTATTTGAATATGGAGAGATATAGACCTCTGAACCCAACTGACACAACTTTCCATAAACATCATGGGACTGCATTAAAATCATAAGATAAATCATAGATTTCCTTATAACTTCAGAACATTGCTCATAATCATCAGATTCGGACTTTTTATTCGGTACAGTATGTAAGTAATCAAGGTGACTGTTTTCTGCACAGTGTTAACAGGAACTGCTAGTTGTCAAAGCAGCATGACTCCATGATACTGATTTGCCAAAATGTAAACAAAAGGCAATAGGCAAAAAAGCACACAAGTGGAGACTGTTTTCAGATCAATATTCAAACTTTTGTGGTTTATCCTTAATATGTTGATGTTGTACGCTGATATATTTTTGATGACCATACATAGAAAATGAATGGATAAAACAATATGTTCAATATGTAAATTGTATTACAGCAGGTATTTGAACTGCATCAGCACTCTGGGAAAGTGATTATGATGTCCTCACAGCTGGAGTATGACACACTTATGTGCGGCAGTGACAGCTTACATATCCTGTTTGTGCAGCACAGGCAAAGACATTTCTTTTCTTGGTTCAGTATCCAAACAAAACTGTCTTCAATGAAATGATAGTAAGACAGAAGTGGTCTTATTTGGTCCCTCCAACTCCACTGGGGGTATAGCTAATCACTTATGGCCCCTGGCCCCTAACCTTCATGCCTATGCCAGAAATCTTGGTGTCATTTCGATCCTGCTTTAAAATTTGACAAACAAATTAACACTGTTGTGAAAGGTTGCCTTTTCCAGCTAAGAAATATCGCTAAACTTAAACCGTTCCTCTCATTTAATGATCTGAAGATTGTCACAAATGCCTTAATTTCCTCTTGGCTGGATTACTGCAATGCTCTTTATTTGGGTATGAGCCAGTCATGCTTGTCTCACTTACAGCTGGTGCAGAATGCTGCTGCTAAAATACTAACTGATACCAGAAAGAGAGACAGCATCACACCTGCATTGGCTACCGGTCAAGTATAGGACCGATTTTAAGGTTCTATTATTTGTTTTTAAAGCTTTACACAGCCTGGCGCCCCCAGTACATCTCTGAGCTCCTCTGCCCCCTTTCCAACCCGTTCTCTCAGATCCTCAGACCAGCTGCTCCTGGCTGTCCCTCGATCAAAGCTAAGGGGTGAAGGTGTTCGTGCATTTGCAGTAGCTGCCCCAAAACCTTGGAACGGTTTACCATTTTCAATTAAGTGTTTCCCCTCTGTAGACACTTAAAAGGCTAAACTTAAGACCCACATGTTTACTCAGGCCTTTGAGTGTCCTTAAAGCTTGATGTTTCACTATTACTTATTTATTTGTGTATGCTTATGGGATGGTATTGTTACTTCTACTCCTTTTTTGCTGTTATGCAAAATGTTATGTTATTTTTGTTATTTTATTGTACAGCACTTTGGTCAACTCTGAAATCTCAAAATAAGATTTACACCAAGTTACACTGAAGCATTGTGTTTAGAAATTGTTCCAGATATATTTGACATTAGCCTTTAGACGTGTACCATCAAATAGTTACACTTAACCTCCCTAAACTCAGATTGCTACATTTCCAATAGGTGCAATCAGGCTGGAATTCATTCATTCAAAATTACAAGCATAGAATTTCTGCCTCAAGGATTTTCTCACCTATTTATAAAATTTGGCTGTAAATATAGCTGGAATGTGTGCTCATGTTTATTTCGTCATGTATTGTGCTGTTTTTATTCACTACTATTAAATCAGCCTGAATGTGGTCAAAAGTTAACATCAATGCTTAGTTCTACTGTATCTCCAAAACAAAATTAATATTAAAATAGTTCTTTTTTTGAGAAATTCTCTCTCCTACCCATGAACTTTTGCTTTTTGTGTCTGTATTCAGGAGCTGCAGTCTTCTCAAGCAGCTCTCCGCTCTTATTGGATTTCTCTGAGCTGCAGGTCAACTTGCCGGACAGACTGCTGAATCATTTTCTGTAGGACCTAGCTCTTTCTTTCTGCAACTCTATTCTCTCACAACTCTTGTCTCATTCTTGTAGGAAAGTAGCTCTTCTGGAGCTGCTTTGTGTTCCTCTGTCTCTTTATCTCGGTTGTTTGAGGAAGAGGCAATTTTTCAAGAGTCATAAACTGAAGGCTCTGAGAAAAGACTAGTGCTGAAGTGTATATGGATGTCCATATGGTTGTCACAGTGGTTGAATTCCTCATATGTTCTGCATTTGAGCATGTGTTTTCAGCATTGTCTCCACACTGCCAAATGTGCTGTAGACCCATTTGGCAGTGTGCTTGTCCAGGTTGGCCAGTTGTATTAGCTGGTGCCAGCACTGGCCAATGCTCAGAAGCTTCAGCCACTGGTACATGGCTCTGTGGACAGATAGGGTTGCTCTCGCTGTGGTATTGTCCGTAATTCAAAGAAAAGTTGTGTGTTTATCAGAACTGCTCTGCTTTGACACAAAGGATTAGATTTAGCAGTGCTACATTACTACAAATAAAAAATACCAAAATACCAAATAGGGATTTGAACATTTTTATTCATCTATTTTTGAAAAACATGGAACATTTTGATGATATTTTTCACCAATATTTGGTGCCAGTACTTTTTTTAATATCTGACTTCAATGCTGAATTGTTATTCCAGCTGTCTTTAATCTGAAACTGTAAATCCTGATAGTGATAAAATGGTTTGTTCCATCATAAAAACAAGAATTGCATTAATTCTTGCAAGACAAGCTTTTTCGTGCTGGCTCATACTGGCTCATTGCTGTGACACTAATTTGTGACTTTGCTTTCTATATTTTGGCCATGTGGCTTTGGGCTGTCGTATTAAAGCCTGTAGGAACCAGGGAAACAAAGTTTGAACTTTTGGACTTTGTTAAAACTTCTGCAGCATATTTTAAAGGATCTGTTTGATTGCAAAGAGTTGGTTATTGTTAGGGTTTATGAAAAATAACCTTTTCTGTCAGGTTTTGGCTATTCTGTAGTAAATTCTGAGTATACTGCAAAGTGTATTTCCAGCATATTAAAAGTTTTTTTTTTTTTTTAATGTAGTGGGAGGTAAAGGCAACATGTCTGCTGTCTGCTTTGACCTCTACAGTGAATTATACCATGTGTGTTTGATAAAGAGACAAATTAAAAGGAACAAGTAAAATTAGTCACATTTTCCCTCTGCATAGAAAAGTTTCAGTCAAAATTCTGTTTTCCAACTTTGTGAATATTGATTCTTGTCTCTTAACTAATTTAAAATGAAAATCACTTTTTTTACTGTCATCAACCATCTTACTAATCTTATTGAATTATTTTGGATATTGATTTACAGTGAAAAACTCTGCAAAATGTGTTTTTAACTTTGTTCCCTCATTGAGTTACATTGAGAGCAATATATCACTGTTTACTTCTCTCTTTCTTCTCCAGTTATTGTGATCAATATCATGTACAATCCTAACAGTGCCCCTGCTACTAGCTTTGAAGATTCTTTATAGGGTGCTTGTCCAGTCATTACCATATTTACATGACATTCTAACCCGGGTTTGAACCATTAAATCACCTATGAAGCAGTTCAGCTGCTCTAATCACACCTGTAATTGGTTACATCACCACAAACAGCAGCAGTGAATTACCCAGCAATTTGTTACACCCAACACTCAGAGCTCGCTTAATACTATTTCACACCCACTGAAAATGTGATAATCAGGTCAAGGACTCCCTAAAGAATGAGAGACAATTCACTGCTCAACTTAACTAGGTAGCTCAAGTTAATACGGGCTGTTGTCCTGGAGTACCCCACAAGGAGAGATTATACTTATCAGTCTTTATTAGCATTCATTAGATCTCCAATTATTGTTTACTTTGTTGTTGTGCAGAGTTTGCTAATATTGTCAGCCAGGCAGATCTGAGACGTGTGTGTGTGTGTGTGCAAACGCGCAGATGCACTTTGAGCTCGATGCTGAATGCAGCACTATCATGGGAAGCCAGATTCATAAGCCTCTGGTGTGTTCAAGTGCTCCCTCTGCCTCTGTGTCTCTCAACATCTCTGTCTGTTCCTGTTTTTGTGCCACCATCATTCCCCCTCTCTTTTCCTCTCAGCTGGGAGCCCAGTTTGTGTAAACTAATTAAATTGTCTCAGTCAAGTTGATCAGACTCTTTGATCAGCCTCTCACAGGCCTGTCTGTTTGGTCACTCAAATGCCAACAGGCTGTGAGAGACCAGAGAAGGTCCAGCTTGTTAAATCTACTGCAGTAGACATTGAGTTCAGAGTGCTCGGGCACACAGAAGGGGGACAGCGGAGGTTCTCCAGAGCCGTGTTCAAACACAAGACAAAGGAGATTGATGAGAAATAGTGGAAACAGCCAAGGGAGAGGAATGATTAATGAAGTAAAATTAAACCCCAAAAATGTATGAGAAAGAGTAAAGACATAAATTAATTAGAGATGATGGTTGCCTAAAGGATGCAGCTAGTGTGCTAGTGTTATCCAAAGTATGTGAAGTTATTGTATAGTAAAATAATGCCAAAATGGAGTTTCATATAGGCACAGCTTAGATACTGAAAGTTATCAGGTGTTTTTACTACTTGATGAACATGAATACCATATATAGAAGATGTTTCGAAGAGTTAAAAACAAGCACATAAATGAGAATTTTTAGAATTGAATTAGACGTGTCCCATTACCTCACACATGCTGCAATGGTTATCGAACCCCACTCCTGGAATCATCCGTTAACCGCACTCTGTCCCTTCAATTCATCATCTTTATGCACTGACTCATTTCAGTTTATTATTTTAAACTGCATTTATTTTTTGGCAAGCACAGCTTTCCATTGTTTCATTCAACCTCTCCCTGACTGTGAAAGTAGCAGCACAGACGTACTGTTCGCATGTTTTGTCTTTTCCAGACAAAACATGGTGGATGTTCTGGAGGAGCCTCTTTGCAATTCTACTGTATATGAATTGTTAATGAGCGGTTTTGGAATATTCAGCAGAAGAAATTGCATGCAGCACACTAAAGTAATCTACTGCAGGCAGCTTCTTTAGATACTTTACAACTGAAAATAGTTCACATTTTCTTCCTTCAGTGTATGTGCACAGGAGGCTTCAAGTTTCCACATCACACTTGTGTTGTGCTGTCGGCCAGGTTTGGCTCCAAACTAGTTGTGATGTCCCAGATCATGCTCTCAGGTGCACGTCTAAAACTCTGAGTCAAGGTCAGATGAGAGAGAGAGAAACTTTCCTCCTTCGGCAGATGAATGTGAAAACAAATTCTGCAGAGAGAAGCTCAAACATCCAACTGAAGTAATAATAAGCAAGCCACATTTTTGACTGGAGGGGAACTTTAAGTAGTTCAGTAAATGCATCATCTCTGTCTGATGTAAGATTAATAACATTAGATGTGGTACATTATACAGTCTTTTGTAAAAATAGAAAATGTACAAAAAAATGAACAAAGAATGGGACTGTAACCTGTTGTAAGAATACCTGCAAACATGCATTGCCACTACATGTCAGTGTAATTACTTTGTACACTGCTAGACAATCACAGTAAGGAAAGCTAGTGGAGAGGGAGCCATATTGAGCAATTACTTTCCTTTTAGTATCATCATAAGGCACTGAAATAAGGAATTTGTCTCGCTATTGTTCGGTGAGCAGGCAAAACATATTGTGCATAATTTATTCCCGGCAATCAGTTGGTTTTGAGGCTTAGAAGCATGCAGAAAGCTGGCACAATGGAAGCTCTCTCAGCCCCATCATAACTTTGTCGCTTATTTTGTGCACTGACAATGCATGTCATGTTGCATTATTTGCCTTGGATGGGTGTGGGCGGAAAAGGCAAACAAGATTAGTTGATGCATGCACTTGTTTTTCTGTGAGGGAATCGAGGCGTTTAGAAATGGTTTAGTGAGTCAGTGCCAGTAGCACACCCATCAAACTCATCCTTCTGACAGCAGGGCATATCTGTAACACCAGTTAAGTAATTCTCTACAGGCACGCTATGGTTGCTTCGAGGTGGTCCATCAACAAGTAACTGCTCCTGCTTGAGATGTGGTGGATTTTTTTTCTTAACAGTATTTTGTGGAAAATCTGCCTTGATTTCATTCCTCATAAGCACTGTACACCAAATACGAGGCACACAGTAGTTTCTGTGTGCTGTGGGATAAATCCTGGACTGATGCAGGATTTTGTGGACTGGTCCTGAGTCCAGCTCGAGTGCTGCTCAATACCCCTAAAGATGTTACTGGCAAATGGACTGAGGCAGTTTTTTTTCTTCAAACTGGAGTGAAACAAAGTAGAAAAATATGTCCCAGTGTGCATGAGGCAAATATGAGAGGGTCCATAGTCCAGTTGAACCTTAATTTAGCCCAAATCTGTGATAACATAGGCTTAGCAAAATAATAAGTCATTTAGTGGAAAATTGGCAACTTTTCAAGTAGGTCAGTTATAGGGGATTTAGAAAACATTAAATAAAGCAAGATGAGGAAAGAATACTGGAAAAACACCAAACTGTGTTAGTCAGAGTGCAGAAATAAACCTCATACTCTCTTTATCATGGTTAAAACGATAACAGTACATGTACAGCCAGAGTGTTAGCCCTTTTAGCTACAGTAACATATCGTACATGTATTACATTTCTTGACCTTTGTAGTGTCCATGCTCCCATACCTCAGTGGTGTGAATCCCTCTAGACTAGACATGAGCTTGTCTCTCCAGCCTTGCTGTTAAAAGGTTGCAGAGTATTGACATGTCATTAGTGCAGCTGTGGCAGCTTTGCACCTTTCCCTTCAACAGTCAGCCTCCACACTGATGGCTGCTTCACCAGTTTAAATTCCTCCCTGGGGGTATTACCAATGGCTTTTTGGTCCACAATGGAGCAAAACAGGTCAGCCCTTCAAATAACAAAGCTGATGTGTTCAATAAGTTTTACTGTGGACGGCTGTGATAAATCACATACTCTCTCAGCAGCAGATGAGTTGCTCTATTGATCAGCCCTGTCAAACTGTATAACCCCGTCTGTTTGGAAATACATTGCAATACTACAGTAGTGGCTTATTGTATGGTTTTGTTTACAGAATGGTTTATGGTCTTTTGATATAGTTTTTATGTGTTGACAGGCAAACTGAGCTTAAATGTTTGATGTTGATGTTTCTTGCTGTGCGGTAAACACAAGCTCAATCAACGTTTATTATCTTTGCCTTTTCTACTTCAGACTAAGCTTAAATGTTGTTTAGAGTCTTGTAATGTGGTATTAATTAAGCAAAGCCAGTATACATTGCACTGTTAAGCATTGTTGTATTACTTTGGATGTGAAACAACATAATGTTACTTTTACATTTACAGTTCACTTGGAATCAACAAAGGCAGAAATGGGTAGTTAAGTAGTGACAACCACCGTGGCAGCAGGGACATGAACCATGAACACCTACAGAGACTCCATCTTCATCAACAGAAACTGTTGATTCTGCCAAATGCAAAAACACCTGGCAGTGATTAGATAACTATCTCAAGTATCCAGTTTAAAAAGCAAACGACTTTGCTTCATTGCCACTGTAAAGCCCTGCAAATATAAATGGTCTATGAAAAATGAAAATATGAGTTGTGATTAAGAAAATAATCAAAACATTCACATTGTTTTTGGCAAACATTTGGCCAAGTGGTCTAAGACACACACCACCTAACAGCAACAACCTTGGTTTAAATCCAGCCAGGGACACATTTCTGTCTTTGCTGTTGGCCTCTCTATTGTGTACTTTTAAATAAAAGCAAAGGCAAAAAAAAATGAATCTGAAAAAGAATCCCTTTTTGTTTTGCTGTTCTTTGTAAAAGAAAATATTATATTTAAAGCCTTTCTGCGCGATTGCTCCTCAATTTGGAGCATATTCACTGCACTGCTTACTGTAGAGTAGAGATTTGCTATCTGTCAAAATAGGCTTTTATGAATGGATATTCAGCCTTTTTTAAGCTGTGGTAATGAGCAGGTACAGGAATTTAATGAAACATTGATTTGACTGTTGATGAACCATATGATTGCAGAATCCTCCAAGGGCAGCTGCACAGCTGATACATGCTGTAAAACACATTACCAGCGGTGGTGATAAAATGTTTGTTTTAGTTCTAATGTAAGCTTTCTCTGCTGCCGTTTCTCTGCAGAAGAACATGACACTGAAGCCCCAGGAGTCCAGAGACAACCAGGCAGGGCCCTTGCACAAGAAAAAGCCTGCCAGGGTCCCCAACGGCCTGAGCCTGGAGCCCTGCAAGAACAATCACCACCATCACCAGCCTTCAGACCAGGAGAACAACCCCCGCGTGGCACACACACAAGGCAAGAAGAAGAAGAAACACCTGAGCAAGAAACACTCAATGGTGAGTTTAACATATTTGATCTTACTATCGCACTGTATTGATACAGTGATCATAAGTGCAATACATTTAGCATATACTACACTAGCATTATGGGCTGTGAGATATATGCATAAAGCCTTTTTGACATCCCGCAATGTCACTTATTGTAAGAGAATGGAGAGAAAATTAAATTTTAAGAGTCTACTCAGTTTAAATATATGAGAGATTATTTCTCGCTTGCAAGTTCTTTTACAAGGTTTCAGCACAGCACCTTGTATTACCTCATCTTTTTCCATGATGCTGAGAAAAGTCATTTGGAAATCAGTTGTCGATGGAATAACTTCAAGTCTTTCTTCGTCTTGCTTTAGTGTTTGCTTTGTTTCTCACCAAGTGTGTATGTGTTATATTAAACCTGTAGTCAAGACAAATGTAAAACATCTGTATTTTTAACCCCAGGCCTCTCCAGGGGGGTTTGTACAGTTCATTCTTCAGTCGACAGGCACTGGAGGTGGGATGGAAGGCAATGTTTGTCATAAAAATGTAGCAGCTAGTTTTTAGTTTCTCAGTAAAATGTGCATCCATGAATTTGAAGGTTTTGAGGCTTTTCATTGGCCATATGCTGCTGTTGTTTACAGCCTAGAGATTGTTAGAACTGAATTAATACAGGAAACAGAACCTGTTCAGTTGTTACAGTTGTAAACAAACTGAAAGGCTTCTATAATTGTAGTTTTAATAACTGTGGCTGTCATGCAGGCAATTGAATATGTATATTGCATTATATACTGTATATTATACGGCATTTACAAAGAGAAACAAGGCTGTGTAGAGCATGCAAGGCTGTGTAGGGCATGTCAGATGTATTCGAAGAGAACAGTGACACTGTAGCAATATCTTAATGTAACAGCCAGTTTACAGCGTATCAGTGTTCACAGCTATGGTGTTGGTTTAATGAGAGCCATTGGTTCTGCTGTTGGCTTTAGGGAGTGAGCCAGTCTAACATTCTTCAACTCTATTCTCACAATGTTTGATACACAGTCACACTCCATGAAGAGACTGTTTTTGTTACAATAACAAACAAGCAAAACTCATTTGTGGAAAAAGTAAAACGTTGAGCAGAATAGAGAGACAAACTATCATCTGGATCCTAAACAAGATTTTAAAGCTTTACAAAGTGACATCACAGGCATGTACAGCACACCTGTGATGAGTGGTTTTGTGTTTAACTTGGGGCTTGTAGTTGAATGAAGTCATGCTCTACTGGTGTGAAATATAGCTTCAAGGGTATGTGAGTGTATATCAGTGTATGCCTGAACATATTTTTGTGTAGCAAGGTGACAAGGTCACTAATGAATATTTATGGTACACTGATGCAGTGGTGTATCTCCACCAGCAAGGACTATCTGTTACACTGTTCAGTTCTGTTACACTGTGTATCTGTACCCAGTGTTTACACACACACACACACACACAAGCAGAGACTAAGAGGTTAGGTTTTGCCATTTCTCTGGGGGAGGGTCAGTCTTCTTGAGCTGCATATTCAAGGATGTGTTTGTTTGGGTCGCTGCAGGACAAGCAGACACCAGGGAAAACAAAGGCACAGGTTACCAGCCGCACCATTTGCTTAAATATACTATTGACCCCACAGTGGTTTTGTAGCACCATGTGTGGTGGTATATTTATATATTTATTTTGGTTCCACCTTTGTCCAATTGGTTCTGTTTACTTTATTGCAGTTCAAATCAGCTCGGTTCCTCTGACAAATTTCAGAACATTCTCAGACATTTTAAATATATGATACCTATATGATATAAGATGGCTTCAATATCCTCAGTAACACTATAAGGCAAATTCACACCCATATAATCCTACAAATGTTAGAGTTTTTATGTAAGGTAGTTGTGGCTGTGTTGTTGCTGCGGCTGTCCTCTGCTGTTAAACAGATGATCCCCTTAGCCTGTAGTCATTAGTAATGTGGGTTAGTGTCCCAACTGCTTTGAAAGGCTCCTATTTTCAACAGGTCACATGACAGAGAACGTGCAGTAGCTGTGTGAATGCAGTATAGCAGACCTCTGTTGTGAGGGCCACCTCTGCTGCCTGTTTGTCATGTTGGTCCCTGTACTGGCTAATGGACAGATGGTGCTACCTGCTAGTTTCAAGGTTGTCTTATACTGCTGTGATGGCTGCGCATACAGTACAGAAATGACTGCATGGAGTCATATGCGTGTGAGACTGTGTGTTGATCTGCTCCTTGTATTTGTGTGTGTATGTGTGTGTGTGTGTGTGTTGGATACCTTGGCAGGTGGCTGCGGTTGGCTGTGGTTGTGTGTTGGTCATGAGTGGTGTTTAGGCTATTGGCAGCGGGAGCCCAACCCTGATCTCCTGAGCACACACACACACATGCACACACACGTTCTCACACTCACACAAACGCTTGCAGATGCGTACATGCACGGGCACATCCACCACATTCTCACCCACTCTCTTTCTCACCTCCCTTTCTCACGTCCCTCACCTACTTACCCACGTATGTGCTGACACACAAACAAACATTAACTCAGCATGTGTTGCCATAACCCTCCACACACATCGCAGGTGGCTGTGACATGACAGCACCAACACTGATGGGTTAAATGCAAGGTGTTTTGGCTTAGATATCAGTGAGAACTCTCTAAATTACAATGGTTTCCTTCTTGGTAATCTTGGTAATTATGAACAATTATTAAAGTGATTATATTACAGATGATAATGTGGCTTTGAGGACAGCTAATGCCCAGACTGTTGCATAGCAAGACTGTGACACAGTCACCCTTTTCAGTAATGAAAAATAGTTTTTTGGTCCCTGCAAGATGCAGATAGACCTATCAACCTTGGTGCTCAATAACACCCTAATCTGTCACACTTTATGACATGTGCATAATTGAAAAGATCATCATCTGCTCCCTATGCCACCCCTTTTTGTCCTTTCTGAAGAAAAACAAGCTGCAGAGTTATCTAGCAGGACTATTATCTTTTCTTTGGCTTCACTGTAAATAAACGTTAAGGCATTGTCCTCCCACAAGGTTACGTTTTAAATGTCAGAGGTCTGTCTTAAGGTTTAATTCTCCATTTAGAAATGCTACAGTCTGCAGACAGAGAGCCTGTTATCAGCACTTTTTGTTAGCTCCGACTTTAAGCGGAGTGAGGGAGGAAGAGAGAAAGAGAGGGAGAGAATTCCGTGTTGAATAAAGAAAGAGGTGTTTTTTTTCTCCCTCTTTTTTTTTTTTTTTGTTCCCCTTCCAGCCGAGCTCACAGATTGCAGCAAATGTTTTCGATCTCTGGCCCTGACCCAATGTACTGAACTATGAGATATTGTAAGCTCAAGGGTGGAAAAATAGAGAAATGTTTATAAGCGCCTCTGACATACAATTGCCTCACAGTGAAAAAAGAGCCCAGATAGAGGAAGCTTCAACAGAGATGGATGAGAGTACAGTAGCAAGCCACAAATTATATGACTCCCTAACTCTTCTCTTTTTTTGTTTTATTGGAGGGAGCTTTTTTCACTGGTATTCTTTTGTTTAATTGACACATGTGCTTTATTCAATCCAGGTATTGAGAATGTGATTTATGGCTACATTTATTGTAAAAAAAAAAAAAAAAAGAATCAGAGCCCTTAAGGGTTCTCACCTTTCTGTGGTCAGTCAACTCAAGGCAGTGGGTCTGTGTGTGTGTCTGTGAAACGAAGATGAAATCCTTTCCAAGCATGCAAGCACAGACAAATATGTACTGTACTGTAGGCATGGGAAAATTGATTCAGTGTAAGTGTTATCTCTTTGTGTATGAGGTTTTGTGGTGGTTATAAGAGGTCAGTATCTAGAGTAGCAGGGGATGGCATTCAATACTGAATGTGTGTGTGAATGAGGGTGTGTGCCTATTTGTGCATGTGTGAAATCAAACGAGGTACTCTGACTAACTTGCATGTGTGTGAGAGCTGCAGCGGGTTACAAACAGGGATTGTCAGAGAATATGATACATTTCTCTGAAAAAGACAGTAGATAGATAGCATGGAGTGTTACAATTAGGTCATGTAGGATTATAGCAGAGTGCATTAGTACTCAGTGTCACAAAGCCGTTGTTTCAGACTGTTTTAAGCAGTTTTCAGGAACTAGAATTTAAAGATGCTTACTCGCTTCAAAACCTAAGAAAACATTAACAAACCCCGAAGGAAAACTATGTTTCGTCTTTTTGCTTGTTTGTTCATGTGTCCCTCGTGATGTCTCAGACAGCATTTTGAAAACTTTTGCATCTCACCACTGTGTTGCACCACAATCACTGGTGGTGCTGCAACTACAGGTCAGAAAAAGGTCACATATTTATTACAGCCCGAACTGGATTTAGACTTGTATGAAAGATGTTTCCAGCACTGGTGTGTGTGTGTGTGTGTGTGTGTGTGTGTGTGTGTGTGTGTGTGTGTGTGTGTGTGTGTGTGTGTGTGTGTGTGTGTGTGTGTTTGGGGGGGGGTGTTGTTCTGTTCTGGTAAGGCTCTGTTCTGCTCACTGATGTTGGAGTGGGGGCCTGTGGTGTGTGGTTCTTTGTACAGCAGCTCTGTTGAACAGAGGGGCGTGCTGTGAGGCCCATCTGCTCTCTGGCACTGGGGGAGTGGGAAGCCAAGGAGTGGGGGGCGAGCAAGGAGAGCTCAGGTTGGACCTCCCCCTTCTGATCCCCTACATCTTAGTCCAACCACCTGCCTGTCTGTCTGCTGGTCCGTCTGTCTGTTTGTCTGACTGTCTGTCTTTCTGTGTCAGTCTACTATTTGGGTGCAATGCTTTGGTAGCCTGCAGTCTGGAGGAATAGTAATTTGCCTATATATGAAAATTTGGTAAGATTCTGCTCACCCTCTTTTCACTTGAAATACTCATGTATGTCTACCAATGTGGCTGGAAACATGTTTGAAAAAGTCAAAGAAAATACAGCAGCAAAAGCTAAATCAAGTCGATCTGAAGTCAAACAACTGGACCACAGCTACAATATTTACTTCTATAACTGAGGTTTATGTTTCATTACAACACTCATGATAAAAGTAATCAGCTGCTGTCTTGACATTCTTTCTGAAGAACTGTCATCACAATGTAAACTAATGACTCCATTAAAAGGTTTTACTTGATCCTCAGTTTTTAGCACAAAATTGTATCTTCTACTGTGAACAGAAGTACATGTTTACAAGAAATAAATCAAGACTGTAAGAGTTTATTATATTTGACTTGGACAGTGTGGATGTTTGGCCTCAGACAACTGGGTTTTTGCTGTTATTAACTAGTAATTTTATTGTAATTTTCAGCCTTTATGTTTTGTGTAGTTTGAGAACATACATTTTTGCAATCAACAATGTGAATTAATTTCATCTTAGTAGTACTTAGTACTTTGCACCGTTATATCATTGTATAAATCTCTCAAGCACATTAAATGAATCATAGATTAAGTGTGATCCTGGCATCAGGCGCTGTCAGCTGGTTGTGGTGTTATATTGGCTCATTATAAGGCAGTGTAATGTAATGCAGAGCTGCGACGATTAGTCGATTAATCAATTAGCTGCCAACTATTAAATTAATTGCCAACTATTTTGATGATCAATTCATTGTTTTGAATCATTTTTTGAGAAAACAATCAATTCTCAGATTCCAGCTTCTCAAATGTGAATTTTTATTCCTCTATGACAGTAAAGTGAATATCTTTGGGTTGCGGACAAAACAAGACTTTTGAGGACGTCACCTTGGTTCTTAGAGAAACAGTGATCGATGTCTTCCACCATTTTCTGGCATTTTCTGGACCAAACAACTAATCGATTAATCAAGAAAATAACTGACAGATTAATCGATAATGACAGTAATCGTTATTTGCAGCCCTAATGTAATGAGGATAACAGGCAGGTTCTGTCATTGAGCAGAGCACCCTGGCATTGCTGGTAGTTGTTCTTGGAACTGAAAATGTCTTTTATGAGCCTTTGCTAAGTAATTCTCTGGAATTAAGAGGTGTTTGTAGTTTCAACAGTCTTGCATTAAAAAGACACTTAGCCATAGACATCCAGTGTGGCTGTGGAGTAATGCCGCTGAATATCTGCAGCACAGGACTGGTGTGACTGTATTTTTGCAGGTTGCCAATTTGAGTTCTTGTATTAAAAAATAAAGTAAAAGCCTGCCATCACTTCACAGCTGTTTTGTCAGTCACACCTAGAACGTGTGAAAAAAGAGCTGTGGTCTTTGGTGTCTGTCCCAGCAGTGAGGAGTAATTGCTGCGGAGACTGCTGAGCGGTGTCTAGCCCTGGGGTTTGAGGACACTTTCTTGAGAAGCTCTAACCAGGTCAGCCAGTCAACCGGAGGGCTCTGGTCTCTGGTCTTTGGCTCCTTGAATCATCTAACTGGGTAGATCCTCACACCACCTGCCCCGATGGAAAAGTCCTGCCTTAGGCCTGCCAGAAGCTGCATTATCATTCAGCATCAGTCTCTTACCTTGATTGAACTCTAACTTCAACCTGCTGGCATCCACATGTAATGAGATCAAGCTAAAAGCACTAATGACAGCTCCCCCAGGCTTGTTATGGGGTGTGTGTGTGTGTGTCTGTGTGTGTGTGTGTAAATATTTGGACTGAAGCCTTGATATTGTTGGGATGGGGGCAAGCTCGTATGCTTTTCAATCTACAGTGAAAATGTAATATAATGTTCAGCTCTTTCAGCTTCGCGGGTCACCCTTAATAAGCTTATCCGCTAAGCCAATAAGAGATTCGAAGAAAAGCAATGTCCTGATTGTCAGATAAGATGCTAAATCCATTCTGGTGGGGGCCTCTGTTGTAGGGATGATAATTGTTGCTGTCACAGTGCCGGTTTATAGCACTGGATCAAATCAAATCCAATCATGACTGCTTGTTTTGTGGTCTTTGTGGCACACATGACAACAGTCGCCAAACATTTTAGTACATCTGTGGGCTCAACAAGGCGTGTATAATTGGTGCGCAGATGTGTTTTTACAGCATTGTATGGTATATTCATGTTAACGCAGTAAAAGTGTGTGGAATAGCGTGTACCAACATGATGCTCCACAAGAGTTAGTACAGCAACATGCATGTGTCAGCTCACTGCACACCCCTGAATCTCTGCACAGCTTCACCATGAACTTTGTGCTTTCATATTTGTGTGTAACTCTGATGCCGTATGTGTGTGTGTGTGTGTGTGTGTGTGTGTGTGTGTGTGTGTGTGTGTGATGCAAGCGCTGTTAGAAAAGCAGGACCCTCTGACAAGATATGATGCTGAGGCTCCATAACCCAGTCCCGCTAGCTTATTACACTGTCATTTTTTTCTCTGTAGCAGCGGGCCTCCTCCTGCTTGAGGCCCTGTGACAGCACATTCACACCCCCACAACTATAACTACATGCATCCACCCGCCCTGTCTGCACCCCTTACTGACGACTTGTGTGTTTACCATGTCCCCTCCGCCAACCGCCTGTCTTTAGCACGAGCCCCTGATGCTGTTTGACAAGTCTGGGCCAACATGTCTTTGAAAATGGTTTAATGTTTTTTTTCACTCTCTCCCTGCATTGAGAAACCTTTTTTTTTTTTGAAGTGTCACTTTTCTCTAAGGGAGGACGGGCAGGAGGAGCGTGGGGGTTGAATTCCCCTCTCGTATGACTGTTAAACGGAGTCATTTCATTGCACTTGCACATTGCACAGTGAAGACTTTGTAGCTGAGCGGCTATAGGGAGACAGAGCATTGACATGGAAGACAGACAACATCTGCTCTCACTAGTCACTGTCCAACCTGACATTGGCTCTCACTCTTGACAACCCTCACAGTCAATTTGTGAAAAATTAAGTGGCTGCACTTTAAACCTAAGTGTCGGCCACTTAAAGCCCAGGCCCATCTCAGCTGTCAGTCAGCGCTGGGCAGTGGGCCGGAGGTGTTTGAAGAAGCTTTTATCATGGCTGTCCAGCCCCTGTCACAGGCAGACCACTCCAGCGCAGCAGTCAGACTTACGTCTAATCCAATCTGCTGCCGTTTACAACACATAGGCCCACAGATGAACACTTAAGATAGTTCAAGTCCATCTGGATTTGGAAATAGTTTTTTTTGTCCCTTTTTCTCTCCCTCTCACCAGAAGTAATGTAAAACTGTGTCTGCGTGTAACTGAGTGCTGTCTCCTCCTCCTGTTTGGGCTTTCACTGGGTGAACAACAACAGTTTCTCCTCAGTGTTTGTGTATCTGTGTAGAGAAGAGAGTGAAGAGAGTAAGGAGGGAAAAGAGTGTTGCACTCGGTTGTTCAGATGAAAAGTGACAAATAGTTGTGTAAAAGAAATTAAGAGGACTTGAGAGAGAATTTCAAACCTAGCTTACTTTCTTACCTCCACACGCCTGGCCAAGCCCGTAACCTAGTGACTCTCCCTGCGTCTTGCCTTTGGCTTCTTCTTCGTGGCGTATCTAATCCAACTCAAACCCAAATAGCTCTCCGCTCAGGTGCAACTCCTGGTGGCCTACGCCTACTTCTAAAAGACATTCATCAGAATAAACCGCTAAAGCTTCACCCTAACAGTCACCCTATGACCTTCCCCTTCTGCACCACAATTAGGCTGAAATTTCCATGGAATACCATGATATTTACTGAATACAGCCATGCTTCATGAAGGATTCTTTGGATTTTAATGACCAAATATACCTCCTCCAGTGCCTAACCTCAGGGCTAACCGCCCTGACATTTTACACATAATATCCCCAATTCCAGTGGGACGATAACCGTGACATTTGTCCAGCAAATTCATGCTATCCACACCTTTTGAATGTTGGTGACCCTTGACCCTCCTACTGACACCACACTCAGGCCATCTTCTGGGCAAAAAAATCTATACGGCTTTATATTCTGTCTTGTCTTACAGTATTTGTATTAGGGCTGTCCACTAAATGCTGATGATTTGAATCATCAGTCAAGAAGCCCCCGAATAGAACCTCATTTTGGCAATTGAGTTATTGCACTTTTTTTTTGGTGTGTCATTGTACACAGAGCAAGTGAAGATAACATCATGACAGGCTATAAATGTTTACAAACCAAGTCTTGTCTCAAAATCCGGGATTCATCAGTATGTTCTTACCTGAATATGTTCTTACACTGCGAACTAATTTAGAACTGCCTTAGTCAGATCTACACATTTACCAACTTTTCATTTTGTTACAGATTTGCCTCACTAGTGATGGGGATCTAAGAATTGCAAAGTTGTGTATTGATTTTTCATCCATTTAGTAATTTTATTTTATGGTGTGTATTGACAATTAGAACCTTACAGTGCTGCTAGTATATCTTAGCTATAGTACAGCTTTAGACTTTTATCTTACTGTTTTGTGTTTTTGGACTTTTTGGTAGACCACTCTTCATGTGACGTTTGAGCCATGTGTACATTTACAACATAACAGACTACTTGGGATGTAGCCACACACAAACACACGCCACCTCATTCACACATGCACACATACTGTGCCGTCCTCTGCACTGCAGCACACTAATAGGCTTTAATAAGGTGTATAATTGCCTGAACCTGCTTCTCCTGCTGATGCAGCCTGCACACTGCAGAGGCAGTTGCTCCGTAAATATCAATTAGGCATTTGCTGGATTTCAACTAAGCCTACATATATAGAAAACTGGTCTATATGTAGTTTACCATGTATGTGTGTGGATGGTGGATGCCTGGGACAAGTTCTGCAGCTCATTGGCTATAGGCGAAATACATACTGTTCCTCACCTGTCTTCGCTACACTTTGTTGCCCCTGTAAAATAGGAGGTCAGGGAGCAAGTACTTGCTGGGAAAGTAGAGTATTTATGGGAACACCAAAGGCTCATGGAGTAAAATATTCCCATGTGGAAGCAACCCTGACTGTTAAAGTATCTCCAGTTTAAGAAAAGGACATAGTGGGGGCTGCTATTTACCCAGCATGTGCCCCATACAACCCCTCTGTTCCAGCTTCATCTACGACCGCCTGTTGACCTTCTTCCCTGCCAACTCTGCCTGAGTGGTGACTGAGATGCGACTCAGCCTAACTCACCTAGCTTATTGGAAAGCTAGATGGAGTCCAGTGGGAGTTCCAGGAGCTGACCTCTTTTCCCAATGTCGTTCTTTCTACTAAATTTACTCTCAGGGGGAATTTTGTCTAGTTGGGGCGACATTTTGTACTGTATATAGAGGGATGGTCTCCTTTCACAGCCTGGCCCCACAGGCATTTCAATTCAGCGAACATGTGTTTTTCATTTGATGTGGGGTTCTACCAGTTTTACAAAATTTACTCAGTAATGTTTTCTTGACTTCTGACAAGTAAAGGTGTCAAGTAAAATAAGCATTTGAAGTAAAAGTAAACGTCTGTTCCTGCTGCTTCAGACAACACAGACTCCCACTCACTCAACACTGAATCTCTGTGAAATCTGTTACCACAGTGTAAGAGCTACTACAAGCAGTTTAATCATCCTAAAAGAGTTAATGTTAGGAGTGATTAAAGCCAGCAAAAACAGTATTATTCTTGGATCATATTCAGAAATTACTAGTCGAAATTTAATGAGATCTCTTTGGGAAAGATACAGTATAAAGCAAACATAAAAGCAATTTAGTAAGCTATTATTTTTCCTCCCCTTTGCTTGAAATGTTTTAAAATTCAGTCTTCTGTCCCAGTTTTGCACACTGCTCCTGCTTGTGCCTTTAATGAACTCATTTTAGTGGGTTGAACTCTGGTTTTATAGCTGTAGAGAAAAACAAAAGCTAAGTCATCGTTAACTAATTGTCCTATCCACCTGAATTAGACCAATAGGTATTTGAATAAAAGCTGACAGTTTGCATCTTTTCATTTTATTTTATATTTCTTAACATACATGTGAAAGATCAGGAATAGGATTTTATTTATTTGGAATACTGTAGCTGTGGGCAGGGAAGGAGTTGTAGGGAACATTGATGATATCAGAGGTGGACAGTCAGGTCATATATGGTTTTTTGAAAAAGGCGATTATCTGCTTGATTTTCAGCCAACAGATCAGTCTAATCCTAATCTCCACATCATCACTATCCTTCAAGGCAAAGGACAAGGACAGTTGTTTGGCTGATATGTAGGATGACAAGATAATCAACATCACTGTTATCACACAATTTGACTTTTTTGTCATTGCATTGATTCCACACGGTCCTGTGTGCACTATAAACTGGAACAATGGCCTAAAACCCTTCAAAGAAGGCATGCCTCAGGTCAAATACCAAAACCTGAGTTCATAGTATTTCAGGGAAGGTACTGGAGAGCTAATGGTGTTCAGTGCAAAATAAATGTTCTGGGGTCTCCACATTGTTGAGACGTGATTGTAAGGAAAAGAAAGCATTGAAGCACTGTGAGTAACTAATGATTTAATGTAACCAAGTAATGAAAATAATCGGTAATGAACTTTGTCTAACTTTCCCTTTTTGTTCAAGTGGTCATTCATTTTTATTTTCAGTAGTATAATCCTAACATCTTTTTACAAATATAATCTTCATTCTGCCTCTGCTATACAAATCAGCTCTAAAAAAAAAAAAAACAAACAGTTTTGTCCATTTGTTTAATTACTTCCAACCAAAACCACTTAAATGCGTGACAAGTCCTATTTATGACTCCCAAACTTGGAAGTAGGAGCTCATGATGAGCACTTAAGTCAGCATAAATAGTCCTTCATCATGCAGGAAATGAGAGCAAAGCTGTAATGACTATGTCGAGCAATGGCTGCACGAGGGAGGAAGAAGAACTGAAAGCTCATATTTGCATGTGTTTGAGTCATTGCTGGAAAGTCTCTTTTCACTTTTCATCAGATCCACATTCCCTGACAGGATAAAAAGGAAATCAATTTCCCTCCATTCCCTTCCGCCTCATTTCCCTGGTTCTGATAACGTGGTAGACCATATTCTCTTAGTAATTTGTCCATATAGGAGTTTCGTTATTCCCAGTGAATTGTCTCTGATTTTTGATTATTCTTAGTCCAGTGGTGATGTAAGCTAACGTAGAGCCATGAAATTGAGTGTAATAATGGAGGATAATTTTCATGTCTACTATGCTGTGTCTGATAAGGGCAATCTCATGACTATTGTGTAATTACTACACGTCATCTCCCAGCTAATTGTCTATAATGTCATCCTTAGTTACCCTATCATCTGGTGACAGATCATGTTCCAATGCATCACCATAAGGAAGAGAATATACTGAACTACAGGAAGAAGGCTGGCACAGTCTTTGTTGATTTTTAACAAATGACGGTTTTATCCCTTTGGTTCCTCACATAAACTGAAGATCTGTGGAGCCCAGAGTCTGCAGGCCTGACCTGGACTGAATACAGCTGATTTCATTTAGGTCCCTGTATTTATCACTGCACATTGTGTCCAAATTAGGACAGGATCTTTTCAGTCAGGATTTCTAAGTGTTTTCAGGTTCAGTTAACGCCCTCTCTCAGACATGCACACACACACACACACATCTTGTAATTGGATAAATAGAGGTGAAGAGAAAGCAAACATCTGTGGAGGAGAGAGTTGTCTGGTTCACTCATTTACTAACAGCCTCTACTTTGAGTTGAGCTATCTCAACTCTGGAGCAAAAGCTGGGAATAGCAAACAGGCAGAACTCTATTTTGCATAAGGTTTTCACAGTATTACCACTGGTCCAATACTAGCCAAAAATGTTAGATTGGTTATCATAAAAAATACAATTTGCAGCCCAGTCTGAACTACAGACAAGCTACTGACTCTAAAACACCATGTAAATACATGTGTAACTAGTCCTTGTGTGACCTGATGTAAACAGAAGTAGAAGTCTTAGATAACAGCAGTAAGTATTCAAGTGAACAGCAGCCCATCATGAACATGTTGGCTGTGTGGAGCTAAAGGATGAAAAACAACAAAACATCAGAATAAGTGTGCAGTGTAGGTGTTTTTAAGGGGCAGAAACAGCACTAGATGTTTAAAACACTTGCATACAAGCAATACACACCAAGAAGAAAAGTATGCCAGAGTGACAAACATTGTTGGACCCAATGAAGAAGAATGATTTACTCATGACAAACAATATGGATTTTATTGTGCTGGATGACAACCCACTTCTCTGATTGAAAATTAGGGATTTTGATGCGACATGTCAAACCTTTCTGTGTCAAATTAGAATTTGACAGTTTATTCATCATGTATGGATAGCTATCTGAATAGACAACTATTTTAAGCATGAATATTGAAAGGAAGTTCATTTTAATGGCTTGTTAATGTTGTTTCACTGGCAGAAATTAAAATATGTTGCTGAGCCATGTCTAGCTGGTACATTGGATTTCCAGAGAACTTGGCTGGAATAATGTCATGTTTTCTGTCTCCTATATAACTTGCTTTTATTACTGGAATACAGCTCAATAGAGCGTAAGCATGCTTTTGTGAAATGATGGCGTTTACACATCTACAGATTACAGGAGTGTAGTCTGCTCCTGACATATTAACTGACTGCCCCGAATTTCCCTGAGTGATGAGCATTGCACCATGGCAACAGCGGGGGTAATAAACAGGACAAAAGGAGAGAGACAGAGCCTGGTGTTTTCTCTGTCTACTGTTCCAATTTCATGGTGGGGCTGAACAAGCTGTTACAATGCGGAGAGTTAAGCCAGATATGAGAGCCCGACATCTTCCAGATAACATCGGTACACATTCTTTCCATTTTGTTGCATTACATGCAGTGAAAATGCAGACACCCTGCAGCAAGTTATGATTATCCCCTTTTTTCACAGCTCATCACACGTTCACCACAGTTTCAGTGAACTCAGCGTTGCACCTCCACTTGAATCCAGACAGATCTCAAGTGGGAAGGGGATAAGAGTTATTGTCCCTTGGGCTTGAGCTAAGCTTCCGTTGCCTCCACTGCTATTTCATCAGACGAAGCCTCCATCTTAACCAGATCTCTTTGGAAACTCCTCTTAACCTGGCACATGGGCAGGGGTCCAGGGCAAAAAAGTAGTATTGATCCTCTAACATTACACTGGATATGAAGGAGTAGAGCTACAGAAAAAAAAGTTACAACATACTGTCAGAAAAGTGGATGCACTTTAGAAAGAAGAAAACACACTTCAGAGTCTCACCCTGCCAAACAATCTATTTCTGATCAGTTCAGTGCATTGAATGAGTTAGTGATGAATTGTACACACATTAAATGCAGATGTGTAGATATTCTGGATTCTGTATCCCTGGTGCATGTGTAGATTCACGTACAGTAGAATATAAAAGGAAATAGTGAAATCTGTTTACTGTCAGATTTGGCCCAGATGAGCAGATGGAGACGGTTTCTCTGAGGAACCCGCAGGGAAGGCCAGACTCTATCCTCTTCTTTCCCTCTCCCTGTCCTCTTGACAGTGCCAGCTCTTTGCCACTGCAGGCTGAGGAGGTGGCAGTCTCAGCCTGGTTTTCCTGTCGCCCCAGGGCGGAGAGGGAGAAATAGCCATCTGTGATTTACCCTCACTCTGGGCATCGTCTGCCACAGGCTAGAGGAGGGATGAAAAACCTTAAATCTTCTTGAAAATGTTCATACAGCCAAGAGTGCTCCAAATCTGTGCTTCAACAATGTTTTGACAAATGTATCTACTTGCCTCTGCGTGTACTCTTTGTCATACCTCTGTAAAGTACAGTAATACCTGGGCAAGAATTAGTTCACATGAGAACCAAAGCTTGATAGCTGGTTGCCTCAAAGCTCAGACAAATGCTATTCACAACTTGTTTAGAAGCCACCTCAACTACCCTCATATGAAGTTTCAACTAAACTAGAATCCCTTGACAGTGAGCTTATGATATTAAGTCACCATCTGAAACATCATTATATCGTTTCCTGGAATGAACACAGCATGTCTAGACCATGTCCCCTCCCAGACATAGTTGTCAGTGGTTGCCAGGAAAGATGGAATAATTGAATCCTGAGCAGAAAGGGAAAAAACTCAGCGACAGTGTGCCAGCAATGGGCCCAGTCTCTGTCTGTCTTTGTGTGGTATTTTTAGATGAGTAAACTGGACTTGGAGTGGTGTGGAATGTGTGGCATGCTGGAGTATTTTTGTGATGTGCTGGCACCCTCTGCTGCTAGCAAAGGAGAATGCCTGGGACCCCTTTTTATGGAGGAATCTCATTTAGGATGTGCTAGTTTTACCACTAGAGCTCTCCTTTTACCGTCTACTGCTCAGACTGTGGTATTTCTGATTCTTGCCTCCCGATTAATTGGTTGCAATGTAGCGCAGCAGGGTTGAGCTTTGGCCTTTTCCAGTTCCACCAAGGCAAAGGCAGTGTGACTGATCCGCTGGTCAGCAGCTGTAGTGTAGAAAGCAGCAGAAAAGGGCAATTGGCATGCATAGCAATTTTGAATATGTGCCAGTATTACCCCCAAATGGTCCATTTTTAAAGGCCATGCTCAGAACAAAGTAGCATTTTCATGAAAGTGTGCACCTCTGGGTTTTACCCTATAAGCCAATATGAGTTTTCTGTGTGCCTGGTTTAATGGAGGCACAGTGACACACACATGCTGATAGGCACTCAAACAGATTCTGTGTCTCTCTTACTCTCTTATTACAGTCTATCTCAGAGCCAATTTGTTGTGATGTTCTCAGATGCAGGGGAGCTGGTCGGTGATAATGAAGCTAAAATAAGCAGAGCTTATTATCCAGTGGCACATTGGAGCTATGCAGGGCTCTCTCCACACAAAGTGCACGCACAACAGTCATTTCTCCAGCAAAAATATGCCACTCTGCAGGGATCGACTTGCAGGGACACAGCCTTGTTAGTGTAGAAGGCTGAATGTGGATGTGTGTGTAGCCGAGGCTGACTCTTCTGTATAAAGCAGGTATCTTATGTGTCTGAATGTCACACTTCAGAGCTAAGTGGGTATAATAAGCAAAAAATGTAGCAACGGAAAACTAAATTCTTTTGATTGTTGTCAGCTGCTGAAATCTTCTTGTTGACATGTGGTATATACAGGGTCTCAACAGATGCTTGACATTTCTGAAAATACCATTATTGATATTAATAATGTATTTTTAACGTTCGGAAAGAATTTTGAGTGATCAATTATGTGCTCGAAATGGCTGTATTTTTGAAATCATATGCTGATTTATATCCACTTCACAACATTTGCAGTTTATACGTGAAATGTGATGTTGCTTGATTGCTTGCAGAGCTCTCAGCTCCTTTCTGTTTGTTATAACAGATGTTATGTCATAAATGCACAAGTCACTTTTAAGGTTTGTTTGTTTTGGAGCTGAAGCAATTAGGTGATTAATTGATTAGTTGATTGATAGAAATATGAGGTAACTATTTTGATAATAGATTCATTTTTAAAGACAGTTTTCAAGCAGCTTCCAGCTTCGGTTGTGAGGATTTGTTGCTTTCCTTTGTCTTACTCTATATGTTTGGGTTTTGGCGCGGGCATCGGACAAAACAAGACATTTGATGACTTCACCTTGGGCTTTTAGGAAATTAATTTCTGCAGATTAATTGTTAATGAATATAAAGTAGTTACTGCCCCAGCTTGTTTGTGTTTTCAGCGCCTTTGCTGAACAATTTCCTTGCGGGAGTTATGTTATAAATATTTGTCCACTATCTGTGTTACTTTTTGATCATATCGTCATATGATTCCACTAAACGTCAATAGACAATCATATTTATTTATCACTCAGCCCTGATAACCTTCCACAAATTTAAGTAACTTCCCCAGTTACTTAAATTTGTGTCGCAAGTAAAGAAATGTTTGAAGTGACATGAAGGTTTCTGTGGTTATAAACACCTACAGTAAGGAAAACGCTTTACTGAATATAATGAAATTACATGATTTAACAGCATTTGATTGATATGAAGCGGCACAAAGTCTGATGCTGAACTGTAAATGAAACAGAATGTTTACACATTGTATAATAAATAAATAACTGAACTTGCTAAATTACAGTGTAATGTCAGTCCATTTTATTCTTAATTTATTTCACCAAGACACTTTCTTTAAATCTCTGCTGCCTACAGTATTACCTCTGTTAGAGGCATTTATCATTACAGTACATGCAGTTCATATTTGAATACACAGTGTTGAGTTCCAGTATAGTCTTCAGCTCCACTTTGTGCTGGAACCATGATACAATGTGATGCAATAAAATTACACACCTCCCTCTTATTCGGGGTTACTAAGGGTTGAGAACAACCATCATTATTTTTGAAATAGAGATTCGTCTTTGCACAAAAGGTGAAGTTCACACAGATCAATATGGCAGTTGTAATAGTCTCTACCTTTATTCCTTTTAACTGTGCTTTAGATCACTTTGATGGCCCCCACCCCCACCAACCCCCAAGCTGCCGTTAACCTTGATTCAAGTGTCTTTGGCTAACTGCTATCTCTCTGAGTTGACCCGCTAAGTGCTGGGGTGGAGATGGCTGCTTTGATGCCTTTATGCTGCATGTGCTCGTTCTCCGACTCGCCTCCAGCTATACAATACACATACACACAAGACTGTCAGAAGAAATGGTGGAGAGAAACAAGCCAAGCAGCGGGGAGGGTGTAATGTGTGCCAGGCAGCATGCAGAGTGCACATGAATGTGTTTGTATGTGCGTGTTGTGATGTTTTGTTGTTTCTGTGTTGAGGAAGCGAGTGATGTAAGAACGAGTCAGAGGCCATGTGCAGCATATCTCTCTTTTTCTCTCCCCGTACATCCCCATCCCCCCTCCTGCCTTGATGCATTTCCCCTGTCAATGCTACACATGTAGTTCACAGGTTACGATCAATAATTTGTACTCTCCGCCCCTCTTGAAGAGATGTGGCCCATCCTCCACCAATCCACAGTAATGGCTGTTGCTAAGGAGCATGGGTAATGGGCTGCAGTCTATTTTTCAGGCATGTTTCAAAGTTTTTAATAATGGGCAGTGGAATGAGCAGGCATCCTCTCCATGCTCTGGAATCATGAATGTTGTAGCTTGGAGGTGATTATCTTCTGGTCCCATGCTGATTTATCCTCTGCCATGGAAAAAAAGACAGAGTGAGGTGCACAGAATAGATTTTAGTGGCTACATTACATAACTACTCAGCCAAAATTGATAGAGAGCAAAAAAGCATAGACTGGCATTTATTTGTGTTGCAGTGACGTGGCTGAGTCTGTGCTGCCACAACTAGATGGGACACGTCATCACAACCTTTAAAGGTTACACATCAAATTATGAATTACATAACAATTTTAAAATGTGGCTTATGTACTACTGTACATTGTAATTACTACAAAAAACGGTCGTGGATGAGATAATTGGAAGGCTCTATCCTACATCTATTGTAATGTTAATGATACTGTCACCCCTCCCCTTCTCCCTCACTGGTATCACACTGAAATATCTCAACAACTATTGGAGAGATTGCATGAAATGTGGTAGAGACATCCATGGCACCCAGAGGATGAAAACTAAAGACTTTAGTGATCCCCTGACTTTACCTGTAGCTCCACCAGCTGGTCAGATTTTTCCCATATCCAGTGAAATAGCTGCACGTCTACCATATGGTTAGTAATATTTGTGGTTTTAAGTGAAATATCTATAACAACTATCAGATGGATTGCCATTAATTCAGACGTTCATGTTCCTTTTAGGATGAATTGTAATCCCTTTACTTTTTATTCAGTGCCATCATCCAGGCAAAATTTGAATACTTTGGTTCATGACCAAATACATGCAAAACTAATAATGAAGTGCCTCAGCTGTACTTTGTGTTTAGTGCTAATTTGAAAATATTAGCATGTTAACATACTAAACTAAAATGGTGCATCTTACTATGCCTTTGAAGCTGTGTACAAATTCTTCTATCCTATAGGGAAGTGACCCTTTGGCTGTCACTGTTACTTTAACTGAGCATTTATTTTACAGAAGAAATACAAGATATTGGCAGCAGCTAATTAATTCAGCAGCACAGGGTTTGCTAAAATATGTGAATAAAGATATAATTACAGTATGTGAACCGAAATTAATGGTCAGTGCTCCCAGTTTATTATTGTCCTTATTCGTAAATTAAGTAATTGCAGGGTAAAAGACTCATATGCTGGAGATATCCCAACCCTGATGGAAGTCAAAAGCCCAGTTGGAGTGTACAGTGCAGCAGGTCACGCTGAGCACAGAGAAATCTCTCTCTGGGATTGTTTGGTTGTTCATTACTCGTCCCACCCACTCAAGCTTCTAATTATGATATTGCATTTTTATTTTCCTGTTCTTTGCTCCAGTAGATTTGTTCAACAGCTTGTGCTTAATCCCCTCGATATTTCTGTCCGGCTTCAAGAGACACACTTGCACACACGGACACTCATGCAAATACACACACACACACACACACACACACAGAGAGCAATCACATGAGGATTTACCTTTTTCTAGTTGAGTATCATTTGATCTGTTGTAGAGTTATTGAAGGTCAGTGTGATATTGCTTCATAATGGGAGATTGAACTATGTGGATACTGCTTTATGGCCTTCACCACATACAGTATATACCTTTTAAAATTCTTTTTTTTTGCATTTAAAATAATAATTTGCCTAATACAAAATACTGTTTTAGAGATCTGAATGGAGCACGTTGGTTTTTTTTTCCTGACTGATGCTGATGAGTATTACATGTGGACTTGTCTGGTGGCTGAGCTGTAGCTGACCCAAGTCCACACTGTCTATGTCCTGTCTCCACTCAGCTTGTTACATCTGGCTAAACACACCAGACTCTGGTACACATGTGGCTTAGTTTACACCATCTCCCCGCCTGAGACTATTGTAGAAAATTTAAGCTGGAAAAAGTGTGTCCATGCCTGAATGTGTGTGTGCAGGCGCCCATGTGTGTGTACTCTGGAATGCACATAGCCAAAGGAATACCTCATAGGCCACAAGTCACAGTTATTGTATACAGTATGTGTTGTAACAGGGATATTGATTATGACTTTTTAAGGCCAGTGTCAATGTTTTGTGGTTTCAGTTGCTTCACTTTGATCATTTTTCAAAACACAGATGCATACTTGAATCACACTATAACCAGTTAAAGTTAAGATTTATCCATCGACAAGTCGTGCAATACCATGACATATTTAATCATGTCACTTCCATCATATCATTAATTAGTAATATTAATAGTAATATGATGTCAATCATATCAATAGTCAAAATGTTCATTGTTTTAACAAGGATTCTGATTTTGAAGGAGATTTTTTTCTCCCAACTGATTGAGTCTTTGTAGAGCTATGTTCTTATCTTGTGTGGGTTCTGAAGTGAACAGTGGAAGGATGCTATTAACACGAAATCCATGTTGTGATTAAACAACTTTCCGCGCTCTGTCTCTGGCTGCCAGCAGGTTCCTTTACTTAGTTTCTCATGACTCACTGTGATTTTCATCTGTTTTCCTGGTAATCATTCCGAGGTGTTGTCGTTTAAGGTGCACATGCAAAAGATTTGGGGCTCTGGCTAGCATCAGTCAACCCAGCAGCAGTCCAGCTCTGACCCCACTTCCAGCCATCCTGTTTCTGAACCTTTGCCTTACAACTCCCAACCCCCTCCCACCCCCACTCCCACCAGTCACCCTGTCCCAAGTCTCTCCTGTCTGTGAGCAATTAGTCTGTGTTTATTTCTTGTTTCCTGCTTTCATCTGATCCATCCGCCGACTGATGCTGGGACAGCTGGGTCTGTGGGCTGCTTCTCTCAAAGAAGAGAGGAGAGGGCGAATGCGTGCAAAGGCATTAAGGCAGGGAGGAGGTGAACTAAAACATCATGGAGCTGGCACTGGTTCATGCATCTGAAAGTCATTGGAACATGGAATCATTTCCCCTCCTTTTTCTCTTGCCTATTTCTCTCTGGAGCCTAATTTCCCCCTCCTCAACCAGACCCCTGTCCAAATCGCCTGCTGACTTGTTTGGAAATGAGTTCCAAATGAAGTCCTGGCTTAGTACTCAGACAAGACAGTATGTTTGTGTGTGTGTGTGTGTGTGTCAGTCAGATGGTGTGTGTAAATCTGTGTTTGCTATGTGTTTTTTGCATGCTGGCATCCACCTGTAGTTATCTCTGCAGGCCTTTACAAGGTCATGATTACATGTAAACACACTGCAAGAAAGCATAGCTCTCATAGGTATTTAGTTTATACAAAACAGCCCCTTACTATGCTATGAATTGTACAGAAGGAGGAGAATAGAAACCTCTACCATGAAATGTCTTGTAATTTGTGCGAGCATAATGATATTTTCCACAAAAAAATCCCTAAAATGATTAATTTCTTTAACTATAATTAATTTTAAATACTTTAATGTTGGGGTTTGTTGAGGTTTATTGAGGCAGTTTCAGACAAAGTGAGGGTGACTTCTTAACCTAAATCATCATGTCACCTAACCATTTTCCCACCGTCGTGCTCAAGGTCCTCACATGGTATTTGAACTTTCCTCCCTCCGCCTAAGTGCTTTTTAGCACTCCATATCTGTCACATATACACACAAGTGCTTCCTAATGCCTGCATACAAACATAATTAATACAGACACATAAACATTCTGCTGCCATACTGATTAGATTGGATGACATTAGATTGCGCATCTTTGCTCTTCTTGTGATATCATCTCCATTACATCTGAAGGAGACGGCGAGGGATATTATCACTCCACAAAACGAGCACGGTCTGTGTTATGACCCGGCTCAAGTGGCCATAACAAAAGGGAGACACACCATGTCAAAGTTTAACAAGGTATGAGGCGTGGAAGTCAGTGGGGTCAGTGGTGTATGTGATGCATGGGTGGTGTGTGTGTAGGTGTCGGAAGGTGCATGAAAGCAAAAGAAACAACTAAGGCAACATAACTAAACCCAAACCAAAACAGGCGTCTGTAGGGAGGAGCAGAGAGAGAAGCTGCTAACTGTGGCTAGGCTTTATCACCTGGGAACACCGGCGCCTGGTGGAGCAGAGCAAACAGACAGGTCAATAAACAGTAAACCCAAGATGACAGGGGTCATCGGTCTGTCCCTCTGAGTGAGGTAAATAGTTTCATCACCTGATGTTGTTGTCTCCCTTTGGAACAATGCCAGAAACAGACCATTCTCCAATGATGTCAGCGACGTGCTTATTGGTTTACAGTATGAGTCCAGCAGTGTCCTCCTGTGACCTTGATGTTCCTTTGTTTGGCTGCAGAGAGCTTTTAATGAATGTTGTTATAAATCAAGCTTTTTAAGAAAACAAAATCTCCCCAAAGTTCTCTGCAAGGATTTCTTCGTCCGCTCTGAGAGCTCCTTCTGTATGTCACTTTATTGTGAGGCTGTATTGCTGCTTCATTTGTTGCAGCATAATAATTATAATCATGATAATTTTTTCATTTCAAGTTATTTTACTTTTTCAGTGCTGTTGTGGTCTGGAAGATTATGAATGTACATGAATGTGCATGTTGTCTTTTGCCTCTGAGGCTCAGACGTGGTGTTAATTATAATAATTGGTACTCTGAATGTTCTTATTCAAATGATAGAGAATTATAGATGTATTTGCGCAGATATGATGGAAACTACATACTTTTGAGAATTTTATTATTTGAGGATTTTATTATTATTGTATATTTGTATACATATTACATATTTGTATATTTACAAAAAATGACTTGAGTTAAATGCAACCAGTGGTGGAAAACAGCATGTGACAGCCTTTCTGTCTCTCTCTTCTTAGCTTTTATCCTTCATCCCTATCATAGCTCTTGTTGACATTGCTATTTGAGCTTAACTGGTTTTACAGTTGTATTTTAGAGGCACAGATGATCCATTATTAATTCCCTTGCTATATTCTTATTAAATCACACTGCACACATGTGTTTTTAAGATAATAAACATATGTTGTACATTTTATATCCTGCCAGTTGGTGCACAGTTCTCCCAAAGGAGGAAATTCAGGTTATTACTGCACCTCATAGACCTTAATACAAGTTGCCCCACTGCTTTACAGCAAAAGTCATTTGTGCCAGGCAGCCTGGTGCCATAATCCCCAGTATTATCAGGAGGAGGGGTGGGGGGCTAACGTGATTTCCTGGCTGTGGCCTAGATGGGGCTCGGGCCTGTATTATCTGGCCATCAGAGAGACTCAGCTTCAACTCTTATATCTGTGTGTGTGTGTGTGTGGAGAGCAGGAAATGGCCTTTGTGTTGCCGGCCAATACAGCCTGCGGAGAGGAAGAGAGGAAACATGCACTGTGTCGTGCCATGTCGGGCCACTGCCTCTCAGTGCGTGCAGAACTATTACAGAGAGAAGAGGAGAAGGAGGTCTAAGACTAGCAGACATAATCAGGTCATGAAACTCCTTCCCGCACTAACCATTCTTAATCCAGGTAGGGGCTAACTGGGGGAGACAAACTAAGAAATATTGCTACACAGGTTTCGATTACTCCTCCTCCTTTTATCTCTTCTCTTACCTTCCATTTGATTATGTAAGGAGCCTGTGTTGCATTTAACAGTACAGAGCTGCGTAGCCCCCGAGAGTTTAAAAGATTAAAGCAACCTCTAAGAGTATTTAAGGAAGTCGGGAGAAAGTTTTTTGCAGGAGGGCTCGGTGTTTCCTCCTTCGTTCTCACTCTTCTTTCATGCCAGCAGGTTTAATGGAAAATTGGAGCAGGGCTGTGGAGTAGTAGCTCGGGGGTGTTGAACATCTGGGCTGCTGTAGCTGGAAGAGAGAGAGCGAGGGAGCGGAGTCTCCCGCAAGCTAGAATACAGACACAGAAATGTACTCCCATGCCCACATATGTTATGCACAAAGACACACTTGGATGAGCTTTTACGGCCACTGATGTCAAGTAGGCAGACACAGGCATGTCCATACTAGACACACACACACACACACACACTCACACACACACACACACACAGGTCTCTCTTAATCCCCCAGGAGAAGCAGTGCCTCCAGTGGGGAAATGTCTGCGCAGGCAGGCAGCTCCAGGGCCTCTGTAGGCTTCTAAAGCTGCTTCACTTCTCAGCCCTGTGGGAAGGAGGTATTCGACATGGGAGAAATCAAAAGGAAACATATCATCAAACCACTTGCACCTTTGAGACACATCACTGTATTAGATAGTTGTCCAAAAACTAGAGCATGAAAACACATTTTTCCCTCCTTCACTCCTGCCTGCTGATAAATTCATACGGAAACAATGCTGCTTAACCTGATGTTGTTCCACTCTGCTGTCCCTGAAGTTAATTGTTTTGATATGATCTCTTTTGCATGCTATTTAAAATTGTTTAACTAGAGTTTCAAAAGGATCTCCAGATAACCTTATAATCATCAGCAAGTGTGCATTTTATAGTCCTTAACACATTATCACCAGAGCACTGACTTCATCTTTTAAGCCTTGTTCAAGCCTCTGTGTCGTGTCTAAATGCACACCAGACAGTGGAACGATACTCTGAGCTACTTTCTCATGTTTTTTTGGATTTCAGCCCTCCGAGCTCTTGCAGCCCTGTTATCCGGGCACAGCGATGGCCATGGGGGATGTGGCCAAGCGTAGGCATGTGTGTGGGAAGTGAGCAGGCAGGCAGGCTGTCACTTAGCATTACAGCACTACAGGCTTCCCGTGGGTGACATGAAGAGGGTGGAAAGTGAGAAGGGGAGAGAGAGAGGCAGAGAAAGAGAGAGAGAGAGAGAGGAAGGAGTAGGGCAAACGATATACAGCATCCCACACACCAAAACACACACCTGGCCCCTAGCAACCCCAAGTCTAGGAAACCTGCTGTTTGTTTTTCTTTTGATTAGACCAACCACTGAAGATAAGCCCACCTGACAAGACTTCACTGCTGGCCTCTGAAAAGAGAGTCCAAACTGAAAGGATGCTAAGAGGAAGAGGATAGGGTTAAAGACTTGGGGGCAGAGAAGACAAAAATAGTCAGTACAGTCTCTGTGTCTATTCCAAAAAATCTGTTTGGACTTTAATGAAACAGAAATTGGCCCACAATCTTTTGGTGGCACAAATTCCACATTTGTAATGCATGTATACTGCCAACATGCTTAGAAACCAAAGCTATATAGTGCAACACAAGTGTTTCTTACCATATTGTTCTGTCAAATGACTCCTCTCGCTTAAAAAGAGGAAATCTGGAGTTTTGAGTTGGTAATCCCCTCAACTTTGCAATATTATTTGTCAACCAACCATGATAATCAGTTTTTGTTTAGTTTTTCATGGTTTGTTTTATTACAACTTTAACTTTAATCAAGTTTGTTTGGATAAGACTTATGTTATTCCTCTCACACTTCCACTGTGTGCTTCTCTTTTCATCCCCATATGCTGTTTCAATAGCGGATTTGCACCCTTAATAAGCTATAGCCACAGGTAGTCAGTGTTGTGCTAACATTATTTGATTCTGGTATCAACAGTTCTACAGCAAACTGAAAAAACAAGGTACCAACCCTCCCTACTTCAGTCCTCTGTGATTCTCTGTTAATGTTCTACAGTACTGCATTTGGCTTCAATTAAGGAGCACAAATGATTAATGCTGCATCTTTATAACTGTTATTGTAATATTGTGTAATATTCTCACATTAGGGCTGATTGATTAAAGTTGACATTGTCATTTTTAGTAGTTTAGTACATTTTAATGATCTTCTTGTCAAGAATTAACATTAAGTTATTACTTATTACTAGAAAGTGATCTCTGCATCGTACTAATATCAACAACTTTTGTTTTCAAAGTTGGCTTTAGTTCTTAATAAGCACAAGATTTTAGAGATTCATTAATACTGCATTCATCTGTGGACAAAACAATTAGCTGTAGAAACAGTATCATGGTTAGTCAAAGCATTTCTAAAGTCATGGGCAGCCTTATCTTGTGTATATACAAGTTTTTTGTTTTACTTGTACAACACCTGCCTTTTATATACACACTGGTGTGCCCAAACTGAAAACAGTTTTCCCCAGACATTATTATGGACAGATAACAAACAATCCCTTGGTTAAACCCCACTTTTATAAGCATTACTTGTGTAAGAGATGCAGTCAAAGCAGAATGTATGTTTTCCCCGTTGTTCCACAATGCTGATTGGTTCTGCCAGACTTCCCTGCACTGGCACAAAGCTTTGGGCAAACGTCTGGCCAAGGGAAACTAAGTTTCCATGGATGCTAACACAGTTGTTGAGTGACTGCTTTTGTTTATAACCCACTGCTGTCCTAAGATCGAGGAGTTGCCTCAGTTTAACTCAGGAGCTGCCAAATTTGGCTAAATCGTGTGGGATACAGGAGCCCATTCTAGCTGGCAGACATCTCAAGCCATAGTCAAAGGTGACATGATTATATACACAGCAGTGTTGTGTGTATGGGATCTGGGCCCTGTGCACTGAGGGGAGCGGCAGAATATAAACATTGGCTGGGTGGCCCAGTCTCTGCTCTGGCTGTGGCCTTTTTAGTCCTTAAGCCTTCACAGTAGGCGACTGGCTTTTCAAAGGTCCAGCTTATGATGTCAGTTTGCTGCCCCCTGCTGAAACCCTGCATCCTTATTGCTGGCTTTGTTTACATATGGATTTATCGGATCAGAAATATTTTGACCAAACTAACCCCACATTCTCTGATATGTATGTTTATGCTAGAGTGGAGAGGGAGTGTAAACAGATGTGTTGACATGAATAAAATTTTTACTTTTAAATGATAGTGAATGTCCTCACAGTCAGCAAAATATCACTCACAAATGTGATAGAACCAGAAGCTGTAGGCCAGCTGTCTTACCAGTTGCTGATGTAGGTCTGATCCAGGAATCAAAAACGATGACAGGTGAACATCATTTGCAGGAAGTGTTGATGAAAAAACGCACTCAGGAAGCTTATATAAAGGCTCCGTGCTTGATTTGAGGCTTAATTTATGGTTAATCTCAACATCTGCATCAAGCAGCAGATGAATCTATCACAGTACACAAGTTCTAAAGTTTACTAGTTAAACATGCTTCCACCCAGTAAACAATGTGTTTTCTAAAGACTGTTGACTGCACAGTTTGATAATAATCCCAGTGTGACCATCCAAAAAGTAAAATGTATTTTGCCATTTGTTACATTTATGTTTTTTATGTACTTTATAGCCATGCTAGTAACATGGCTTCAATGGCAATGTTGCTCAGTTTGTTCCCCACTTTGGTCCAAACTGAAATACTGTATCTTACCAACTATGGAATGGATTGCCAGAAATTTTGTGCAGATATTCATGGTCCCCAGAGGATGAATCCCACCGACTATGGTGATCCCCTGACCTTTCCTCTTGCGCAACCATGAGGTTGACATTGGAGGTTTCGAGTGAAATGTTCCAACATTACACAGAAATCTGTGAAATCTGCAACAGATACACTATACAATCTGTAGAGAATAACTAGAGGTTAAATTCTAAACACTTTGGTGATCTGTTAACTTTTAATGTAGTGCCATTATCAGGTCAAATTTTTAATTTGTCCAATATTTTGGTTTGTGATAAAATACCTGCAAAACTAATGACATTATAGACCTTGATTGTACTTTGTGTTCAATGCTAATTAGCTAATGTTAGCATGCTAACAGGCTAAACCAAAATCTTGAACACAGTAAGCATTATACCTGCTAATAATCAGCATGTTAACATTGTCATTACCATGCTAACATTAGTTTTCAGCTTCCAGCTCAAATACAGTCTCACAGAGCCGCTAGTTTAACCGTAGACCCTAACCCTTGTTGACATATAGCCTTGTTTTAAGATAGTGTACATACTCTTAAAGCTGCTCTTATCAATATTTTTTTATTAACAATGGGTCAGATGACTGTGTGATTTGGAAGATGTTGCTTGAAGAAGAGTCATCACCCGACACTGCAGTTCCCCTAAAATCTATAGAGCATTTTGGTGTTTTTAACACGTTCTGGTTTTAGAACTCACACTTTACTGTTGTTTTTTTTCCAGTCTCACCACTCAACATTGTTTTTAGATACAGCAGGAATTTATTATCAGTGGAAAAGCTCTAAAACCCCCACTGTACATGACCTACCCTACACCAACAGGGCTCAATGAAATGTAATATTGCTCAAGGAAGAATTTGTAAAAGAATTTGTTTGTAAAAATGCTCTGAGAAAACACAGAATATGGCCCTGTGGTTATTTTGGTTAAGAAATATTACAATCAATAGATACTAAGTATTGGTAACATTTTAAGTGAAATTAAGAACACCGTGAATGTGCCAAATTTGTTTCAAATTCAGGCTCAGATCTTCAAAAGCTGAATCGTACACAAGTGAACCTGTGGTTGGCACTTTATGAAATGGGAATATCAGAACACACACTAACAATAATCCTTTGTGGAATACTTGTAAATATTTGAAGCTATCATGCAGAGTTGAGCTGTACCCAATCAGATCTCGACATAACTGCATTTGACAGAGCATTTTGGAGGCACATTTGTTCGGCCGTCAGAGTTTATTTGGCTCGTGGGAACGCTGCGCCTTCAGGGTCAGACCAACATCAGGGGCTGCTGCCTGTACAAATAATAAAGCAGACAGTGTTACTTTACAAAGGGCAGAGAAATGCAAGATTGAAATAGATACAGAAGGGGGTTAAACAAGGTCAGACTGAAAGAGCTTAACGGTGCATAAAAGAGAGCACTGGGGGGAGACATTGAGTGAGCAAAGGGCTAGAAAATTTTGAAAAAAGGAGCAAGAGAGCCAGAGGAAAAAGAGCAAGCAGGATAGACAGGAAAAAGAAAGTTAGAAGGAGAGAGGGAGAGGGCAGTGAGGGAGGTTGGTGCTCCAGTCTTTAGAGTTTGTTCAGTCAGAAGGGAAACATTCTCCTCTGCTGGCATCTGCCACCACAGCTGAAGCCCATCTGAGGAGCTCTCTTGTCAGCCTTCCAAGCCTGCCACGCCACACACACTGCGCACACACACACACACACACACACACCGCACACCACACTACACCACGAAAACGAGGGAGTGGGAGAAACGGTAGCAGGCTTTAGAGGCTTGAAGTCAGACACAGAGCGAGAAAGAGCAAGCACAAAGACCAGCAGGATAAAGTAGCTGAAACATTTCAAGTGTCACCACACTGCACATTCAACATCAGTCTTTGGAGGAGACCAGACTTTCCCTCAGCACACTGAATCATTCAGGAACAGAGGAGAGAAGGATGATCAAGTCCAGTTGGTTCTATGTCAAATTCAAATACAACGAGAAGGTAAGTTCATATGTTGAATTTTTTTCCTGGCCTTATTCCGCAGAGTGTCTTGGCTAATATCTAACCATATGATATTGATTGCCCGTGAAAATGTTGAATTATTTAGTTGTGCATGGATACTCTTTCCAGACATTCTTCATCTTCTCTCAGTGGCTGTTTTAAATTCATATTGGAGCTTAGGTTTGTAGGCCTGTGGTAAAGTGGAGGTTAAATGCGAATGTTCTCTGTGTAATTTTGCCCATGGGAATATTGACTCCTGGCTGCTGACAGTGCTTTTTCCCGTAAATACAGAATTTCATTTAAACACAGACTAATACACTGCAAACAGGCTATGTCTAATGGCATTTATTTTGATGGTAAGTGCTGTGCATGCTTCAGGCAAATGTCATTTAAGACATGAAACTGCAAAAGCATTTGTACTGTTCTTTTTTTTTAAATACATGTGCTGATATTTGAGTTCAGAACTCCTGTTGCCAAAAAAGTGAATGAGATTCTGTAGTCTCAAGACCATCCCAGATTTTCATTTTTTTTACAAACGGAAATGACTTTCCCTACCTGTGGCGTGCATAATATCAATAGGCCTGCGGCATGCTTCCAATTACCATTTATTAAAAAGTCAAACTCTTAATTCAAATTTAGTGTAAAACTGTATAAAATAAGATACATTCCCTTAAAATGATATATACTTCTGTACACAATGCCTGTTCTAGAAAGTTAAATGTATGATAAGGTCATGACCCTCTCTTGTGATGTAACACAGTGGTAAAGTTTTAATGTAGTGAGTGATGTCATCGTCTGAACCTTAGATCCTATAGCTTGTTTAATGGGATTGAGTCTGAGGAGAGAGAAGTCCTCAGTAGTACTCTTCTGTGTGTGGATGGTATTACACTGTGAAAGCCAAGTTTTGGGCCCGCAGCTAGCACTTTCCCAAATGTTCGCTGTTGTGCTAATACTAAGACGGATACAGTTACAATTACCTTCAGTCCGTTAACCAGTCATTTAGCCAGGGAGGCAGTCAATCAGCCAGACGTCAGCCACCAGCAACCATCCAGTCAGTCAGTCGGCCGGCCATGAAGCCAGGCTCCCGTTCATGCCTGGTCTCTCTTTGTGTCATGACTAACAGTTTTGGTGGTGACCCCGTACGCTGATCAAGTTCGCCTCTTAGCATCAGGTGTCGGCCCTGCAGGATCGATAAAGCTATCTCATTACATAAAACACGATGAGGCAGAGCTCCGTTTACTGTGGTTTATGCTTTACTTCTCACAGTTTATTTAAAACATTTGGCACTATAAATATATGGAATAACAGTGTGCTTGTGTTTGACTGGCTTTGCCATAATCAGGCTTATTATGGTGGATAAGTGAGAGTGTGCCAAGTGGCCTCATGGGAGCATCTGTCGGTGCCCGAGGTGCTCTGTTTCCATCTGGTCTGCCATTTTGTTCCTGAGCAGTCTTGATGTGGAGAAGTGAGAAGATGGCCGCTCTTCATCTTTCAGAACCAGAACCTTTCTGGAGATGTTTCCTCCTCACTGCTGTCAAATAATATTTCACCACACAGATACATTGTATATTCACAATTTGTGATTTTCAACTTCTTATTAAAAGGCACACACTCAAACTTTGTTTTACAAACAAAGTTTGAGTGTGTGTTTTACAAACAAAGTTTATACAAAAACTGCTAAGTGGCATTACTAGAAATAACCGGAACCCTTATTGTAGTGTTGGTCAGCAGATGAGCCTCCTCAAGAACCCACTTGCCAAAGAAAAGGTGTCCAATCAGAGAGAAATGTTGCTGTGAAACTGGACAAAGACACAGCAATAAAGACAAGTCAAAGCAACCATGACAACAGCACGGGTGTTCACTGGCAGTCTCTGGAGTAAAAGTGGAAGGAATTCAGTACCATGCTCCTTTTCCTTCCAATCACTGCTTCTCCTGTCACATCTGGCCAAAGTGTTAAGTTTCCACTTCACATTTGTTAAAAAAAAAAAAAGAGGAGGAAAGTGGAGGGAATTGAAACGGAAAGAGGCGTGACAAGATAACTGGTTGAGTTTTACTTCAGTGATCTTTGTAAGTGAAGGAACGAAGAGATAAAGTTAACAGTTGAGCTGACATTTTACAAGCCTCATTGAATCAGAGATATCTCTAATTCGCAGTACTTTGATCAGTTGCAAAAGCTCCAGATTGTATTTTTACTGCAAAAATATGAAAAATTCAACAGTTTCGGCTGGTGCTGTATCTCCTAGGTGGCCTGCCTTTCCTATACTTTTCTATTTTTCTTAAAAGAAAGTATACACAAGAACAGGATGTGTGTACCAGTGCTTATGGGGGTCTGGGGCGAAAGCTGAGTTTGTGTCGGAGGAGAAGAAGGGCTTATGCAGCCTTCTGCTTTTCCTGCTCCCAGCTGTCTCGCCTCAGGAGCAGCCAGCCTCTGTGTGATTACGTGTGATTGACAGGCACGCTTTCAGCAGCATGCGAATAGGAAGTGACCTTAAACAAGCACTGCCATTTTTGACTGAGTGCCTGTCTTTCCTTTTGCCCCCGCCTCCCTCGCTTGCCAAAGAGAAAGGGTGAGAAGGGCACGAAGCATGGTGGCTTCTGGGTCAAGAACCCAGGGTCATCCACATCTAGGGAAAGGGTAATTGCTACCCCTGTGTGTGGGCTCATGTCCTGAAGTGAGAGGGTATGAGAGGGAGGGGGAGGTAGAGACTAGAGGGAGGCTGGAGGTGGGTTACATTGCTCTGAGTGGAAAGAGAACACAACACTGTAGTCCTGCTCTGTGTGTCTGCTGCTCGCAGCTCTTTGTCCTCTAAGCCAGTGCCAGGACCCCCAGTGGGCCATTTCTGGGGCCGCAGCCCCACAGAGGGCAAACAGTGACCTGACTCACACTGGACTAATTCAATTTAACACACACTGAGTGCCCTGTGATTGGTGTGTTAACTCTGGCCTCTCCCATGGCCAGATGGCTGTACTCGGAGAGATGCATTTACATTTTGACTGATGCCTTTATGAGTGTACAGTGAACATTGCTGTTTCATAAGCTCACACAGATAGGTGGTTACAGTTTGGTGTATTGTCCTCAAGTGATGAGTACTTTGTAAGGATTTCAATATTCACTGGTTGAAGCAGTAGTCATTTATCATTTATCACTGTCATGAACCAGTTCAAAGTCCAGACAAAACAAGGAAGACCACACAAATAATCACTGATTAAAGTAAAACAAATTCATTTAACTAATAGTAAACTATACACAAATCTACAGTGGGATATGTAGATCAGTAGTATCAGTGGTGTAGTGAGTGCATGGCTGTGAGAAAGTGGAATGTATGCAAGTGGTAAAGTGAAAAGCAAATCTAATAAAACCCAAAACACAACCAAACAAAACCCTGTTCACTGGGAGGAGAGAGAGAACTGACATATCCAGCCCTCTAACATAGCAATCAGGAGGAGTTGAGCATTCAGACCAAAAACTGCCCTGCTTTAACAGTACAAGGGGCTGCAGTGGTGGGGGGGGCGTGTTGTTTGAGGTACCGGTGAGGCAATGAAATACGATCAAAGTGGAAGTGGAGTTACAGATTAATTGCATTTAAAGACTTATCAGAAGCCAAAACACTGCAATGTGGTTTATAATACTCTGACAGGATTTTACAACTCTGGAAAGTTATCAGAGTAGCAACTGTTTTATCTTTCATCACAACGATCGCAAGGTAAACGGTCGAATACAGCTTTCACGTTACATAGAGATCCACCAGGAATGTGCGCTTGCATGTATGTGATTGGCCAATGCAGCGCCTTTTCCAGATGACATCGGGTTGCGTTGCAGCAAAAGTTGAGCCCGGTTCAACTTTTTGCCAGACGACCGCTGTGTTATTTTGCAGAGCCATGTGCGGTGGCACCCCTGCTGCATGACTGCACTGCCCCTATTCAAATGAATGAAAGGGCTGAATTTTTTCATGCACTGCTATTTTCGGTCTGAAGCCCAGAAGGTTGGGAACCGCTGGTTTAATCTTCAGTAATACAATGTATTTTATTATCTTATCATATGTCAAATCTTCATCTGAAAAGTAACTAATCTATGAAATACAGTACAGTAAAAAGTATAATACATTCCTTTACCACAATATGTAGTGAAGCGAGCTCCACTGATGCTGGTTGACCATTTATGTTGTTTGTTTATTGTCGTAAGTATGTGTACAGTACATTGATGAAAAGCTTTCTATGCTGTAGAAACACAGCACATTGATGTTTTTCGTAGATTCTTGGGTTTTATACATTGTGTCCCACACATAGCACCACATTCATCTTGAAGCTGTATTTATTTTGGATCAATGTTTTTAATTTAGACCATGTTTTCTACAAAGTGACTCCTGTCACTACATTTAAACATTCAAACAAACCTGTGGCTTTCATTACATTTGCTGATTTATATGCCTACTGGTTCACTTAAAACTGGGCTTAGTTACAGTGGTATCCATGCCTTTGGTTCTCCATAACCTAACATGGAATCCTCGCCGCTACTCAGTTTGCTCAATCGCAGCCTTGTCAGTATTTGTTGCCTTTAATTTACTTTATTTTAATGTACTATTTTAGATAATTTAAAAAATGGAAAGCTAAAATATTATAGAATAGATTTGGCTGGGATAATGTTGATTGGCATGGCATTATTACTAATTGTAATTGGCTGATAACTAATTTACTCACAATTGGCTAAATCACAGGTCCCAGCTGTTACATCGATGAGGCCTGTTGAGGCAGCTTGTGCTGTGTAAGATGTGTTCCCACATACAGAGAGGGGCTGTAGATTGTATATTGACTCTGTATTTACTGTGCCTGTGTGCCCGGCTTGGTTTGTTGATTAGTAGGGGGGTGACTGTAATGACTATAATGACTGTGAAAACCAGAGAGTGGGGTGTGGGTTATCATTAAGGGAGGCTTATTGCAGTCTCTGATGATGCCACAGTATGTTATGAGAGGGACATGGTGTGGAAACCTCTCTTGGGTGGTATCGCCTATTTCAAACACAAACCCAGGGAGAAGGTTGAAACCAACGCTATACATATACATTCCTGTGGACTATTCTGCTCAGGAAAATTCTTGAAGAATATAATCTTCCATTAGGAGTCCATTGGTAGACTGTTGTTGGCTGGTCTGCTTGTAGGTTTGTAGCTTGCGTCTAATTGTGTTCGCTGCTTCAGAGGATTCCTCTAGTGTCACCGTCCCAGTAGCAAAAGCTGTTCCCTTCTTGTCAAGTAATGAATGGGTTGATCTGCATGAAAGTTTTATCCCTCTGCCCATCCGTCCACGCTTGGAGGACTTTAATGAGAGTTTATTGGAGCCATTTTAACCAAGCCAGTTTAATTTATTTATGCTTAAAAGCTGGAGCAGTAAGAGGCTTACAGAACTCTTGACCCCGGGAATGCTTGTCGCAAAGCGGGCCCCGTCAGCATTTTTTTGTTTTTTTGTTTTTTTTTTTTCCAGAAAAGCCTGCTTACTTTACAGACACATTGAAATTCTAGGGGAGCGCTCCACAGCTTGCCGAAGGGATTACTGGTAAATCCCTGCAAACTCCAGATGTTTTCCCAGGCAGCACGCAGCGAGGAAACATCGCCCATCCCCTGTAAACATCTGTCAGACAAAAGCCTCCGCCACAGAGGAGACAACAGAAGCTTAGAGGGAGTAAAGTAGCTTGACTAGTCAGATTTTCACTCTGTTAGATCTGTTTGTTTATGAAGAGCTAAGTGGCTTTGCGGGGCATCTTGTGTTCCTGCTTATGCTAAGCTTCAAAGTGGACGAGCATACAGTATAACTGAAATATTTGGTGGTTAAACAGATGAGGAGGCTGTCCGGGCAGGACGATAACGACAGAGTCTCTCTAAACCCAGAGCTTTCCCTGATGGACCACCAAGAGAGATATCCTCAGACTTTTTTAAATGGCAAACTTTTTTTTTTGTTAAGTTTGCTCCAAATTGAACTCCTAGTTTAAATGATTGTAGACACTCTGTAGAAGAAAACTGAAGTATGGTGTCAAGATTGTGACACTAGCTATGGATACTGTTGGGGTTCTCTGATGTCACAGTAGCAATGTATCTCTCTACTGTGTGTGTGTGTGTGTGTGTGTGTGATGTTAGTGGCATTTGCTGCAGGGTTCAGGCCCCCAGCAGGATCTCATATCCCCTTGCCATGTTTGTGTTAATTTGCTGGATGTAAACACGGTGAGTGGGCTGTAACAAGGCAGTGCCTGCCACTGTGTCTCTGGTCTCCAGCCTCCTCAGTGGAAGACAGAATGCAGAGAGGGAGCGGCTGACCAGTGTCTGGATCACTGAACAATTGCAGGCCAGAGAGAGCGGAGGAGAGAGCGAGCCCTCAGTGTAGCCACTAGGGACAGGCCTGACAGATGGATGGAGCGAATGACTGGATGCCTAGCCAACTGGAAAGACAACTTTCACCCACACAGGCTGTATGCTTTTGCCTGTCACCTTTTATCTCCATTTCTTATACACAATTTAGACTATTATTGCAATTTCTACATCGTGGTTCTCAAACTGGAGTTTATTTAACTAGAAATGATGGTGAGTTCATAGAATCGACTGCTCTAATCACAAGCTTCACTGTCACAAACACAATTATCTACTTTTACCTATAGTGTTTAGAAGCATTTTGATGCCAAAACAGTAATTCCAAAATACCCTCACTATTTAAAGTTATAATCCTTTGTATTTCTGTTAGTCAAACCCCATTTTAATACTAAAGGCGGGATACAAATTGTGTACAGAAGACAAAAGCCGGTGCCTGCATGTGTTTTCCTTTATGTGTGGAGGACGACATTTAATCATGTAATAAGATTGTTGACAGTCTTCTTTAGTTGTCTTTGTAAAAACAGTGTGATACGATGAATCCTCTCAGCGGTGAGTTGCTTTGTTTTGTTGCATGCTCAACACGTGTTTGCTGCCCTCAGTGGTCGATGCACGTGTCAATTCTAACAGAACTCTGAAAGTTGTATTATTAAAATGCACTTGCTGTTACCGCTGCTAACCACAGGTGTAGCCAAATAAACCAGGACTGAAATCTTAATTTTTATATATTTCTCTGGGACAAAATCATATTCTTGAGCTTGCAGCCTAATAAGGCTGTCATATAAATATAGATAGCAGAGATGTATCAGTACTTGTGGCACTGAGTAAAGGTGTACAGTATGTTGAGCTGCACAAGCAATATGTGCCTCATTTTCTCCTCAGAGGAGTTCTCCCAGAGCTCATTAGCCCCGGTGAAATTCCCAGTGGAATGCCGGGTCCTGCCTGCCGTCTGCTGCCCGCTCCTGAGCAGCTCTGGTTTCAGTCTGCTGGATGACTGGGCACAGGGATGGTTCCCATAGTTGAGCTGCCTGAGCCGCATGGGCAGACCCTGGTACCCCGGCTCAAAGAGCCCTCTGTTGTCCCGTGCATATGCTCACATGCAGGGTAGGGTTGCTTCACAGGACTCAAACACAGAGAGGCAGCCTGGCAATGTGAGCTATGGGAATGTCACAGATTTATGGAAGGATGGATCACATGCTCGCAGACTGCTGGAGAGTGAAGCCCAACAATTGCTTTTTGTTTGAATGTAAACTTGTGTAACTGTCTGGCAATACCCGTCTACGCTGGTACAGTCCAAAGAAACAATCCTATGCTTTTTTTCAGCAGCCTCCCCCTGAGTGAGGCTTGGCTCAAAATCGGTCTAACTTGGCCAGCGCTGTGGAACAGATCTACATACACACACGTGGACACACTCCCACATTCAAATGCATAATGTCGAGATCATTATTTTCCATCAGGCCATTGGGGAAAAGTCTGTTTATTAAACACTGTTGTGTTCTGCAAATGGCCAACAGTTTCTCAGTGTGACGAACTAGCTTTCTCTGCATTGAGCAAAACCCACTGTAGTCCATTCGCCAGGTTGGCTTTTTCCCCTAAAACTTTTACCCAGTGAGGGGAGGGGGGAAAAGTGTGAGGGAGAGCGGGCCAGAGGAGAGTGCATATCAAAGAGAAGCAGCCATCTGTCAGCACAGGCAGCAAACAGCTGGTGGAGGAGATGCAAGATGTCTGAACAAAGACTGACAAGATGGAAGATGACAGGAAACAGATTTCCCTCCCTTTTTACCCCTCCTGTAAGAGAAGAGGCTGGCCATCAGAGTGCTGTGATGTCTCGCAGTCTCCAGATGCTGGCTCTCCTCTCCTCCTCACTTCTCTCATCTTCTCTCTTCTAATCTTCTTGCCTTCCTGTCCTTTCCATCTTCTCTTTGCTTCCTCTTTCTCTTCTGTCTCTTTCTTTGTCTCTCCTCTTTCTCTTTTCTTCTTCTATGCTCTTCTCTCCTCAACTCCTTTAGTAACACAGCCAAGTAATGGTTTGTCAGCTCACTGTTGGACTTGCTATGCTTAGTTTTTCCATGAATCGTTACTGAGAGAGATTCTTCAGTCTGGCCTCGCTGCTTAATTTGTTCATTTGCATTGCTGGTGCGCTCAACAAGAACAGAGAATGTCTCATCTCTCGCATGTAGGCAAACGCAGAATTAAACTATTTTTACTGGAATTACCATGTAATAATTAATACATGATATGCTTTAATTATACTAATTATGATAGCGTTTACTCAGTGTAGACATTTTTTTAGAATAGGATTTTTGTGGGACCTAAATATTACATTCTGTGAATTATTTAGCTTTAGTAATTGACCTGCTGCAGCTTAAGTAGATACACATCTCTGTGCTCATTTGCTCAGATAAATGAAGCGGTGTGAGTGGTGTTAAGTAAATTTTTAGGAAATGAGCGCAGGGCCTTATGTTAATTAGTGTTGCAGCGTAAGCCTCGTTACATCAGGTCTTCTTCTCTCTCTACTTAGCACAGTCTATTCCCCTTTGTGCCTTTTCCCCCGCACTGTTAATTTGAACAGAAAATGCAGTCTGTTTCTAAATAGGGCAGTGGTGCACACTAGTCGCAATCATTAAGCCCATTTTCTGCCAGCTTAGAGCTGTTGAAGTGCCTGTAATGGAGGGAAAGCGAGTGAGTTTTTGTCTACTCTGTCTATCCACAGTGTAATGTGTGATGTGTGACATTGGCCAGTCTAATAGTGTAATGGCCCTAATTGTCTAATCACTCTAATATGTGGCTACTGCTCCTGGACATGACAAGGGCAAAGTGAGCTAATAAACAGTGATTACTGTAACTTGAAATCAGCACATAGAAGAGGGGGGAAATGTTAGCTGCAGGGGGAAGACTGTTTCTTTCTCCTCTTCCTTCCTCTCGCCTGTTTTGTGCTTGACAGACAGGGGAAGCATGGTGGCAGTGAAAGGTCAGCTTGTGGTTGCACACAAGTTGATGGAATGACAGAGAGAGAGGTATCAAAGACTGAGAGGGAGAGAGAGAAAGAGCTGTTATCTCCGGATCTTGTCCCTTCGGTCAGTTAGATTGACGAGCTGTCAGCCTGGCCAGCTCAGACTCTGTGGAACAAAGAGTAGACAAGGCAGAGCTTTCACTTTCCCCAACCATCTGCCTCTCTCACTCTGCCTCTTTCTCATTCTCATACTCTGTTAAAAATTGAATTCGACATATAAGATGGCGCTGCGGATGGTTGCCTCGGTGTTGCGCTCTCTAGTATTTTTTCTGTTTTTGTTTATGTGTGCGGTCTTCAGTACTTTCTTTCATATCACATTCACCAGGGAAGAACTCTTGAATATTTCACAGTTCACTCCACAAACTTTTTCACTGGTCTTTACACACCCAGAAACTTTTTCAGAGATTTTGGTTGGAGGACCAGCAGCTCTCTGTGGAGCTTGGAGGAGATGCAGGCAAGGGAAGTGCGCTGAAGCGCTGGTTAAGCTGCAACAGCGGGAGTTCTGAACACTGCTCCCGTCATTACATTTGGCGAATGTCCACTCTCTGTCCAACAAAATGGATGAACTGCTGCTCATAAACAGAACGAACAGGGATTTTTCAGGATCTGCTTCCCTGTGCTTCACTGAAACCTGGCTTGGTGAGTCCATCCCTAACAGCATTGTACATCTGCCAGGCTTCCAACTCCACCAAGCAGACCACATAACGGTTAACGGGGAAAATGAGGGGAGGCGGAATCTGCTTCTACATAAATGAAGGTTGGTGTACAGATGTCACAGTGTCAAGGAAAATATGCACTCCTCATCTAGAGACTCTTTTCATCAACTGCAAACTGTTTTATTCACCGTGTGAATTTTCCTCCATTATTCTGGTTGGTGTTTACATCCCACCTCAGGCCTGCATTAGTGAGGCCTTACAACACCTGGCTGACCAGATAACCAGCATGGAGCGAAAACATCCAGACTCCCTTTTCATTATCCTTGGGTATTTTAACAAAGCAAACTTCAGCCATGAACTGCCAAAATGCAGGCAGCATATTGAGTGTCCCACCAGGGACAAAAACACACTGGACCACTGCTGCACAATATTAAAGGACACACATCACTCTGTTCCCCGTGCAGCTTTGGGACTCTCTGATCACGGTCTTGTTCATCTTCTTCCAACCTACAGGCAGAAACTAAAATCTGCAAAGCCTGTGGTTAAAACTGTGAGGAGATGGACCGAGTCAAAACTGGAGCTACAGGCCTGCTTTGACTGCACTGATTGAAGTGTTTTTGAGGCTGCCATCTACAGACCAGACCTGGACGAACTTACTGTGACATCTTACATCAGCTTTTGTGAGGACATATGTGCCCACTGAAGTCTAAATAGTGTAATGGCCCTAATTGGCCAGAGTGCCACCTGTTCTGGATGGGGGTAGTAAATCTCTCCCCTGGCCTGACACAAGAGGTCCCTGCGCAGCAGTAGGGGCCGTGGCTGGCCTGACAGTAATTGAACTATCTTCTCTAGCCAGTGTTTGGATGGCCACCGTGGGGCTATCAGGATCAGTGACAGGTCCTGTTGTCTCACTCTGGCTACAGTGGGGAAGATGAGGTTGAGGGGAAGGAACGCATACAGCAGCCACGGGTGGGCTAGCGCATCCACACCCAATGGTATATTTAGGTCCACCAGGGAGAAGTACAGATGGCACTGAGCGTTTCCTGCGATGCAGAGTTCTGCGGCAGTCTGGCCATATCTCAGCCATACTTGTGCCACTACTTGGGGATGGAGCTTCCATTACTTAAACAGAGGATTTTCTCTGGACAGAATATCCACACCTCTGTTCAACACCCCTGCCACATGTGTCGGCCATAGTGACCCGAGCCAAGAGCTGCTCCACAGGGTGTGTGCCTCCCAGTGATTTATGTATGCTACCACCACACAGTTGTCTGACTATAACAGAATATGCTGGATGAAAAGGAAGAAAGTGTTTTCCAGGCTGGAAACACTGCCATTAAATCCAAGTAGATTATGTGAGCATGGGCCAACTCCATGGGCCAAATACCATTCACGCACTCCCTGAGAAAAAATCACCGGGTTCCACCTCTGATGGAGAGCCTTTTTGCAGGGGAGGAGGGGGTGAGGTCTGATCCCTCAGAAGAGCTACTGTAGCACAAATTGCTGAAAAAGTTAATGCTGGCTATGATCGACATGTGCCAGAACACAGTGCATCGCAGCTTGTTTCGTATGGGGCTGTGTAGCCACAGACCAGTCAGAGTGCCCATGGTGACCACTGTCCACCGCTGAAAGCTCTTACAATGGGCACGTAAGCGTCAGAACTGAACCATGGAGCAATGGCAGAAGGTGGCCTGGTCTGATGAATCATGTTTTCTTTTACATCATGTGGATAGCCGGGTGTGTGTGCATTGTTTACCTGGGGAAGAGATAGCCCCAAAATGCACTGTGGGAAGAAAGCAAGCCTGTGGAGGCAGTGTGATGCTCTGAGCAATGTTCTTTTGGGAAAATGTTATTTTGACATTTACCACCTACCTAAACATTGTTGCAGACCAAGTACACCCCTTCATGGCAACGGTATTCCCTGAACGGCAATGGCCTCTTTCAGCAGGATAACGCACCCTGCCACACCGCAAAAATTGTTCAGGAATGGTTTGAGGAACATGACAAGAGTTCAAGGTGTTGCCTTGGCCTCCAAATTACCCAGATCTCAATCTGATCGAGCATCTATGGGATGTGTTAGAAAAACAAATCCGATCCATAGAGGCCCCACCTCGCAACCTTACAGAACTTAAAAGATCTGCTCCTAACGTCTTGGTGCCAGATACCAGAGGACACCTTCAGAGGTCTTTTGGAGTCCATGCATCGATGGGTCAGAGCTGTTTTGGTGGCACGAGGGGGACCTACACAATATTAGGCAGGTGGTTTTAATATTAATGCCTGCAATTATGCGTTCCATCTTATTGGTCAGGGACATGTGTGAGGACACTGAGATGGACTGGCGGTTTGGGTGGAGGTGGTATGCCACCAAAGGCTCCACTGCTGGGTTTTCAGCCAGCCCCAGGTCACCCATGCCATGCACCTCTAGCTTAGAGTAGCCCTGCATGGCAAGCTTTATAAGGACTGGACCAAAACCGGCTCATTTCTTTCATGCAGGCAAGGACCGCTGAGAGTGTTTTTGGCTGGAGTTTGGGCCGCAGGGAGTCATTTCCCATTGGCCATGGGATATTTAATTTGGCCGTCTCCCTTGCAAACCTCATACAGGTTGTTATTGACCGAGGAAGCCGCTTCAATTGTCTTGGGAGGTCTGGACTGTTGAGTTGGCATGGTGGAATCATTCTCCCCTTCCTCCATCTCATCCAGATCAAGGGTGTCAAAACCAGCCTTGCTGTCTGCATCATCGCTCTCTTCCCCTGGTTTGATGAGACCCTCGAATAGGGGGGGCAAGTCCGGTAAATGAACCTCTTCCATCGCGTCCCTTCTAATTTTAAGTATGCTACTATCCAGCCCATATTAAAGAAAACTAACTTAGATCCTGCTTTGCCCAAGAAATCTAGGCCTATATCTAAACTGCAATTTTTGTCGAAAATTTTAGAGAAGGTTGTGGCCAATCAACTCACTGTTGTGTTGAAGTGGCACAATATTTATGATAAGTTTCAGTCTGGGTTTCGGAAACAGCACTCTACTGAAACTGCTCTTCTGAGGGCATCTAATGATATTTTAATGTCCTCTGATGCAGGTGATTGTTCTGTGCTAGCAGTACTGCATTTGACACAGTAGACCATCATATCCTGTGTAACGACGAGGTCAGCAACGACGAGTCAACATGGGGCTGCACTACATCCTGGAACACCTTGACTCCCCAGGAACGTACACAAGGACTTTTGTGGACTTGAGCTCGGCATTGAAAACCATCATGTAAGAAGTCCTACTCACCAAACTCACCCAGCTCACTGTGCCTGCCTCCACCTGTCAGTGGATCACAAACTTCCTGACAGACAGGAAGCAGCAGGTGAGACTAGGAAAAATGACATCTAGCACCCAAACAGTCAGCACTGGTGCCCCTCAGGGATATTTGCTCTCCCCGCTGCGCTTCTCCCTCCACACCAATGACTGCACCTCAGGAGATCTGTCTGTCCAACTTCTGACATTTGCAGACGACACAACAGTCATCGGCCTCATCCAAGACGGAGAAGAGTCTGCTTACAGACGGGTGGTCGAACAGCTGGCCCTGTGGTGCAGTCACAACAACCTGGACCTGAACACGCTCATAACTGTGGAGATGACAGTGGACTTCAGGGAGGAGCCCCCCCATGACTACCCCCCTCGCTATACTCAACAGTACTGTGTCGACTGTGGAATCCTTCAGGTTTCTGAGATCTACAATCTCCCAGGACCTGAAGTGGGAGTCCAACATCAAAAAGGCCCAGCAGAGGATGTACTTCCTGCACCAGCTCAGGATGTGCTTCCTGAGCTGGCACAGGAAGTACATCTTGTCTTGTTTAGTTCGGCCACCAAACAGGACAGGAACAGATTACAACGGACAGTCAGGTGTGCAGAAAAGATTATCAGTGCCGACCTGCCCACCATCCAGGACCTGTACACCTCCATAGTCAGGAAACGGGCAGGGAAAATCACTGCAGACCCCTCACACCCTGCACATTACCTGTTGCAACTTCTCCCCTCTGGCAGGCACTACAAAACAGAGGAGTCTGCTTACAGACAGGAGGTTGAACAGCTTACAGACAGGAGGTCGAACAACTGACAGATTCCATTACTTTTTGTAAAAACTTTGCTGGTGTTTGCTGCTGCTGGTATTACATCAAGAGGGCTGGAAGGGCTCTCATAAATGATACTGTTTCTAAGAGTTCAGACAAGGTATTGGGATAAAACTGGTTCAAACTATCTGTGAAGGACATCAGAGTAAGTGGCATTGGGGGTAATAGAAGCTCTAATTGACTCCACTTTATCTGTAAAATAAGATAACATTTCAGTGATAAGGTGCATAGCAACAGGTACTTAAGATTATTATCTGCGGTTAAATCTGCATGTACAGAAAACTGCAATTACCTCATCAATGTACAATGTGGAAAACAACAATAATCTCAGTAGATCTTTATGCATTCAGGGTCCTGATTCAGATGGTTGATTTCTTTCCAAGTTGCCTTGAATTTAGACATCTTGGTTGTCAAAATTGGTCCATCTACCTAAGATGGAAATAATAAAAACTACAGGTGCGACCAACATGCACATAAAAAGGACAGACTTGTGACAGTGCTGCAATTTCCACAATTGTGATGATTGTAAACCAATGCTGGAGTTTTCGTTTCAGTCATGCAAACAACATATTGCCTGTGTGAATTTCCGAATTACTTTCTAGTGTATCGTCAGCTTTATTCATTTCTTTTCACTCTATCTAGACATGAAGACTGAGGCAGGACTGGACTGGAAACATTCACTAAAAAGTCTCTATTTGCACTGTTTGTGCCTTGTAAGATGAATGTGTTTTTTGTCTGTGTATTTGGAGTTGATGTTTTATGCACCGTCTCCAGGCTATGAAGCCCTCATTTCACAGCTCCCCAGAGACCAGTTAACCCCTCATTTCCTCCCCAGAGCATCCGATAAGGAGTGTGTGTGTGCGTGTGTGCGTGTGTGCGTGCGTGCGTGCGTGCGTGCGTGTGTGTGTGTGTGTGTGTCAGTGCTGTATCTTCTGTGGAGCAGACTTTCTCTACAGTAGTCGGGCACTCTGATAGCCTCCATTCATTATTCAGCTCTATTCCAGCTGCACCACACCCCCAAGCAGCACAGAAATAAAACAAGGTTAAGAATTGGCATGAAATGTGTCTCAGTGGATCAAGTGGTGGGGGAGGGTGGGGAGGAGGTTTTGGAGACGGGGGAGGTATGGACCTTTATCTGTGCGCCATCTTTTATTAATTGCCCTGGTGCTTAGATTGCGAGTTTCTCCATGATCATTAATGCATGCGCGGAATAACGTATTTACATGTTCTCATGCATTATGCATGGGCAGGGAGGAGGCTACAGTGTTGTGGAGGACCCTCTGCCCACAGGTCTTGTGTTTTTTTTGTGTGTGTGTGTGTGTGTGTGTGTGTGTGTGTGTGTGTGTGCGTGCTCGTCTGTTAAGGGAAAGCTGATCTGAATTCAGCCACAGTGTGAAATACACTTGCTACCAGGCCCCTGTGTTGCTACTGGAAAGCAATGGAACATTGGACAACAAGCATTCCTATTGCTGTCTGACAGAGGCTGACAGGTCTCCGTGTCACCAAGAAGCAGTAACCAAATATATTTGCTTAAGGAGCATGCATTGTAAGTGCAGTGAAATATTCAGTTGCCCTCCTTATTTATCTTCTCACCCATAGTCACATGTGCGCTGCATTCACTATGTGCTTTCTGTTCACTCATGTGATGATAGACAGAAAGTCAGAATCCTGTATGGTGCACAAAAAGAGAAGGCTGAAAGAGATTAGTCACAGGTTGGCGACACTATGGTGATGGAAAGAAATTCTTAAAGTCTGAGTAAAGCTTCTCTGTCTGTCTTGACATTTTCTCGTTGTCTGGCCAGCAAGGATTTTGATTGATCAAGTCAAAGCACAGCTCCCCGATGGCCTATTCACCTCTGTGATCGATCAATCACTGACTTAGTCACACCCACAGTTCTTGTATTTCTGCTAAGAAGCCAGCTCTCTGCAGTGGAGCCTTCCTCTTATTTATTTTGTTTATGTACTTCCTTGTTCTTCCACTCCTGCCTCTATTATCATAAGTCCAAGCTCAGCAGATACCCCTGATATCGATCACTGGCTGGCCCCGGCCGCTCCCGTTTAACTTGTTGTGAGCACTGTGTGTGTGTCTCATTATTTTTTGTGCTGATTGCTGTGTGTTGTAATTGTATCAGATAACTGCTGGTGTGGTTGGTCATTGTGCTGCCCGCTGCCTTGCATCAGAACCCAACATGCTGGATAATTAGGGCCCAAGCACGAAAGTTTGCATCACAATTTTGATGAAAGTTTATCAAACGTATACACAATTTCCAATATGTCATCTCCAGCGACACGTACTACTCACGGGAAATAATATTTTACCAATTCACACAGTGTCCGATAATCCTGAAAATTCAGAGCCATGTCAACCAACCTCCAGTAGCGATACCACGGCAGCCGCTCCCTACGACACATGTGAGGTGCGAGGGCCCGTTCATCGCTGTTTGCAGCTTTAATTTGAATTGATTTAGTTACAGTTTAATTAATCACACTGTTAAATATCTGGTGCTTACTGTGGACTCACACTGTTAGCTGTCTGTGTGCACACTCTTGTGGTGTGTGGAAGAAAAAAACATTTACAGAAATAAACACCTGCGTAAAATAAAGCCATTTAATTCATTTTTGATACACTTTTATCACATCCACTAGGCTTGAAATTTAAGTAACATAACTTAAACCCATCAATAAATTAAAGTATCAGCAAACAGTATGATGTCCAATATATGATTGATCAGAAAAATATCTGATTTTCATTCAATGTTCTTGAAAGACAGGAATTCCTTAAAGGAACATTTGGTTTAATTGTAATGCAGATCTTGTTTATAAATGTAGTGCAAATTTTAACCAAATTTCCAGTAAATCAGCAAAGGAAAATGCAAATTAATGTAGGTTTCCATCCAATACTGTTATGCGAATATTAGAGTTGGGTCATCGAGATAAATAGTGGCGCTAATTTTCCAGTCGGGTGCCAATAGCAGAAGAAGAGGGCACAAGATGATGTAATTAAAAGAGTGGCAGTCAAACCACAAATGATGAAAAACAATGTAGAAAACATGATGGAAATAATGCCTTTATGTTTGTTTCACGTATTAATTTGAGGAACATTACAGTCTCCTCTTCGCTCCACACCGAACTGATGTTTTCGTCTCTTCACTCCACTCAGGTTTATGTGCAGATTGAAAATGCCATAAAAACAGGTGGATGGAAACAGACCTTATGAAATGAACAGAGATGGTGTTTGCCTCCACGTTTAATAAATGAACTTAAAATGTAAGTGCTGTGAGCTTTGGAGCCTTGCACTTTGAAACTCTCGTTGAGTTAACACAACTTTTCCATGTTGATAATGTAGATGTTGATGTACTGTACAGTTTTACACAGTATTTCCACTATCAGGACACTGTTAGTTTGATTTTTGCACTTTTGGACTTACCAGTGTTTGCAGTGCAGGAATTTAAGCATGTTCCTCTTTTGTGCCTAATGAAGCCTCTTGACATGTATGCCTATAACGTAAATAGGACATGGTGTATTTGCTGCAGTTGTTGCTGTTTTGTGTATTTTGATTGGGAGTCTCCTTGAATTGCTGCTCAGCCGTGTATACTGCAGTGGGACACGCCGACAAGGAGAGAACCGCCGCTGTTGTTGTTCTCTTCAGGTTTATTCATCCTGAAGAGCGTTGGAGTGTGTTGTTGTGCGTGCGCATCTCTTTGCCTCCTTCACAGTGTTGGAGAAAACAAAGGCGTCCTCGCTCTTGCAGGCCCTGATTGCAGTCATTAGGATGCACAGGCGCTCCCGGTGTGGCGGGGCCTCTCCTCGAGGGGATTCAGCTCGCAAAACGCTGCCGCTTGCCTGTTTTTCATAACAATCATCTAAAATCGCTGCAATTAGCCTGCAGCTACAAGGAGATGGAGAGCAGGAAGATGTGGAGGAGGGAGGGAGGGAGGAGGGATGGAGGGAGGGTTACAAGCTCAGATTCAGTGAACCCTTCGAATGTCAGCTCCTCTTTCACATGGAAAATTCAAGAGGGTCTTTGTGTTCATCAATTATTAGCCATGAAAGTTAAAAAGACCCATTGTGTATTTTTAATCAGAGTTATATGTGGAATCTTTGAAGTGATTCCCAGTCTGGCCTGGGGCTACAAGCAGAGGTAGCCTCTGCCACCCCACACATCCCCTCCAACCACTCCTCCTCAGCTCTCTGTGTGTAGTTAAATACTGTATTATTCCTGCTAAACCCAGGCAAAATAATCACTCTGTAAATTGGGGGGTTCAGAATGAAAAGTTTGACTATCATCATGGGCACTGGATCAGAATGCATAGGAATAAAGCCAGGAAACTTCAGTCCTCTGAACAAAAGTTTATTTTCTCCAAAAATCAAAGGAATTGCATTTATGAACATAAGGGAAAAAAACACACATGGGCTGTTGAATCTGAAAAAAAAAACAGACAAGATTAAAACTTAACACAATAAGTCAAGTCAGTCTCACATGTCCATCTTAAAACAATCTCTTAAAGAATTATCTTAAAGAAATAAGGATAAATAAAGTTGTTGGTTAAACTAACATGGACATAGGATAAGAACTAAAGAGTAAGATAAATTCCTCTTACCAGAACTGCCGCCCCATGCGAGTGCAGTCTTTAAATAAGGAGTGATCAGGTGAACTTAATCAGATAAATGTGTGGTGACAAAGGGTGAAATCAAAAGCAAAAAGCAATAGCGGGATATGAAATACTGAGCTTAACAGTGTTTTGCTGTGGTCTGCAATCAGGATGTGGAGTATTTAACATTTCATTTTGAGTGTGTGTGCTCAGTTATGTCCTTGATGCACTGTCTTTGCCAGAAGCTAAACTGGCCACACCATGTGGCAGAAGTGGATTTAATGTATCAGCCAGCCTGTCAGATTCTACATAGCGAGAAGAAATGGAGTATTTCCCTTAAATTTTTATTTCTCTTATTTTATTTCCTATTTTCATTTTATTTGAAGTCTGGCAATAGGTTGAGAAAATTCTCTCCTTTTTTTGCGGATCCATCAGTTTTTGGTCATATTGAGTCCTTGTGATATTCTGCCCTCTTTCAAGATAAAAAAGCTTTTTCCTTGAAATGTCCCACATTGACGACCAGATGAGAGGATAATTATGTTTGTTACAAGTATTGCCTGTTTAGTTTGACACCTCCTTGATTAGATGTGTCATATACATACTCACTAGAAAAAGTGTGTATGTATATGAAATGTGCATTGTGATATCTTTTTACTTTGTTTGTAGCATTCTCTCATCTCTGATTTTATAAAACCTTATTATTTATTTCTAATATTTCTGTTATGTGTATTTTACCAATCATCTCTCTTGTCCTCCTCCATCAACTCCTCATGCTGATGTGTTGTCATGTAGCACCACCCACAGGTCAACAGGAGGGTGACAGGCTGCTGTACTGCAGCTCTCCGTCAGGGAAGAAAGACACAAGGGTCTGACTGAAGCAGCAGCAGCTCTGGTTGTGGGCTGAAAGCTGAAAATAAAGCTAAAAAATTCTCAGTCACGAACAGAGAGAAAAGTGCCCGACTCATTGTTCCTTCTTGTGGGACGGGGAAAGAAAGTGCAGCGTACACGAGAGAACCCAGCGCTCTCTCAGATTCAGTCTTTGTTCAGGCTGTGCTGAATTATTTACCCGTGTGTTTAAAAGATGGCTCGGGGGAATTTTGACAGAAAGACTCAAGTCTTTCTGGCCTACAAAAGCGGGGCATCTTTTCATGTGTAGTGTATACAGACAATTGTAAATGAAGAGTTACCAGGAAAAAAATTAAAGAAGGGAATGGGGAAAAAGTTTTGATAAAAAGCATGGTTGAAAGTGTGCTTTTAAATGCAGTGGATGCTTGTTTTAGCCTTGTTTTTGGCTCACTGTGCTCTCCTGTGAGACTGCAGGGAAGTGAAAGCGCCCCTCATCCAAACCCCCAATGCTTCCCATTACTTTAAGATTGTACCCAGCTTTGCATGTTTTCTCTGCTTCACTTCTCTTCTTTGTCTTTTGGATTGAATATAAGCCTTGTATAGTTCTCATTTGTATTCGCTGAGCTTCTCCATAATTCATAATACAAGTACCTTTTACACAGTGTGAAACTGTGATGCTGTCTGAGTGTTTTCACTTTAAGTTACAGCTGTTGTTTGTAGACACAAGTTAGGTGATGATTTTTTTTCTTTTACTTAATTGACTCTTTTGAAATTATGTTTTCTCACTAAAATCTGTTTTGGGAATGAGACATCTGGAGGTCAGGAATCATTTAACAATACTTACAACACAATACTTCACAGCCTTGACCCAGTTTTATTGTGTACTCAGAAGAAAATGTATCACCATTGTGATTTATGTGGGGAACTCACTGATGTGCCAACTCATACAGATTTCACAAGGTTTTGTTTTAGGTCATGGTTTAATGTTTTGTCTTCCTCTGGGCCATTTAGGTCCACATTGTAATCTCAGTGATAGAAGTGAGGCTTATCTGAGAAAACATGGATTAGCTTTAAAGGTTACATCACTGTTATCATGGAGGCAGCTCAGCCTACATTAAAGCAGAGCAGGTCATAAGTCAGCCTGAAAAACATTAGTTGACCCAAACTAAATTCCGCACTCTTTATCAGTGAAACACTAAAACACTCCTGCTCACATCCCTTTCCAAACAGCTAGTAACTTGCTCTGAAGTCGTACTTAATCTTATCAGCCGGGATGATGGACAAGGTCTTGTGATGCAGGTTATCCCCCTTTTTATTTCTCATTAGCCAGAATTATATGAGGGCTGCCTCTTTGGCCTGCTTTTTTGGCAGGATAATTGATTGTGGCTGAGGAATATGTGTGCTGCAGCCAGCGCTAGCAAATGTGCACTGATGAGACTATGATCCCTTGTTCCTGGGTTGTTTATGCAGTCATGCTATCGACAGCCTATGCAGTTCAAAGCCATTTGACACAAAAGCTGTCACAGTGGAAAGCCGCAGAAATGCAAAGTATAACTCCCACATTACTTCCTTCAGTATTTCTTTGATTAGACCTCAGTGGATTCTTGCGCTGCTTATATAAAGTCTTCATCTCATACTGGCCTATTTGAAATGATTACACCAGTTTTGTTCCAGAAAATGCCTGAAGTTCCAAGTGATAAACCTCAGGCTGAGAACCCAATTTTCCCTAGCAAACTCGGAAAGCCACAGGCAGACTCCCACTCCTGCAGAGCCTGCCTTTTAAATTGTGTTTTATTCATTTTTTGTACGCTTTCACCAAAATTGCCACACTGAGGGTTACAGAAATAATTTTCAGTGTTTCCTCGGGGGGGAAAAGCTGTACTCCCATTTTTTTTTCTTCTTTTTTTTTTTTTTGCCGTGACATGACCAGGGGTGAGCACAAAAGGGAGACAAACGGCTCAGTATCAGCCGTGATTTCCTGAATAGCCCAGTGGGAGCGCGGGAAGTCGGGGTGCATACAGCAGATCGGCATTACCCTGAAACAGCAGCCATACTGTGAGGGAGATGGCTTTTCTCTGCGACAGTCCGGCTGTGAGCCACGGGTCTGCAAATGAAACAGGGGGAGGAGGGATGCAGCCTTTACAGATTCAAGGCCCCTGTTGCCTTGCTGGGCATGTCTGCCGCTGTGGCGATGGGGGGGGAAAAAAAAAAAGCAGCAACGGATAGACAAAGAGCTGCAGATAATTCCGTTGAAAATACAGTGGCGCTATTTCCTGCTGTTTGTGAATTCATCAGGCCCCACACTGTGCCACTAGTGATTTCTAAATATATGCAGCTCATCTGATCTAGATGTGTAAACTCTGTGTAGGGTTTGCTCTGGGCCCTCTATGGTCCTAGTGGGTGGGATCTGCCAGCACCATCTTACATTGTTTTCCACATGAGCTTTATTGAGTTCCCAATTACAATGCTGGTCCTCTTGTCTTGGGCTCACCGCTGCTGCTGAATTGACCTTGCATTTTTGCGAGGGAGTGCTGTTGTGTATTCAGGCCAGCAGGCCTGTTAGGCAGGCAGACAGCGAGGCAGACTGACTCCTTCTCTCAGGCCCTGCTCCTACAAGACCCTGCTTAACAGGCATCAGGCTTACACACTTAATACTTGGGAGGGGAGAGCGGGCTTAGCTTTTAGCTCTCATCGCAGCTGACATTGTATAAGGCAGCCAGACAAGGCCGGACCGCTACAGCCTTATTAGTCCTGTCTGGAATGGCTATTCCACAGTCTGACGCTAATGCTCAATGAGAAAGGTTACTTTGAAATTTAATGGAATGTGTAGAAATGAGCTGCACGCCGTACATGAAGAGCCGTCTCCTGCTGGTGTTTTCTCAGAGCTGGCTGCCTGAACAACAGAGGAAGGGGCACAGAGGAGGCACTTGCAGTAGGTGGAGCTCTTGTGTTGGATTTTGATGTTGGAGTTTGATTCACCTGCTTGTGAAGGACATGACAGCTGCCTGCACACACACACACACGCGCACGTGTATACATCCCTTTTCGGATGGCATTTATGCAAAATGCAAAGATAGCATATAACGAGAGATTTACAAGCCCTCTGTATACACACACAGGCCCAGTCATATAAACACATAAAACACATTTTCAGTGTAGAGCTAATTGACAGCTCTTGATGGGTGGTACAACACTGCCAACTGTTCACATTTACATTAGACCTTATTAGAAATTGTAATGGGACTCTTATGTTTTCAGCTGGTAAATGTGTGTGTGTGTGTGTGTCTGTGTGTTTGCGTGCGTGCGTGCACGGATACACCCACTTTATTTACTACCTGCAACCACACACTGCCTTTCCCTCACTGCCTCCTGACACCTTCGTGCACAGGAACAAACGTAAACGACTCCCCCACAATTCCTCCCTGCTCTGCCTGTTTTCCCTCCCTCTCCTCCTCCCTCCTGCTCTCCCTTCCGCTTTCTCTCTCTCCCCCTTGCGCCATCTCCTCCCCGCAATCTACCGCAGGCCCTCCATCTCTCCGGCCTGTCAGCGTGCTTTTTCATTTGGCTTGTTGCTACAGGGGGCTCGACGCTGGCAGATTACAACTCGGCAGCCAGTCATTTTCGATTTATCAGAGCCCCCTCCCTCTGTGCCTCCTCTCTTTCTCTCTCCCACTCTCAGCCTCGCCAGCATCAGTGCAGACACATAGCAATTCCTCATCACCCCACCACCACCACAACCACACTTCCACCCCCCCTCCCCCATTCCCTCCCACCTTCCATATCTTCCTCTTTCGATCAGCGTGGAAAATTTAGCTTGCAAGCCCCGAGACAAAAAAAAAAAAAAGAAATATTGTGGCAGTGGAAGCATTTAAGTTAGAGAGGCAGCTAGAGCTGTATTATTACTTAGGCCTCTGTCACTGGTGATGACCCGGGAGAGTGGAGAATATCGATCGCGTGTCACTCAAGGCATTCAGCAGATTGCATTGACAAAGCTTGTCGGGGCCTTTAATAGCAAGGTTAGCAGCCTTGGCTGGGACCCAGGAGAAAACTCTAACTGTGCCCTATTTCATGGTGGCTTTTAACCATTCCCTGGGTCCAAAGAGTGGATTGATAACAGTAAGGAAGTAATTTTACTCTCATAATTGCCTTCCTGTGGTTGACATTTGTGGCCCTCAGTGCCTGTAAAAGAGCCTTTCCAAGAACAGAAGAAAGAGGGCCAGCATTGTCTGGCTGCTTTTTGTGACAGAAAATAGCTTCACATGAACAAATATGTGGTACACTAAACAAAACATGGTGGAGGAAAGGAGAAAAAAGGGAGAAAAAAATCAAAAGGGGTGTACAAGTGTGATTTATGGGTTGAAGGAAGTCCATTACTCGCTAGAGGAAGCCCAGACCAAAACACAAACAGAGTAAGGGCATGGCTTGCAAAGAGGGTCATGGAGTAATTCTTTTACCCTGCCAAGATCACTGATAGCTGCTGAAAACACTACTTGTCAGAGGAGGAAAAATCTGACAGGATTTCGATCTTACTGTAATTCTTAACATAAATAAGAGCACTAAACCACCTAAATAGTCTCTCTTTAAGCCAAGTGATGTGGAACTACGCTGAAATGTAACAGGTCCCCTGTGTGTAGTAATTTGCCTTACACACATGTGGGGAAGCTATTTCTACAAGCAGCCTAGTCATTGTTGGATGCTCTCAGGTCTTGCGTGACAGGTAGCTCTTCTCAGTAGGTGTAGGCCGGAATAATTGACTTCTTTTATTTCCACTGTAAAGCTGTGACATTGGATAAAGAATTCAGTTTATGTTTATTTTCCATGAGTTATGACAAGTTTGGAGAAGATGACAATGTTCCATCTTGTGTAGAACCATCATTAATTGAACTACTACTGAAGTACGTGCCCTAGTTACTGCTGCTGTACAGAGGCTTTTCAACTAGTTTTAGTTTCCAAAGTTCTTCCAACTTTTTAAGTGGCATTACTGAAATGTCTTTTCAGCTGAAACTGCTGTAGATAGCTGTCTGATAATTGTGGAGAATCTTCAACACTTTTGGGTGCCTAGAGTGTGTATTTTCTGATGCTTGTGTAGTAAACATAGCTCTATGCTTTTCCTACCAATTCACATCACCCATCAGAATTTGGATATGGCACCTTAGTTAAGGTAGTGTGTTTAATCCCAAATTCACTTGAAATTCAAAATAATTAAGTTTTCTCCCTCCCCAACTAGTGACACACAAATCACTCAGATGTGATTAGTAAAGGTTGTTAATATTGCTAGCTTCCTTTTGTATAAAGCTTATAATGGACGATGACAGACATGTAGTGTGTTTTTCATAGTTTTTTTTCCAGCACTAATTATGCAACTTAAGTGCATGCGGTCCCATTACAGATGTAATTTCTGGCCAGCTTGGTTGTTTTGATTGGAAGTTGGGGAGGAAATCCTCCATCAGCAGCAGTGACCCTTCAGTATCATGCTGATACTATAATGACTGTGTGGTAAAGTACAGTACAAAGGAAAAACAAACATGCTTTTAACAGGGCAGTGGTCTGCAAAGATGCATTTGTAAATGTAAACGGGAAAGTATTTGAAATATTAATATGATGCTCAAACATGAGCACTGGGGACAAAAGGTCGGCATCCCAACATTAATTTCCCATCTGCTTCCAATATCTTGCTTTTATTGCAGTTTTACATAGCACACACCTCTTTGTGTATTCTATTTTTCAAGGTCAGTAATATCTACAGGATAAATCTGAGCACTGAGGGGAGAATTAATGGGCAGGAGATACTGTATGCGCTGCTTTTAAATCTCAGCATAAGCTGCTTCTTCTGAAGATGGAATTTATAAATACAGCTTAAGTGGTGAAAAAGTAGTCAATACAGACCCTGTAAAACAGTAGCTTTCTGGTCTTTGTGGTGTTTAAGAAATCAAGCAATTTTTTTTGTAATTTATTAGCAACACAATTGCATTGAGAAAGACAAATTCTGAATGATTTATGGAAAATAAAATCATTCAAATTATTACCCGAATATAAAATGATGTAGTGTAATATATTACATCACTTTTGATGTTGTTTCATGTTGTCTCATCTTGGCAGTTTATGTAAAAGAATATTCCCTCTGTCCCATTTGTATTTGTATCATGTGCTCGACTCATAACAACAATATTTCTAACAGCACATGAAGGCAGCACTGGAACAATACAGAGACTGCTCACTGTGAGATCCCCAGCCTGTCTGCTGACTAGCAGCCCATTATGGCCACATTCCAGCTGCATTTTTATGACCAGTCAGATGAAAGAGAGTCAGGTACACATCAGTGTGGTTCCAATATAATGTTAATGAACAATATTCTGTCATCACCATGACTTTATGTACCATCATACATCAGAAAAGTATAGTATGTTTTTGCTTCAGTGTGAGTTATTTCCTGTCTCTGAAGTCCTGATTATTTCAATTACAATCATGTTGTTTGGCTGTATTTTTGTTGCCCTTGGCTTTTCTTCGTCTCCCATTACCAGTCTGTTAAAGCAGCCAGAGCAGATGTTTGCTAGCATACTCCTAACAACACAGGCAAACTCAGGCTGCTATTAATACGTTGGGGCTGAAGCACTGTCTTGTTTTATGACTTGATAACGACAGATGTGAATTTCAGGAAGGTGGCTAAATGAGAACATTTACAGCAGGGATTAGTGATAACAGCGCTGGCCTCAGGCAGGCACCTGGGGTCAGCCAAATAGGAAATGTATATCCTGCCATCAGATTTTACAGCCTCCTCTAATCCCCCGAATAGCAGTGCAGATGGAGCCAAATGCAGGTAAGCTGAGACCCCATCATTCTCGGTTGGTTTACACCAGCACACAAGCAGCAGGGTGCTTGATAGGCAGGGAGGCCTGTTCAGTAAATGGCAAAATCCACCTGACCTAACCTGAGATCAGCTCATGACCTCGTGACCTTCACTTTAATGTCCACAGGGTTATTGGACACTGTAACTGAATGAGAAAGTCGTATTCACTGGTAAGGTGATTAAAATGAGTGAAGGATGTAATGTTTTTCAGAATGAACTGCAAGGATTTTAGCTCATGTAACCTTTAAATGTTAATGTACATTAGTCAGTCAGTGCAGCCTATGTCTTATTTGCTACAATTGGCACCAGTACGTGTAAAATTCAATCACAGGCGTTCTTGTGTTGTTCCAGAGTGGATGTAAATGACTTAAAATCACATGTTTATCGAGTGGCCTTTTCTCTTAAGGGTTTGAGTGGAATGTCTCTTAATTAATCTCCATTAGCTTATACGTTTTTTAGCTTTATTTACTGAATTATTTTCCAGCCAGTAGTTCTTCCACGCCTCAGGGTTTAATGTAATGGCACAGCTTTGACCTATTTAGATTTTCTCTCTTAAATAGCCACCATCAGCCATCAGGGTACAGTGCTCTGCCAGTTTGCAAATGTTAGTGTCTTCTTCCTCTTTCTAAAGGCTCTGGTTATGTATTTTCCATCTTTCTTTTCTGTTTTCTTTTTGCAGCAGCAGCAGCAGCAATGCATGTGACTGTGAGCACTCTGCTGCTATTCCTGTAACATAAAAAAAGCCCTCTTTCCCTAAACTAGAAGCGTTTGTCTATCATATTACCACCACACATGAGCCGCACACAAGGCTTGACCCAGTGTTAAGTGTCTGCGCTAAATTTCATTGCCTCCATCTACTGGAAGGCTTGCCAATATACTGGCAGTGAATTCCTGGAGGAAAATAAATGGCAATAAAAAAGAGAAATGATAGCCCCTGCAAGCTGATAGGAGAGGGCTTTTTCTCTGCTGTCTTTTTTCCATACCGCTCTTTATTGAGGCTGCCCAGCTCAGGGAGCTGTGATTTGGCACACTGGCTGTGGCTTTAGTTGGATGTGTCTCTGAAAGCCAATATTGAAGAAACGACTCAGTAGCACAGATTGAAGAGCTGGGGAATCATGTAATTAATCGCACGCAAATTTCTTTGATGAGTAATGTGGTGGTGAGCATTCAAATGGGCAGCTAGAAGTCTTTTTGACCCCCCAGTCTCCCAATGCATTCTGGGAAAGAATCTAGTAACAGTATTCTCTTGGTCTGCTTTCTCTCCGCACTACATGGGGAATGTTAGAGTTTAGGGAATTGGAGGTGCGTAAAGTGGGCAGGAAGGTTATTTTACTGCCACGCTGGGCTACTATAACAAGATGTTCAGATATGATCTGAGAGAGTAGAGGTCTCCCGCTGCTCTTATATATCACCCCCCCCACCACCACACACTTTTTCTCCACCTGCTCAGTTCATTATTAAATCTGGGAATTGTCCCCATAACTCAATCCACCAGACTACAGCATTATATGACCATTTGTGAGAAGGAAGAAGGGTGATTGCGACGCAGGGCAGAGGATGGATGTTAAAAGCATATTGATTTGTCTGTAATGTCGTCATAGATCAGAGATTTATGGCAATATATAAATGCAGCCACAAGCTCTAGTAGCCTCCAGCCTGCGGTGGAGGAAATGGAGTCCTTAGTATGACTGATGAGATCAAGACAGTGCTCTCAACCACGTTTACCCCCCTCCTCTCATCCCCCTCAAGCCTCCATTTCCCACTCCTCCTCCTCTCAGAGGATGCTCTCACCCTGCGGCTGCTGTGACTAGTCCTCAGTGGCTCCATATCTTTGCTTTGGCTTCACATTCCAGCACAGAGGCTAGAAAAGCCTCCTCCGTGGCCTGAGATTGGTCAGAGTGGGTGCATTTGGCCTCACTGATCTCTCCCCTGCTAGAAAAATTATGTCTGACAAGGTCACCAGAGATCAGTGCTGCACAATGATGCTAGAGGATTGAAAGGAAATTGGGCTTCTCCATGGTTACATACCTAGGTACTAATAAAAACTGCAGCACTGCCTTACTGCGAGTGACATCTTAACCACAAGCTAACAGTAGGCTTTAGGATAAACATGCCAAGAATATGTCATTTAGTCACAGTGATGAAAGAACACGCAACACCCATGCTTTAACTACAGAGATAAAAAGAATTATTAAGGGTTATTTTCACACTGTACGCCTGTGACCTCTTTGTCACACACAGAGCGAACAGTAAACAAATCTGGGGCAAAGGAAGCCAAGTGCTGATGCTCAGTGACAGGCTGTGAGCGAGGGTGGCAGAGGGGCTTATGGGTGACGAAAGGGCCAGGCGGGGCTGCTGTCTGTGGCAGTTACAGCAGCTGGGCCTCAGAGCCAAGCACAGGGTCAGAGCCAGGCCACACTGGTGGGCTCGCCCACACAGCCACTGTCAGAAGGATGACGCAGGGCCCCTTGTCAGGCCCCTTACAGGCCCTGACGAACTCTCAGCCCCTCTTTTCACATAACAGTCTCGTCAGATAAAGCCGGCTGTGAGTTAAACAGGCGCAGCAGTTTCCAACTGCTGTTGTCGACCAGCCCACGGTGGTTTTACTAGATGGGCTCACTGTGAGGCTGATGTGATGTAGAGGCTGGTAGGGACATAATTAGCGATGCTTAATATGGTCTAATGTTTGCAATGGCGTCTCCTAAGGCTATACGAGAGTGCCTGTATAAAGTCGACAGAAATTCTTCAAGTTGTTCATTTTAACTGCGGAGTCGTGAAGCTCCCCAGCACTTTAATAGCCCTGGTATATGGACCTCTGAAGGTAGGATAAAGGAGATATTCAAAGTGTAGTCAGTGGAAACCGAGGGGATTTGACAGTGCCGCAGGAAATAGACAATTTATTATCAGCAACACAGCCTAGGTAGTGGATTATCTATAAAACTTTCATGGTTCTCCCTCAGTGGCAAGCAGCCATAAAACTTCCCAAATGAGGGACTTGTTAATTTACTTGTTAAAGCAAATTAAAAATTTATAAGCGCTTTTAGGTAAATGAGATCCTCTTTCATTGCTGCCCTAGTGGGATTCTCTCTGCCAGATCCTGAGAGGACAGGTTAGCTGTTCTGAAAGCCACAGAAGAACAATAAAAGCCGTTAAATTGTTCCAGGTTTTATTACTGCCGAGCTCCGCAGCTGCTGTTGTGCGTAACTAAGGGAAACCAGGAGCTGATGGCTACAGAATCCCACTGAGGCCAGTACAGAAAACTGAGCCCAGTTCCCTCTCTGTTTTTTTTCTTACTGTTTGTGGGATGAGGGATGGGGGTTGGGGGTGGAGTTGCTGGGGCAGGCGGGTTGTGTATGGCTCTGTTTAAAAAGGCCTTTGTGGTTAGAACTGTTAGCGGGCCTACTTTTGTGCTTGATTGCATTGAGTCTGTAGTGCAGCCCTTGAGAATAGGTCAATACACTTGTAAAATTCCACTATGGCAATAGTGAGCACTTTTCAGTAAGTGAGAAAATAATTGACTCCACATGTTCAAGACAATGTTGTAATAGCTGTTTTAGTGTACTTTCCAGGGGAAACGTGTTAGATTAGATATTTCATCATTTTTCTGCACTCTGATCTGGAATGTAGTGCGTATGCTCTGACTCATGTTTGAGTGCCTAAATAACCCTCTTGCCTCTAACAACAATACTGAAATGAAGACATTCCACATTGAGTCTGTCTTTTTTTAATCAAATCTTTTGTTTTGTAAAGACAGGGATCTTGTGCTTTCCTAGACATCTTGAAGTAAGTATCAATGAGGCTTACATGACATTCAGCTGCACCTTTGGTATTTCTGTATGGCAGCTCCTATAATGCTACTGTTCAATTCAATTCAATTCAATTCAATTCAATTTTATTTATATAGCGCCAAATCACAACAAATGTTATCTCAGGGCACTTTACACATCGAGCAGGTCGAGACCGTACTCATTTACAGAGACCCAACAATTCCCCCCATGAGCAAGCACTTGGCGACAGCGGCAAGGAAAAACTCCCCTTTAACGGGAAGAAACCTCAAGCAGAACCGGGCTCTAGGTGGGCGGCCATCTGCCTTGACCGGTTGGGTTTACAGAGAAAGAAGGAGGGAGGGGGACGGGGGAAGGGGAGAGGGGGGTGGGGTGGGGAGAGACACAGAGAAGTATAATAACAACAAAAACAATAACCATAACAGCAGTAATGTAAGTAGAGCTATGAATTTATAATAGCAGCAATAATATCAGTAGCAGAAATAGAAATAGAAGCAGGACATCCACGGGACCACGCCACCGTCCCCACAGCCGCGGCCCACCATTCAGGCGCTGGATCTTCCTGTGAGATGAGAGAGCACAGAGACTCCGGGGAAGAAGTCAAGTTAGTAACATGCATTAATGGTACATGAAGCATTGAAATGGAGAGGAGGAGGAGGAGGAGAGAGGAGAGAGGAGCTCAGTGCATCATGGGAAGTCCCCCGGCAGTCTAGTCCTATAGCAGCATAACTGGGGGCCGGTCCAAGGCGAGCCTGGCCGGCCCTAACTATAAGCTTTATCAAAAAGGAAAGTTTTAAGCCTACTCTTAAACGTAGAGAGGGTGTCTGCCCCCCGGACTGAATCTGGAAGATGGTTCCACAGGAGAGGAGCCTGATAGCTGAAGGCTCTGCCTCCCATTCTACTTTTAGTTATTCTAGGAACCACAAGTAAGTCTGCATTTTGGGAGCGCAGTGCTCTAGTGGGGTAATAAGGTACTATGAGCTCTTTAAGATATAAAGGCGCCTGACCATTAAGAGCTTTATAAGTAAGGAGAAGTATTTTAAATTCTATTCTGGATTTTACCGGAAGCCAATGTAGCGAAGCTAAAATAGGAGAAATATGATCTCTTTTCCTAGTTTTTGTTAGTACACGTGCAGCTGCATTCTGGACCAGCTGGAGAGTCTTTAGAGACTTGTTAGGGCAGCCTGACAATAAAGAATTACAATAATCCAACCTAGAAGTAACAAATGCATGGACTAGTTTTTCTGCATCTTTTTGAGGCAGGATGTGCCTGATTTTTGCTATATTACGTAGGTGAAAAAAGGCAGTCCTTGAAATTTGTTTTATATGATGGCTGAAGGACATATCCTGATCAAAGATAACTCCCAGATTCCTTACGGTGGAGCTGGAGGCCAGGGTAATGCCATCCAGAGTAGCTATATCATTAGATAATGTGTTTCTAAGGTGTTGAGGGCCAAACACAATAACTTCAGTTTTGTCTGAGTTCAGTAGCAGAAAATTGTCAGTCATCCAGGTCTTTATGTCCTTAAGGCACACTTGAAGTTTAGTTAACTGATTTAATTCATCTGGCTTCATTGATAAATATAATTGGGTATCATCAGCGTAACAATGAAAATTTATGGAGTGTTTCCGAATAATATTACCTAAAGGAATCATATATAAGGTGAACAGTATTGGTCCAAGCACAGAACCTTGTGGAACTCCGTGTCTAACTTTTGCGTGGATGGAGGATTCATTGTTAACATGTACAAACTGAAGTCGATCTGAAAAATAGGATTTAAACCAGCTTAATGCAGTTCCTTTAATACCAATTAAATGTTCCAGTCTCTGTAACAGGATGTGATGGTCAATGGTGTCGAATGCAGCACTAAGATCTAACAAGACAAGTACAGAAAGAAGTCCTTTGTCCGACTGTGTGGTTATTTGTTATGATGTTTGTTTCTGATCTTCACTAGACATATTGAAAAGCAAGATCCTTCTGCTATTCTTCATGTACAATACGTTTGGACAAAGTGAAATTCAAGAGTGTAGAGAGTTCTTCTATAAGAAGAACTTAGCTTTGGTCAAGACCAGTCAAGAAATGTTATTGGAAATCCATGCCATGGTACACCTTTGAAGAGAAGGCCACTGACAGCTCATTTGATCCTATAGTCTATTGAAATAGGCTGAGCATTCTTCTCTGGCTATCCACATGCATATGCAGGTTGTTGGGATTGTTTTTTTCCAGATAATATGGTTGCTTTGACTGTATCAGACCATTGAGGAAATTCTGGCCTTTTACTGGTTTGTTTTGTATTTGTGCCCCAGAAAAAGGCTTTTCTCAATTAAGACATTTTAGTTGACTAAAAGTACAGTAATAGGAAATTGTTGACTAATCAATTAAATTCTTTGAAAAATTAGCAAAAATTGTTTGTCTAGTGGTGTTGTTTCTCCAACAAATGTTGCCATGTAGAACGAGCTCTTCCCCAAAATTTAGTGTTTATTAGACCAAAAGCATATTTCTAAATTCCAATTTTCATATTTCCTGAAAAAGTTACAGGACTCACTTATGACAAAACAGAGGATCCGTTTTAAATTGCTCCAAATGCTGGTAAATAAATTGACTAAGCACAACAAAGTGACTTTGCTGTATGTCCACACACAATGTAACACTGTGTTAAAGATTTATAAGTATTACTTGAGATATTTACACATTATAATAATTTTATGGGATGTCTAAATAAAGTGTGACAGTAAGTATTTGAATAGTTGGTAGTAACTTGAGTAAAAGCATTTTAATGTTCTTTGAAGAATGGTTTATAAGAAATGTTTAATGATTTCTCATACTTGTGGGCTGAACTGTTCATTCTGAGGTTTCAGCTGCTTTCTTCCAAAGCACCATGCTGACTGCTGATTGAAAACAGTTGTTGATTCTCTACTTCAATAAATTCTGACTGGTAAGAGAGACAAGGAAAAAAAACTTCATCCCCTAACACAGAACAGATTGCAGGAAAACAAGACCGCACTGTGTGGAAATTAATGGCAGATGCACTTACTGGTAGTTTAAATGTTTCATTAGATGTTAATGTCTCGCTGTGTCTTTAATTGTTGTGAAATTAGCCTCTGGAATATTAAAACCATCTGTTTATCTTCCTGTAGGGCCAGTCCTTACCCAGGCTGTACAGATACAATAAGGTCATTAAATAAATGCATCCGTATGCCTCAACCTGCGTCATAATTAATGTCTTTGTTATTGCATCAGTACAGCACAGCAGTCAGGGGCATCTGCACACACACACACAGGCACACGTCTCGCCTCTCCACCTTAGATCCTTTTTCGAATGCAGTGAAGTGCAGTGTTCATTACAGGAGGCAAAACTGAAGCTAAGTTTAAAAGGCTGTAAAAATATAGCAAATGACTCGCACGCTGTAACAAGTGGGAGTGATCAGATCAGCGCTGTTATAGCAGAGGTCACAGAGACGGCCCCTGCTCCCACACACATGGGCTTCTCATTTAGATTTATCATCAGACAGCAGGTCATTAAATTTCAGCTTCACTTTTTGATGGCACTGACCACCAGCATTCCCTCCATTTGCTTAAGACATTCATTAATCACACCATAAAAAGAAATGAATCCATCATCTGAACCTCAGAAAGGGGAGAGCGGATAAAAAAGAAGGGAAAAAAAACACAATTCTCTGAAGTAATTTAAGGGAGCTCAAGGGGAAATTAAAGGGAACAAGCTGAGGGATACGTTTTCAAATAGCTGTGTAATCAGGTCCCAAGCTATGTAATAGCCCTGAAAGATGAGCCGCTCTTTATTGGAATGTCTTTATTAGACATGTTCTTCAGGCATTACACACAGTTAAATTTGTGCAAGATTTCTGATTTCATGGAGTACTTTCCCACTGATAAGCCAGGATACAGACGGTATGATTATGTGGTTTCACCTCTGCAGAGTCAGTGTGATAGCACATTGATTAATAAAAGACAAATCTTTATATCACCCCCACATTTTCCTGATTATATTCTTTGTAAGCTTTACCATATGAGTTTTATTCTAGGCTGCTAATATTTGATGCAGGAGTCAGCAGCAGCTTTCAGTAAGGTCTGTGTATTTTTTTTTTTGTGTGTATGTGTGCACATTCATAAATGCATGAGTATACCGGCGTGTGCTGCCCGGTGTTGTCAGCAGGGACACCGGCTGGTTAATAAATATTATAGGTCAACATGTTTTGATGAAGGAGCCGCAGACTGAGGCATAAACAGCGTCCCTCGCCCTTTCTTCAAGGATCAGTTCACGGGCCAGGGTGGATGAGATATTATTCCCCTTCTCTCTCTAAAAATATGTAAACTCCCCTCAGACAAACTGGCATTTACAAGAAAAAAAGGAGAAAATGTGCCCCGTTTTTTTGTGGGAATAAAATGTGTTGGAGGTAATTAGTGCTATCACAGCGCAGGGCATTGGTGTGCGCGTGTCTGTGCACGTGCCACTTTTGGGTCTTGTGTGTTCTCTCCAGTTTTGTCTGACCCCACAGACACACACTCACGCACATGTGCACACACAGAGTCAAACAGGCCCACCAGGCATTCCCAGTGCTCAGACTCTGTTATCACGTTCAGCACTCTGGCGAATCCACCCGCCTTCCACCCATCATGCAATTCTCCCAAGGAATAAAATTCCTTTCACACCGCTAATGGCTACAGAAAAGGGAACATTTTCATTTTAATTATCCGTTCAACTCAAGGGTTCTTTTGGTATTCCCCCACCTTGTGCCCTTTCATTGCACTAAATGATGGCCGATACCTGAAAGGAGAATACTGAGGGAGAGGTAAAAAAAAAAAAAAAAAAAACATACTGTAGCTCTGTCCCTTCCCTCCAGAGCGTGAAAAGGAGGGAACAGAAGAGTGCCATCATCTTCTACTCCAAGTCCTTTGTGTGTGCAGCACCACACACTTTTCCTATTAGGTGACAGAGCAGCCGTTTACTGCACTGTCCCATAAAGACAGCTTTTTTATGTGCTTTGAAATGAAACCTGCAGCGTTTGTCTGGTCTGGAAGGAGCAGCATGGGAGCTTCAGAGGACATCAATCGCAGACTTGGACAGGGAGTACAAACCCCACCTCCTTCCACTCAGCTCCGTGCTCCCAAGAGTCTTTTATTGTTCTCCAGATTTTGAAGGGCCTCAGATGCTTGCAAGAATGGCGCGTCGTCCTCTTTATTCTTGTCATTTTGCTGCATCTGAGTGTCTAGAGGATGACACTTGCTGAGCTCCTGCTGCCTCAGCATGTGGTGTCTGCTTGGAAAGGATAGTGGCTCCATTTGAAGGTTCTGGAGGGGTCTTTGTCCCTGTTCTCTATTTCGTGGGCTGAGAGGAGTTTCATACTGCGAGATCAGATGGCGTCTTTCATTGGCAAGCGTAGTGATGGGCACTGAATAGGCTCAGAAACATGACAGATTTACAGAGACAGCGCCGCAGCTCCTGCCAGTTCTCACATATTCATGAACTGATTTCTGTGGGATACCTTCCCTAGCGAGCATTATCCATGTATAGCTCTAAACTGCAGTGTTAACAGTTTTGCCTCATGTTGTTAACCCATGGTGTCCTTGTGTGTTGTGTTTTGCAGCTGAAGCCAGGGCAGAACAACTGTAAGGACAGTGACAGCGAGAGTGTAAGCGGAGAGTCCAAGCCTTCCATCAGGAGCAGCTCCAGAGACAGACTGACAGATGTGAGTACATAAACAAACAAGCTCACTGCTTGATAGCTCACTACTTCAGTGGTAGTTTGACGTAAATAATTTTGTATTTAGTGTATTTAGCTCTCGGGTTCAGCATTTCAAATATAGACATGAACACATAAATAAACAAAGACTGGACACAATATTTGGAAACCAAAGTCTGAGCAAATATCTTACTAACCAACTTTTCCACAGATTATTTTCTATTTACTAACAACCAATATTAAAAGAAGCTATCAGAAAGACAGGAGTCTTTTGGCTGCTCCAAAACAATGTTGAATGATGTTTTAATATTTTAAGAGTGATCACTCAATCATTTGTATAAAAAATGAATATGAGATATTTTACATAAGTAAAAAAAAATAGTGTACTAATTTATAAGAAAATGAATGTTAGAATTACTCATTAGTTGCATGTGGACAGGGAGATACTTGTCCAAATGCAACTTCAAATCAACCTACCTGCTTAATCATAACATGTAGTTTACCTTATTGCAGCAGGATAATCCACTCAGTATCAACACTGCTTTCCAGGGAGTCCTAACAATAAAATGATAAGACAATTACAACATATCTAACAGTTGACACAGTCTGTTGATCAAGTGTTCTGTACTTCGATACCCAGAGAATTAAGTTGGTGTTATAAATCTGTGCATATCCTTTCAGCGCAAATGTTAGAAATTCAACTACAGTTTCATAATTCAGGAGTCATTGTGTGTTTGTGTGTGCCACACAAATGAAAGGTAAGTTATTAATGTGATATAATCAGTTTCTTCAGGATTTCTTTTGGTCATGAGCCAATAAAATTCTGCCTCAGCAGAGCACTTTGTGGTAAATCTTAAACGTTCTAAGTGCACTCTTGAGATACTTCATATGAAGAGCACTATTTGCATCCTGCATAGACAAACACTCACACACACAGACACACTCTTTCTCAGAGGTTCTTTCTGACTGATACAAAAAAGACACTACTTACCCAGGTCCTCGTTCCTTGAGGAGGAGCTGAAGGCAAGCATTAACTGGCAGACGAAAGAACGGTGTCCCTGCGCCCTGTGACATATTCCAAGATGTAAAGAGAGCAGACTCAAGGGACCTTGCTGCCACATATCCACCCCTGCCCTTTGATTTGTGTGGAGTATCTACAGCGAAGCGATCAGATATCTGGCCATAATTAAAGCTGTCAGTTGGGAGGCGAGCTAGTCTTTGAGAAAGACATGGCCGAACAACTGAAGCAAAACTGATTCTGCGTGTAGCTTTACGATGCTTGACTGGGCATGAAATGAAATAAGTAATTTGATGTTGACAACAGAAATTGAAATGATACTTGCTGATTTCTGTCAGACGGCACTGTGGTGGCTCTGTAGTGGTAAACCAGGATAAATTTTGTTTAACAATGGCTTGAAAACACTTATGGGTGACTAGTATAGCTAACTCTGTAACTGTCATACAGAAGTCAATATATTATCTGTTGTTAACTAAATGTTAACCAAATACTGCTACTGTAACATTACAGCTTATTGTAAAATACAATAAGATAACATTTAAACCTAGGAAAGGGCTTTGGATTAGCCTTTTGTCATTCTGTTTGGTTTGTACTTTGTAGAATAATGCTATTCTACACTATAATGTATGCTATAATGTTATTGCTCCATATCAGAATTTTCCATTTCTATTGATTACCTCGAGGATGTTGGAACAACTATCTTTGATGCCACTTGCATTCGGTTGCTACATTGAACCTGATATTAGTTTTTCTTATCTTTAAAGGGACCAGCATGAATCCACAAAAAATACTGAATGTCACCATTCACGATGTGTTTGGGGGGGGCTCAGCCTCGGCCTCTGCTCCATGTAATTTCTTTAAGCACTGTTTGGAATTTCATGAATTCTTTGCCTAAATTGGCAACAGTATAAGCTGACTTGGCCTCATCAGCCAATCACTTCCCTCCATTTAGATTGCATCACTGTGATGGTGTGTACTTTGGCCCATTACACACTAATGAAAAATGGTTTCATCCCTGCCCTTATTACTCAGTCACTTCCATATGCCTATAAGGACACTATTACAGTTGCTTCTAGTTCAAATTCAGTTTATTCTTAAATGTTGTCTATGAAATCAGCCCCTGAAATATAATTTAAAGCACCAGCCAATGTGTTTACTTTGAGTTATTTTAATGGAACATTGTCGTAAATTCCAAATTATATCCCCAATTCATTTTTGAAAATGTCAGGTTTTCTCAAGCAGAAACCATCTACTTTCCCCACTCCCAGCTCCCTCTCAGAAAGCATCTGTCGCCTTCTCTATAATCACTTCCACCTGAGCTGGCATTTCAGCCAAACAGTACACTCTGGAGGATAGAAGGAGGCGCAACCCTGGTGCCCCCTGCTTCGTCTGGTCAAGACACCCCACAGGAGACTGAGCATGTCTTCAGAAGAGCTGCTGAAAGCTGGGCAGCATGAAGACAGACTTTTAGACCCCCATGTCACTTTAGATGGTCACAATGTATGAGGCTTCATCTCCGGTCCCCACAGGTTTCTGAACAACTCCCCTCCAGACACGCTGTAAAAACCCACTTCACACATAGCAAGAGGTGCAAGTCGGATCTTTTGTAGCAGAGCTCCGTTCCCCACACTGAAAGGGAGGAGGAAAAGTGGAAAGGATACAAAAAAGAAAAAACATGTTTGCTTGGTAATGTGATTCTTTGGGTTGTGTTAATTTTTATGATTATAGAATATAGTTTGAATTAGAGCAGCAATTATTTTCATTATCGATTCATCTGACGATTATTTTCTCAATTAATTGATTAGTTGTTTGGTCCATTAAATGTCAGAATATGGTGAAAAATGTTGATCACTGTTTCCCAAAGCCCAACGTGACATCTTCAAATGTCTTGCATTGTCCACAACAGTCCATAACCCAAAGATATTCAGTTTACTGTTATAGAAGACTAAAGAAACAGAAAATATTCTAATATATATAATAATATAATTTTTTTCTCTTAAAAAGTGACTCAAAACAATTAATCGATTATCAAAATAGTTGCCAATTAATTTAATAGTTGTCAACTAATTGACTAATCATTGCAGCTGTAGTTTGAATACTATTATCGTGAAATTTATTATAGAGAAATAGTATTAAATAGTTACAGTTGAAGGGAGACGTGTCAGGTAATTTAAAGAACCTGTAGTGTCTTCTCTGCTACTGCAGTCCATGTCCTTGCCCTACTGAAATCTTGTAAACAACACTGCACAATGCAGCTGGGCCGCTCATGTGGTTCAGCTGCACAGAGATGCTCCCTCACAGTGCAAAAACAAAGAGAGAGCATCTAAGTCACTCGTTAGTACCAGGGAGCAGTGTGAGACAGGAGCTAGCTTTGACCCGAGCTGTTCATTAGACCAACAGTTCGCTAATGGTATTTGCTGTAGCACTCCCTTCCCCTCACGGAGCGACTACGCTCCGATGAAGCAGATGAACTGAGTTTGCAGACCTGGCACTGGCTGGTAGGGAGATGGAGGCCAGAGGAGGTCAGGCCTGGCAGCCTCCTCTCTCCCACTCTCCTTCCCTCCTCACTCCGTCCTGCCAGCTCATTAAGGCCTACAAATGGCACATCAGCTCGGCTGTGTTTGCCTCAACCCCAAACCCCAGCTAAATTGGCAGGCTTAGCCGCATTTGCTCTGAAGCGCCGGGTTCCCTTTTGGGTTTGTTTGAAGCCACATGGCAGCCACCCCCCACATCCCCCACCACACCCCACCCCTTCAGTCTGGGTGGCAGGCATTCAGGCAGGCAGCAGTCCTGAGCAGAGGGAGTCTGCTGGATCAGGGAGGGCAGGGAGCTTGGGATGAATCACTCCCGTTTAGTCTCTGCGGCAAGGGGTGAAATGCCATCATTACCCGGCTGCCTATCAAATAAATTGGCAATTACGGGCCTGGGATTGCGAGTAAACAGCATGTTACTCCTTTTTTTCCACCCAAGGCTCTTGATGAGAGGCGGGTGCAATAGAGAGAAGCTCGGGAGTGCTGGGTCAGAGCCCGCCAGTCAGCGTTAGCCAGCCTGATGAGAGGCACAAGAGGCAGGCTATAATGAATGCACCCCTATATTTCAGTGGCCATTTTTAGTCAGCCAAAGCTTCCTGTTGTATCTTGCTTCAGCTCTTCCAGCTCTTCTACTGCCTGTCAATCCAGACAGATGCAATGCTACCTAATGCTTTTTGAACACCTTTATATAGTATATGGTGTGGAATACCTTGCTATAACATGGAGTAATGAGTTGTATGGTCGCCTGGTTAGACGGGTTGACAGTGTTACTGTACTGACTGTAGTATTTTATTGGTGTTACTCCAGACAGTTTTGCATGCTGGTTTTTCCAACTGAAATGAAAATGTGAAAATTGTGGGTTCCTGAAATCCATACTCGTGTGTCCTGGCTCCTCTCACACGAGAAGGTTTTCTTGCGGTGAGGTCTTTGAAAGTTGTTTTGTAATGAAACATCTGGAAGTGATATTGTTAAAAGTCAAGCACATCATCTTCCCATGCTTTTGAAGCGGTTTCAGCCCAAACACAGCTAAAGTCTCTCTTACGGCTAGTAAAACTGAACTCCGTTATTACTGGCTTTCCGTTGAAAACATGACAGCCTAGTCAGAATCCTGTGTGCATGTGGTGAAACCATTTCAAATACTCAAATTACAGCTTTTGGAAACTGATTTATGTCATAAAGTATATTTGTTGTTGTAAAGATCACTATTATGATTAAATTTGCTTGAGCATACAAAGACTGCACATAATGTTTTTACTTGACCTGGCAGTACAAACTTTTCCGCACGCTTCTTCTCTGAACTGAATCTCACTGTCCAAGTGAACTGCTTATGTAATGTGACCAGAGCTGGTCTGCATTACACTATGCCTATCCCACCTCCTCAGTACATTCTCCAATTATTTCCTGACACTCTGATGTAAATGAGGTCGCAGTCCCCCTACATGTCCAGATATGCTGGCCAATTTGCTCCGACACAGAACTCGTAATTGCTTGCATCAATTATCTGTCTCTTTCTCTCTCTGCCTCTCAATAATTTGAAATGTTTCCTATTAGAGACAAGCATTTAGATATGGAAGTAGGAATGTTGTACCTATAATTAGCTCATTATCATGGGATCATACTCTCTGCTGAGGCCCCAGTGTGCGTGTAGTGACAGTGTGAAATGAGCAGCAGATGCAGTGCAGGGATTACTTGACAGTCTTTTTGACTGTTTAATGGCTTTTCAGTAGTGATGAAAATACGTCATATCATGTGTCAGGGCAGATTGTATTTCTATTGTCTTTAGTGTTCTAGACGTTGTATTTTGTTTTTTATCCTGTTATTCAGATGTAAATAACAGGGATATCCTGTTAGGGGTTATCCCTAAAAAAAATTTAGAAAAAAACTAATCGTATAGAGAAACGCACAAAAAAGATATGATGGCATACCCACACATCCACCCAATATATACGGATAAAACTTGGTTTGAGCTTCGGCCTGTTTAAGCCTCAAAATAAGTTATTGTTGGGAGTGAAATAGCTGAAAGCATTTTTGACAGCTTTTGATTTGATACTTTGAACAATGAAGAGGTCAGCTTGAGAAGTCCTGAGGGACCAAGTTAAGCTAAGGTGAATGTTTTTTACCAGTGAAATCTCAAGATTGTCCACTTCTGTGATCAAATGTGAAATGATTTGAAGCCCAAGGTTTTGACAGGATGACTCACTCTCTGATTCATGCCATCTGGGATTCCTACTAATTCAAAAGCAACACCTGGAACGTATCGTAGAGTGTTGTGTGTTTTTTTTTTTTTTACATTTTCTCCACTGGCTTCCTAACTAGCTCTCAAATCCTGTGAGTTAGTGAAGAGATCAAGTCCACAATGAGAGCTTCCCCGCTTATTTTTCTCATTCATTATGCCAGTTTCCCGCACAGCCATCTTGCCAGAGGACCCAGGCACAAGATCACACGAATTGCCGGCACCTTTGACTCTAAATCAACCTGATGAATAGGCTGTCTTCCAGGAAGTAGCCAGACATGCTTATTACCACCTCTGGCATACCAGATCAAGCCCCCTTTTCTCTCCTCTCTGTTTCTTTTATTTCTCTTTCCCATTTTCACTCTCATCGCCTGCAGTCGGGTTGACAGGAACAGATTGTGACACTTTGTGACATGGCAGTTGGGCAAAATTATGCTGCGCCTCCATCACCCTGCCAGTACCCCAACAGCCGAATGTCCGTCAGGGGCCTGTGAGAGGGTCCCGCTAGATGGCTTGTCTCTACAAGTGCTGGGGGCACGCCTGCTGCCCTGCCTACATTCACAAGTGTTTAACTCAGACTTGCCTGCATCTAATCTCCAGAAATATAATTAGAATGAGAGAAGCGCAGTGTGATTGTGTGCAGTGACCTCTGAGGAGCCCTCAGGTTGAGAATAGATGGCACTAGTTTATCTCTGCTAATTATTTACCACACCTAGGGGCCATGAACACAAAATAAAATATGAGGAATCAGTGGAACATTGTGACCTTTTACAGTAGTTATGTTAATGTATACCCAGTAAAATAAGGCTCTTTAATTGTCGAAATTGATATAGAGTGAGGTTGGTGTGGTAAATACTGTTCAGGCTGATGCTGACTGAATGCAATCCCTCAGTGCTGGGGATGATAAATCTATTCTCATGGAAGATTAATGGACTGGAGAAGTGGTGTTGAATGTCATTGTTGAAGGTTGAAAGTATTGAGCGCCTGAATCCTATCCATATGTTTTCAGGAATGACATAAATAGGCTCAGCCGGAATCCATTTTGACTTATCAAGCTTAAACCAGTGCCAGAGCCACGCGATACTTGCCAAGTATTCAGGCTCTGAGGCTTCCAATAACAAATCCTATTCCACATAATTTCCACTGAAATTGGCCATGGCCACGCACTGCCACCCTGTTTTTGCCTTAGCCGTGCGCCCTGCAGCTCCTGGCTACGTATTACTTCCGCATTCCCCGCAACCCGACCCTGTAGCCCCAATTTTTGATGTCATACCAGGCTCTGGTGAGGGAGTCTCTCCTCTCTTTGTTCCAGCCTTTTCAGCATGGAGGCTGTTCCGGTGGGGTAAGTTGAATAAGTGGAGCCCGGAGGAATCTCTACAAAGGTCTCACTCTGATTGGATGCATGCAGAACCCAAGGAGAGAGCGCCGGTTGCCATAGCAATGAGAGCAATGTGGGAACTGGCTGTATGAAGGAGAAAGGGGAAGTGGTGCTTTCTTTTGTGATGGGAGGTCTTCATCGACTGACATTCCTCTTTATGAATACACACTGGCCAACGTGCATGTAAACAGGAATACGCACAGACACACAAACGGTATTACACGCACCTTTTTACCCCCCAAGGAGAAGCAGAGCTAGAGTGCATACTTCAATCACAATGGCCTGGTAGGGGTGTACTCAGGCCCAAGCTGGGAGCCAGAGAAAACACAATCAGACACACCAGGAGTTCAGAACCATCTCCCCCTCATAAACATGATTACTGGCCATTCACTGCTACATATCACTTACCCTTCCTGAGCCAACAAATCATCCTTACCCTCTCTTCTGGCTCATCACAGCCACTATAAACAAAGAAATGATGGAAATATGTCTCTGTTTTTCTGTCTTTTGTGTTGCTTGAATCCCTGTCTGACTTGGAGGTGATTTATTTAAATTCTTTAACCCATAATATTCAGGCTACATGACTATCCAAGGGGTGATGCAAAAATCTCCAAGGAGCATGTGTTTGTGTTCATGTGTGTGTTTTATACAGTATATGTGAATCCCTGGTGTGTGTATGTTTGTATCAGGGAGTTTAGCCGCAGGGTTTAGGAGCTGTGTGGGAGGGTTGATATTTTGTGTGTGTGTGTGTTGTGACGAGTCTTGTTGGGTCTGTTTGAGGGGCACAAGGGGCTGAGAATGCCGGATGGGGGATACACAGGAAGGCCTGCTGGTTCATGAACCCAGTCCAATCTGTCATGTCTATAGGCCAAACACAGCAGTTGAATATACATCTACTCTCGAGTATGTGATCCTGCTGTTCTCGAGGTTTGAACAGTAAGAAAATGGAATCATGAGGTACCTAGAGAAGCCCAGCCCTGCTGCTCTCCACAAATATCCCCATTTGTAATGCAGCAATGATTCACTTTTCATCACATCCACTTCAAGTGACATCTGAGATGACTTTCCAAAAATGTCACAAAAATCATAATCTCCAATTTTAATAAACAAATTATTAGTTATATGAAGGTAGATCTATGCTACAAAGAGATCATTCCATTTTACCATGGCGCTGTGGTCTCCAAGAGACAATTTCTTCCAGGACAACATGACATGATGTCCATAATCTTTGTGTTCAAAAATACTTTGATCATCGGACAGCAGTTACTCTGCAATGTAATATTGATGGCTTTCTCTGTGTGAATATTATTTGGCATATGCTATGTTTACAACTGAAGTTGTCAAACTACAGCTTGTAAGGACAATGGTTTAGATATATACTGTCTCTGACAACAAAACTTAGCATTAGCATTAAGGGACTACAAACTACATTTCGTTATACGATCTTGTGTTGTAAAATGATAATAAATGAATCTTGAATACTGACACAACATCTGGCAGAAGGGTCTGTACATGCTAAACATCATAAAGGCCAGTGTCCGCGGACAGCTGTGGACTTGCACGTGGACCGCGGACACACACGGTTCCATACATACTTTTCGGAGGTCCGCGGACAAAGACGCATTCCACATATGCGCACTAGTAAACAGGGTTGCGGGGTGATAACTTTACAGAATTCCAGTAAAATCCAGTCTGTGAGTATTACAAACCACTGTTCAGTGTTTTCCTGATCAGCCTTTAAACGTAATCTGTTTCTCCAACTGGACTTGCTGAATCGTATTTCATTGTCTCACTGGCACTTTAAACAACACACCCACACCAACACAGCCCATTGTATTGTTTTACACAGGACTGTGAGCTGAGGAGTTCCTGTATGTTGCTGAACAACAAGAAAATGTCGAAAAAAGAAAAGTGACAGCTGAATGAGAGTAGGAATACAGTACATGCATACAGTAGATGAGACAGACATCCTGTTTGCTGTTCTAGCACATGCAGTTGGTGCACTTGCTATGCATACAGTCTGTGCGGTCACAAATTTTGGGTTGTGCATGGACTTCTGCAGAGGGTTCACGCAGACCTGGATTTGGTGAAACAGGTAAATACAGGATGTTTTCTGTACAGGAATATTGCCACTGCCACAGTTACTTTGGCTGTCAAAACTTATGTTAAACGTTACTGTATGTGCACACTAGAATATGTGTTATCTCAAAAATGGCTTACATGCTTAAATTCTGGAATTACTGTTTTCCCTTTTGTGTTGTGCTTTGTGCGCAATGAAAGACGAGCAGAAGAGAAAAATAAACATAAGCACTGAAAAAGTAAATGATGTACCTCAGCGTCACAACAGCTGAGTGGTGTTGCGCTCACAGTCTGAGGACATTCTGCTAATATTATGTTTTACATGTGTTTTGAATCGAGCCCATGTTTTTCTTTTTGACAAGCTATACTTTACAACACTGTGTGCATCAGAGCCATTCTTTTTCCCTTGCTCTGGAGAAGGGCATGTTCAGTCTTATTCAGGGCCTGTGCGTCTGACAGGATTACTGTGAGGCATTGAATGTCACATCATTTCTATTTCAGAAGCTAGTGCAATTTCCCTTAAACCACAAGGCAACAGTGCCAACAATAAATAAATAAATAAATAGATACTGTGGATAGATGGACAGAAGGACACATAGATATACCAAGAAAGACAGAGAGATAGGGCCCCTGGAATTACAGTTGCAAGAAGATTATTCCAGAGACATTATTTCCCTCAAGTCGTGGGCTTAAGTCAAATTTGGAAGAGAAATGAAATTGCCAGCAGTGAAAACCCAGACTAGGTAGGAGTTCATGAGTAGAGAAATAACATTTTCATTTGTTTCTGCCCCAGTGGGAGACAAGCAGCCTTTCAGTAAATAGAGACAGCTATGAGAAATGATTTTTTTGGTCGGCGGGATATTGTTTTAACTTGCACTTATCCATCTGCAATCTAGATGTCAGGCCCCAGGAATCCACAGGATGGCCATTCTACTGTTGTCTTTATGACACACAAGTGCTGGCCTCATCTCGCCTCCAATTGTCTCTGTTAGTGTCCCATTTCCACTGGAGATTCAGTCCTATATGTGGTCTTTTTTAAAACTCCCTTTGTTAAGAGCAACCAGCTGATGCTACTCTTTGGAATTCAGGCTTTTTATATTGAGCTTCGCTGTGAATTGAAATGAAAAATTCAATCCTGGTCTAAGATTGTGATATCCCCCTGCACAACCTAGAAACTGTGAGTAGAGGCACACAGTACAGTATTGTTATTTGTTCCACTGCAATAATAATAAATCAAGTATGGCGCATTTTAGCAGAGATTGGCACAAGGTATCAGTCTTAGTAGATTTCTTTTTTGCCAGCACTGTTCCATTGTGTTTCTCTTTATTTGTGTGTTGTGTTTTGTCGTGTTGGAGCCTGGTTTGCCTGAGGTAGCGATGTGTCACAATCCACTCTTCCATTGTTTGCGGTGTCAAGTTTTTCTTAACTTGTCACATGCATTGCACGCCTTGTCTTTATCTTGACTCTCATTTGATATCTTCATGTCTTTTCATATTAGGGGTACTGTGCTTTTGTGCATTTCTGACAACAGTGTACATGCGCTTGGATAAATGGTCATGGTGTATCATCTTGGTTAAGTGTTATCTGGTTTCAAAGAGATTTTCGGATTATTAGGGGATTACTTCCACTTCTGTAAACTGCAGCTGTCGACTTGTGTGAGATGTCTGATCAATGAATGCCTTTCTATATATGTTTGCTCTCTATTGAAGTTATTTATATGGTGCATTACAATTCATGATTAATCTGCAGGAGCAAAGCTTTGATCCAGAGCTGTCAGCAGTGATGTACTCCCAGGTGATTACGTCTACTTCCTGTCATCCGGTATCAGCCAACACATAAAGCACTTGTCACATGGCCCATTCTGATTATGGTTGATATTGACACTGGAATTGAATAAATGTACGCAATAAGAAGATTAGTGTTTCCCAAGAGGCGTGCGTCCCCCTGCTGCATTCATTCCTGATGAGGCGCGCTGAGCCTTTTGAGAGACTCGTTTCATACAGGCAAATCCCATCTCTGACTACATAATGTGTAAATAGAAAAGAACGATGGCAATTAATCTGCTGGCCATCTTAAATGGAACAGCAGTGGTCTCACATTAAAGCAGGGGTGAAATTGCACTGGAGCTTTTTTGTTGAAAAATGTTCTGCATAATCGAAAATTCGCTCCACTTTGAATTACATATGCATATCAGTCTACCCTGCCATGACATATTGCAGATCCATGCCCTCAAGAGCAGTGAAAAGTAAGGAGATAAAGTAACATGTCGCATAAGAGATTTGTCTCTGTCTTCTCTTCCACATCAGCTGCAATGATTTCTCCTCATGAGAAAATTGGCAAAATAATTTCCATGTCAGGAGACATTGCTTTGTAATATTTTTAAGTATAATTAAAGAGATTTATTGTGTAATATCCATTATTTATGTTTTGTGTGTATTGTAATAATATATTTTATCATTATACAGTTAAAAGCCCTGCAGAAACTTACAACTGTGTGTGGAGAGATGTGCATGTTTTTTGTGCATGCACATATCCCCCTTTTGTCTTCAAAAGCACACTTTTGTGTTTGACAGTATAGTTGGTGTAACTCAGGGGTGTAAAATCATTGGTAAACTAATGAGACAATTGACTCTGACCTGTTTAAAGGGAGTCACATCAGCTGTGTTTGGGTAGCAGTGAGAGGTCAGAGGGCAGCACAGGGCCACATTGTACAGGGGATTGGATGGGATTAACCTTGGCCTGCCCCATTGGCCCCTGGCCCAGACGGCCCAGGAAGAGTGGAATTAGCCAAGCCAGGCAGGGCCATCTGATTCCAAGCCCTCATCCAATTACTGCCTTATCTCCTGGCCAAATGAGATCAATGCATGGAGGGCAGGGAGACCTGGCAGGCTGGTGAAGGTGCGATAATCAGCAGTAGGGAGCCCAGCACTTAACTCCCCTGTGTCCCTGAAAGAGCCAGAGCATGTGTTAGGAGCACCACTCACTGCCATTAGCTCTTGGTGCCTGCTGGAGCCTGACCTGCACTTTGCATGAGGACAACGTGGTGTAGTGCATTTAGGCATCTTAGCTTTTTGTGTTCAAGTGCTGCACTTGAAGTTGAATAATGTGCATAATTACAGTTTTACCTCTTATCCTTGGTGAATCTACCCTGCAGATTACACTGACTAAAAGGTAGTACAGAGGAAAAAAAAACTGCATAATTGCTTTTTATATGTATTGCATATGAAAGGCACTTTTAAGCATTTCACAGTGGTTAAGAACAACCCTGCACAGCTAATATAGTCCACTGTTAATTCTCTTGTCAATTAGGGGGAAAAACAAATGTTTGACGTTTGGAGGTGTAATTATGAAAATAATTAACCTCTGTGTGTGCCATAAAAGCAGACAGTTTTGCTCTCTACGTGCACTTCTTGAAATGGAGTCGCATTTGGCTGAATGAGATTCTGGTGTTAAAAGGAATACCTCAGTTAAATGGAATACTTTTTTACTTTTTCTAAAATCATGTTGTCCCTCATTTAACAACTTTTCCTTTTCATAACAAATTTAATAAAATACTGTAGAACCATGTAAATGTGAACGTTTCTAGACTTCAAACCTAAACTTCTTTCTTCATCCTCTTTCCAGACTAGTAACTAACAAATCGAAGGCAGGCGGCAGCTATTAACAAAAACTTGTGAGAAGTATTTATACCTGCTGGTAAGAGCTGATTCATTTCAGAATGTGTCATGAAATGGAAGTTTTTCTTTACTCTTACTGGCTGAGCCTTTGATATGATATAAAGCTCTTCATATTTATTCCTGATAATTCTGCAATGCCAGTGATTGTATTGCACCACTGGTGTGTCCCTTAGCCATCTGGAGGACCGTTCTGTGCCCACAGTATGGCCCGTGAGGGACCCATTCTGGTGAATTTATGTTAGGCTATTTCTTCCCATGCTTGTGTTCTGGGCACAAGTATCCATTGGAGAGCAATAGGTAGCCCTGAAAGAGTGTATGTCCTCAGCTGTGGCCCTGCGATTGTACATCCATTACTACCACACAGTCCTCCTCCTCCCACCTGTCCCTGGCTGCTCCTCCTCTCCTCAGCCCAGTTAGATTAAAGTCCTCTTAAATTCACCACAGCAGGCCGGCCACATAGGGAGAGCTGCCATCACAGGGGCCCTCTGACAATCAGCACCCGGCTAGAAAGCACTAATGAGCGCTGGGAGGGGAGGGCGTTGGCGGCTTGTACACAGACAGCAGCAGTGGTGGGTAGGATTGGAGGGGGTTGTTAGGAAGGGAGGCAGTGGGCTGGCATGTTGCTGGGCTGGGTCCGGTGCAGCACTGACTAGATTAGCTTCCAGGGGGCAAAGCTGCAGTCAGTTTGGGAAAATATCACAGCCCATTAGTTAGGAGCAATGAAATGGAGTCAACTTCTGGGACTCCATTAGGCACGCTGCGCTTAGGCAGACAGCGTCCCTCGGTGTGATGTTGCTATTCTGGAAGGATTGAGCACAGAGATATAATTGGACTGGGGAAATCAAGCAAGTTTCAGTGGTCCTGGTGGGGCTCTCAGACAGAAAATGAGAACACAGGCCTTTGTATTTTTTCTCCCTCTCCCTGCTAGCTTTACAGCTTTTTGAAAAACAGGAGTGAAAAGGCAGCTACTGTGCTTTTTTTTTTCTTTTTTTTCTCTCTCTCTCCCTCTCTCTGTCCTCCATTCTGTAGCTCTGTCTCTCTGTCTGCCCCCCTCCTGTTTTTCTTATTGGGTTTTACCATCTGCTTTAAATTCATTTTTTCATTTGTGGCTCCATCGCTGGCTAACCCTAAGCTAAACAATATGCATTTATTCATCTGTGCCTTTCTCTAAGCATTGATGAGACTGAGGATTGTGCTTGATAATAAACACGGCTTAGTCTAACACAGGCTGCTTGCTAAGCCTCGCAAGGCTGTTTACTGCAGATCAGTGCCAGCTAACTCCACTAGTTTGAAATATACAACAACATCCATGAAAGCTATGCTGAAGTATAGTATACCATGTTTTCCCTCCCCCTCAGAAACGCCCTTTCTCCAACAATGATGTCTGGATAGCTGGCTGACATTTTTGTTCCTTATAGGCACAACTCAGATGTAGATAGAGTGGACAGGCCTCAGTGCTTCAGGTAATTGATGTGCAGTTTTTAGCACCATCGTGGGACGTCTCCATCTCTCCAATTTCTAGCGGGCATGCCTCACTTGGTTTGCCCAAAACGCTCGATGTACTCTGCCCTAAATAAAGGACATTTTGCCAATTCTCCAAGTTAATATACTTCACAGTAGCAGTCCATCATATTCTTCTCATGCCAGTTTAGTGGCTGGTGAGTAATTGGATTGAGTCTCTGATGCAGTTGTCTTCATTGCTGCTTTGTCAAGCACATGTCCACTGCCATTTATGCAATGAGCCAGTGACATGCTAGCCAGTGTATTACTGCTGTAAGCGCAGAGAAAACTGGTGTTGCATAAATATAGAATATCACTGTTAAGTAAGCCATTTATCAGGTACTTACTTACCATAGCTTTTTCAAGGGATTGGTAAGAGATCAATCAGGATCTATCCATTTAGTCTAATTGGTTTTGTGAGGGATTGTTGAGTATGATTAGATTAGAAGGTCAGAAGGGGATATATTCACTGAGACAAGGAGACAGCCTGTTTGTTCAGTCCAAATACCTGTCATTTTCTGCTTAATAGTTTGAAAAGAGAACATGGCTTGAAGTATGAAGGAGCTGAACATGCTAAAATATGATTCACTGAGATACTGCTTGACAAAGCAGAATGTACTGCCTCTCTTGCTCTGGCTCTTTGTCCTTTCTATTCATAGAATTATATGCCCATAGCAGGAGAGTGTTGACATTTGTGCACCTCATGGGAACACATCACCATGAATGTTATCAGCACCTTAAAGACAGCCCTCAGCCCTCATACATCCCTGGTAGACGCTCTCAGCCCCTGCCTCAAAGGGCATACCCCACCTCAACCTTCCACCCCTGACCTGTCTGCCAGCCTGAAGAAAGAGACCCTGACAGCTCCTTTGATGGCGGGAGAAGGGGGGTAGCTTGTAAAGAATAGGTGAAATGGAGGGTAAAAAGGGGGCCAGCCATTTGAAATGTCTGCACTGAGATCTAATCAGGTTGCAGTGGCTGTGCCCCTTTTTAAAGTAACACCGCGGCATTAAAGCTAGCAGCCTCTCCTGGGCCCAGGCCTCACAGGGTGTCTCATGTCAGCCCCCACCCCCAAAGTAACCCTCTGGAACACATCATCCACCTCAGTCCCAGCTCTGGATTTATTCCCCCCCTAAAGCCGCCTTGACAGGTTTGTTATCTGTTCACCCGGTCGGTGAGCCCTGGAGAGTCACAGCACTGGCAGTTAGGAAGGGGAATGCTACAGGAGAAGCGGGGCAAGTAAATGTCAAGTGAACCACCAAGGATGGATATTATAGCTTCTGGGGACCACAGAGAGAGAGAGAGAGAGAGGGGGGGGGGGGGGGGGGGGGAGAGAGAGAGAGAGATGGTCTGTCTTGTCTGTTTTACAAGCCACCCCTCAAGATGGCAGCCTTTACTGAATTCTGTCGGTTTCCAGACTATCTAGAGTCTTCATTTAGGTGCCGGTTATAGTTATATGACCACCAAAGACCACAGCTACACACTCTCCATGACTACAAATAAGCTGGTAACAGGTAAAGTTTATCACAAGAAATTTTAAGAGTAGGGGGATAGTGAGTTTTACAGAAAGATTTCTCATAATCACCACTTGACCACAGATCATTTTACATTTTTTTAGTAAATTACAAAGAGCTAAATAAAAAGCTAATTAATGTAATTTCAATTTCATTGCTTAACTTATGCATGTTTTATAGACTGACTGCATTTGGGCTATTATTAATTTGCTAACACAATACCAATCTAAAGGGGAACTCCACCGGTTTGACACATAAAAGTCTTTACAGGTCTTGAGGATTGCTACGGCACATATGATAGAAGCTGCATAAAGCCTTTTGTGGCTCCACAGGAAGATGTGTGAAATCGGATAAATTGACTCAAGTGATGTCACTTGAGCCAGCGTGTGTTGGGGCTGAAGACTACAAGTTTGAAAATTAAAAAATCTGGGGGTGTGGAGTTAGAAAGAAGTGAGGTTACCAGACCTCTGTAGCCCATTCCTCATTTCTGCTTGAGGCTACATTAGCCACTACTAGTGTAATGGGGCATTCACACATACAGACTCAAATACTGGGACAGTGACGGCTGCTATTCATTGTAAATAAGACCTGGCTTTGCAGCCCAGTGCCGCCCGCTGAGCTAGAGAGATTGAGAAAGTGCCCAGCTAAACTACACTTCATGCAAATATCCTCTGATGCAGCATGAGTGACAATCAGCAAGAACTAATCACGCTTGTTTTGCTTCCTGTGGAAACAACAGAGTTCTTTACTGGTCCACTCTGCTACGTGAAATAACTTTGAACAAAATGGAGGGGATCTTTAGGGGGGGGGGTAGTAGGTCAACAGTATATGCCACATAGAAGTGGTATACATCATCTGAAAGCTGGGAACCTGAAGATTAATTTGAGATGCAGTCAGCACTGTGTCAAGTTTTTCTAGTCATAAATCTGTAATAAACATTGTGTTTTGGTTAGGTGCTTATTCAAATTTTGGTTTAGATTGTATAATGGCTTAGAACATTATGATGAAAGTATATGATGGCCATTCACATGCTCTGTTATGTCTCATAAGTTGTTGCAGCAATTTATGGGTTGATACTATTTATTACAAAGATTTGGTGCAAAATCTAACCATTTTCGACCACTCGAGAATTGATAAAAATAGTCAAACCTCCTTTCCCACATCCTACAAATCCCACATTAAGACACCAAGATTTTGAGGAACACCATAGAAAAATTCATGCTGTGATTTGGTATCAGAAACTTTTGATGTTTGGAGATTTCTGTAAGAATTGCATTTTTCGGTGATTGGATGGCGAGCACTTCTGTTCTGGAAATTGCTCAGAAACCTCTTATTGTCAATATACCTATGAAAGCCATATATCCTCTGAATGTTAGGTCTCTAGTTTGTGGTTATAAAGTTTCATGAGGCTGTGATTATCCTAGAGGTCACAATAGGTCATTTTATACTCTGAGGTCAAGCTTCAAAAAATGGTCTCACTACAATGAAATGGCTACTCTGGGGACTAACATTATCACACATGAATACAATTGGGCTCATTGAATCCACAAGAGTCTCAGCTTTCCAGTCAGACCCAATTTATGGAATTCCAAGACTGTTTAGGGACCCCAGTATGCAGAAATATTCAAATACATCATTTTCAGAATAGGCAAAAATAACACATTTATACTGCATGCAAACAACTGCATGGTTGTTGCCCAAAACTGCATGTAATTAGCATAAAGTGGGCATGTCTGTAAAGGGGAGACTCGTGGGTACCCACAGAACCCATTTTCATTCAGATATCTTGAGGTGTGAGGTCAACGGCCCCTTTTGAAAATGGCCGTGCCAGTTATTCCCTCACCAAAATTTAGCCTGATTTTGGAGCATTATTTATCCCTCTTCCCGACAAGGTAGCATGACATGGTTGGTACCAGTGGATGCCTTAGGTCGTCTAGTTTCATCTAGTATCTTCACTCTAGCTTTAAGCTCTAGCTTTGAGCCCGCTACAGCCTCTGAAAGACAGTAATGTCGGCAGAGGACACCAGCATCCTTGTGGAGTTTAAGAGGTTAATATAAAACATACCTTTATCAGTAATACTGTATGCATATACATTAATAGAAGCACAGATGTTGTTATGCTGAAGTCATTATTATTAAAACAAAAAATACTGTTAGTATGACTCATACCCGTTCAAATACCCAAACTTGATTTCCTTATAAAAAAACAGAAGTCGTTCCCTATCGTAGATCCTCTGAAAAATAGTCTTACATAGTGCCAAACTACATTTATAATCGGTTTAACTCCAAACATCTGATGCACAGACAGCAGTCTTATTTCATGAGCTTGGAATCGAAGGGTTCTGTGTGGGTGGAGTGCTGCTCTGAGATACTGAGCATTAAAGATTTGATATATCGGCTGTGAAACTGTCATGTATTTTCTATCTTTTTTGAATATTTAACACCCCAAAATAACACAAGCCTAAAGTAACATTCAACGGTTCATAAGAGGAAAAACTAAATTTTAATAAAAATAGGTCAGATGTATCTTTACAAGTCTGAGCTCACAATTTACCAACATCTACTGAGGGTTTATTAGATCCAGTATCTCTGCATTTGAGTGGGTTTTTTTTCTGGGTTCTATCACAAAGTGAAGAGAACATGTAAGGCAGCATTTTATCTAAATTTGACAATTTCGTCATTGCAAAACTGAAATAATCTCAGTTTTAATTACAGAATATCAATGGACATTTTCTGTCCTATAATAGATTTCCATAGATAAAACTTAAATTGTCCACCTGGATGGTCACATATTTTCTGCTTGGTGTCAAATTATGACACTCAATGTTTTTGCAATAAGACTGTCAGACGTTGTTAATATATTTTCTACCACTGTATTGATATACAGCAGGATCATTGTAAAATTCTAAGCCACATCAATCTTTTCTTCCTAGTTCTGTTATCTAGCACATCACCTTTGCAGTTCCTACAGTATTACTCTTTTTTTCCCTGTTTGTCCACCACATTAATCCTGTTTTAGTGAGCTAAATAGTTTATCTGTAATGTAGAACTTTGCTTTAATTTTATTCCTCCCAAATGCTATGACATTTAGTGAGTTTAAGTGAATATTGCAATTCAGTTAAGTTTTTAAGTATTGCCATTTTACAACACACGCTGTGTTATTAAACCTGTCTGCCTCATTCTCTCACATCCTCATTTTGACCACATAATCTTGTAGAGACAAATGCTCAGTTGTATTTTGGGAATGAGTTTTCTGCACAACAGGGACTGGATTTTTTTCTTCTTGATTAACTGACTCACTATTAAAAAGCTTGTCACAACAGTTTCCACCCCCTGGGCCTCCAGCAGGATCTATTCTGGTATTCTGATGCCAGATCACCTGAGCTGATGTAAAGCCTCAAACTTGTATACTTGCTGCTTGTATGTTTATGATAAGTTTGTTTGGTTTCACATATTTCCACATAAAATCATTCACCTGTTAGTCCTCTGATCCTCCCCCCATGCCCACTTAGGAGAATAGGATCTAAATTGTGTGATAATTTCTCTGGACTTAATTGCATAGCTGCAGTGAAAGCTTTGCTGCTCTCTCCAATCCTTTTAGAACTACTTAAACGTTCCGCTTGGGTGTGGATTAGTGGAAAATGGGCCCAGCAGCAGGCCAGGTACAAGCTATTGAAGTGTTCCTGAGATAGCCTTGGCGGGCCCTAGGGGTAGAGGGGGAGGGTTCATTGTTGGTGTGACAGTTTGGCTGAGTGGATTACATGCAGTTTAGGGGACTGTATTGGATTGGGGCTGTGCCCAATTATCCCCTTGGATTGGATTGCAAGTGAGTAACTTCCTATCCCAATTTCCAGTGCACCAGGTGAAGCCTATAGGATCCTGCTGCTATGCATTCCCAGAAACCATTAAGCCACTGAGCCCAAAGATAAAGTAGTCATGTTCACAGCATGTGCTTGCAAAAAGTCACCTACTTTCTTGTCACCGCTATACTTCCTCTACTGCAAATGCCATCATAGATTAACTGAGCGTGAAACTACTTTCTATCTATCAGTATGTTGTATATTTAATTCCTAACATGTTTTGGCCTCTATATCTCAATAGGTCATCATGTACAACATTTTTAATTGTTTAAAGGGGAACTCCACCAATTTTACATCAAAATTAAATTACTACTCAGCCTTCTGTGGCTCTGGAGGGACTTTTCTAAAGTCTGAGAAAACAACCCCAGATGATGTCATCTGGGTAATCATATACTGGGCTTTGAGACCTCAAATTTTTATTGCATTACAAACTGGGGGCATAGAGTTTAAAAGATGTGGATGTTTACCAGGCAGGGAGGCTCTGACAAATACTCTATTGAGTTGCATTATGGGAATTATAGGATCCAGCTCGACCCATACTAGGGACTAAAAGTCAGAATATCTTGGCATTAGATGCATTGATTTTGAGCATTTCTTGCGTGAGTCGCCAACTTCCTGGAATTGTAATACTGAATAGCTAGAGTATGTTGTTTGCTGTATTGTTGTTTGAATGGCTAATCTAACATTTGGCCAAGGGACAAGCTATCCTTTTGGCAAACACTGGCACATTCACAGGGATGTTGATTAATATTAATGTGCATTGTCCCTGTAAAAAATAAATAAATGAAAAAAAATAAAAAAAAGTGGTCTATTAAGGTGGCCATAATGCGGGCTAGACAATGATGTTAAGTGTAGGACACACTACATGTTTGAAAGTCACTGAAAATAGGGAGTAAGGAAGGGGCAGGGTGGATCGGTTGGAATTAACACAGTCATTAGGAACACAAGGAAGAGCAATGTCGAATTTGGACACGTGATATGTTTAATATTAATAAACTTTGAATAAACAAGTAAACAGCTCAGCTCAGTGTCTGAGTGCAGCGGGGGCTGTTTGATATAAACACCGTCACATCACAGCGGGGCGGGGCCTCTGGGCTCTGACTTGCTGAGCGTGACGAAGACACGCGCCCCACTCAGTTAAACTGCCTGAGAGAGAAGAACGAGTGCACACAGGAGAAAAGAACAGAGGCGGAGGCAGTAAAACTAACCAATAGGAACACAGACACGTTTCATTGGCAGCAGAATCAATGGAAGGCTGTGAACTGCTTCTACAGTTCAACCTCAGTTTAGTCTCACTGGTGAAGTTTCTGTCTGAATGAAAACCATTTAATTTATTAATTCCTTATCGTTTTAGTTGATATGTTTGTCAATTGATAGATATATATGCGGTTCTGAACAGGCACGTTTTGAACAGATACTGTACTCGTATATTAATTCAGTGAACGGGTCACTAGGTACACTATGCCCGGCTCCTACATCTTCAAAACATTCTAAATGTTTAGATGCATATTCAGCTCCTTAATGAAATCACAATGTCCTCTACATACATTATCCAAATAAAATCCAATTCCTTTGTCCTCAGCCTCCCTGTTTTTGTTTATTGAGTTATCATGCATGAAAATATGAAATACTGTTCTTGAAAAAATCCATTCCCTCTCTCCTCTCCAGAAATCTCTTCTTGGATAATGGATGCCTCCATTCTCTCTCTGAATATGGTTTGAAATCTGTGAATGGTTACTTGACATTGTTGAGCCAAAAGAAGGGTGCATATGCTCACTAAGAGATATGAGTTTGATTTGATAAAGAGATCTTTTTCCTGTGTTTATTATTTTATTTTTGGCCATTAAATCTCTCTCTGCCTTAAATTAATAGGGAAAAGTTTTGGCTCAACTATATTTTATTACTAGTGCAATTTTAATTAATATAACAGATTCATCTTTACAACAAATTGTCCAAGTTTAGCCCCCCCCCCCAATCCCTTATCTGATGTTGATTCTCATATGGGGAGCTGTCAGAGCCTGCTGTCGCATTTTTTCCTCTTTTCTTTTTTACTTTTTTGCTGGAGACTTGCAAGTGGATAACAGTGAGTCCCCTGGCTGTGCTCATCTGATTCCATCAGGAAGAGGAGAAAAGCACCACACCGCCTTGGGAATATTGTGCCTGAAAATGGTAATTTGCCAGCTCGAGCAAATCCTGGGAGAGCAGGGAAGATGAAGAGTAGACAGATTTCACTTGCTTTATTTATTAAATTTGATAACCGGTACAGGCCTCCAGAGAGGAAAAAACATTCTGCTGTGTGTCATTTGGAAGGAGGTAGAGAATATGGTGGAGATCCGTCAAAGACAGCCTTCCAATCATTCAGTCAGTCTGATGTTAGGCATCCCTGGGTCCACAACCACCTTCATTTGTGCGGCGCTACTCTCATACCTCTCTCTGACTGAAAACACTTTATTAAAAGGCTGGCTGTGGTAGGTTTTGCAGTATTTTTTCAGTTCCTTTGTAAATAGCTCAAGGACTCTGTCAGCCAAATCTTTCATTGCAGGATTTTTTTTGAATGCAGTTCAAGCAGATTTGTTTTTATAAGTGGTTGAAATATGTAGAAGTGAGTCAATAATTTGAATTGATTTGTATAGACCAAGAGCATCTTTCCCATACTTGATGTCTATCAGGGACAGTACATTGCTACTGAGCCTCCCCCGGGCTGGCCTTATGGTAAAGAGGAAGTAAGTTAATTGATTAGCTGACAGGCACTGTTTGGTGTCAGGCAAGCAAAGAGGCTACCTCTAGTCTTCACTCCCCCAGGCTATTATTTAATACAGCTATGTTGTTCTCAGTTTCCTCCCTTTGTCCAGGAAAAGCTCTCTGCCCTCTCAGTCCTCAGAGGGTTCCTCAGGGACACTACACACAACTCAGAAAGGAGGGGGTAGAGAGAAACATAGCCACAAAGCCATACTTGAGAGGTATCACTTTGCAGTCCGCCCGTCTCCCAGCTCTGGCATCTCATTTGTTCTGTGTGCTGATGTGCATCAGGGCTTCGGGGCAAGGTGATAGTCTCAAGGGACAAGTTGCAAAGGAAAGTCACCTGAGGAGATAAGACAGTAAAGGGAGAGGGGGGGGAATCCTTTTCTACGCTGTGGATCCTTGTGTTTCTGCAAAAACCAGTAGCAGTTTAGCAGTTCCCCGGCAGAAACTTGACTGCAGAGCCAGAGGTCCTTGAATGGGTTGCCTTTGAATGGCTGGGGTCTTTTGAATGTGCTCTGCTTGAATAAGAGTTCTTTGATGAGTGAGGGCTTTGTGATTCTCCTGTGCTCCTCTGCTATTATCAGCACGGCTGGCTCGATATGCTGGAGGAGCTGGGAGCACAGCTCCCATTGCCAGTATTCTCTGATGGCACATGTTTATGGATGGATATTCTTCATGTTTGAAATGCTCATTAGGTAGTGTTGTGCCTAAAAAGCTTTTAGTTTCCTCGTCACAAAAAGTTTGGATTATGATCTCATGAAATATTATATCATTAAAATATTTGTTAATTAAAATTGATCTAAAAACTATGGTGTTAAAAGTTGTGGCACTATAGTGGCAAAAACATTTAATTATGGTTGTATATTGTACATACATAGAGGACAAGAATGACATAGTTGTCAGCATAGTAAGTGATTGACATACCACACCTACAAGCAGTTGTAATATTTAATCCCTCCTGCTGAATCCCTGAGCCTCTTAATGCTTCAAAATATAGAAGCTCATATAGTTTTTGTAATTAACAAATCACAATTTAATCCGCAGTGCATGACAATTCAATTTGTTGATTGCCCCCCCTCCCTTCCACCCTCCTCTCTTCGTCTATTTAGGAGCGAAAAGGAAAGAAAAATAATCTCATTGAATGTATTAATTCAACATGATGAATCCTGTATTCAAGTCAGTGGAGTGAATAATTAAAATTAGCTGATAAAACTTTCAGCAGAATTACTTTGCCAAAATTGCTGAACAGATGTGTCATTTTAATGAAAATCCACAGCCAAGCTCCTTTCCCCTTCCCCTCTGTCGGATAAAAATATTATTCCCACGGCACATTCTTAATTTGGTGGTAAATACACTCGGAGCCATCTCCGGAAGGGTGGGTGGGAGCGGGTGGAGAGAGGGAAGAGCAACTTGTCACACTTAGTAACTTGATTTCTCCCCCTACATGCAGTAACAGCTATCTACAGTAATTCACAGCACTCCATTGTTGCAGCAAGTCCCAAGGAGGACTTATTAAAATGCAATAATCTCCCTATTTAAACAGAAACAATAACCATTAGAATTCCCGCAGATCTAAAACAGAGCGTAAGCCCCCATCTGCTGTGAATGATTAGAGTCTTGACGGGGGAATTTAATTTGCAACATTCAAAGATGGGAATCTGAGCAGATCTCTCCTCCGAGGCTCTCACCCTCATACTCATTTGCCTCTCGCTTTATTTGTCTTTTTAATTATTTATTTAGCTGCCACTAACGTTGCTCTAGAGAGGGGCCATTGGATGCATTCATGCTAGACAACAACATGCTTTACAGAGCTGTGGTCCTTTGTAGATCCTCCAGTGTTTTATATTACATGATGTGGTGATACATTATCATACACTGTGATGTAAATTTGTGACATGGTGCAGTCAGGTCAGAAGAACAAGGTGGTAGTTTAATCTTCTCTTTCCAAATTTCTCACCCGTACTTCCATTATTCCAGCAAAGTAATCAATCATAATCAACATGCTACCCAATATTAACTCTGCGTGAAAAAACACAGCCCTCCCATTCAGTGCGTTGATGCAGCAGTGGGTGCCACCACACACGGCTTGGCAAAAAACTGCAGCAGTTGTCCAGCAAAAAAGGTGAACGAGGCTCAACTTTTGCCGCAACGCAACCCAACGTCATCCGGCAAGGTGCTGCGTTACCCAATCACATACATGCAAGCGCACATTCCTGGTGGATTACTTTGTAACATGAACGCCATATTCGACTGCTTACCTCATGACCATCACAACATGAGATAAAACAGTTGCCACAGTGATAACTTTGTAAAATCCTGTCTGTGAGTAAAACGGACCGCTGCGTTGTGTTTTGGCTTCTGATAAGTCTTTAAAAACATTAATCTGTAGCTCCAACTGGACTTCCTGGATCATAGTTCATTGTCTCAATGGTACCTCAACCCACCAACTCAGCCCCTTGTACTTGTACTGTTTTAACGCAGGGCAGTTTTTGGTCTGAACGCCACCTAAGAGTTTTCTTTTAAGACCAATTCACAAAGTGAATGTTAAGTAAAATATAATTCTTTAGTACACAGGGAGTGAGTAGATAGATTGATAGATTGATTTCATGAACAAATATTTGGAATATTTTATACACAGTCACAAATTTCATCATCGCATCAGAAGTAGATTGTATCTGACATCAAACATCTACATGTTGATACTGAGATTTTATTTATTTATTTTTATTTATTTATTGATACTGAGATATTTTTATTATTTATTTTAAAAATTTGCTAATTAGCACTAAACACAAAGTAGAACTGGGACTAATGGGAATATCATTAGTTCTGCAGGTATTTGGCCCTAAACTAAAGTATTAGTCAAATTGAAATTTTTACCTAATGTTGCTATATGAAAAGTTTGGGGATAACCAAAGTGATTAGGATTCACTATTGGATGCTGCTAGCATAGCTAAACACAGCAAATGTTAACAGGGCCAACATGAGCTTTACTGTTTGTAAACCTCCAAAACTGGTATTATGGCATGTGAGATTTACAAGCAGCATCACTGTTTAAAAAAAAAAGGTCTGCCTAATCTGAGTTTGTTTTGTTAATCAAGTAAATTGCCTGAAAATGAAATAACTGCAACAACCAAGGAATAATTGTTTGACCCAACTTCAGGTAGAGCAAGGATGAAGAGGCTCTTAAGCACAGTTAATAATGTCAGATATTTCCAGCAATCAACGGTCGATTCCATTTTCTTTTTATCCATCATCTTCAGTTGAACTGTGCATTCTAACATGAAGGTATTGTATAAACCTGAAAATGTTTCCTTTAGAAATTGGACTGAATGGCTTGTAAGAACATTCAGACTATGCAAGGTGAAGTTCTTCATACTTTGATTTCAATTCATTTCTGTAATATTGGCATGTGTAAATCATTAGAAAAAAATGTCATTGCAAGACGAAAAAAATATCTGCTTTTGGATTGATGGCAAAACTGACTGGCTTAATCAGTCCCACTAGTAGGAAAGCAAAGTTGGCTCACTGGATTACAACTGTGTTTGTGGCATTTCCCACTAATTATCAGTGGCTTTAGAGCCTTATAATGTTAATTTAGGAGTCAGGCTCTGGTTGTAGGGGATAATCCATCATTCCACTCAGTGACCCCCCCCCCCCCTCACCATCATCATCACACTTATTGTCAAGAAAGCAAATTCTTTCCATGGCTGTACTATAAGTAGAAGGAGAAACCAAGGAAGTGAAGAGGCTACTCATTGACTTTTGACAAGTTAAGGGCCCAGTGTGTAGAATTTAGTGGCAGAAATGGAATATAATATTCATAAGTATGTTTTAATTAGTGTATAATCAGCTGAAAATAAGAATCATTGTGTTTTCGTTACCTTAGAATGAGCCCTTTATATCTACATAGGAAGCGGGTCTTCTTCCACGGAGCCCGCCATGTTGCACTGCCATGTTTCTACAGTAGCCCAGAACGGACAAACCAAATACTGACCTTAGAGAGGGCCTTTCATGTTTTTCGTGAGTTTCGCGGCCACCGTAGGTTCTCCTACACGCTTGGAAGAGTAGGGGTTATTCACTTTGTTGCAATTTGCAACCTCAGATGCCGCTAGATGCCACTAAATCCTACACACTGGACCTTTAAATAAGAGTGAAAAATTTGGAGATCTTTGTGTTTCACCTCCAGCCATGTCTGAGCCTGCAGAAGGACAGCAGTCACCTCTCCGTCTTGCTTGGCTGGGATGGTAAACATTATTTGGAGCTGTTCTGAACCAGTCATTTATTATTTTCAGGCTCATGTGGAACCCATATAATGATCTCCTGTCTACTTGTGAAAAGCTGGTATTAAGTTAATACCACAGGAGACGCTACAATCTCAATGAAGTAGCACTTATTTCAAAGGCCTGTTGTCTTCAACCATATCTTAATGATAATGGACTACTTGTCTACTTTTTGTAAAGCTTAAGTTCCACATATTTTTCTATAATCAGCAAGTGCGCAGAGTGTCTGAGCACCCATTTTGATTGTGTGACTTCAAATCCAGCAAGCTCAAATCTTGATGATTTTTGCACAGGTGTACAGCTTACTGGAAGTACTGTGCTCCACCACTCATTTTTGGATGGCGATAAAATCAATCCATAGTGGCACAGTGGTTCTTCATCATTTCAAATGACTGCCAAAAAGAGAGCTACACCCTCCATATAGCACCTCAGCAGGCTAAAACGTAGCAGGTGCAATGCTAAATATATATTAAAAAGTGCCTTACTCTGCAAGTAGCTGTATTCCCGTGGGCTCCTTGCGCTACTGATCTCTCTGCCTGGTATCATCCATTTCTGGTTTGCGAGTGTTCCGAGCGAATCCTAATTCCTGTCTCTGGTTAGCAGTGCGCCCTAGAGACTTCTGATAATGAGCTCGGAGGTTAAAAAAAGTGGAGTGCCAGTCCCAGAAGGTGTTGTTGAGTTATGGATGGGGGGAAAGATCCATGGAGCCTCCAGAGACCCAGTTAAGGCCAAACCTTTGGCGAAAAGCATATTATTTCCCAATTTGAAAGGAAAGCTGTGCCATTTTGAATCGCAGCTAATTGGCACTCAATAAAGGAAGACAGAAACATGTTTTTTTCATGTTAGTCCTAGCAAAATTATCTTTTAAAAGTGGAATAAGCACCATAGATTTCAAAAGTTAATGAAAAGATGTCCCTGACTTGGTTTATTATCATAACTTACGTTGATATAGAAATCTTTAAGTATGTGTTATTGATGATATTAAAATGTCACTGGCCTAAAGGTTAATTCCTTATGATGTCCGTACTATTCCTACCTACAGTCATTTTAAAACGGTCTACTATATTGAATTTATTTCAAATATATCAAAACTAGGTGCCCTCTGAATGCATGGGTTGAATTGTACAGCAAGGAAAATATCACAACCAAACCCTTCAAGCTATATTTTATCAATATAGAACAGGCACTTCCCTCCTACTAAAATCTTCTATTAACTCGGTGGTGCAGACAGTGTAATTTAAAAATATATTTTATAAGTATCAGCAGTGATTACCCAACTGCATGATTTCCAAGCATAGTTTCAGTGTATTTATTTTACACCGCTTTACCACCAGCTCAGGGACTGCAAATGGGAATGAAAAAAAAAAAGCTCTATCTGGTGCAATATACTGTACAATGTATTGTGTATTGTCCCCATCAAATAAACAAATAAAATTAAGAAGTATAGGATACAGTCCCATAAGTATGTTTATGGGATGCAGACATGATACAGATTTATGATGTACTTGATTTATGATGTAATGCAGAAAATATTCCTGCATCAACAGCAACTTTAAAAAATCGATTCAGTAAGTTGAAACTACTGTGATGTTAAAGGGTCAGTTCACATTCTATGAAGCCACAGTGAGGAATGCAGACTATAGGACATGATGTCCAATTATTTCTCAGCAATTTCCTTTAACTGATTAGCTTTTTTTACAGGATAGTACAGTTTAATAATCAAAAATGAATGATAATAATCAAATATATGGAAAATATGTTAAAGTATGTGCTGTTATGGCATAAATAGCACCCTAGCATCTTGTCATCTTGTTTACCAGTTTACCCTTTAGTTGAGCTGCAGACAGCAATTTGATTTGGCAGAGCTGATGCACTTTGTCAACACTGGTTTTCTAACTGCATGTCGTTCTGTGGCTTGACATAGCAGTAAATCCACTGTGTCACATTCAAACAGTCTGATTCTGTTTGACGCCTGGTATGTGTCAAAATCATGGAAATTAGCACAGAGGTGGGTCTGGGTTACTGGAAACCACAGATGATGCACAGTAGAGAATATAAATCAGGCTTGCCGATATACAGTAACTCGTGTGATGGCCCTGGAAGTTCAGCAATGTCAAGGTTAAAGCTGTAGTTCCTTATAGTCAGTGAGTTATTGTGCATCAGCCACGTAATCTGCTGAACAACTCTCAGTAATAGACTCTGAGCTGATCATGCTTACAACCCAGGAATTCTGTACATGTGAAAACTTTACCTGTAGCATGAATAGTTTTCAGGAGTAGTCTGCAGCAATCATTTTACAGTACATTACAGTATATCTCCTTGTCTGTGCATTTCAAAGATGTTTTGCTGTAACGACATAACTTAAGTTGTGCTTCTTCATGCCTATTGTTTCTCACACAAATCATTAAACCTGGTTTCTTATTGAAATGCATATTAGTTACATATTAATCCCTTACAGCAATTCAAAGCACTTAGAGTGAACACTTAAATGCTATCTTCTTCCAATAGCCTGATTATTACTGCTTGTAAGCAGTCAGTGAAGCATATTGTTGCTCATCAGTATTTTTATTGTCAATGTCCATATTGCAGAGGAAGATGTTATGAAAAGGTAATAAATATGGTGTCATGTTGACAGTTCAATTTTATCTTACAGCAATGTGATTGCCAAATATTAAGTACTAAATTAAAGAATGTTTTTGGGTTGTCACATATCTCCATTGAATTTTATTGTAGTCCAGAACTGATCTTAAATCAGCTAGATTTGCTCATTGGATTCATGTAAAGTATCATTAAATAGGATTAGTCACCTTTGGACAATCAGCTATCACTGAAAAGGTGGATGTGGATGGATGTGTTCCTTTACTCCACTGCATCTTTCAGAGCGCTGTCCATGTGAATTGTTTAGAAAATGTGGTTACCTAAATATTACACGGATTCCTTTGATGAATAATTCCTCTTGAATACTATCTTCTCCTTTAATGTTGCCTTTTCGTATTCTACTCATCCTTTCCTTTTCAAGATGAGCAAGAACAACAGCACCCAAATCAAATAGTTGCCAAAATGGATAAATTGACTGACTGCAGCTAGTGTACCTCGACTTTTTACTCCCCAGCAACAAAACAGTTTCACTTTGTTGACTTACCTTAGGTTTTGATGTGATTAATTAATGAAGGAAGAAAACTGGAGGTGCTTTCTGTAAAGGTAATGTAGTGAAGCCCTGTGGTGGCTCTGCCTAATGAGGCTAATTATCTATTGTGGATGTCCAATCCAGACAGGCCTTTCTTTTGATTGCTTTGATTAATTACAACACACTGAGTGCTGCTCTTACAGCCTATTAGAATGGCAGGAAATAAAAAGCACTGCCTCTAACTGGTGAAGTGGCAAAGGACTTGTAGCCAGGAGAATACTGAAGGACTACAGAAGAATCCTCCACATCAGCTCTTTGGATTCAGGTGAAGAACCATTTTGTAGGGCTATCACATCACTTCATCACATTAGTTAACAAATTAGGCCCTTATTGAAACCACATGTTTGCCTATAAAATATGTGCATTTACATATGGCTGGCTAAAGAATTGTACAGCTTTCTTCTGGGGAAAAAAAACTGTCAATGTCATTCATTTGGAAATATTTCTGCACAGTATTTAGGTGACAGTTGCACAATTTTCACATTAATACCAGCTGACTTGATTGTGTTTTGATGAGCTACCGTGCATGTCATGTGTATGCTTGAGTGGCATGGTAAGATGAAACTCGTCTCGGCCTTTCTTTTAGGTTGAGGTTTTTCCACCTCACCAAGATGGTAGTGTAAGGTGCCTGCTTCATTAGCTGTGCTGGTGTTAGTACAGGCTCTCATCACTTCCCCTGACTGAGCCCAGCGGCACGCAGCGCATTACAGCTGGCACGTCACTCTCAGCCGCATAAATCTGTGCTTTGTTACATTCCCATGCCCCAACATGGAGAGCCGTGAATAATGTGATTGTTATAGCGCCTGACCACCTTCCTGATTTTCAGGGAAGCTATTTTGAGCTCCTCAGGCAAGCATTTAGATGAAGATACTCTAACATTTTAGTCATTTTTTTAATGAGTACACCTCAATTTATTGTGATAATGTATGCATTTGATTATGTGATGGTATACATTTAGTAAATATGGCTACATTGTAAATACTGTATGTTAAGGCTTACTTTCCATTGGAAATCCATTGCTGCAATATGTGACTGGTATTAATGACAGAGGACAGTATTAGTGCATATCACAAAATAGATTATCAATCCATATCTAATTCCCTATGTGGACAGCGAGGTGAATAGTTTTGCAGTGACTCATGCATGCATTTAACATCAATGTAGGTGAAAGTAGCAGAAAATCTGTCTAGATTTATGCTCTTAAGGAATAGGCTGTCTCCACAGCCATTTGGCTCCAGCATAGTGTGGAAAATCGTAATGAAGAGAGGCAAGTGAGGGGGAAAAAATCTTGACCTGAATTTTGTTGGTTTGGTGACAATGAGAAAGATAAGTGGTTGTGACAGTTGTGAATGATGTTCTGCCACGGGCCTGTGAGCTGCGCTGTGGCTAAATTGACACCGTTGTCAAACACACTTTTCACGATGCCCAAGCCTCCCGTGAACCATCTAATTCGACAAATGGGAACCCTAATTCTTCATTAACTCGCAGGAAAAAGGAGATTTGGTCATGTAATTTTCTCCTCACTAGCTGTTTTAAAGATTCCAATAACCAAGCATTTACAGTTGACTGAGCAAGAATTGCTCCTCCCCTCCACCCGCACCAAACCCCCGCCCCCCCCCCTCGTCCTCTACCCTCTTTTCTTCTCCACTTTTTACAACATCGACACGCTGGCTGTGAAACCTAGTGATGCTTATAGCCAGACTTATTGCCATGGTTATCTTTAATGACTTTGAAATGTATTGGCCTCGTTAATAAGCGGCGAGGTTATCAATTCCTCTAATTAGGCTGCATGCTCCCCGAAGAAATTTCACATTAAAGAGCCAAAAGATGAGTCTGAGGCGAGGGACGTTCTCTGGCAAGAGGTGGAGGGGGGGGTTACAGAGTGGGGTGGGAGGTGGCGGTGTTTGGAGCTAAAATTCAAAGTCTTACCCCGTCTGGGAGGATTAGCATTAAATCATTGTACCCCCACCACCACCCAGCTCCCATTCTAATACAACACCCCCACCCTAACCCCCGCCACCACCACCGCACCTTCTTCCTCTCCCCTTGAAAATGACTGTTTCACTTACACATTATAGCTATCAGCGGACTGTGTGTGTGTGTGTGTGTGTGTGGGGTGGGGGGGGGGTAATCACAGCCGGGCAGGGCTGGGTGGCGGTAATGGGACATGAGCACTGCTGAGGTGTGTAATACGATCAGGAGTTACTGTCACAGAGCACTGATGTGCATATCTCAGGCTGACATGTTGAGGCCGCAGCGAGGCCATTTGGGTAAGCTTTATGTGCCGTTCCAGGGGAGCTTCAGTCAGCTGCCAGCAAGGAATATTGGCCTTTTAGATGAAATGGATGCTTGCCTTCTGTCTTTGTCAGTTCTCTGAGTCTGTGTGCCTGGCAGCTCTGAAATATTCAAATGTACAGCATATATGCCAGCTTAGAGTGACAGGGCCTGTTATTTATGTAGGAAAGAGTGCACAACAAAGGATATTTTGTCATTATACATAAATAAACTATAAGTATTGTAAAGTGAAGATAATTGCGATCCAAATATTCATATCCATGTGAATATGGGCAGTTCCAAATGATATTTGATCTCAGTGGTAACACTCGACTGAAGCAGGTCCATATTTATTGCATAACCCAGTATACCCATCAGTTAGCAAGGACCAAAGCATGACAAGTATAAGCCACAACAGAAGTCTACATCCTGGTGTTGCAGTGAAAAGATTAAAATAAAGACTTCAATATGTCTCTAAATTACAGTTTGCAGCATTTCTTGGAAAATGTTTCACCATTTTCATTTTGACCTACTGCATATAATGTGTTTGTGTGTGTGTATGTGCATGTACAATATGTGTATACTATTGCTTGTGTGTTACTATCCATACACACACGTGAATATAGAGATTAGCTATAAATGGCTCTGATTTATTTGTGCCGCGGCCTCAGCAGCCAGACTGAGCCTCCTGCAAATTTATAGCCAAACGTCACTTTTACATGATGGGTTTGTAACAAATATCTGCTGCATATTGTTAAATTAATCTTCCATTTAAAATTAATGGAGTTAGACTCCCTAGGTTCAATGTAATTTGGTGTTCACGGGCAGCAAGTAACGCAGTGTGAATACAGAATGAGTTGAGGCCAAACGGCCTAATCTTCCATCACCTTGAACCTGAGAGGAGAGGACGCCTCATCCAGCAGTGGCTAATGAGATTGTGCTCCCCTCCCGGGAGAAAAAGAGTCGGGGAGGGAGGAAGGGGTTTTGTGGGAGGGAGGGAGGGAGGGTGAGTTAGAAAGATGGAGGAAAAGAGGATGGATGTGTGGAAGCACGCCATGGCAGAAAAAGGCGAACAGGATATGAAGTGAGAGAATGATGGTCCGAGTGCTGGGAGAGGGACGTAAAAAAGGAGGGTGGGAGATATATAGAGCAGGTGCCTGATAGCAGCTTTCCACCATGCCTCACCACTTGTCTCATTTTCTTCAACTCTAAGTCCTGCTGTAGGACGTGTCTGATGTATGTATGAGGGAGCCGGGGCATGTTGAGATGAAATGAATTCTATATCATTATTTCACAATCCTCACCCAGCCATGACAAAGACAGAGGACATATTTCACGGTTAAGGATGCACCACTCAGCAGGGGTGTCTGTCTCTCCATAATTCATAAAATGAGAAAAGGTTCCCCTGTGCAAGCCAGGCCATATTATTGTCAAAAAAACCACAGGGAATAGCTCTCTTGTACCACACACTGTGTTCTCTACATGGCTGCTGTTACGTACACTATACTGTAGGTCCATATTTCTCTTACAATGAAATCAGACACTTTTCATGTCTGCACTAGTGATGTTAAAAGAAAATGTGAATTTGACAACTTTTATTCTGCAGTATAAAATCAGAAACGCGCACACACGCAGTTAATCTTGCAAATTCCTTTTTCTGCTGTGGATTCAGTGTTATAGTGACTGTCTTTGCCCTCCAGCAGACGGTGGCAGCAGTGTAAGCCAGCTCTGGACTGAGCTCTGCCAGCATTTAGTGCTCATATGGTTGGTTTTGGACTGGGATGTAGTTATCCAGGCCAACTAGGTGGATTAGCAGCTCTGTCCTGTACAGCACAATGCCCCATCCCTAGACTGTCCCACTGTAAACACCATGACATTCATAACAGAGACGTCAATTTCATCTGCAGCACTTAGGTGGAGAGTGAAATCCCTTTTCTGGATGCTGTGTGAATTCTGTATATTTCTGTAGTTGCTATATGGATCAAACAGATTAGATTAGCGGGGCAACATTGGACCCCTGAGATATACAATATACTAAAATATATGCATCATAACTACTTTTTTGTACAGGAAACACAAGATATCAGTAATTAATCACTTATTCATATTTCGGTTCCTTCTGTTCACATTTGTCCGATTTGTGTCCAACTCTGCCAGCAGGGAGAAAGATCTGGACAGAAAATCTCATCCATTAACAAACCACCTACAGTACTCCACTCTGTGGCAGAGTAGTCTCATGCCAACAAGATCTTTGCATACATTTGTAGAATATCCCATCCACTAATGGAACTTAAATGTTAGCTGAAATCCAAATATAACAAACTAACGTAGAACAAAACCAAGGGCATAAAACATTGAGGGGTATTACTACTACTATGAAATCATTAATCAGTGTGTAGCTTGATATGACATTTATATATACCACAATGGCTATTTGAAAATAGTGTATTTGAGGTGTGGTGAAAATTATCAGCATCATTGTAGTTTAATGACGGCAATTGTTTATAATATCCACAGACTTCCATATATTGATAGCCTTGAGATATTTCAGATTTAATCAGTTCTGGACAAATGCCCATGCTGTTTACCTGCCTCTCTCGCTGTTTTTAATCACTTGGGTAATGATAGACTAATACTATTATTAATCTGTGCTCAGTCCTACATGCCCTTCCTCACTCATCATTAATACATTTTCATGATTTCATTGATTAACTCTTTCTCTTAATCACCTTCCCATTCCATCACACCCTCAGCACTTTGTCCTTTCACTCCCTTTGCTTGTTTCTAATTTTTCTTGGCTGGTACGTACTAATTTACACACCTACACACTCATTTGTTTGTCTTTTCATTCACTGATTCCATTGATCTGCTCCATTGATCCTGTGCTCTTATTCTTCTCCTGCCCACGTATAATCGATGCACCTCTGTGTTTGCTAGTGTTGTTTTATACTTAAGCAGCATGTTAAAGGCCTAAAGATGTGTGACTTTATCCAAAAACAACTGATCCTCTCAGGTCTTCCTCCGTCTGTACGTTGCTTTGCATTAATGTAATAGAATTCCCACACAATCCCTTTTAGTGTCACGGCAGTTAATGAAACCCAAGATGGCCATCACTGTTTGCCATCTCTCTCATCATCGTGTCACAATGATCTTCCTTGCCTCTGAGCAGCCACTTGGCTCGGATTCATACCTGTCCAATTTGAGCGATGGAGTGCTTCACTGTCTCTCTCCTCCGGGGTTTACATATTGATGGCTCAGGCACCCAGCATTCAGCTAGCGAGGATTGATCAACAAATAAGTTGCTGTCGACCAGCTTTAAAAAAGATTAAAGATTTTGCACTTGTCTGTAAAAATGGATCTGCACGCTTCTCTCTGATAATCACAGCCCCCCGCCTGCTTTCATGCTTCCTCCCTGGGCCAGAATGTATTGAGTGGGCTGTGGGGTTATGAAGTTCCAGCTGGCAACATTTGTTTAATTACTTAAATCCATTCGATCAAAGCTTTTCAAGCAATTATGTCAGTGCTTTCAAGGCCCTAACACAGCGATAAATGAATTAATTCAGCTGGACTCGCACACAGCAAACATTCCCCTTTAACAGGGTCAAATGGGGGTCAGTAACAAGTGAGCTCAGTGCGGGGGTGTTGTATTGAATTTATGAGTAAATGTGCATTGTGAACATAGACTGCTCAACAGTCCCAGGCATTCAGAGAGGATTGCAAGCTTGAGACCATTCAGGTTGCAGTGGGGTCAACACTGAGAATGGACATAGGTAACATTTACCTAAAAGCTTTTAAATCATATCCTGTTGTCTCTCATAGCCAATGACAGGTCAGGGAGACAAATACCAAGAGGAAGCTGCAGAGTGGTGCAGGAAGTTGTCTCTCTCTGGGAACAAAGGCTCCACTCCATGTCAGACAAGCTCCATTAGGTTGTTTGTATGTGTCTCTGCCATTAATTTTGACAGACGAAATGTAGCAACGTCCTGCTTTTGCTCCTTTTTAGATACTCGATAGCAGAGTGGGAAGCTGTAAAATTCTCTTTCTCCACTCAACTGTGTGAGTGCAGTGTTGATGGACGCACTCTTCAAAAACGTGCATTTGTGTGTGTTCATGTGTGTGAGGCTGGTGGTGGTTGGGTGTGCATATGAATGTGTTGAGGTGGAGGGTAGCAAAGCCCAACGGCCACAGAGGCAGCTCTGATGTTCTTCAAAGTGGAAAATTCTTGAAGGCTGCTATGAAACCTCCTGAGCATTTGTGTCATGGTAGCAAAACTACACTACAGATACACTTCCCACCTCTCCAATAAAACTGCTCTGGAAACAAATTAAAGGCCCTGAAAACGCATTTCTCAATCAGCTTCTTACCACCAGTGATGCGATCCAGCAGTTTTGGTTATTTCCAAGCTAGTCTCATGGCAGTTTGTGAAATAGGCACTAAATTTAATCTGTAGATTAATGTACATGGACACAGATTTCAGTTTTTTTGTGACACTCAGCACAACATTCAAACTAATGTATTTCAATTGGAAGTGTGTTTCGTGTCTGCAGCACACTTTCTGTCAGTTGGTACTCAGGAGCACAGAAGCTGTATTGTTTTTTCCTCATTTATTGTTCTTTTTTTTTTTTTTACTATAACCACTACATTACTCAACATTTAATCACAAGATTTTATCCTTGTTTTTATTTCTTTTTATTTTAATTTTATCAGTACAGTCAATGTTCCATGTCAATCCAGTGGGTGGACCAGAGGACCCGACTTGTGTGCAGAACTCCTTTCAAAAATCTTGAGATTTAAAGGGGACCTATTATGCTTTTCCTTATTTTCAGTCATATATATATAATGTTACAATGTCGGATGTTCATATTAAATGTGGCTAATGTGTCAAATAATGAGATAAACGTATGTAGAAAAAATCCCTGTGAGCAAGAAGCACCATCTTCAGACTGCTCTGACCACTCGGTTTCTTCTTTCAGCACGAGCTGACGTCGGCTCATGACGGATTTCTTTATATGGTCATCTGCTCTCCATGCACAGCGTGCAAGTTCACTGCTCTGCTCCGATAACATTATGGCATTTTTCCATTGTTTTTTTTGGGTAGTCACGCTGAGCCATGACTCCATGAGTTATCAAGGACAGTTTTGTATTTTTGTGTTGAGAAATGTGGAAGATATCAAAAAAAGAAAACCTTAACATGTTGAGGAAAATACTTCTGGGCGACAGGTCCTCCGGGCCACCCACCAGACTGACGCAGACCATTGACTGTAGGCTACTGATAAAATTAAGATAAAAAATAAATAAATAAATAAAAACAAGGATAAAATCTTGTGATTAAATGTTAAGCAATGTAGCAGTTATAGTTTAAAAAAAAAAAAGGATAACAAATGAGAAAAAAACAATACAGCTTCTGTGCTCCCGAGTCCCAACTGACAGAAAAAAAAGTGACTATTTCACAAACTGCTGTGAGAGTGTGTTATTTCACATTTCTTTCTTTTTTTTTTCCTTTCTCTCTGTGCTCTCAAGTGATCAAGTGATGTCACTTGAGTCAGTGTCGGACGGGGCTGAAGACTACAAGAAACAAAACAAATCTGGAGGTGTGAAGTTAGAAAGAAGTGGGATTACCAAACCTCTGTAGCCCACTCCTCTTCCCTGCTTGAGGCTAGTGGCTCGAGGCTACATTAGCGGTTACTAGCATAACACACCTGAATCAGTCGAGTCAGTCAAGTCCAGTTATACTGTGGGTAATGTAGTTTTGACAAGGAAGAAGAATGCATGGAATAAAGAAGATAATATCTCTGGTTGTACTGCACTGATTTGAACCCTTTTTAAAACTGTCTGTTGTGAGTCTGATAATGTTATAGGAGCTAATTTTTTAACTTTGATTGTTGCTTCTTTAGTCATTAATGTTTAATGTTGTAGAGGAATCCAGGTATAGAGGAGTTTTGTCATCATTTATACATACAGTATATGCAACCAAGAAGCCTAAATCCATCAGAGTTTCTCAAAGATCTTGTACAATTAATTTTTAACCATTTTAGAGTGTTGTTTAGAGTGTTACTGCATTTTTGTGAACAAAGAAAGATGAGCTGAAAGCCTTGAGTCCTGGGGGTTTTTCATCACAGTTAGTGGCTTTTGATCTCTTAACAGGTTCTCTTTGCAATTTGAGCTCAATATGTACAGAAACTTAAAATTGTTGTGTTGTAGTTTTCGCTGTAAGGCTACCCAGTTCATTCAAGTGCATTACAAATTATCTTTGTACAGAAGTGAGGAATTTTCCTTTGTGTAGAAAACTTTAAATTACTTCTAGAGTTGTAATGCAGAAATTGTCATGTTGCTGTCATGAAGGTTTCAGGACTTGAGCAAATCTCTGCAGTAGATAACGCCTTGCACAGCTACTTGTCCACATTTCCCACCTTTTTACTGTATTACCTACCAAAACTGTCCACCTCTTACTGTTTTGCAGTAAAACTTTCTCAGTGCCATTGTATTTATTTGAAGAGTAAAATTTTATCGTAAAGCATCATGAGGCAGCTGTAAACACAGCCTTGCAATAAACATAAACAATAGTACAGGGAGATGGCAATGTAGCATAGAGAATGAATTTTCAGCTGTTTTTCTAGTGACAGATGTTTGATATAACTTTTATGGTGGAAAACATCTGACTTGAGGAGAAAACAGCAAAATAAGGTTACGGTATGATTCTTTTTAACAACAACTATCTGGTCCCCACCCTCACTGCTGACAATCATTCAATAGATATGTGAGGCTGTCTGGCCCACAACTCAGTCCTGTGTTACAATGTACAGTATATTAACTGGAGGTACAGTATACAGTAAGGCAAGGCAAGTTTATTTATATAGCATATTTTAGCAACAAGGCAATTCAAGGTGCTTTACATAAAACATTGAAAGCATCGAGACAAAGTGCAAAAGAAACACACCATAAAAGGACATTTAAATACAATTAAAAAGTCATTAAAAGCTGAGAGTAGAAAACAAAAATAAGCTCAAATAGAACACGACAGGTGTAAAATACAAGAATAAAAGTTACAGTGCAGTGTAAGAAATTAATAATTATATTATTTAATAAAAGGCAGCCGCAAACAGAAACAAGTCTTCAGCTGTGATTTAAAAGAACTGAGAGTTGCAGCAGACCTGCAGTTTTCTGGGAGTTTGTTCCAGATATGTGGAGCATAAAAACTGACCACAGCTTCGTTTAGTTTTGACTCTGGGAACAGAAAGCAGACCTGTCCCAGACGACCTGAGAGGTCTAGATGGTTCATAATGTAGCAGCAGATCAGAAATGTATTTAGGCCCTAAACCATTCAGTGCTTTAAGCCAGTGTAAAGATCTAAGAACTGGAGTGATATGATCCACTTTCTTAGTCTTAGTGAGGACTCGAGCAGCAGCGTTCTGAATCAGCTGCAGCTGTCTGATATAGTATAGCATTGCATCATGCTACTTGTTCTGCTTTTTACATTACATGGTACATGAAGGGGTGGTAATGAATCATTATCATTAATTCACAAGTTATATCCTTTTTATTTGTCTAGTTGTAATTCAGTAGCAATAGGACTTGCTGTTGCCTTGACTTAAAACTTCTGGATACAGTATATAATGATGGTTCATAGATGTACTGCATGACATTATAGCTGTCTTATTACTGTTCTAAATGTAAGCATTATTCCATTGCGCTCAATACAGCCATCAGCTTTTTACTCTGCAACTAATTAACTTGCACTGCTTTAGCTACATTTGTAAAATAAAGAAATATTCTTTCAAAAATAGTGTTGAGTTGTATTTCAGTAAGACCAGTCTTTGTGACAAGGCGAGTTCATAGGGCATGCACTTGTTAACAAAACATTATTTTCCCTCTCTAAGTGGGCCTTAAGATCAAAAACAGTGACAATGAAATTTGAACCAGGAAGCCCAGTTTGAGTAATACTTCCATGAGTCTGAATTCTTGAAATCTTTCATTGAAACGATCGTGAGGTCGCATTACAATGTACTCTTCCAGGTAGGTGTATTTTATTGACCAATGCAGCACCTTGCTGGATGACGTCGCATTACGGTCAGACAAAAGTTGAGCCAGATTCAACTTCTGCATTGACCACCCCCCCACACACACGATCAATGGAGTGGTCCCATGCAAAGTGAGAAGGGAACTGCATTATTTAGAGCTAAAGTCAGTCTGAATGCAACCTAAACATCTAACCCTAAGACAGACCTGTGTTTTAGTATGAAAATGTCCTGTTGAATGAAATATGCTGTATGGTGTATTGTTGTGTAGTTTGGAAGTAGGTGTTGTTCCTTGTTTGACAAAGCTTTGAAATTTGAGTAAGTCAGGTTTTGCTTTGAACTGTTATTGAAGTGCCTTTTGAAATATTCAAAGATAGCCTCTGAGTTCAAGCTCAAAGCTGCTAACTAGCCTACAGAAGTTCAGTTCATATAGCGCTCTTGATTCTGCTGAGTATAAAGTCAACATTAGGTATTGTTTTCAAGTTTCTCATGAATATTGTAGGGAGGGAATAGGCCATGTATTTTGGAAGATTCTTGCTGGAGGCCTATACAGTTTAAAATCCGCACAAAGAATCGTTGCCTTGTGCTTTCGCTCAATGCCTCCATGAAGACATTAACTTTTTGTCTCCCCTTAAACGATTTTGGAGACCTTTCTATTGATGTGATCAGACTCAACACTTTTTTTTTTATCCACAAGCCTTCAACTTACCTCTTTCACCTCTTTTCCCAAAGCATTACCTTTGACTCCTTCCCTATCTTACATCCTGAAAGCCCTAGGCTCTACCCAAAGCTGTTTTCAAACCATTCTGAGCAATATAATGTTAAGGCCTTCAAATAAAATACTGCCAGTGCTGTCCTGGATGTTGAGTGGAAATATAAATATTTTGTTTGTGGTTCATAACGGGTGCAACAACTTATAGAAATCATTTGACATAATGTAATATTTTTTAGCATTCTACTGTTGTCTGAGTTATTTATAAATTATATTCATATGATATGAATATCTAATTAATTCTGTAGAATGCATTAATAAAGGCTTTTTTTTTACAAAGGAAATGTCTTTCTTGCAGCATTGACATGCATGCACTTTATTAGATTCAGTTCTAATAAAAACAATAGCTTTATTTACTGTTCAATCAAATAATAGGAATATGTATTCATTTAAATAATATTCATTTCATAATCTGCCAAGACCACCAGGCAACAGTCACACGTGTGTTATTCAGAGGATAAAGTTGTCAACTCCTCAGTATCCTCCATGGAAACAGATTTCCTCTCAAATGCCTTCCTAGTGCACATGGGGACAGATGAATAATTATATCACCTCGCCCAGTGAACATATGATAGCCTCAGCTCCTATCAAGTTTTTTACCTCACTCATTTTTCTCATTTACTCACTTCATCCCTTTTTCTCTTTCTTTTCCAAGCCTCACAACTTTTGATTTAATGACCTGCTTAATGATCGGCTCTTGGGGGAGTTTCCAAAGACTAAGTGCAGATTCACAGATTTAAAATGCAGGCTTAGCAGTGGCAATCTCCGCTGCCAAGAATGGATTTTCCCTGGTGTCCTGATGGTGAAGTAGTTAAGCTCCTCGTTGTACCCCATCCAAATCTTTATGCTCTGCTCTGTATTTCTCTTTCTCATTCTGTCTTTTACTTTGTAATAAAAATGCCAAGAGAGGAATCACAGAGCTTTGTGTCCTGTCCTCTCCTAGATTAAGTCATGACTATTCTGATTGTTTTGATTCCTATCTCTCCTTTTATTTGGAGGGGAAGACTTAAAATTCTATTGCTCATAATACATACTATTGATTGTCAGTCTTTGGCCTTATTAAAACCATTGGACCTCCTGAAGAAGTGGTGATATGATATAAATGAGCAGGGTCTTGAACACATGCTGGATGTAAGCTCATCATAGAGTGAACGGGTATTGCATTGCATAGTGTGAAGAAATTCTCCTCAGCTTACACTGGGATCAAAAGAAACAGGATGAAGGGGCCTTGAAACATTTATGAGTTGTGACGGATCTGACCTGGGGGAAAACATCCTTGATCTGATTGTAGGACTTGGAGTGGATCTGCCGGGTCCCAAGATGCCTGGAAAGGCTACGATTAGACCGGGGGCCTCAGTGGTTTTCTTAATTTATACCCCTTGTTGCTGACGCACACTCCTGTCCACTGGAATATACTGCAGCCTCCCCCAGTGAAAAGCTTGTGGGTGACAAATAGCTCCTGCTTTACACTCCATTTGGTCTGAGGCAGCTCACACCCTCCTCCCTGTCTTCCCCGCTTCCATCCTTGAGCCTCCATCATACCCTGCCCCTCCTGTTTCCTCTCCAGGCGCTGACCTTTCAGATGATGCCTTTCCCGGCCTCCCTGGCCAGTAGCTCCCCTGGGAGCTATAATGGACTCAGTGTTAATTGCCTGTTGAAGGACAGAGGCAGCCTGATTGCAGAGTCCCTTGAGAGTACAGCTGTCTGTTTGTGTGATTGTTGCTCTAATGCAGCACGGCTGGAAAATTCACCCAGCATGTGTCTACACATATGTAGACAGACATAGTGTACACAATACACACAGATTACTTGCGTGTAACATGCACAAATTTAAAGTTACTGAAGACTGAATTGTCATGAGGTTTCTGTCTATGGAGAGAGACGTTAAATTGGTGCAACACAGTGTAAGTTTGTGAATGTCTCACCCACCAAAACGCTCTGAATTGTTCATTTCTGTACATTTGAGTGGATATCGAGACACTGGTTTGTACCTCATCCTGTTTGCCAGTACTTGCCCTCTACAAAGTGGCACTGTGTGTGGTTCACATCAACATGGCCTCCCCTTGTGGCCTGCATGTCAGCCTAATTCATAGCCGACCAGACTAGAGCCAGAGAGGAGAGATTTATCACCCACTCCCTGGATTGTTTTTTATATCTTTTATTCAGCAGAATTGAGCTGGATGTAAGGTTAACTCCTTCAGCCCTCTGATTCTTGAGGGTCATTGAATAATACTTGTCTACTGTGCTGCCATTTCCATGGATACAGCCCCTTGTGTACACAGCCCTCACACATAGTTGAAAGGATAAAAGCCTACGACAGAGAAATAAGTGGAAGCAATACCACTTCCAATATAGTAGGCCAGTGAAGGGTATCATTTCCATCGTTCTCTGTTTATTAGCGGACCTGTAAATAGCCTCAATCTGCCTCCTGACCTCCGACTTTAGACCTCCTGTCAGCCTGCAAAAGGAGAATGCCGACTCAGAGATGAGCTGTTAAGAAAATGTCAGGAGGAGCGACCAGGTGAAAACTCACCACTCCTCACCCCCACACCCAAAGAACAGCCTCTGTGTGCATGGCCCATGGCTGGACCTTGATCTCCAGGGTTTGAAGTTGAAAGTGGGCCCCATGGTCCTGGCGGCCAGAGAGCGATTCCTGCTAGATAAGGGTCCCCTTTCATCCTCTGTTCATGTCTGAGCTGTGCTGTCACGGTGAGGCTGATTCGCATGAACAGGCTGCCTCCTGGGCAGACCCGGCCAGGAGACGGCCATGCTGGGGATTTATTTTGACATACTGCCGAATTCCCGCTAGCTGTCAATGTGGAATTTCTCAAGAATTCTGAGAACTGAATATTGACCATGACAGCCATAAATGTTTTGCCACGGCCATGAAGCAAATGATAGTGTACACTTTGACTTTGACACAGTACATTTTCCCAATTTTGACTTGTATCCTGTTATCAGAGCTGGGTGAGCCACATTTGTTAGTTTTAATTTCCATTTTATACCAAAACATTTGGCCCATTCTAAATAGGATTAAAAGACACTGCTGTATATCAAACATGAAAAATACAATATATGACATCTTCCAGTAACGCATGTATTTATTTATCAAATAAATTGTGCACTGAATAGCAATAAAGAACATTTATTCTGATAAAGGTTTTTTTCCTCATCTTCAGGCTTTCTCCAAGTAATTGGCAAACTTATGTTTGTGCGTCTCTGTGTTTATTTCTCTCTTCACTAATTCTATAGCTCCTACTTGTTTCCATGCAGTTTTCATTATGGCCTCCGCCCACCATCATAATTTTCCATATGTGTATCTTTTCAGAGGAGAGCAGTAGTAAGTGCCTAAAACAAGCTAGAGTCAACTGGAGATGCTTAATGTTTTCAAAATTCGTTTTGGTTAAGTGGACATGATAAATCATTTCCATTACACACATGACTAATTTTTTTTAATTTAGCCTGGGATTCAATTAGCTGGTGTCTGATGGGAGGACTGGGGGAGGAAGAGAGGTCCACCATGCTACATACAGCAGCATAATCACATTAAAAAGCCATGAAGGGGCCCTTGTTAAGACCAAGAAATCACCTTGAGTTAGGAAAAGAATAATTTGAGACATCATAGACCTCATGGGTAAATGCAGCCACGAGCTTGTAACACAGTTTAGATTTAAAGCTTAATGGCTCATAATGTTTTATTGTGGAGAAATATTTATTTGCATTTATACCGTGGACATAGAGAATACTCAATTGTGATTGGCCAGAGGGTGTGGCTTATTTTCAGTTAACTCAGCTATGATGCAGTAGACTCATCAAGGTTCTGCATTAATACCAAGCGGGTAGTTCCAGGTCTGAAAAGTGAAGCCATTGTGGAAGTGCCTTAAACCTGCATTCTTTCTAATAACAAGCAGGGGGCGACTCCACTGGCTCAAAAAACAAGTCCGATTGTATGGAAATCTATGAGAAAATGACCCTACTTCTCACTTGATTTATTACCTTAGTAAACAGTTTCCTACTGAGTTCATGGTCTCAATTGCTAGTTTTAGGTCTTTTTCACTATGGCATGATGTTCATTTTTTAAATTATGGTCCCATTTAGAGTAAAATAGACGATAAAGCAGGGTATGCTTTAGAGTGTGGCTACGTTGTGATTGACAAGTTGCTACCACAGCGACAACGTTGATTAGGAAACGTAACCATGGCTTAACCCCAGATTCACCCCAGAGTATCAGCGTAGCCATAGCAATTTCAGTGTGTTTTCAGTTCATGAAATTTAATTGTAACATTATGGTTGCCTAAAAAGTCTTGTTCAGCGTTTGGTTGTAGTAAAAGACCCTCTAAGGAGTCGGATGTTCAGTTTTTCCGGTAAGTCCATTTTGTTTTAATGATTTTAAGCCCGTTTGCCAACCTCGAGGCTTCAAAACGCGAGTCCACAAACCAATGGGTGACGTCTATGGTTAATACTCATAGCTGAAACTACTTTCAGTTATTGCTGACAACAGCTTCTCCTACATGCTGGAGAAGGAATGTAACATTTTTCTTAAGTTGATATACTAACAAAAAGTTTATATTTAAAGTACAACACATGTAGAGTCTTTTAATAAATATATATTTTAATATATATAAGTATAGCTATCTATTTTTATATTTTCCTAGCTGGCAGTTGATCATGGCACTATTGTATATAAGTGAAGTAATTCATTTGGTTTCCATAACCATAGCAGTTAAGAAGAAAAGATTAAATGCATGCAAGTGCAATGAGAACAAAATGTGAATTTTGTGTCTCTACTTTCACAGCTTGCTACAGGTGCCAGTGCAACACAAGCACTGATAGTGTTATGTCCCCTCTATAACATTAATTAATCATTTTAATAATTTAATTTAATTTATAATTAAATTATTCACTTCCTTTTTAAATGGTAGTTTTACTACTTCTTAAATACTTGACATACTCCCACTCTATTCATGCTTGCATGTCATACTCATACCTCATCCTATCCGTATGAGATGAGTACCTAGGAATCAACACTGTAGTGGTAGCAAAAGACCGATTTGAAAGGAAAATTTCATTTGTTCCCCAGTGACTGCATGCTTTGGGCTCTCGCATTTCTCTGCCTCCTGCTCACAAGGCAAATTGCAGTAACGGTTGTCGATCAGGAGAAAACGGAGCAGAGGTTGGGGCGGGTGAAGGGTTTTTGTCTTCAATCAGCATTACCACGCCTGTTTAGTTTTTTGTTAAAGCAATGGAATTCATCAGCAGCTTCCCATAAGAACTGTAAGAAAGCTAATAGCAGGTGGCGGTAGGTGTGAAATGGGCCTTTGGACAGGGCAGCCACGGAGAGGATAATGCAGCCATTCAAGCTCTCTCTAGCAGGGGCCCCCTTTGTGCCCAGAGCTGACATGCTACTTCACTGGGGCTCCTAAAAGGGTCCATTTTGTTCAATTTGTCTAAAAGCCGCTGACTTATGTGACAATTTAAAGACTTTGGATGTTAAAGTTTCCTTAACCCACCGACCACTGAATAGCTTTTTTGTTCTGCCCTGTGATCTGTCCATCATTCTTGCGTGATCATACGAAGAAAAAGAGTTGAAAGCTGCAGAGAGGGCACCCTGGCAGGAGCTCCTCACAGATGACCAGGGCACACTGAAAAGGGCCAGATGACTTTAATTCTGTGGAAAGCGTGAGAACTAGAAGAGGAGAGAAAGTTGGATTAGGTTCCCAGTTAGTGCCGGCAAATGTGTCCATTTCCACATGATGTATGCATTATTCAGCAGCACTCATCGACTGGATTGACTGCACCAGCAAGCCAAATTTAACTCTTGGCTTCTCTGGAGATTTTAAAGTTTACAGGAAATCATGGTCAGATCCCTGACAAGGCTGACAAGTGCCTCAGAGCCCCGGTGCCTCATGTGCTGATGAGAATACATTACAGACAGGTATGGTAAAATTTTACAATGGAAGATAATAACATTGTGACTTATGGATCATAATAAGTCAAATACTGGTACAATCTTTGTAATCACAAACCCTTTACAGCCTCAGAATATAACTCACATATAGGTCTCACATAGCCACCCTTACAAAGCAAACTAAAATGTATCGAGAAAGCTTTATTCATTTCAAAGTAATAAATGTACACGATGCTGTAGTCCCACAGGTGGCACCATTCGATAATTCTGTGTCAGGCCTTAAAATTGATATTAGTCTTCTCCCCCTCCTTCTTCAGAGTCAACAATGAGACAGTCAATAACAGTTATTGAGGAGGGTCCCTGTGCATTCAAGCGTCTTGACATGGATACAGCAACCTCACACACATGAAATGTAGATCATCTCCACAGAGCCTTGTCCTTCTCTCTGGCTTTTGATTAATTATTACTGGCTAACCATAGAACTATCCCTGATGCACATGCAGAACAAGAGCCACACAATGGAGGTGCAGTGAACTGTTAAAAGCTATTATGTCTTTGAAATTAAGTCAAGGTAAGGCAGTATACTGTGAAACAATGTAGGGTTTCAAGATTTAAATAGTGCCCGTCACCCAGGGGCAATGTCTGGCACTTTGAGAAGGGCAACTAAAAAAACAAACTGTACAGCCTCAGAACAATGTGATAAAATGACTAAAAATGCATCTTTTCAGGAAACTGTTTTTCATTAATAATATCACATTTAATACTTAATGTTATTTCTAAGATTAAATGAAATATTGTTAAAGGTAATTTAAGTCATCCTGTACTTGCTATGTTAAAGGGAAGTTGCACTTTCAGTGAGTTATATACAGTAATGTAAATCTATAAATATAATCCATTTTATTAAATTAGCATTTGAGTTGATATTTCAGATTTACTTACCCCTGTTTTTGCACTGGAGAAGGGTCAGCTAAAAAGTAATTACTACATACATACGTGTCCTGCTCTTAATTGTCCTCATTTATACCTAACACTAGTGTCATTTAACAAAGTAATTTTTTCCTGACATGACTTTATGATGCCACAATCACTGCTGCTGTTTTTAAAAACTACCAGAGGACCACCACTCTTCAGTTAAGAGATAACTTCACTTCTCCTGCTCGCTGTTGCTTTGCTGCCATCGGAGGAAGATACCAGTACAGTCAAAATGGAAAAAGTCAATTTGTCCCCATTAGAAATGTAATAATTAGGGTGCACTAATGTCATATTAGGAAGAATCACCATAGCTGTCTCATTTAAAATGATGGATTACATTCATCAGTGCAGAAACATGTCTCTGTGAGCTGTTTCTAATGATTTTTTTTAAAACTGTGAGGTCATGACTTCCAGGAGGTAGGCAATAAGAGTTTCAGTGAATTTAAACTCTATAGGCATTCATGTCAGCTGAAATAGTATAAATATCTAACTAAATATCTAATCCATGTTTTAGTATCTCACTCAAGGTCATATCAACATGGATGCACACATTATCTTTAGGATCAAACCCTTGACCTTCACTTGCACCACCAATACTTGAAAATGAGATGGATTTTCAGAGGTTTTCAGTGTTGAATTATCGAGCACTCTCTATCCCATAATTGTCATGTAATCAAAGATCCTCTTTGTTTTAAAAGATACTTTGACTTTGCAATACTTGTTGAGCCCATGTTGTGTTTGTAAAGTGACAACTCTCAGCTTCTATCTTCTTGTTTACAAGAGCTAATAGAAGGATCATCATCATCACCGTGAAATGATGCACTATACTTCAACTTAAAAATATGTATTCCAAAAGCAACAATTCAAAATCAGAAATTCCCTTCTTGCCAAAGGCAGTAGCTGATATACTAGCTTCAGTGGCGTTTTTACAGCTTCGAGGCACACCCTAATGTGGATACTTGTCAAGTACACTGCAACATATGTGTGTGTGTGTGCATGTGTGTGTGGACAGGTTGAGGTGGCCCTGAAAGGGTTAACTGGCAGAGACAGACCTTGCTTGCTCTCTGGATGTTGCCATTCATCTCAGAGGCTGAATATTTCATGTGGTAATTAAAATTTGTAGGTCAAGTCTCCTATGACACCTATTTCTACTGATATAGGGGGAAAGCAGTGCTGCCTCTCTTTAATACGCTTCCTTCACCCAGCTGAGATTTAAAGGATGAAGGGTGACATTTTCCCCCGTTTTGTAAATTAATGCAATTGATCTGCCTAACAAGAACAAAGTTAGGTTTCCAAATACTGCATGATACAGAGATTAAGCCTTTAAATGGCTTTCCAAAGGCAATCTTTATTGCAAGCCCTAAAGTAAGGGCATTGAACTTTCAATTAGAATTTCTAATAGGCTATTGACTGGAATGTATTAAATGTTGCTACACAGCTATACAGATCCTGAGAGGGGATTTTTCTCAATCCAGGGCACATGACCCCAAAATCCCTCAGTGAGATACACAAACATTCACCACAGTCACCTGATGTGTGTGGTGATTGAGTTGAGCATGTGTTTTCTCTCTACAAGTTCATGTGATTCTTATTGTAATTGCTAGATGTGAAGGCGTTTACTTTAAACAGCATTACGTTGACCCACCTTTTATAATCTATGGTAATTTCAGCAAAGCCTTTTGATCCTCGTATCCTTTTATTTGTGGTCAGGATTCTTTTTAACTCCGTGTCAGCTTAGTTCATTCTTTTTCTTGGCTAAGCTTTGATGTTGCTCCAAGACCTTTTGATTGTCTTCATTTCTGAGGTTCTTCAAATCCAAGCGCATGAGCTGTTTCTAATTTTCTGTGATTGATCTTAGGGTCTAAATCGAATTTAATTGCCTCTAATGCCATATTAACTGTTGTCAAAATATTTTTACTTGTCGTCCTAATTCAGCTTGCTACTCCTAGAACAGCATGGTCAAGGAACGTTACATCTGTTTTTCATTGTCTCTGCATCCCCCTCTTCTATGCCTCTCACTTTTTCCATCTCTCAACCATAATTTTCTCTGTCTTTGTTATTCCCACCCTCTCCTTCTTTCTGTTGCACACACATTGTAGCTGCAGGTGATTATAAGCTTTGAGAAAGCTGCATCAGGATACAATTTGTCAGGGTCTAACAGCCCATTCTGTTCTGAGGGGTTAACATTCTGTTTGTGTTACAGTGCATTCAAACTCTAATTAAAACAACATTACATTCCCCATCTGCCAATCTCCCATAATCTTCTTTAATTACTGTAATTAAACTATATTTACATGTGCAAAATACTTGTAATTTAGCAAATTGCACTCTACACTCTGCACATTTAATCAGTGGTGCTGCAGTGGAATGGAGTGATTTCAATGTTTTGATTTCAGCGGTGGGCTGGTTCTGACAGGGTAAGTAGACCTCTGCCTGAGGTCTTGCAGAGGTTAGGAAAACAAGCCATTGGAGAAGTATTGTCATTGGACTCTGATTGCAGCTCGTGTGGCTAATTACAAGCCTGAGCTCCCTCGTGAAGCCAGGCAGAGCTTAGGTACGTGTGTGTTTGTGTGTTTGTATGTACAGTATGTGTGTTCAAACAAGCTTCTGTGGCCTAGTGTACTGCCTTCGTAGCTCACTGCTGCTTGGCTCGTGATTGACATCAAGCAATCCCCTTTCATTTATTCAAAATGCAAAGTGAATCTGCTGAGGTGTATTTGCCACCCAAACAGAGAGAACTGAGATGAGGCAGTAAATACCTGGGAATTAAACCTGCAGCTGGCTAAGCAACTGTCGCTATAATGAAAACGTCAAGGACTGGCTCTGGCTGAAGAGGAGCAGCATGCTTGCTTTCAGATTAATGGTATTAGATAGGGATTAATCCAGAAGAGGGAATTTGTCAAGCTGTAGTTTTATATTAGCATCGCTAATAAGCTAGCTTTATAACGCCCCACATGATGTCACCATATTTTGAACGCTTTCTTGGCACTCGTGGTTTATTCAGTTATTACCACTAAACACCAAGGCCACAATTTGTCACTTGGACAAGCTGATGTTCATCCTCAATTTTTGTAGTTGGTCCTACAGTAAGTACAGTCATTAGAAAAGTCTCAGTTAAGGTTTACAGTCTTGTCAGTCAGGTCAGTGTGGTAGTAGTTTCTGGAAGGAGTCCCTGGCTTTCTGTGTTGACTGTTGCTGAGCAGCTAGCATTAGGCATTTCCTCTTGGCCTAATTACATTCCTGTCTGCCTGGATGAGAAAGGCTCCAATCAGGCCAGATGGAACCTGTGTAACAGCTCAGCAGTTAAGAGTCAGGGGTCCTGCCCTGAACGACCCCCTCCAGCCCCCCAACACCTTCAGGCATTGTCAGGTGGAGGCAGGTGGAAGCAGACCTGGCAGGAAGAACCGCAGCTACTGTCGCCGCAGAGGTAATTGGTGCGCTTTTGCAGAGTTTCCCCATCCTGCTAGAGATGCTTATTAGCTTTATGCCAGCAGTATGCACATCATTAGAACATACCACAGAGGACGGTGGGAGTACTGAAGGGAGATTTTGCAGAAGGGAACTATTTGTACCCAAACAAAGTGCTTAGATTCAATGCTCTCTTGATTTAAATGAAAACTTTTCTCTGGATAGTCACAATAAATTTTTCCCCTGTTCTGCTAACTGAGGTTTTAATTGCTCGTCCTATTACTGCTATTTTGTGATTGACACAAAAAACGGTGGTTTCATCTGCTTGGTTTGAATATAAAAGGCATCTGTGCCTCTCTGAGTTTAGAGAAGTAGCTGGCGGGTAGTGCAGTCCAAATGATGTTATAAGATGGACACAGCCCCAAATCCCCATTAGCTGACACGTAGTTCCTCTTAATTAGTTTCCATTCACTGTAATTAGCATGGATGAGGCTAATCATCTGATGTGAAAGCAATCTAACGCTTGGGATACAACGTCCTTGGCCTCACTTTCATGTCAGGTTCACAGACATTTTTTTCTTCAGGTGCTGTTGCCTTTTTATAAGCTTTCTGTGAATAAAAGGCAGCTTTTTTGTTGTATTTTTAAAGGTCATGTTCTTTGCTCTTAACCATTAAGTACTGTGCATTTAGCTGTACATATTACAGGTAATGTCTTTCTTCCTTACATTAAAGGCTAATTAAAGTAAGGGCCATCCAACCAAAAATTGGGAAACCAAAAGAACACAAAAAAAATCACAGTTTCCTTTTATTCTGAATCTATTAAACAGCCGCTAATTCACACTTAAAAGAAAGAGTATCTTTGTAACAGCATTTGAAAGAATGTCAGTCTATTTTGGATAGACCTCATACTTTGGCGATGACATTTTCAAGGCCTTAGATGAATAAGAGAAGAAAAAGGGGATACTGTGTTGACAGTCATTTTGAGGCTGTTGTCCCAGATCAAAACAAATGTGTGTTGCGTAACACAATGGAGCAGGACCACAAGTAGAACAAAAGCAAATGATTGTGGATTGCATGGTTGGAAGCACCTACTGTAGCAGAATGATTGATACTCTCTCCCTGCTTGTCAAGCCCTTGAGAGAGATATTCCTCCCACTAATGTTGCGTCTGCTGCCAATCATTCTTTGTCTTCCAGTGGTTACAGTGCTCCAAGCTCTCAACTCTCCCATTTTTCCTTGATGTGTCTTTGTTTTAAAAGCACATGTGACTTTATTTATACAAACTCTTAGACAACTGAATGGAAAATCATACAGTTGATTCCTAACTGTTATATTGGGTGGGGTTACACAGGATATGAGCTTTTTATTTGATTTTCTGCCTTATGGATTTTACTCTTCTGCTATCTGTGTCTTTATTGATACCAAATCCCACAAGTGATCTCAGATCTTAAATGTGTATCCACTCACCACAAAATGTCCTTGCACCTAATCTTTTGGCCGCAGACAAAAGGATGTGAGTGCCGGCCAATCCAACATAGTAAGGTCTGATTTTCCCAGAGTGCCGAGGGCACGCTTTCCCTCACTCGGCCCCTTGGAGCTGTAGATTCTAGTCTGATCTAAAGCAGAACCCTGTTTATCCCCTCCACTCAATGTTATTATGACAGTGATTATTTAAGACTGAGAAGATCTGGATGGGCCCACAGTAAATTAGATGTGTATAGACCAAACAGTATCATATTTCTGGCATTTTAACATCTTTCTGTCATTCTTTCAGTTCTCTGTCTCTTATTATTTCTTTCCTAATATGCTTTTGCTTTCCCGCAGGCTGGATCTTTTTTGTGAAATGGAGTGTTTGGCATGAACTTTTGCCATATGCCTGTCGATTTGCCAAAAAATATTCAGAGCAGCTCTTTTCTTGCGCCAAGTATTTGGCCATCTGCTTAAGTCTTTAACCAGCAGCATCCAGGGACTTCATCAAGCTTGAACTGTGAAGTCAAATGGTTTTCTTCAGCTCCCAAATCTAGCTAGGCACTGCTGTGCAGATTTACTGCACTGGCAATTCCAAGCAATCACACATATATTTTATTATGCAGTACATAGTCGCATTTATGGGATTTGCACTTAATGACAGCCAGGTTTTCCCAGAGCTGTTTTTATGTCGTTAAAATTACAATATACTTAAATTAGACAAAGTAGTCTCTTTTGAATCCTTCTAAATCACTGTTAGAAATAACATTTAGCAGACAGGAAATATATTCGTGTTAGTTTGATGGTAAGTGTTAAGTATCTGCAAATGAGGGTGCAGACAAATGGCTGATACAGCTGCAATAGTCATTTCCCAAAGACGTCTTAACTAGGTCTGAGTCTACCTCTTCAGTTTGTACAGGCCACACTGCCACTTGCAGACTGAGGATTTTAAAGCAGGAGACTCTGCTGAAGAATGTGCTGTTCCTCAAACTGGCAGAGAAGAGGAGATAGCTTTTCTATGGGGGTGGGGTTCATTATGCGGCACGCAGGACACCATTATTAGCCCCATTACACACACTGACAGCCGCACATTCATTCTCCTATACCTGCTTTTTAAAGTCACCCATAAATAATGAGGGCTGCAGCTAGCCTCGTCTTAGAGGAAGGGAAAAAGGTCATTATAGACCAGGGCTCCATTTGTCAAAATTATTTCATAATCTGAGGTCACAGGGAGGGTTTTTGCTTTAGTTAATTGTAGATCAGACCACTGAACATAAATTTCCATTAGCAATCAATTTGTCAATCTGCAGATTCTGACCCCGTCTGGTCTTTGTTGTGACCATCAATTACATATGTAGAGAGACACTGCAATACTGACAGTATGAAATCTACAAAGACTGCATGTTGCATTTGTTGAAATATATGAATTTAACTAAAAGGATGACAACAGTGATTAGGTGAAGAAATTTGCTTAATTAAGAATTTTACATCTTGCTATAGCAGTGTATTTCCTACAGCGGTGCATAGATTTTACATTGATGGTGTTCAGACTGAAGCTACGTCAGTGTGGATTTGCTGCCATTCCGTTGTGATGTAGAGGTCACAGTGCCTTCCTGGTTAAATGTGCTCTGACTGGTAATCGGTGGTGCTGTGCAGGATAATTACCCTGGCTTTTATCAGAATGACCTCTCTGACAAACTTCCCTGGTGGAAGGAGACACCTGAGAGCTTCCACACTTCCTATCTGCCCTTGTTTTATCGAAAAGCCCCGCCTGAATGTATAATAGAGCCCCTGTTCTCCCAACAGACGGATAATGGAGGGTGGAGTGGTCCTCTTTGGCAGACTACTGCCTCTTCCCTGCACTAGAGAAACCAATACCAGGCCTATCGGCTGATATATGACACTAATACACAGGCTGACTGGGGCCCTAAACAGAAAAGAGGGATTGTTCCGACTTTCGACTGGCTGTAGGATCCATGACTCACAGGTACCGCACTGTCTGGCCCCTGAGACCACTCTAATTGCTTTACATCTGTACAAAGGTTTCTTGTAATCGGGCCTTCTGCCTCCATTTGTCTTCCTTTCAGTCTCCTAGTGAAGGCCTTAATTGGTCTTAGTGGGGCTTTTTTTCCAGTTAGCTCCCGGGCCTGAGCTAGTGGAAGACTTTACCTCGGGGGGCAGTGGGGTTTGCTGGCTGCTAGTGGTTGGGGAGGTTGCAGAAGAGAGGAAGTCAATACTTCTTTTACCTTTAACACTTTAATTAATGTTCTCCTGACAAGCAGTTTTTCCCCATAGCTTCACATGGGGGGGTTGAGCTCCTGGGATCCACACAAGAATCAAGACTTGTACGGCTTTGTGAGAAAACCTCCCATGCAGTCTCCAGTGGCCAATCGGCATTTGCTGAGAATCCAGTTCTTTCTTTGTTGATTGTTAGTGCACATTTTTCTGCCTGTGTCTCTGTGACTGAGAGCTAGTCTATTTTCTGTCTCTGTGTTTTGCCTGCAAGTCTCTCTAGATGCTGTTAGTCACATTTCAAAGTAGTGAACACTTCTGCCAAATGGTGCCACAAGTACTGGTATTGCAAAATAATTTATTTCCAAATACTACATGTGCTTTTTTTTTTTGAACTTCAGATTGTGTTAACACAAACAAATTACAAGTTAGCATTTTCTCAGTTGTCATCTGTGCAGACAGTCCAAAATATATTAGGTAATTGTCTCACAATATGTGTCATATACCTGAAGTTTATATAGCAAATACATAGTTAATATGTTTACATGCTCAAACATAACTTGTTGAATGTGAATATTCAGATTAGGGCTGTGGTTTGAGGTGAGCTGATTACCTTTAGTAAAGTTTATATGATTCATTTATTGCTGAATGTGAAAGTGAGAAAAGAGAGCAATTTCTTTCAGTGTGTTTTTTGAATTGATGAATCCAAAAGTTGTTTGATATTTTTCCACCATCGCTAACCTTGCCAGTTTTTTTTTTGTATTTTTAATGCAGCTTTGCATCCCATTAATTTTGTTACCTTTTCAAGATGTGTAAAAATGAAAACACTTTTTTTAAGAGAAAGCTGTAAACATGCCACAATGATTTGAATGGTTGTAATCCAGGACTTTTTGATCAAAGCATGCTTTCTCTGATTTCAAGCTTAAGGGAAATAAAATAACATTGTTACAGTGCTTACAGTTACAAAAATAAAAGTATTGCCTTAGTGTGGATGTAAGTGAATTATTGGAATACATTTAAACAAACTGAATAACTATGTCAATCATCAAGATCTATCAGTAAACTACTCAAGAGTGTTTACTTGTAGTAAAGTGCTGCTGTAAACTGAGGCAGATTCCCAGAGTGTAATGTGACCTACCTCACTTTATCTGACTCAACTCTGTTCACACTTGTCTTTGCCATGAGATAACATCTCATGTACACTGCTCCACAAACCACAATTCACATCTTTAATTTAAGATAACATGACATGTTCCTGGTTCTGCACTTGCTTTCTCCATTTAACACTAGTTTACGTGTATACAATACATCCCTTAAGATATCAGAGTTTCTGGACTCTAATCTGCAGAATATTCTATATATTTTATACTTGCCTAAACATACTCATTTCTTTATGTGTAAACCAAGTTCTGAAACTGTTCACTGCTGTATAAATGCAATTTTTAAAATATATTTTTTTGGATTCTTACAACTGGAAATACCTATATTATCTACCAAAACAACACTTGTTGGCAACAGATCTTCATCACATTTTACATGAATTATAGCTGACATTTCTGCTGTTGAGTCCAGTATTGGCCTCTACAGAGTCTGTACTTTCTATCAGCTGCAGTATTTGGATCTTGAACATTTTTGCTACTACTTGTGCATTTTACAACTCTGTGGGGTTTAGTGAGTAAAGGACAGAACAGCTCATGTCAGGAGTGTTGAGCAGGAGCTCTGTGTTGTGTTGAGCTCTCCTCTGCTAGTTTCTGCTCTGCTGTGCTCCCTTGCATTTCCTGCTGACTGACTGATATGGAGCTCTGCTGCCAGGGCTTAAATAGCAGCTGTAAGCGTCCAGCTGCTCCCTGCCACGCTCCACTTCTCCCCAGATGGCTCCGAGACGTTCCAGCAGCCCTCCGGAGGAGCGCTCATGAGGAAAGTGTTATGGAGTGGCTCTCTGAAACACCAGGGAGCATCCCTCACAGCACCACAGCCACCCTCCTCCTTCTCCAACCCCTGGGCCGAATGCCCAAATCAGGGGAAGGCTGCTTGTGCAGCCTCGTTTGCCAACTTACCAACGGGAGTCAGCACAGATGGTGGTGTCCGCAGCATAGGCCAGCATGCAGCAGGGCCTGAGGGGGGGTCCTGGAGAGAGCACATGCCATGCCTGGCCTGGGATGCCACTGATATCCCCTAGCAGGAGCTCTCATTGGCCCTCAGCAGATGACCAACAGAAATCTGGCAAGCTCTCCTCAGCTCAGAGATGGTGTAGTGAAATGTTTTTCTTTACCCACATGGGTGTCTTTGATAAGTGGGTTGTTTCAGAGCACTGCCAACCCAAGAGAACGTGTTGGGTAAAAACGAGCGCATTCAAAGGCATGGTAATTTTCCTTGAACACTCTGTGTTAATATATTATGCCGGCTGTAGTGCTCCAGGGCAACAGGCTCTGACCTTGGCTGTGTGTTAAAGTGATGAATGGTCCATCAACTTCACACCACTGAAGCAAACCGCAGGGTTCACTTCAACCATGACATTGCCCACAGAGATAATATCATGTTTAACATATCCTGCACTCAAACTGCTCAGAAAATATACTTTATTTAAAGGTACCCTGTGGAGTTTTTCAGCACTAGTGGCACTGTATAGCAGGGCTTTAATGAACGCAATCTCATATTTGTTATACACATTTCTGCTGACTACAGAGGGCGGTAATAGTCAGTAAAAGTAGTAATGTGCCAGTAATAGAATAGAAGAAGACTAAAAGCGGATGTAAACAAGGCTGTGCAGTTGTTTTATAAGCTTAAGAATACACACAATCACATTTTGTTTCAATATAAGTATTGTTTGTTAAAAATGACATCACCATCACCAATCTACTTGATTTCTTAGTCAAAGAGTCTCCTTTTTGCTTGCACTACAACAGGTGGGTGATGGATATGACCTATAGTAAAAATCAGAGTTTACACCCGTTATAAGGTCTCTCTGGGATTTTTCATGACTGCTACTTTTGTCACCAGAAGATCCAGATCCAGATCCCCCCCCCAGCAGGGGGGGAGTCCTTGCTCTGCTGACCTCACTGTTATCCTTGTCGTGACAGGAAACATACATCATAGTGGGGCCTCTAATGTGAAACACATTCTACCACAACTTGATCAAAGCCAGGCTGCCTGGACAACAAAGTGCCCTGTAATGCCATATTTTGACCATATAATTGGAGAGTAATTACAGCTGACAAAACACTCCAGTGATTTTCTCTGTTTCTCTCCCTCCCTCTCTCTCCTTCCCAGTGTCTTTGCCCAGAGAAGGGTTGTCATAAACTATGTGGGATATTGTGTGCTGAGTTGGCTTGAAAGCTCTTGAGTGGAGCTGAGGGTAGGTCAGTTTTTATTGGAGCACGATCGCTTATTCAGAGACACTATAACAACACACAAGGGTAGCAGGAACCGGTGGCCCAGAAAAACACTGGTGCGCCACATGACAGCTAACCCTCGCTCACTGACAAGACACCAGTCTCCCTAAAAAGCCGTGTGCTCTAAGTGATTTTATAAAAATTGATTTTAGATGGATTGAGCCTATTCTCTTGTCTCTGATCACACAGTGTTTGTGGTTAGCTGAGTTCTCATTTTGTTAAACTCCACAGCGCCCTAACCAGTACTTCACTAATCATAGATGTTTGAGGAGTTGACCCTGAAATCTCAGCCACAGTAAAAAAAAAAAAAAAAACTGTTTAAAAAGAAGATCCTTGGCGTAAAGAATACTGTGTAGTCAGATATTTTTGTGAATGTTGGCAGTGTTAACGAGGAAGGATTGAGGCAAACAGTAAACAAGCTCGAGAACAGAGGAAGAACCTTTGACAAAGTCAAAATGTGGATTTGATGCAGATGTTGGCATGTTGTTGTGTTCACATTGTGCTGGTTGTTCCAGATTGCTGGGCAAACATTTTTCTCCATGCGTAGTCTTTCATTCTGAAGTCCACCCTCCTGCTGGGGCAGTCAGTATGAACATAGAGCCTTGGGGCCTGAGCTCTGTGGTATTCTGCTGTATAGCAATCAAACACGAAACACATGAAACACTGCAAAACATTACAGTTTGACAAACGTCTGGAAACTCTTGTTAGATCAAGGCTCCAAAATAAAAGTTCCACATCACCACTCACAGTCTGACCTAATGTTTGCATACTGCTAATGGTTTCAAGAAACAAAAGCAAGCTGTCTGGAGTTAAACATCTCAACACCGCAGTCTCTTATTGAACTAATCTTTGGCCAGCTCTGCTATCAAGGAGTTATCCTTCAGTTTGAACGCGAGTTGAGACATTTTATTTGTAATTTTCTCAACAAAAGATGTACAGCATAGAACATGTTCTGAGCTGGGTGCTCTACCACAGACAGCCTTAGTCCCCTCATCTCTGGCTTCAGTCCACATTTGTATGCCTCTGTCAGGAAGTAAAATCATGGCTTTGAGGGCCGGAGGGCGGGTTAGAACCGTAACTGTACTGCTGGTATTGTGGTAGGTGGTGGATGTCATATGGCTAGTCCATGGCTTTCAGCCTGCTATCGTGCTCTACCACTTAGCATGCTAATTAATCCCAACCAAAGGGCCGTGTCAGTCACCCCACGCTCCGCCAGGGATGCTCCCACTGGGCTCATCCTGCTTTAATTGAGCACGTTTTTCAGGAGCCCGCTGTCCCTGGGATTACATTAGATCCCTCTAATTCACCCAGCCTGCCACCGGTGTGGGCAACGTGAACAAGAGAGAGGGAAGGAGCTAGATGAGACATAGAGCTGGGAAATGTATAAATAAACCAAACAAACAAAAAAAAAAAACAGACTGAGTGTTTATTAACACCCCTGGGATGAAAAAGGAGGTGAGTGCAGGAAATCATTAGCGCAGGAGAGTCAAACTAGGCTCGTTTGATCTCGCTGATGGAGGAGCAAATGTAATTTAGCGCGCTGCAAGTAATTTGTTTTAGCAGTTAGCATGGGTTCCTTTTAATTTCATTTTGCCTTGCATCAGTCTTTCAAATTAAATATTTTTATTTTGTACAAAGCGGATCTTTGTGAGCCTCGCGGCTCAAAAACCAGCCCTCAACAACAACTAATGTTTATTCATCTTTGCTTGTTTGCATGTGCGCTAGACAGAATCTTGACAGGAGTGTGCAGTGTCGGCTTTTATTTGAGTACTTTCTGTATAATGAGGCAACTCAGATGTACACTGTGACAGCTAGCAAATCATAGTAGGAGAATAACAGTGTTTTTATCACTGCAGCTCTAATTATTGGGAAGACGGTGCTGAAGTGGCTGCATCTGTTTTGGTGTCTCACCTTATGTCCTCATTCTACTGAAAGTTGTTGACTGTGCAATCTGTTTATGAAATCAAGACACTATTTCCAACCCGGGTAACTGAACAGTTCCCAACTAATAACATCAAGTACTCACTTAAAATATCATATGTAAACTAAGCAACCGTCACAGTAAATTTTATCAATAATTTACAGCTGACTGTAGGGTGTGGCCTTTCACATATTAGCTCACATAACTGATTTACGGATTTCATTTTCATGGTTCATCCAGTGAGGAGCACTGAGGGGTCGACCCCGCATCTGTGGGACATGGTGTAGTATAAGAGCATAAGTGGGAAGTTTATCTCGGCCTGTCAGGGTGTTGCCACTTAATTGCAGCTACCACCCATGACACATGGGAGGCCTTCCCCTGTATCGGGACCAGCTAGTCTCAGTTCTGGTGAGTGGGAGAGAGAGTCTTATCAGGAGATGCTTGGGACATTGTTGCTCTGAAGCACCTTATCAGGCCTGTGTTCACAGCGTGTGGAGCACCTGCTCTCGCCAGCAGCAGCAGAGATGTGAGATGTCCTCCTCTGGTTACAGAGAAGCAGAGACACAAACAGGGTGCATCATTTTGACGATGAGCTGTCTGGAGTCTGGAAACATGGGCAGCCATTTTGGATGCATGGGAGGCGGTAACTCTGACTCTGGGTGTTCTGATACCATATGTAGAGTTGAATGCCTCTTATTTTGAAGAACTATCTCCTGGAGAATCGTTTCAAAATATTGCATTTCTTTTAGGATTTATTACTACTGTATGTATATTGCGCTTTTGTAAATCATAATCTGCTATATAGTATTATTAGAAAATAACAGAGAATTTGTATCTAAATGAAACCTTCCCTGATGATCTTCAGATATGTATGTTGGCATCTTGTACAAGATTTCAGACCTTTCCAAAGTGATGCATTCCTAGCTGCCATTACAGACTGATAAACAGCGTGTGCTCTAATGTGAGAGCACCGAAGGAACTCTGCGTATCTCAGCTGTGTCGCTGGCAGAGCCTGCAGGGGTTGTTAGCATTGACAGCGCCAGTCTTTATGCATGAGACTGCCAGGCAGATTGTTGGCAGAGCTGGGCAGTTTCTTTCAGACGGGTGTCAGCTGGCTGCAAGCCTTGCAGCCTTCTCCTACTCCTCCTCCTCCTCCTCCTCCTCCTCCACCTTGCTCCCCTTCCCATCATGGCAGACCCAGAGAAAGGGCTTTATGGAGCCCCATAATGATACGTGGCGAATGTGCAGCACTGGGGTGATTGTTAACGGCGGCAGCTGCGCAGATAGCCTGGATGATGGAAAATCAGTGGGACCTCATTTTGGTTTGCCAGTATGAATATTAATGGCTCGTTTCCAGGCCATGGCTAATGATGAGGAAAATTCCCTAATAAAAACTTGATGTGATGGGCAACGACCCGCGGGGTCACTGGAGACAGTCAAAGTTAATAGTGTGCCATCAGGTGTGAGGAGTTAAGTGATTAGAGGCACAGAACCTAATCCTGATGTTTTTCTCCCCCCACAGCTATGAGTCAGTGTGGAAGGAGGGAGGGCTTGAAGTGGGAGGTGAAGGGAGCAGATGAGGTTTATATCTGTTGACAACAGAGGGTTGCAGCCCGTTGTTAAGCATACATCCAAATACATCCAAGCCATGAATGTTACAAGTGATAATAGAGGTGACAGACAGAGATTATTTTCTGTATAAGGAAGATATTTCTATATTTATTCAATTCTGTTAAGATTATATAGCCTATATGAGAATTGCTCCATTGTGTTTGATATTATCACATTTCACAGGGGATGGTGTTCATCTATATTTTTTATACTAGTGCCGATAGGATATGACATGAAATATGATATCAGTACTGATATTAAAATAATACTTTTTTCAATACCTTATATATAATATAAGCATGTTTTTTCTGCAAAATCCTTTTTTTATCATTTAACAAAAGATGCCAAACTTGTCTAAAGTTAAATTTTGAACTTAACCTAAATAAATTACAGTCTAAAGGCCCTTTCACACCTACTGTACCTCGTTTGGTCCGGACTTTCAGACTTTTCAGTTTGATCTTAAACAAATTTACAGGTGTGAAACCTCCTCCGGACCACGTTCTGGACCAAACAGCCAAACCTTGGTCCAAAGAAAAGAGGTAGTCTCGGTGGTCCGGTGCGTTTCTGGTGTGAAAACATTTTTTGGATGGTTTGGACTTTTGGACCAATTGCGTTATAAAACGTTATAAAAAGTCAACTGGAAAAAAGTGCCAACACTTTCCAGGTATTTTTTCGAGAGGATGAGAGAGGATATGAGAGGACGGGAGAGCAATGCCACCTGAAGATAAAGAAACTGTGGCAGCAGTATACAAAGGTGCACAATGCCAGTAGAAGAAGTGGTGCGTCCACCAATGAGAAGGACAAATTTCTTTTTATGACGACCTGGATAGCTTTCTGGGCACTCACCCAACAAGCTCACCCATTAAGGTGGTGGAGTCTTCCCCAGCTTCAACTGGGTTGCCCATAATAATATAATTATAATGGCAACAAAATGAATCTGTTCATTCATTTTTCTCCATTAATTCAAACGGTAATAGGAGGCTACCCACTGAATCAACAACATGCCGACGTCAGACACACGCTCCTCTACAAACCACTCAATGTAAAGTATAGGGTGACACAACCCACGTAGGTGATGACAACAGGGCGTAGGTATGTCATTTAAAAATGCAATGTGAAACCAAAACTAACTGAATCAAATGTATAAAATATAACAAAAATATGAACCTTGGTTAGGAACTTCAGACTTTCAGGTGTGAAAAGGCCCTAAATTGATTGATTTTAACTCAGAAACAGATCAAAGACTAGCTAACAAGCTAACAAGAGTAAGAATCAGAATAACATTCAGTGCCAGCTTTTGGTATATGACAGTTTTCGATGCTTGGTGTTACAGACACATTTCAGTCGGGACCAAAAGAGTACTGAGGTTCAATACCCAGTGGTAAATTTCACTGGCTCTAACAGGTCAGCATCTCTGGGGTGAGAACGGGGCAAATATGTCTGTTCAACTAGCTTGAAATTAATTTCTGCTTCCATCCACTCATCTGTGCAAAACTCCCCCACACTTACTTCCTCTCCTCTTCAAAATCCAGTTTGTCTTTACGCTGGAAATTCTGCTTCTTTAGGAGCATTCCACAAATAGTCTAAAATTGATTGTTTATGTGTGTGGCCAGATTGCTGTAATGAAGATGCCAAATCACATCATTGTTAATGTCTAGCATGTGGGGTAATTAAAATACACACCAAGAGGGCTCATCTCAGGGGACTCACTATAACCGCGAAAACAATGCAATTTGATGTATGTAATTATCTCAAAATCCTTCTATTAATCTTTGATTAATCCAGCATCTGTTTTGTGCCTCAGTCCCCTGTTGGCTTATGGAAACAGAGTGCAGAACTGGGGTGAGGCAAGGTGTGTGTTTGTGGGTGTTTGTGTATGTACCCACACTTTTGTGCTGCAGCAGTGCATTTTGTTTTATTTATTTCTATCAGATAA